>JAAKBF010000033.1:0-708845 GCA_012656075.1 Phytophthora hibernalis
ACATCAGCACGATAGGTTCGAGTCCGATTCTACATGAACTTGCCGCTCAATCGGCAGTGGCAGTGGTGAAGAGAAGGAAAGCAGTATGTCCGACACGCAACAGCGGGGTAGCGAAGCGTATATGTGGTGGTGGCAAAGAGCGGCAAAACCCGCCGTCCGAGAGGACACAAGGCGCTCGCAACAACAAGAAGCGCGGGACCGGGATTGAACCAGTGACCCTTCGAGCTGCAATCGAACGCTCTACCACTGAGCTACCCGCGCGTCGAACCCTAAACAACCCTCCTCCGTTTTGCGAACGCCTATTCTGCGGACCACACGCACCACCACCCACCATATGCACCTCCACAGCCTTGTCACACCACTCACGCATCCCTTCAGCTATTCCGCACCTTCACAGCTAATGCACAGACCGAAAGCCATGTGTCCAGCTGTTCGAGTCCAGTGGCCGTGAGAACCATGTACACGCGGTGTGCTATCGCATTTGGTCCCAGCGGAGCATCACTGGGTAACTAGAACAGCTTGCTGAGGTTGTGCAGACCAAGACCTGGTCAAACAAAACCGACCCCGCACACGACATCAGCACGATAGGTTCGAGTCCGATTCTACATGAACTTGCCCGCTCAATCGGCAGTGGTGAGAAGAGAGAGGAAAGCAGTATGTCCGACACGCAACAGCGGGGTAGCGAAGCGTATATGTGGTGGTGGCAAAGAGCGGCAAAACCCGCCGTCCGAGAGGACACAAGGCGCTCGCAACAACAAGAAGCGCGGGACCGGGATTGAACCAGTGACCCTTCGAGCTGCAATCGAACGCTCTACCACTGAGCTACCCGCGCGTCGAACCCTAAACAACCCTCCTGTTTTGCGAACGCCTATTCTGCGGACCACACGCACCACCACCCACCATATGCACCTCCACAGCCTTGTCACACCACTCACGCATCCCTTCAGCTATTCCGCACCCTCACAGCTAATGCACAGACCGAAAGCCATGTGTCCAGCTGTTCGAGTCCAGTGGCCGTGAGAACCATGTACACGCGGTGTGCTATCGCATTTGGTCCCAGCGGAGCATCACTGGGTAACTAGAACAGCTTGCTGAGGTTGTGCAGACCAAGACCTGGTCAAACAAAACCGACCCGCACACGACATCAGCACGATAGGTTCGAGTCCGATTCTACATGAACTTGCCCGCTCAATCGGCAGTGGTGAGAAGAGAGAGGAAAGCAGTATGTCCGACACGCAACAGCGGGGTAGCGAAGCGTATATGTGGTGGTGGCAAAGAGCGGCAAAACCCGCCGTCCGAGAGGACACAAGGCGCTCGCAACAACAAGAAGCGCGGGACCGGGATTGAACCAGTGACCCTTCGAGCTGCAATCGAACGCTCTACCACTGAGCTACCCGCGCGTCGAACCCTAAACAACCCTCCTCCGTTTTGCGAACGCCTATTCTGCGGACCACACGCACCACCACCCACCATATGCACCTCCACAGCCTTGTCACACCACTCACGCATCCCTTCAGCTATTCCGCACCTTCACAGCTAATGCACAGACCGAAAGCCATGTGTCCAGCTGTTCGAGTCCAGTGGCCGTGAGAACCATGTACACGCGGTGTGCTATCGCATTTGGTCCCAGCGGAGCATCACTGGGTAACTAGAACAGCTTGCTGAGGTTGTGCAGACCAAGACTTGGTCAAACAAAACCGACCCCGCACACGACATCAGCACGATAGGTTCGAGTCCGATTCTACATGAACTTGCCCGCTCAATCGGCAGTGGTGAGAAGAGAGAAAAGCAGTATGTCCGACACGCAACAGCGGGGTAGCGAAGCGTATATGTGGTGGTGGCAAAGAGCGGCAAAACCCGCCGTCCGAGAGGACACAAGGCGCTCGCAACAACAAGAAGCGCGGGACCGGGATTGAACCAGTGACCCTTCGAGCTGCAATCGAACGCTCTACCACTGAGCTACCCGCGCGTCGAACCCTAAACAACCCTCCTCCGTTTTGCGAACGCCTATTCTGCGGACCACACGCACCACCACCCACCATATGCACCTCCACAGCCTTGTCACACCACTCACGCATCCCTTCAGCTATTCCGCACCCTCACAGCTAATGCACAGACCGAAAGCCATGTGTCCAGCTGTTCGAGTCCAGTGGCCGTGAGAACCATGTACACGCGGTGTGCTATCGCATTTGGTCCCAGCGGAGCATCACTGGGTAACTAGAACAGCTTGCTGAGGTTGTGCAGACCAAGACCTGGTCAAACAAAACCGACCCCGCACACGACATCAGCACGATAGGTTCGAGTCCGATTCTACATGAACTTGCCCGCTCAATCGGCAGTGGTGAGAAGAGAGAGGAAAGCAGTATGTCCGACACGCAACAGCGGGGTAGCGAAGCGTATATGTGGTGGTGGCAAAGAGCGGCAAAACCCGCCGTCCGAGAGGACACAAGGCGCTCGCAACAACAAGAAGCGCGGGACCGGGATTGAACCAGTGACCCTTCGAGCTGCAATCGAACGCTCTACCACTGAGCTACCCGCGCGTCGAACCCTAAACAACCCTCCTCCGTTTTGCGAACGCCTATTCTGCGGACCACACGCACCACCACCCACCATATGCACCTCCACAGCCTTGTCACACCACTCACGCATCCCTTCAGCTATTCCGCACCCTCACAGCTAATGCACAGACCGAAAGCCATGTGTCCAGCTGTTCGAGTCCAGTGGCCGTGAGAACCATGTACACGCGGTGTGCTATCGCATTTGGTCCCAGCGGAGCATCACTGGGTAACTAGAACAGCTTGCTGAGGTTGTGCAGACCAAGACCTGGTCAAACAAAACCGACCCCGCACACGACATCAGCACGATAGGTTCGAGTCCGATTCTACATGAACTTGCCCGCTCAATCGGCAGTGGTGAGAAGAGAGAGGAAAGCAGTATGTCCGACACGCAACAGCGGGGTAGCGAAGCGTATATGTGGTGGTGGCAAAGAGCGGCAAAACCCGCCGTCCGAGAGGACACAAGGCGCTCGCAACAACAAGAAGCGCGGGACCGGGATTGAACCAGTGACCCTTCGAGCTGCAATCGAACGCTCTACCACTGAGCTACCCGCGCGTCGAACCCTAAACAACCCTCCTCCGTTTTGCGAACGCCTATTCTGCGGACCACACGCACCACCACCCACCATATGCACCTCCACAGCCTTGTCACACCACTCACGCATCCCTTCAGCTATTCCGCACCCTCACAGCTAATGCACAGACCGAAAGCCATGTGTCCAGCTGTTCGAGTCCAGTGGCCGTGAGAACCATGTACACGCGGTGTGCTATCGCATTTGGTCCCAGCGGAGCATCACTGGGTAACTAGAACAGCTTGCTGAGGTTGTGCAGACCAAGACCTGGTCAAACAAAACCGACCCCGCACACGACATCAGCACGATGGGTTCGAGTCCGATTCTACATGAACTTGCCCGCTCAATCGGCAGTGGTGAGAAGAGAGAGAAAGCAGTATGTCCGACACGCAACAGCGGGGTAGCGAAGCGTATATGTGGTGGTGGCAAAGAGCGGCAAAACCCGCCGTCCGAGAGGACACAAGGCGCTCGCAACAACAAGAAGCGCGGGACCGGGATTGAACCAGTGACCCTTCGAGCTGCAATCGAACGCTCTACCACTGAGCTACCCGCGCGTCGAACCCTAAACAACCCTCCCGTTTTGCGAACGCCTATTCTGCGGACCACACGCACCACCACCCACCATATGCACCTCCACAGCCTTGTCACACCACTCACGCATCCCTTCAGCTATTCCGCACCCTCACAGCTAATGCACAGACCGAAAGCCATGTGTCCAGCTGTTCGAGTCCAGTGGCCGTGAGAACCATGTACACGCGGTGTGCTATCGCATTTGGTCCCAGCGGAGCATCACTGGGTAACTAGAACAGCTTGCTGAGGTTGTGCAGACCAAGACTGGTCAAACAAAACCGACCCCGCACACGACATCAGCACGATAGGTTCGAGTCCGATTCTACATGAACTTGCCCGCTCAATCGGCAGTGGTGAGAAGAGAGAGGAAAGCAGTATGTCCGACACGCAACAGCGGGGTAGCGAAGCGTATATGTGGTGGTGGCAAAGAGCGGCAAAACCCGCCGTCCGAGAGGACACAAGGCGCTCGCAACAACAAGAAGCGCGGGACCGGGATTGAACCAGTGACCCTTCGAGCTGCAATCGAACGCTCTACCACTGAGCTACCCGCGCGTCGAACCCTAAACAACCCTCCTCCGTTTTGCGAACGCCTATTCTGCGGACCACACGCACCACCACCCACCATATGCACCTCCACAGCCTTGTCACACCACTCACGCATCCCTTCAGCTATTCCGCACCCTCACAGCTAATGCACAGACCGAAAGCCATGTGTCCAGCTGTTCGAGTCCAGTGGCCGTGAGAACCATGTACACGCGGTGTGCTATCGCATTTGGTCCCAGCGGAGCATCACTGGGTAACTAGAACAGCTTGCTGAGGTTGTGCAGACCAAGACCTGGTCAAACAAAACCGACCCCGCACACGACATCAGCACGATAGGTTCGAGTCCGATTCTACATGAACTTGCCCGCTCAATCGGCAGTGGTGAGAAGAGAGAGGAAAGCAGTATGTCCGACACGCAACAGCGGGGTAGCGAAGCGTATATGTGGTGGTGGCAAAGAGCGGCAAAACCCGCCGTCCGAGAGGACACAAGGCGCTCGCAACAACAAGAAGCGCGGGACCGGGATTGAACCAGTGACCCTTCGAGCTGCAATCGAACGCTCTACCACTGAGCTACCCGCGCGTCGAACCCTAAACAACCCTCCTCCGTTTTGCGAACGCCTATTCTGCGGACCACACGCACCACCACCCACCATATGCACCTCCACAGCCTTGTCACACCACTCACGCATCCCTTCAGCTATTCCGCACCCTCACAGCTAATGCACAGACCGAAAGCCATGTGTCCAGCTGTTCGAGTCCAGTGGCCGTGAGAACCATGTACACGCGGTGTGCTATCGCATTTGGTCCCAGCGGAGCATCACTGGGTAACTAGAACAGCTTGCTGAGGTTGTGCAGACCAAGACCTGGTCAAACAAAACCGACCCCGCACACGACATCAGCACGATAGGTTCGAGTCCGATTCTACATGAACTTGCCCGCTCAATCGGCAGTGGTGAGAAAGAGAGGAAAGCAGTATGTCCGACACGCAACAGCGGGGTAGCGAAGCGTATATGTGGTGGTGGCAAAGAGCGGCAAAACCCGCCGTCCGAGAGGACACAAGGCGCTCGCAACAACAAGAAGCGCGGGACCGGGATTGAACCAGTGACCCTTCGAGCTGCAATCGAACGCTCTACCACTGAGCTACCCGCGCGTCGAACCCTAAACAACCCTCCTCCGTTTTGCGAACGCCTATTCTGCGGACCACACGCACCACCACCCACCATATGCACCTCCACAGCCTTGTCACACCACTCACGCATCCCTTCAGCTATTCCGCACCTTCACAGCTAATGCACAGACCGAAAGCCATGTGTCCAGCTGTTCGAGTCCAGTGGCCGTGAGAACCATGTACACGCGGTGTGCTATCGCATTTGGTCCCAGCGGAGCATCACTGGGTAACTAGAACAGCTTGCTGAGGTTGTGCAGACCAAGACCTGGTCAAACAAAACCGACCCCGCACACGACATCAGCACGATAGGTTCGAGTCCGATTCTACATGAACTTGCCCGCTCAATCGGCAGTGGTGAGAAGAGAGAGAGAAAGCAGTATGTCCGACACGCAACAGCGGGGTAGCGAAGCGTATATGTGGTGGTGGCAAAGAGCGGCAAAACCCGCCGTCCGAGAGGACACAAGGCGCTCGCAACAACAAGAAGCGCGGGACCGGGATTGAACCAGTGACCCTTCGAGCTGCAATCGAACGCTCTACCCGCGCGTCGAACCCTAAACAACCCTCCTCCGTTTTGCGAACGCCTATTCTGCGGACCACACGCACCACCACCCACCATATGCACCTCCACAGCCTTGTCACACCACTCACGCATCCCTTCAGCTATTCCGCACCCTCACAGCTAATGCACAGACCGAAAGCCATGTGTCCAGCTGTTCGAGTCCAGTGGCCGTGAGAACCATGTACACGCGGTGTGCTATCGCATTTGGTCCCAGCGGAGCATCACTGGGTAACTAGAACAGCTTGCTGAGGTTGTGCAGACCAAGACTGGTCAAACAAAACCGACCCCGCACACGACATCAGCACGATAGGTTCGAGTCCGATTCTACATGAACTTGCCCGCTCAATCGGCAGTGGTGAGAAGAGAGAGGAAAGCAGTATGTCCGACACGCAACAGCGGGGTAGCGAAGCGTATATGTGGTGGTGGCAAAGAGCGGCAAAACCCGCCGTCCGAGAGGACACAAGGCGCTCGCAACAACAAGAAGCGCGGGACCGGGATTGAACCAGTGACCCTTCGAGCTGCAATCGAACGCTCTACCACTGAGCTACCCGCGCGTCGAACCCTAAACAACCCTCCTCCGTTTTGCGAACGCCTATTCTGCGGACCACACGCACCACCACCCACCATATGCACCTCCACAGCCTTGTCACACCACTCACGCATCCCTTCAGCTATTCCGCACCCTCACAGCTAATGCACAGACCGAAAGCCATGTGTCCAGCTGTTCGAGTCCAGTGGCCGTGAGAACCATGTACACGCGGTGTGCTATCGCATTTGGTCCCAGCGGAGCATCACTGGGTAACTAGAACAGCTTGCTGAGGTTGTGCAGACCAAGACCTGGTCAAACAAAACCGACCCCGCACACGACATCAGCACGATAGGTTCGAGTCCGATTCTACATGAACTTGCCCGCTCAATCGGCAGTGGTGAGAAGAGAGAGGAAAGCAGTATGTCCGACACGCAACAGCGGGGTAGCGAAGCGTATATGTGGTGGTGGCAAAGAGCGGCAAAACCCGCCGTCCGAGAGGACACAAGGCGCTCGCAACAACAAGAAGCGCGGGACCGGGATTGAACCAGTGACCCTTCGAGCTGCAATCGAACGCTCTACCACTGAGCTACCCGCGCGTCGAACCCTAAACAACCCTCCTCCGTTTTGCGAACGCCTATTCTGCGGACCACACGCACCACCACCCACCATATGCACCTCCACAGCCTTGTCACACCACTCACGCATCCCTTCAGCTATTCCGCACCCTCACAGCTAATGCACAGACCGAAAGCCATGTGTCCAGCTGTTCGAGTCCAGTGGCCGTGAGAACCATGTACACGCGGTGTGCTATCGCATTTGGTCCCAGCGGAGCATCACTGGGTAACTAGAACAGCTTGCTGAGGTTGTGCAGACCAAGACCTGGTCAAACAAAACCGACCCCGCACACGACATCAGCACGATAGGTTCGAGTCCGATTCTACATGAACTTGCCCGCTCAATCGGCAGTGGTGAGAAGAGAGAGGAAAGCAGTATGTCCGACACGCAACAGCGGGGTAGCGAAGCGTATATGTGGTGGTGGCAAAGAGCGGCAAAACCCGCCGTCCGAGAGGACACAAGGCGCTCGCAACAACAAGAAGCGCGGGACCGGGATTGAACCAGTGACCCTTCGAGCTGCAATCGAACGCTCTACCACTGAGCTACCCGCGCGTCGAACCCTAAACAACCCTCCTCCGTTTTGCGAACGCCTATTCTGCGGACCACACGCACCACCACCCACCATATGCACCTCCACAGCCTTGTCACACCACTCACGCATCCCTTCAGCTATTCCGCACCCTCACAGCTAATGCACAGACCGAAAGCCATGTGTCCAGCTGTTCGAGTCCAGTGGCCGTGAGAACCATGTACACGCGGTGTGCTATCGCATTTGGTCCCAGCGGAGCATCACTGGGTAACTAGAACAGCTTGCTGAGGTTGTGCAGACCAAGACCTGGTCAAACAAAACCGACCCCGCACACGACATCAGCACGATAGGTTCGAGTCCGATTCTACATGAACTTGCCCGCTCAATCGGCAGTGGTGAGAAGAGAGAGGAAAGCAGTATGTCCGACACGCAACAGCGGGGTAGCGAAGCGTATATGTGGTGGTGGCAAAGAGCGGCAAAACCCGCCGTCCGAGAGGACACAAGGCGCTCGCAACAACAAGAAGCGCGGGACCGGGATTGAACCAGTGACCCTTCGAGCTGCAATCGAACGCTCTACCACTGAGCTACCCGCGCGTCGAACCCTAAACAACCCTCCTCCGTTTTGCGAACGCCTATTCTGCGGACCACACGCACCACCACCCACCATATGCACCTCCACAGCCTTGTCACACCACTCACGCATCCCTTCAGCTATTCCGCACCCTCACAGCTAATGCACAGACCGAAAGCCATGTGTCCAGCTGTTCGAGTCCAGTGGCCGTGAGAACCATGTACACGCGGTGTGCTATCGCATTTGGTCCCAGCGGAGCATCACTGGGTAACTAGAACAGCTTGCTGAGGTTGTGCAGACCAAGACCTGGTCAAACAAAACCGACCCCGCACACGACATCAGCACGATAGGTTCGAGTCCGATTCTACATGAACTTGCCCGCTCAATCGGCAGTGGTGAGAAGAGAGAGGAAAGCAGTATGTCCGACACGCAACAGCGGGGTAGCGAAGCGTATATGTGGTGGTGGCAAAGAGCGGCAAAACCCGCCGTCCGAGAGGACACAAGGCGCTCGCAACAACAAGAAGCGCGGGACCGGGATTGAACCAGTGACCCTTCGAGCTGCAATCGAACGCTCTACCACTGAGCTACCCGCGCGTCGAACCCTAAACAACCCTCCTCCGTTTTGCGAACGCCTATTCTGCGGACCACACGCACCACCACCCACCATATGCACCTCCACAGCCTTGTCACACCACTCACGCATCCCTTCAGCTATTCCGCACCTTCACAGCTAATGCACAGACCGAAAGCCATGTGTCCAGCTGTTCGAGTCCAGTGGCCGTGAGAACCATGTACACGCGGTGTGCTATCGCATTTGGTCCCAGCGGAGCATCACTGGGTAACTAGAACAGCTTGCTGAGGTTGTGCAGACCAAGACCTGGTCAAACAAAACCGACCCCGCACACGACATCAGCACGATAGGTTCGAGTCCGATTCTACATGAACTTGCCCGCTCAATCGGCAGTGGTGAGAAGAGAGAGGAAAGCAGTATGTCCGACACGCAACAGCGGGGTAGCGAAGCGTATATGTGGTGGTGGCAAAGAGCGGCAAAACCCGCCGTCCGAGAGGACACAAGGCGCTCGCAACAACAAGAAGCGCGGGACCGGGATTGAACCAGTGACCCTTCGAGCTGCAATCGAACGCTCTACCACTGAGCTACCCGCGCGTCGAACCCTAAACAACCCTCCTCCGTTTTGCGAACGCCTATTCTGCGGACCACACGCACCACCACCCACCATATGCACCTCCACAGCCTTGTCACACCACTCACGCATCCCTTCAGCTATTCCGCACCCTCACAGCTAATGCACAGACCGAAAGCCATGTGTCCAGCTGTTCGAGTCCAGTGGCCGTGAGAACCATGTACACGCGGTGTGCTATCGCATTTGGTCCCAGCGGAGCATCACTGGGTAACTAGAACAGCTTGCTGAGGTTGTGCAGACCAAGACCTGGTCAAACAAAACCGACCCCGCACACGACATCAGCACGATAGGTTCGAGTCCGATTCTACATGAACTTGCCCGCTCAATCGGCAGTGGTGAGAAGAGAGAGGAAAGCAGTATGTCCGACACGCAACAGCGGGGTAGCGAAGCGTATATGTGGTGGTGGCAAAGAGCGGCAAAACCCGCCGTCCGAGAGGACACAAGGCGCTCGCAACAACAAGAAGCGCGGGACCGGGATTGAACCAGTGACCCTTCGAGCTGCAATCGAACGCTCTACCACTGAGCTACCCGCGCGTCGAACCCTAAACAACCCTCCTCCGTTTTGCGAACGCCTATTCTGCGGACCACACGCACCACCACCCACCATATGCACCTCCACAGCCTTGTCACACCACTCACGCATCCCTTCAGCTATTCCGCACCCTCACAGCTAATGCACAGACCGAAAGCCATGTGTCCAGCTGTTCGAGTCCAGTGGCCGTGAGAACCATGTACACGCGGTGTGCTATCGCATTTGGTCCCAGCGGAGCATCACTGGGTAACTAGAACAGCTTGCTGAGGTTGTGCAGACCAAGACCTGGTCAAACAAAACCGACCCCGCACACGACATCAGCACGATAGGTTCGAGTCCGATTCTACATGAACTTGCCCGCTCAATCGGCAGTGGTGAGAAGAGAGAGGAAAGCAGTATGTCCGACACGCAACAGCGGGGTAGCGAAGCGTATATGTGGTGGTGGCAAAGAGCGGCAAAACCCGCCGTCCGAGAGGACACAAGGCGCTCGCAACAACAAGAAGCGCGGGACCGGGATTGAACCAGTGACCCTTCGAGCTGCAATCGAACGCTCTACCACTGAGCTACCCGCGCGTCGAACCCTAAACAACCCTCCTCCGTTTTGCGAACGCCTATTCTGCGGACCACACGCACCACCACCCACCATATGCACCTCCACAGCCTTGTCACACCACTCACGCATCCCTTCAGCTATTCCGCACCCTCACAGCTAATGCACAGACCGAAAGCCATGTGTCCAGCTGTTCGAGTCCAGTGGCCGTGAGAACCATGTACACGCGGTGTGCTATCGCATTTGGTCCCAGCGGAGCATCACTGGGTAACTAGAACAGCTTGCTGAGGTTGTGCAGACCAAGACCTGGTCAAACAAAACCGACCCCGCACACGACATCAGCACGATAGGTTCGAGTCCGATTCTACATGAACTTGCCCGCTCAATCGGCAGTGGTGAGAAGAGAGAGAAAGCAGTATGTCCGACACGCAACAGCGGGGTAGCGAAGCGTATATGTGGTGGTGGCAAAGAGCGGCAAAACCCGCCGTCCGAGAGGACACAAGGCGCTCGCAACAACAAGAAGCGCGGGACCGGGATTGAACCAGTGACCCTTCGAGCTGCAATCGAACGCTCTACCACTGAGCTACCCGCGCGTCGAACCCTAAACAACCCTCCTCCGTTTTGCGAACGCCTATTCTGCGGACCACACGCACCACCACCCACCATATGCACCTCCACAGCCTTGTCACACCACTCACGCATCCCTTCAGCTATTCCGCACCCTCACAGCTAATGCACAGACCGAAAGCCATGTGTCCAGCTGTTCGAGTCCAGTGGCCGTGAGAACCATGTACACGCGGTGTGCTATCGCATTTGGTCCCAGCGGAGCATCACTGGGTAACTAGAACAGCTTGCTGAGGTTGTGCAGACCAAGACCTGGTCAAACAAAACCGACCCCGCACACGACATCAGCACGATAGGTTCGAGTCCGATTCTACATGAACTTGCCCGCTCAATCGGCAGTGGTGAGAAGAGAGAAAGCAGTATGTCCGACACGCAACAGCGGGGTAGCGAAGCGTATATGTGGTGGTGGCAAAGAGCGGCAAAACCCGCCGTCCGAGAGGACACAAGGCGCTCGCAACAACAAGAAGCGCGGGACCGGGATTGAACCAGTGACCCTTCGAGCTGCAATCGAACGCTCTACCACTGAGCTACCCGCGCGTCGAACCCTAAACAACCCTCCTCCGTTTTGCGAACGCCTATTCTGCGGACCACACGCACCACCACCCACCATATGCACCTCCACAGCCTTGTCACACCACTCACGCATCCCTTCAGCTATTCCGCACCCTCACAGCTAATGCACAGACCGAAAGCCATGTGTCCAGCTGTTCGAGTCCAGTGGCCGTGAGAACCATGTACACGCGGTGTGCTATCGCATTTGGTCCCAGCGGAGCATCACTGGGTAACTAGAACAGCTTGCTGAGGTTGTGCAGACCAAGACCTGGTCAAACAAAACCGACCCCGCACACGACATCAGCACGATAGGTTCGAGTCCGATTCTACATGAACTTGCCCGCTCAATCGGCAGTGGTGAGAAGAGAGAGGAAAGCAGTATGTCCGACACGCAACAGCGGGGTAGCGAAGCGTATATGTGGTGGTGGCAAAGAGCGGCAAAACCCGCCGTCCGAGAGGACACAAGGCGCTCGCAACAACAAGAAGCGCGGGACCGGGATTGAACCAGTGACCCTTCGAGCTGCAATCGAACGCTCTACCACTGAGCTACCCGCGCGTCGAACCCTAAACAACCCTCCTCCGTTTTGCGAACGCCTATTCTGCGGACCACACGCACCACCACCCACCATATGCACCTCCACAGCCTTGTCACACCACTCACGCATCCCTTCAGCTATTCCGCACCCTCACAGCTAATGCACAGACCGAAAGCCATGTGTCCAGCTGTTCGAGTCCAGTGGCCGTGAGAACCATGTACACGCGGTGTGCTATCGCATTTGGTCCCAGCGGAGCATCACTGGGTAACTAGAACAGCTTGCTGAGGTTGTGCAGACCAAGACCTGGTCAAACAAAACCGACCCCGCACACGACATCAGCACGATAGGTTCGAGTCCGATTCTACATGAACTTGCCCGCTCAATCGGCAGTGGTGAGAAGAGAGAGGAAAGCAGTATGTCCGACACGCAACAGCGGGGTAGCGAAGCGTATATGTGGTGGTGGCAAAGAGCGGCAAAACCCGCCGTCCGAGAGGACACAAGGCGCTCGCAACAACAAGAAGCGCGGGACCGGGATTGAACCAGTGACCCTTCGAGCTGCAATCGAACGCTCTACCACTGAGCTACCCGCGCGTCGAACCCTAAACAACCCTCCTCCGTTTTGCGAACGCCTATTCTGCGGACCACACGCACCACCACCCACCATATGCACCTCCACAGCCTTGTCACACCACTCACGCATCCCTTCAGCTATTCCGCACCCTCACAGCTAATGCACAGACCGAAAGCCATGTGTCCAGCTGTTCGAGTCCAGTGGCCGTGAGAACCATGTACACGCGGTGTGCTATCGCATTTGGTCCCAGCGGAGCATCACTGGGTAACTAGAACAGCTTGCTGAGGTTGTGCAGACCAAGACCTGGTCAAACAAAACCGACCCCGCACACGACATCAGCACGATAGGTTCGAGTCCGATTCTACATGAACTTGCCCGCTCAATCGGCAGTGGTGAGAAGAGAGAGGAAAGCAGTATGTCCGACACGCAACAGCGGGGTAGCGAAGCGTATATGTGGTGGTGGCAAAGAGCGGCAAAACCCGCCGTCCGAGAGGACACAAGGCGCTCGCAACAACAAGAAGCGCGGGACCGGGATTGAACCAGTGACCCTTCGAGCTGCAATCGAACGCTCTACCACTGAGCTACCCGCGCGTCGAACCCTAAACAACCCTCCTCCGTTTTGCGAACGCCTATTCTGCGGACCACACGCACCACCACCCACCATATGCACCTCCACAGCCTTGTCACACCACTCACGCATCCCTTCAGCTATTCCGCACCCTCACAGCTAATGCACAGACCGAAAGCCATGTGTCCAGCTGTTCGAGTCCAGTGGCCGTGAGAACCATGTACACGCGGTGTGCTATCGCATTTGGTCCCAGCGGAGCATCACTGGGTAACTAGAACAGCTTGCTGAGGTTGTGCAGACCAAGACCTGGTCAAACAAAACCGACCCCGCACACGACATCAGCACGATAGGTTCGAGTCCGATTCTACATGAACTTGCCCGCTCAATCGGCAGTGGTGAGAAGAGAGAGGAAAGCAGTATGTCCGACACGCAACAGCGGGGTAGCGAAGCGTATATGTGGTGGTGGCAAAGAGCGGCAAAACCCGCCGTCCGAGAGGACACAAGGCGCTCGCAACAACAAGAAGCGCGGGACCGGGATTGAACCAGTGACCCTTCGAGCTGCAATCGAACGCTCTACCACTGAGCTACCCGCGCGTCGAACCCTAAACAACCCTCCTCCGTTTTGCGAACGCCTATTCTGCGGACCACACGCACCACCACCCACCATATGCACCTCCACAGCCTTGTCACACCACTCACGCATCCCTTCAGCTATTCCGCACCCTCACAGCTAATGCACAGACCGAAAGCCATGTGTCCAGCTGTTCGAGTCCAGTGGCCGTGAGAACCATGTACACGCGGTGTGCTATCGCATTTGGTCCCAGCGGAGCATCACTGGGTAACTAGAACAGCTTGCTGAGGTTGTGCAGACCAAGACCTGGTCAAACAAAACCGACCCCGCACACGACATCAGCACGATAGGTTCGAGTCCGATTCTACATGAACTTGCCCGCTCAATCGGCAGTGGTGAGAAGAGAGAGGAAAGCAGTATGTCCGACACGCAACAGCGGGGTAGCGAAGCGTATATGTGGTGGTGGCAAAGAGCGGCAAAACCCGCCGTCCGAGAGGACACAAGGCGCTCGCAACAACAAGAAGCGCGGGACCGGGATTGAACCAGTGACCCTTCGAGCTGCAATCGAACGCTCTACCACTGAGCTACCCGCGCGTCGAACCCTAAACAACCCTCCTCCGTTTTGCGAACGCCTATTCTGCGGACCACACGCACCACCACCCACCATATGCACCTCCACAGCCTTGTCACACCACTCACGCATCCCTTCAGCTATTCCGCACCCTCACAGCTAATGCACAGACCGAAAGCCATGTGTCCAGCTGTTCGAGTCCAGTGGCCGTGAGAACCATGTACACGCGGTGTGCTATCGCATTTGGTCCCAGCGGAGCATCACTGGGTAACTAGAACAGCTTGCTGAGGTTGTGCAGACCAAGACCTGGTCAAACAAAACCGACCCCGCACACGACATCAGCACGATAGGTTCGAGTCCGATTCTACATGAACTTGCCCGCTCAATCGGCAGTGGTGAGAAGAGAGGAAAGCAGTATGTCCGACACGCAACAGCGGGGTAGCGAAGCGTATATGTGGTGGTGGCAAAGAGCGGCAAAACCCGCCGTCCGAGAGGACACAAGGCGCTCGCAACAACAAGAAGCGCGGGACCGGGATTGAACCAGTGACCCTTCGAGCTGCAATCGAACGCTCTACCACTGAGCTACCCGCGCGTCGAACCCTAAACAACCCTCCTCCGTTTTGCGAACGCCTATTCTGCGGACCACACGCACCACCACCCACCATATGCACCTCCACAGCCTTGTCACACCACTCACGCATCCCTTCAGCTATTCCGCACCCTCACAGCTAATGCACAGACCGAAAGCCATGTGTCCAGCTGTTCGAGTCCAGTGGCCGTGAGAACCATGTACACGCGGTGTGCTATCGCATTTGGTCCCAGCGGAGCATCACTGGGTAACTAGAACAGCTTGCTGAGGTTGTGCAGACCAAGACCTGGTCAAACAAAACCGACCCCGCACACGACATCAGCACGATAGGTTCGAGTCCGATTCTACATGAACTTGCCCGCTCAATCGGCAGTGGTGAGAAGAGAGAGGAAAGCAGTATGTCCGACACGCAACAGCGGGGTAGCGAAGCGTATATGTGGTGGTGGCAAAGAGCGGCAAAACCCGCCGTCCGAGAGGACACAAGGCGCTCGCAACAACAAGAAGCGCGGGACCGGGATTGAACCAGTGACCCTTCGAGCTGCAATCGAACGCTCTACCACTGAGCTACCCGCGCGTCGAACCCTAAACAACCCTCCTCCGTTTTGCGAACGCCTATTCTGCGGACCACACGCACCACCACCCACCATATGCACCTCCACAGCCTTGTCACACCACTCACGCATCCCTTCAGCTATTCCGCACCCTCACAGCTAATGCACAGACCGAAAGCCATGTGTCCAGCTGTTCGAGTCCAGTGGCCGTGAGAACCATGTACACGCGGTGTGCTATCGCATTTGGTCCCAGCGGAGCATCACTGGGTAACTAGAACAGCTTGCTGAGGTTGTGCAGACCAAGACCTGGTCAAACAAAACCGACCCCGCACACGACATCAGCACGATAGGTTCGAGTCCGATTCTACATGAACTTGCCCGCTCAATCGGCAGTGGTGAGAAGAGAGAGGAAAGCAGTATGTCCGACACGCAACAGCGGGGTAGCGAAGCGTATATGTGGTGGTGGCAAAGAGCGGCAAAACCCGCCGTCCGAGAGGACACAAGGCGCTCGCAACAACAAGAAGCGCGGGACCGGGATTGAACCAGTGACCCTTCGAGCTGCAATCGAACGCTCTACCACTGAGCTACCCGCGCGTCGAACCCTAAACAACCCTCCTCCGTTTTGCGAACGCCTATTCTGCGGACCACACGCACCACCACCCACCATATGCACCTCCACAGCCTTGTCACACCACTCACGCATCCCTTCAGCTATTCCGCACCCTCACAGCTAATGCACAGACCGAAAGCCATGTGTCCAGCTGTTCGAGTCCAGTGGCCGTGAGAACCATGTACACGCGGTGTGCTATCGCATTTGGTCCCAGCGGAGCATCACTGGGTAACTAGAACAGCTTGCTGAGGTTGTGCAGACCAAGACCTGGTCAAACAAAACCGACCCCGCACACGACATCAGCACGATGGGTTCGAGTCCGATTCTACATGAACTTGCCCGCTCAATCGGCAGTGGTGAGAAGAGAGAGGAAAGCAGTATGTCCGACACGCAACAGCGGGGTAGCGAAGCGTATATGTGGTGGTGGCAAAGAGCGGCAAAACCCGCCGTCCGAGAGGACACAAGGCGCTCGCAACAACAAGAAGCGCGGGACCGGGATTGAACCAGTGACCCTTCGAGCTGCAATCGAACGCTCTACCACTGAGCTACCCGCGCGTCGAACCCTAAACAACCCTCCTCCGTTTTGCGAACGCCTATTCTGCGGACCACACGCACCACCACCCACCATATGCACCTCCACAGCCTTGTCACACCACTCACGCATCCCTTCAGCTATTCCGCACCCTCACAGCTAATGCACAGACCGAAAGCCATGTGTCCAGCTGTTCGAGTCCAGTGGCCGTGAGAACCATGTACACGCGGTGTGCTATCGCATTTGGTCCCAGCGGAGCATCACTGGGTAACTAGAACAGCTTGCTGAGGTTGTGCAGACCAAGACCTGGTCAAACAAAACCGACCCCGCACACGACATCAGCACGATAGGTTCGAGTCCGATTCTACATGAACTTGCCCGCTCAATCGGCAGTGGTGAGAAGAGAGAGGAAAGCAGTATGTCCGACACGCAACAGCGGGGTAGCGAAGCGTATATGTGGTGGTGGCAAAGAGCGGCAAAACCCGCCGTCCGAGAGGACACAAGGCGCTCGCAACAACAAGAAGCGCGGGACCGGGATTGAACCAGTGACCCTTCGAGCTGCAATCGAACGCTCTACCACTGAGCTACCCGCGCGTCGAACCCTAAACAACCCTCCTCCGTTTTGCGAACGCCTATTCTGCGGACCACACGCACCACCACCCACCATATGCACCTCCACAGCCTTGTCACACCACTCACGCATCCCTTCAGCTATTCCGCACCCTCACAGCTAATGCACAGACCGAAAGCCATGTGTCCAGCTGTTCGAGTCCAGTGGCCGTGAGAACCATGTACACGCGGTGTGCTATCGCATTTGGTCCCAGCGGAGCATCACTGGGTAACTAGAACAGCTTGCTGAGGTTGTGCAGACCAAGACCTGGTCAAACAAAACCGACCCCGCACACGACATCAGCACGATGGGTTCGAGTCCGATTCTACATGAACTTGCCCGCTCAATCGGCAGTGGTGAGAAGAGAGAGGAAAGCAGTATGTCCGACACGCAACAGCGGGGTAGCGAAGCGTATATGTGGTGGTGGCAAAGAGCGGCAAAACCCGCCGTCCGAGAGGACACAAGGCGCTCGCAACAACAAGAAGCGCGGGACCGGGATTGAACCAGTGACCCTTCGAGCTGCAATCGAACGCTCTACCACTGAGCTACCCGCGCGTCGAACCCTAAACAACCCTCCTCCGTTTTGCGAACGCCTATTCTGCGGACCACACGCACCACCACCCACCATATGCACCTCCACAGCCTTGTCACACCACTCACGCATCCCTTCAGCTATTCCGCACCCTCACAGCTAATGCACAGACCGAAAGCCATGTGTCCAGCTGTTCGAGTCCAGTGGCCGTGAGAACCATGTACACGCGGTGTGCTATCGCATTTGGTCCCAGCGGAGCATCACTGGGTAACTAGAACAGCTTGCTGAGGTTGTGCAGACCAAGACCTGGTCAAACAAAACCGACCCCGCACACGACATCAGCACGATGGGTTCGAGTCCGATTCTACATGAACTTGCCCGCTCAATCGGCAGTGGTGAGAAGAGAGAGGAAAGCAGTATGTCCGACACGCAACAGCGGGGTAGCGAAGCGTATATGTGGTGGTGGCAAAGAGCGGCAAAACCCGCCGTCCGAGAGGACACAAGGCGCTCGCAACAACAAGAAGCGCGGGACCGGGATTGAACCAGTGACCCTTCGAGCTGCAATCGAACGCTCTACCACTGAGCTACCCGCGCGTCGAACCCTAAACAACCCTCCTCCGTTTTGCGAACGCCTATTCTGCGGACCACACGCACCACCACCCACCATATGCACCTCCACAGCCTTGTCACACCACTCACGCATCCCTTCAGCTATTCCGCACCCTCACAGCTAATGCACAGACCGAAAGCCATGTGTCCAGCTGTTCGAGTCCAGTGGCCGTGAGAACCATGTACACGCGGTGTGCTATCGCATTTGGTCCCAGCGGAGCATCACTGGGTAACTAGAACAGCTTGCTGAGGTTGTGCAGACCAAGACCTGGTCAAACAAAACCGACCCCGCACACGACATCAGCACGATGGGTTCGAGTCCGATTCTACATGAACTTGCCCGCTCAATCGGCAGTGGTGAGAAGAGAGAGGAAAGCAGTATGTCCGACACGCAACAGCGGGGTAGCGAAGCGTATATGTGGTGGTGGCAAAGAGCGGCAAAACCCGCCGTCCGAGAGGACACAAGGCGCTCGCAACAACAAGAAGCGCGGGACCGGGATTGAACCAGTGACCCTTCGAGCTGCAATCGAACGCTCTACCACTGAGCTACCCGCGCGTCGAACCCTAAACAACCCTCCTCCGTTTTGCGAACGCCTATTCTGCGGACCACACGCACCACCACCCACCATATGCACCTCCACAGCCTTGTCACACCACTCACGCATCCCTTCAGCTATTCCGCACCCTCACAGCTAATGCACAGACCGAAAGCCATGTGTCCAGCTGTTCGAGTCCAGTGGCCGTGAGAACCATGTACACGCGGTGTGCTATCGCATTTGGTCCCAGCGGAGCATCACTGGGTAACTAGAACAGCTTGCTGAGGTTGTGCAGACCAAGACCTGGTCAAACAAAACCGACCCCGCACACGACATCAGCACGATAGGTTCGAGTCCGATTCTACATGAACTTGCCCGCTCAATCGGCAGTGGTGAGAAGAGAGAGGAAAGCAGTATGTCCGACACGCAACAGCGGGGTAGCGAAGCGTATATGTGGTGGTGGCAAAGAGCGGCAAAACCCGCCGTCCGAGAGGACACAAGGCGCTCGCAACAACAAGAAGCGCGGGACCGGGATTGAACCAGTGACCCTTCGAGCTGCAATCGAACGCTCTACCACTGAGCTACCCGCGCGTCGAACCCTAAACAACCCTCCTCCGTTTTGCGAACGCCTATTCTGCGGACCACACGCACCACCACCCACCATATGCACCTCCACAGCCTTGTCACACCACTCACGCATCCCTTCAGCTATTCCGCACCCTCACAGCTAATGCACAGACCGAAAGCCATGTGTCCAGCTGTTCGAGTCCAGTGGCCGTGAGAACCATGTACACGCGGTGTGCTATCGCATTTGGTCCCAGCGGAGCATCACTGGGTAACTAGAACAGCTTGCTGAGGTTGTGCAGACCAAGACCTGGTCAAACAAAACCGACCCCGCACACGACATCAGCACGATGGGTTCGAGTCCGATTCTACATGAACTTGCCCGCTCAATCGGCAGTGGTGAGAAGAGAGAGGAAAGCAGTATGTCCGACACGCAACAGCGGGGTAGCGAAGCGTATATGTGGTGGTGGCAAAGAGCGGCAAAACCCGCCGTCCGAGAGGACACAAGGCGCTCGCAACAACAAGAAGCGCGGGACCGGGATTGAACCAGTGACCCTTCGAGCTGCAATCGAACGCTCTACCACTGAGCTACCCGCGCGTCGAACCCTAAACAACCCTCCTCCGTTTTGCGAACGCCTATTCTGCGGACCACACGCACCACCACCCACCATATGCACCTCCACAGCCTTGTCACACCACTCACGCATCCCTTCAGCTATTCCGCACCCTCACAGCTAATGCACAGACCGAAAGCCATGTGTCCAGCTGTTCGAGTCCAGTGGCCGTGAGAACCATGTACACGCGGTGTGCTATCGCATTTGGTCCCAGCGGAGCATCACTGGGTAACTAGAACAGCTTGCTGAGGTTGTGCAGACCAAGACCTGGTCAAACAAAACCGACCCCGCACACGACATCAGCACGATGGGTTCGAGTCCGATTCTACATGAACTTGCCCGCTCAATCGGCAGTGGTGAGAAGAGAGAGGAAAGCAGTATGTCCGACACGCAACAGCGGGGTAGCGAAGCGTATATGTGGTGGTGGCAAAGAGCGGCAAAACCCGCCGTCCGAGAGGACACAAGGCGCTCGCAACAACAAGAAGCGCGGGACCGGGATTGAACCAGTGACCCTTCGAGCTGCAATCGAACGCTCTACCACTGAGCTACCCGCGCGTCGAACCCTAAACAACCCTCCTCCGTTTTGCGAACGCCTATTCTGCGGACCACACGCACCACCACCCACCATATGCACCTCCACAGCCTTGTCACACCACTCACGCATCCCTTCAGCTATTCCGCACCCTCACAGCTAATGCACAGACCGAAAGCCATGTGTCCAGCTGTTCGAGTCCAGTGGCCGTGAGAACCATGTACACGCGGTGTGCTATCGCATTTGGTCCCAGCGGAGCATCACTGGGTAACTAGAACAGCTTGCTGAGGTTGTGCAGACCAAGACCTGGTCAAACAAAACCGACCCCGCACACGACATCAGCACGATAGGTTCGAGTCCGATTCTACATGAACTTGCCCGCTCAATCGGCAGTGGTGAGAAGAGAGAGGAAAGCAGTATGTCCGACACGCAACAGCGGGGTAGCGAAGCGTATATGTGGTGGTGGCAAAGAGCGGCAAAACCCGCCGTCCGAGAGGACACAAGGCGCTCGCAACAACAAGAAGCGCGGGACCGGGATTGAACCAGTGACCCTTCGAGCTGCAATCGAACGCTCTACCACTGAGCTACCCGCGCGTCGAACCCTAAACAACCCTCCTCCGTTTTGCGAACGCCTATTCTGCGGACCACACGCACCACCACCCACCATATGCACCTCCACAGCCTTGTCACACCACTCACGCATCCCTTCAGCTATTCCGCACCCTCACAGCTAATGCACAGACCGAAAGCCATGTGTCCAGCTGTTCGAGTCCAGTGGCCGTGAGAACCATGTACACGCGGTGTGCTATCGCATTTGGTCCCAGCGGAGCATCACTGGGTAACTAGAACAGCTTGCTGAGGTTGTGCAGACCAAGACCTGGTCAAACAAAACCGACCCCGCACACGACATCAGCACGATGGGTTCGAGTCCGATTCTACATGAACTTGCCCGCTCAATCGGCAGTGGTGAGAAGAGAGAGGAAAGCAGTATGTCCGACACGCAACAGCGGGGTAGCGAAGCGTATATGTGGTGGTGGCAAAGAGCGGCAAAACCCGCCGTCCGAGAGGACACAAGGCGCTCGCAACAACAAGAAGCGCGGGACCGGGATTGAACCAGTGACCCTTCGAGCTGCAATCGAACGCTCTACCACTGAGCTACCCGCGCGTCGAACCCTAAACAACCCTCCTCCGTTTTGCGAACGCCTATTCTGCGGACCACACGCACCACCACCCACCATATGCACCTCCACAGCCTTGTCACACCACTCACGCATCCCTTCAGCTATTCCGCACCCTCACAGCTAATGCACAGACCGAAAGCCATGTGTCCAGCTGTTCGAGTCCAGTGGCCGTGAGAACCATGTACACGCGGTGTGCTATCGCATTTGGTCCCAGCGGAGCATCACTGGGTAACTAGAACAGCTTGCTGAGGTTGTGCAGACCAAGACCTGGTCAAACAAAACCGACCCCGCACACGACATCAGCACGATGGGTTCGAGTCCGATTCTACATGAACTTGCCCGCTCAATCGGCAGTGGTGAGAAGAGAGAGGAAAGCAGTATGTCCGACACGCAACAGCGGGGTAGCGAAGCGTATATGTGGTGGTGGCAAAGAGCGGCAAAACCCGCCGTCCGAGAGGACACAAGGCGCTCGCAACAACAAGAAGCGCGGGACCGGGATTGAACCAGTGACCCTTCGAGCTGCAATCGAACGCTCTACCACTGAGCTACCCGCGCGTCGAACCCTAAACAACCCTCCTCCGTTTTGCGAACGCCTATTCTGCGGACCACACGCACCACCACCCACCATATGCACCTCCACAGCCTTGTCACACCACTCACGCATCCCTTCAGCTATTCCGCACCCTCACAGCTAATGCACAGACCGAAAGCCATGTGTCCAGCTGTTCGAGTCCAGTGGCCGTGAGAACCATGTACACGCGGTGTGCTATCGCATTTGGTCCCAGCGGAGCATCACTGGGTAACTAGAACAGCTTGCTGAGGTTGTGCAGACCAAGACCTGGTCAAACAAAACCGACCCCGCACACGACATCAGCACGATGGGTTCGAGTCCGATTCTACATGAACTTGCCCGCTCAATCGGCAGTGGTGAGAAGAGAGAGGAAAGCAGTATGTCCGACACGCAACAGCGGGGTAGCGAAGCGTATATGTGGTGGTGGCAAAGAGCGGCAAAACCCGCCGTCCGAGAGGACACAAGGCGCTCGCAACAACAAGAAGCGCGGGACCGGGATTGAACCAGTGACCCTTCGAGCTGCAATCGAACGCTCTACCACTGAGCTACCCGCGCGTCGAACCCTAAACAACCCTCCTCCGTTTTGCGAACGCCTATTCTGCGGACCACACGCACCACCACCCACCATATGCACCTCCACAGCCTTGTCACACCACTCACGCATCCCTTCAGCTATTCCGCACCCTCACAGCTAATGCACAGACCGAAAGCCATGTGTCCAGCTGTTCGAGTCCAGTGGCCGTGAGAACCATGTACACGCGGTGTGCTATCGCATTTGGTCCCAGCGGAGCATCACTGGGTAACTAGAACAGCTTGCTGAGGTTGTGCAGACCAAGACCTGGTCAAACAAAACCGACCCCGCACACGACATCAGCACGATGGGTTCGAGTCCGATTCTACATGAACTTGCCCGCTCAATCGGCAGTGGTGAGAAGAGAGAGGAAAGCAGTATGTCCGACACGCAACAGCGGGGTAGCGAAGCGTATATGTGGTGGTGGCAAAGAGCGGCAAAACCCGCCGTCCGAGAGGACACAAGGCGCTCGCAACAACAAGAAGCGCGGGACCGGGATTGAACCAGTGACCCTTCGAGCTGCAATCGAACGCTCTACCACTGAGCTACCCGCGCGTCGAACCCTAAACAACCCTCCTCCGTTTTGCGAACGCCTATTCTGCGGACCACACGCACCACCACCCACCATATGCACCTCCACAGCCTTGTCACACCACTCACGCATCCCTTCAGCTATTCCGCACCCTCACAGCTAATGCACAGACCGAAAGCCATGTGTCCAGCTGTTCGAGTCCAGTGGCCGTGAGAACCATGTACACGCGGTGTGCTATCGCATTTGGTCCCAGCGGAGCATCACTGGGTAACTAGAACAGCTTGCTGAGGTTGTGCAGACCAAGACCTGGTCAAACAAAACCGACCCCGCACACGACATCAGCACGATGGGTTCGAGTCCGATTCTACATGAACTTGCCCGCTCAATCGGCAGTGGTGAGAAGAGAGAGGAAAGCAGTATGTCCGACACGCAACAGCGGGGTAGCGAAGCGTATATGTGGTGGTGGCAAAGAGCGGCAAAACCCGCCGTCCGAGAGGACACAAGGCGCTCGCAACAACAAGAAGCGCGGGACCGGGATTGAACCAGTGACCCTTCGAGCTGCAATCGAACGCTCTACCACTGAGCTACCCGCGCGTCGAACCCTAAACAACCCTCCTCCGTTTTGCGAACGCCTATTCTGCGGACCACACGCACCACCACCCACCATATGCACCTCCACAGCCTTGTCACACCACTCACGCATCCCTTCAGCTATTCCGCACCTTCACAGCTAATGCACAGACCGAAAGCCATGTGTCCAGCTGTTCGAGTCCAGTGGCCGTGAGAACCATGTACACGCGGTGTGCTATCGCATTTGGTCCCAGCGGAGCATCACTGGGTAACTAGAACAGCTTGCTGAGGTTGTGCAGACCAAGACCTGGTCAAACAAAACCGACCCCGCACACGACATCAGCACGATGGGTTCGAGTCCGATTCTACATGAACTTGCCCGCTCAATCGGCAGTGGTGAGAAGAGAGAGGAAAGCAGTATGTCCGACACGCAACAGCGGGGTAGCGAAGCGTATATGTGGTGGTGGCAAAGAGCGGCAAAACCCGCCGTCCGAGAGGACACAAGGCGCTCGCAACAACAAGAAGCGCGGGACCGGGATTGAACCAGTGACCCTTCGAGCTGCAATCGAACGCTCTACCACTGAGCTACCCGCGCGTCGAACCCTAAACAACCCTCCTCCGTTTTGCGAACGCCTATTCTGCGGACCACACGCACCACCACCCACCATATGCACCTCCACAGCCTTGTCACACCACTCACGCATCCCTTCAGCTATTCCGCACCCTCACAGCTAATGCACAGACCGAAAGCCATGTGTCCAGCTGTTCGAGTCCAGTGGCCGTGAGAACCATGTACACGCGGTGTGCTATCGCATTTGGTCCCAGCGGAGCATCACTGGGTAACTAGAACAGCTTGCTGAGGTTGTGCAGACCAAGACCTGGTCAAACAAAACCGACCCCGCACACGACATCAGCACGATGGGTTCGAGTCCGATTCTACATGAACTTGCCCGCTCAATCGGCAGTGGTGAGAAGAGAGAGGAAAGCAGTATGTCCGACACGCAACAGCGGGGTAGCGAAGCGTATATGTGGTGGTGGCAAAGAGCGGCAAAACCCGCCGTCCGAGAGGACACAAGGCGCTCGCAACAACAAGAAGCGCGGGACCGGGATTGAACCAGTGACCCTTCGAGCTGCAATCGAACGCTCTACCACTGAGCTACCCGCGCGTCGAACCCTAAACAACCCTCCTCCGTTTTGCGAACGCCTATTCTGCGGACCACACGCACCACCACCCACCATATGCACCTCCACAGCCTTGTCACACCACTCACGCATCCCTTCAGCTATTCCGCACCTTCACAGCTAATGCACAGACCGAAAGCCATGTGTCCAGCTGTTCGAGTCCAGTGGCCGTGAGAACCATGTACACGCGGTGTGCTATCGCATTTGGTCCCAGCGGAGCATCACTGGGTAACTAGAACAGCTTGCTGAGGTTGTGCAGACCAAGACCTGGTCAAACAAAACCGACCCCGCACACGACATCAGCACGATGGGTTCGAGTCCGATTCTACATGAACTTGCCCGCTCAATCGGCAGTGGTGAGAAGAGAGAGGAAAGCAGTATGTCCGACACGCAACAGCGGGGTAGCGAAGCGTATATGTGGTGGTGGCAAAGAGCGGCAAAACCCGCCGTCCGAGAGGACACAAGGCGCTCGCAACAACAAGAAGCGCGGGACCGGGATTGAACCAGTGACCCTTCGAGCTGCAATCGAACGCTCTACCACTGAGCTACCCGCGCGTCGAACCCTAAACAACCCTCCTCCGTTTTGCGAACGCCTATTCTGCGGACCACACGCACCACCACCCACCATATGCACCTCCACAGCCTTGTCACACCACTCACGCATCCCTTCAGCTATTCCGCACCTTCACAGCTAATGCACAGACCGAAAGCCATGTGTCCAGCTGTTCGAGTCCAGTGGCCGTGAGAACCATGTACACGCGGTGTGCTATCGCATTTGGTCCCAGCGGAGCATCACTGGGTAACTAGAACAGCTTGCTGAGGTTGTGCAGACCAAGACCTGGTCAAACAAAACCGACCCCGCACACGACATCAGCACGATGGGTTCGAGTCCGATTCTACATGAACTTGCCCGCTCAATCGGCAGTGGTGAGAAGAGAGAGGAAAGCAGTATGTCCGACACGCAACAGCGGGGTAGCGAAGCGTATATGTGGTGGTGGCAAAGAGCGGCAAAACCCGCCGTCCGAGAGGACACAAGGCGCTCGCAACAACAAGAAGCGCGGGACCGGGATTGAACCAGTGACCCTTCGAGCTGCAATCGAACGCTCTACCACTGAGCTACCCGCGCGTCGAACCCTAAACAACCCTCCTCCGTTTTGCGAACGCCTATTCTGCGGACCACACGCACCACCACCCACCATATGCACCTCCACAGCCTTGTCACACCACTCACGCATCCCTTCAGCTATTCCGCACCCTCACAGCTAATGCACAGACCGAAAGCCATGTGTCCAGCTGTTCGAGTCCAGTGGCCGTGAGAACCATGTACACGCGGTGTGCTATCGCATTTGGTCCCAGCGGAGCATCACTGGGTAACTAGAACAGCTTGCTGAGGTTGTGCAGACCAAGACCTGGTCAAACAAAACCGACCCCGCACACGACATCAGCACGATGGGTTCGAGTCCGATTCTACATGAACTTGCCCGCTCAATCGGCAGTGGTGAGAAGAGAGAGGAAAGCAGTATGTCCGACACGCAACAGCGGGGTAGCGAAGCGTATATGTGGTGGTGGCAAAGAGCGGCAAAACCCGCCGTCCGAGAGGACACAAGGCGCTCGCAACAACAAGAAGCGCGGGACCGGGATTGAACCAGTGACCCTTCGAGCTGCAATCGAACGCTCTACCACTGAGCTACCCGCGCGTCGAACCCTAAACAACCCTCCTCCGTTTTGCGAACGCCTATTCTGCGGACCACACGCACCACCACCCACCATATGCACCTCCACAGCCTTGTCACACCACTCACGCATCCCTTCAGCTATTCCGCACCCTCACAGCTAATGCACAGACCGAAAGCCATGTGTCCAGCTGTTCGAGTCCAGTGGCCGTGAGAACCATGTACACGCGGTGTGCTATCGCATTTGGTCCCAGCGGAGCATCACTGGGTAACTAGAACAGCTTGCTGAGGTTGTGCAGACCAAGACCTGGTCAAACAAAACCGACCCCGCACACGACATCAGCACGATGGGTTCGAGTCCGATTCTACATGAACTTGCCCGCTCAATCGGCAGTGGTGAGAAGAGAGAGGAAAGCAGTATGTCCGACACGCAACAGCGGGGTAGCGAAGCGTATATGTGGTGGTGGCAAAGAGCGGCAAAACCCGCCGTCCGAGAGGACACAAGGCGCTCGCAACAACAAGAAGCGCGGGACCGGGATTGAACCAGTGACCCTTCGAGCTGCAATCGAACGCTCTACCACTGAGCTACCCGCGCGTCGAACCCTAAACAACCCTCCTCCGTTTTGCGAACGCCTATTCTGCGGACCACACGCACCACCACCCACCATATGCACCTCCACAGCCTTGTCACACCACTCACGCATCCCTTCAGCTATTCCGCACCTTCACAGCTAATGCACAGACCGAAAGCCATGTGTCCAGCTGTTCGAGTCCAGTGGCCGTGAGAACCATGTACACGCGGTGTGCTATCGCATTTGGTCCCAGCGGAGCATCACTGGGTAACTAGAACAGCTTGCTGAGGTTGTGCAGACCAAGACCTGGTCAAACAAAACCGACCCCGCACACGACATCAGCACGATGGGTTCGAGTCCGATTCTACATGAACTTGCCCGCTCAATCGGCAGTGGTGAGAAGAGAGAAAAGCAGTATGTCCGACACGCAACAGCGGGGTAGCGAAGCGTATATGTGGTGGTGGCAAAGAGCGGCAAAACCCGCCGTCCGAGAGGACACAAGGCGCTCGCAACAACAAGAAGCGCGGGACCGGGATTGAACCAGTGACCCTTCGAGCTGCAATCGAACGCTCTACCACTGAGCTACCCGCGCGTCGAACCCTAAACAACCCTCCTCCGTTTTGCGAACGCCTATTCTGCGGACCACACGCACCACCACCCACCATATGCACCTCCACAGCCTTGTCACACCACTCACGCATCCCTTCAGCTATTCCGCACCCTCACAGCTAATGCACAGACCGAAAGCCATGTGTCCAGCTGTTCGAGTCCAGTGGCCGTGAGAACCATGTACACGCGGTGTGCTATCGCATTTGGTCCCAGCGGAGCATCACTGGGTAACTAGAACAGCTTGCTGAGGTTGTGCAGACCAAGACCTGGTCAAACAAAACCGACCCCGCACACGACATCAGCACGATGGGTTCGAGTCCGATTCTACATGAACTTGCCCGCTCAATCGGCAGTGGTGAGAAGAGAGAGGAAAGCAGTATGTCCGACACGCAACAGCGGGGTAGCGAAGCGTATATGTGGTGGTGGCAAAGAGCGGCAAAACCCGCCGTCCGAGAGGACACAAGGCGCTCGCAACAACAAGAAGCGCGGGACCGGGATTGAACCAGTGACCCTTCGAGCTGCAATCGAACGCTCTACCACTGAGCTACCCGCGCGTCGAACCCTAAACAACCCTCCTCCGTTTTGCGAACGCCTATTCTGCGGACCACACGCACCACCACCCACCATATGCACCTCCACAGCCTTGTCACACCACTCACGCATCCCTTCAGCTATTCCGCACCCTCACAGCTAATGCACAGACCGAAAGCCATGTGTCCAGCTGTTCGAGTCCAGTGGCCGTGAGAACCATGTACACGCGGTGTGCTATCGCATTTGGTCCCAGCGGAGCATCACTGGGTAACTAGAACAGCTTGCTGAGGTTGTGCAGACCAAGACCTGGTCAAACAAAACCGACCCCGCACACGACATCAGCACGATGGGTTCGAGTCCGATTCTACATGAACTTGCCCGCTCAATCGGCAGTGGTGAGAAGAGAGAGGAAAGCAGTATGTCCGACACGCAACAGCGGGGTAGCGAAGCGTATATGTGGTGGTGGCAAAGAGCGGCAAAACCCGCCGTCCGAGAGGACACAAGGCGCTCGCAACAACAAGAAGCGCGGGACCGGGATTGAACCAGTGACCCTTCGAGCTGCAATCGAACGCTCTACCACTGAGCTACCCGCGCGTCGAACCCTAAACAACCCTCCTCCGTTTTGCGAACGCCTATTCTGCGGACCACACGCACCACCACCCACCATATGCACCTCCACAGCCTTGTCACACCACTCACGCATCCCTTCAGCTATTCCGCACCCTCACAGCTAATGCACAGACCGAAAGCCATGTGTCCAGCTGTTCGAGTCCAGTGGCCGTGAGAACCATGTACACGCGGTGTGCTATCGCATTTGGTCCCAGCGGAGCATCACTGGGTAACTAGAACAGCTTGCTGAGGTTGTGCAGACCAAGACCTGGTCAAACAAAACCGACCCCGCACACGACATCAGCACGATGGGTTCGAGTCCGATTCTACATGAACTTGCCCGCTCAATCGGCAGTGGTGAGAAGAGAGAGGAAAGCAGTATGTCCGACACGCAACAGCGGGGTAGCGAAGCGTATATGTGGTGGTGGCAAAGAGCGGCAAAACCCGCCGTCCGAGAGGACACAAGGCGCTCGCAACAACAAGAAGCGCGGGACCGGGATTGAACCAGTGACCCTTCGAGCTGCAATCGAACGCTCTACCACTGAGCTACCCGCGCGTCGAACCCTAAACAACCCTCCTCCGTTTTGCGAACGCCTATTCTGCGGACCACACGCACCACCACCCACCATATGCACCTCCACAGCCTTGTCACACCACTCACGCATCCCTTCAGCTATTCCGCACCTTCACAGCTAATGCACAGACCGAAAGCCATGTGTCCAGCTGTTCGAGTCCAGTGGCCGTGAGAACCATGTACACGCGGTGTGCTATCGCATTTGGTCCCAGCGGAGCATCACTGGGTAACTAGAACAGCTTGCTGAGGTTGTGCAGACCAAGACCTGGTCAAACAAAACCGACCCCGCACACGACATCAGCACGATGGGTTCGAGTCCGATTCTACATGAACTTGCCCGCTCAATCGGCAGTGGTGAGAAGAGAGAGGAAAGCAGTATGTCCGACACGCAACAGCGGAGTAGCGAAGCGTATATGTGGTGGTGGCAAAGAGCGGCAAAACCCGCCGTCCGAGAGGACACAAGGCGCTCGTAACAACAAGAAGCGCGGGACCGGGATTGAACCAGTGACCCTTCGAGCTGCAATCGAACGCTCTACCACTGAGCTACCCGCGCGTCGAACCCTAAACAACCCTCCTCCGTTTTGCGAACGCCTATTCTGCGGACCACACGCACCACCACCCACCATATGCACCTCCACAGCCTTGTCACACCACTCACGCATCCCTTCAGCTATTCCGCACCCTCACAGCTAATGCACAGACCGAAAGCCATGTGTCCAGCTGTTCGAGTCCAGTGGCCGTGAGAACCATGTACACGCGGTGTGCTATCGCATTTGGTCCCAGCGGAGCATCACTGGGTAACTAGAACAGCTTGCTGAGGTTGTGCAGACCAAGACCTGGTCAAACAAAACCGACCCCGCACACGACATCAGCACGATGGGTTCGAGTCCGATTCTACATGAACTTGCCCGCTCAATCGGCAGTGGTGAGAAGAGAGAGGAAAGCAGTATGTCCGACACGCAACAGCGGGGTAGCGAAGCGTATATGTGGTGGTGGCAAAGAGCGGCAAAACCCGCCGTCCGAGAGGACACAAGGCGCTCGCAACAACAAGAAGCGCGGGACCGGGATTGAACCAGTGACCCTTCGAGCTGCAATCGAACGCTCTACCACTGAGCTACCCGCGCGTCGAACCCTAAACAACCCTCCTCCGTTTTGCGAACGCCTATTCTGCGGACCACACGCACCACCACCCACCATATGCACCTCCACAGCCTTGTCACACCACTCACGCATCCCTTCAGCTATTCCGCACCTTCACAGCTAATGCACAGACCGAAAGCCATGTGTCCAGCTGTTCGAGTCCAGTGGCCGTGAGAACCATGTACACGCGGTGTGCTATCGCATTTGGTCCCAGCGGAGCATCACTGGGTAACTAGAACAGCTTGCTGAGGTTGTGCAGACCAAGACCTGGTCAAACAAAACCGACCCCGCACACGACATTAGCACGATGGGTTCGAGTCCGATTCTACATGAACTTGCCCGCTCAATCGGCAGTGGTGAGAAGAGAGAGGAAAGCAGTATGTCCGACACGCAACAGCGGGGTAGCGAAGCGTATATGTGGTGGTGGCAAAGAGCGGCAAAAAACCCGCCGTCCGAGAGGACACAAGGCGCTCGCAACAACAAGAAGCGCGGGACCGGGATTGAACCAGTGACCCTTCGAGCTGCAATCGAACGCTCTACCACTGAGCTACCCGCGCGTCGAACCCTAAACAACCCTCCTCCGTTTTGCGAACGCCTATTCTGCGGACCACACGCACCACCACCCACCATATGCACCTCCACAGCCTTGTCACACCACTCACGCATCCCTTCAGCTATTCCGCACCCTCACAGCTAATGCACAGACCGAAAGCCATGTGTCCAGCTGTTCGAGTCCAGTGGCCGTGAGAACCATGTACACGCGGTGTGCTATCGCATTTGGTCCCAGCGGAGCATCACTGGGTAACTAGAACAGCTTGCTGAGGTTGTGCAGACCAAGACCTGGTCAAACAAAACCGACCCCGCACACGACATCAGCACGATGGGTTCGAGTCCGATTCTACATGAACTTGCCCGCTCAATCGGCAGTGGTGAGAAGAGAGAGAAAGCAGTATGTCCGACACGCAACAGCGGGGTAGCGAAGCGTATATGTGGTGGTGGCAAAGAGCGGCAAAACCCGCCGTCCGAGAGGACACAAGGCGCTCGCAACAACAAGAAGCGCGGGACCGGGATTGAACCAGTGACCCTTCGAGCTGCAATCGAACGCTCTACCACTGAGCTACCCGCGCGTCGAACCCTAAACAACCCTCCTCCGTTTTGCGAACGCCTATTCTGCGGACCACACGCACCACCACCCACCATATGCACCTCCACAGCCTTGTCACACCACTCACGCATCCCTTCAGCTATTCCGCACCTTCACAGCTAATGCACAGACCGAAAGCCATGTGTCCAGCTGTTCGAGTCCAGTGGCCGTGAGAACCATGTACACGCGGTGTGCTATCGCATTTGGTCCCAGCGGAGCATCACTGGGTAACTAGAACAGCTTGCTGAGGTTGTGCAGACCAAGACCTGGTCAAACAAAACCGACCCCGCACACGACATTAGCACGATGGGTTCGAGTCCGATTCTACATGAACTTGCCCGCTCAATCGGCAGTGGTGAGAAGAGAGAGGAAAGCAGTATGTCCGACACGCAACAGCGGGGTAGCGAAGCGTATATGTGGTGGTGGCAAAGAGCGGCAAAATCCGCCGTCCGAGAGGACACAAGGCGCTCTGACAAAACAAACAACGCTGCTACATATTGCGTCTTGTGCTTGTGATTAGTAGAAACTGCTTTGCCCTCATGACAAAGCGACCCCTTATGACAAGGAAATGTCGGTACGCAACAAATGAACACTGGACTTCAGTGCACAATAGAAAAACCAAAATGGAAACTGGATTCATCTGGCAAGAACGAACTAAATGGCTGCATCTCACTGAGCAGCTATTATGGCGTTGGATACTTTTGATTCAGCCACGATCGCACGATTTTATTTCTGTTTGTAGCCGGAGTCAGGTTTTCCCTGTAGTTCTTAACAAATGTCGACGAAAATGCGTTGGGGAAATGGGCGTGAAGAAAAATAACCATCTCGAATGACTGTGGCAGGGTGTTCAACAGCGGCGAAATGTTAGGTCTGACTTTTGGGGAGAATCGATGCAGCGAGTACACCACCTGGAAATGTCCATTGGCGATGGCCATTTCAATCGCATCAGTGGTGGACCTCAGGTTCCGAGACCCTTTCAGCAACCACTTGACTACTCCTAAATGCCCCTTTCAGCTGCCAGCTTCATCACCCGCCCTGTGTCGTTCAATTTGTGGCCATTGTCGTGAAGCCATTTCATAATTTCCAAATGATCGTTAGATGGGGTAGCTAACACAGTTTCCTTCTCAAATTTGGAGAAGAGTTTCGAAAACAGCCATTTAACCACCTCGAAGTGTCCATTAGCCGCTGCATGATCTATGGTTTCTAAGATCCAAGCTTTTCTCAACACATGGTGCTGGTCAAACCATTCGAGGACCGCAACATTTCCTTTCCAGCAATTGTTGTAAACAAATCTTGTGTTTCAGGCCACGTCACCTCCTCATCCGGTTTTCGTTTTCCTGGTCTCATGTTTAGCGAATTGAAATCACCAAGCAATTGCAGCGACTCGACACTTCCATTAAGCACTGCTTTTCTATGTGCATTATAATCTGGCCACGTACACGAGAGGCGACCGAGCATCCATTTCGTCGAGTTTAAGCATCCCCCTCAATTGCACGTTTCACAGCACACATGCTAATACCGATCTTGTGCTTCTCGTACAAATATTGGAGTATTCCAACGTGATCTCGTTCCGCAGCCACGACAATTAGATCATTACAAACGTTTGGCTTGCGTTGAAGTATATCACATCCAATCGGGTGCTCGAGCAGCCATCGAGTCATCGGTAGATCACCGCGCTCACATCCATTCGTCAAAGCCTCACACCAATAATCTATCCAAAGCTCGTCATCCTTCGGAAGAGGTGAATGCAGTTGCCAGATTTGCTGCATAGTCTCTAAATGGTCCGATTTCGATAAGTCACGTATCGCCGAAGCTGCAAGGTCTTTATCGAGATGGAAATACCCCAGGTCTAGCATCCACTCGATCAATTCATAGCCCGGCGTCAGACGATCGTAGTCCAGAATACAGGTGCTTCCGTCAGAAGGCAGTAATCGATCCACGAGATCAAAGTCAGCAACTCGCAGTGCATACTCAATAATACAAACTCGCTGATTGTCATTCAGCTCGTGAAGCTTGTGATCAAGGAACCATAGAACAGTGTCACCACGGCCATTTTCGGCGGCCTTGATGATAGCTTCATGGTCCCAGAAGACAATATTGGCTTCGTCGGTGTTGTGCAGCAAGCACCGAGATAGCAGTTCTGAAAGATCATCATCCGGACAGGAATTGACTGTTATATCTCTGTCTTGTTTCGTTGCACTGAAAGCTAAGAGAAATTGCAAAACACTCAGGTGGCCGTTCTCCGCTGTCTGGGCAACCACGCTCGAAGGTACTTCACACCCCGAAAAATGCGAAAAAGCCACGTTACGATCGATAGATCACCTTTAGCTGCCGCCACCTCCATCGATTTCGAGAACTGCCAGCGATAGTAATGAGGTTCGGAGCGGAGATAATTGCTAAGAGACCATGGTGTGCTCTTATCGGTAGGAAGTGGGGAACTGCAAGCCCACATCCAGTCCAGGAACGGAATCGAGGCAAACGTGCATGCAACATGCAGCGAGAGACTCGGTGGTAGACCGATAAACTCGGAGATATTCCTTGTAATATCTGGATCGCCTGTGAACCGCCGTGAAGTGAATTCCACCGCTGTGTACATCGTTCGTGTTTGGCAGAAAGCTTTGAATGGGAGTCGCGGAATTGGATAAAAGGAACTTGGTCAGGAACTGCCAATCTGATGGAATCATCTCGAAGCATTTAGATATAAAAGCGACAGCGGTTATTTTTCTCTGCATGGCCCGAGATAGCAAGTGGTGAGGAATGCCTGCAAGCCGAAGCGGCAGCCCCGAGCGAGGCGAAGCCACGGCAGACGAGGCGACCAAGAAACCCGCATTGCCAACAACCGGTCTCAATTCGTAACACCTTCGTCGTTCTTCATCATCCGTGAATCGACCAGCAGCATCATTTTACCAAATGGAGGTACCAGAACTTCTGGCAGAAGCGCCCCTAAGCTACGACGAAAGGGTGGTGAAGACGGAACTTCTTCCAATCATACTCGCCAGGGACGTTCTTCATCTTCTAGTTCAAGGAAAAAGAAATCGAGATCGACGACTCCATCCAGCGCTACCCTGCGGAATTCAACATCTGCCGTATCTCCCATTGTGTACGAAGGGGAAGAAGAGGCCCCGCCACAGATCGATGCTGACACGATTAATCCTCCAACTACAGTCCAGAAGAAGCACGCAATGGAACTTTCAATACTAAATCGCTGCGGTTCTGCTCCTGATCTGCCGATGTACAGTCCCCTGAGTGCAGGCGTGTTCAGCTCTTCCAAGAAGCGAACCCTTCAGAGTTCCAATGGTGCTAGTCCTCACCTTGCAACGTTGCAGCGCAGTCGGTTAGCACCTTTGCCGGTCAAAACTCGCTCGGACGCAGCGAAGCCAGACCCTTTACTGGAAAACATTGACAACCTTGAGAGTGAGGAATTGAGAACACTGGCTCGGAACTCGAGCGACCCTCTGCTGCAGGAGAAAATGCGTTACGATGCACAGACCATTGCGTCTTTGAAGCAGCGACTTGTCTTGTCAGAGCGAGAAATCTCATCCAGCACCAAGTATCGGCACATGAGTGAGAAGCAGATCGCACAGCTCAGTCACGAGAACCAACGTCTTCAAGCTGAAAAGACGCAGCAACAAGCTCGTATTGACGAACTGGACAGGGCCGTACTCAGACAACGGCACGAATACGACAAGCTTGCTGCACGTTATGCTTCTGTATACGCCAATCTCCAGAAGTTGGTCGATCAGCAGCCGAATGCATCGGATAACTCAGCTCAGCAGAGTGTTCTCCAGGCGCTTGCTCGTGAGAACCAAGACTTCCTACGCAAACTTCGGGTACGTTGGAGCTTTTCGACTCGTATTCTTGTTTAATTTGTGATTTGGGATTGTTGGATCCTGCAGGTTCTGGAAGCGCGCCAAGCCGAGGACAAGACGCTCACGTCAAACCAGGACAAAAAGATCAAGCGTCTGAAAGTTGAGATCGAGGCATTACAGCACATGCGCGACGCCAAAAATCGGGAAGATGAAATCGACGACACTACCAGCGACACTGATCACGTATCTCGGTTGGGGAAGCAAAAGAAGCGGCCGGACAGCGCATCGTCGACTGTATCTATCAATTCGTCCACCCCGAGGATGGTAGGATCATCAGCACGGGTACAAGCTGTGCAAGCATCAGCTCTGGGGACTTCCAGCCATCTTGTGACAGCCGAAGCATACCAATATATCGATCCGAACATCCTCAAGGTCCTCGAAAAAGTGGACTCGCAGTTCAGCATCACCAACGCCATCAACCTCTCCACGGTGCTGAAAAAATGGCTCAACAGTTGCGTCCACATTGTCAGCTCCACCCACCTCCCGACCGTGCTGCAAACGTACGTCTTGAAGTATACTTTCGTGATGCTTTTGTCTGTATTGAACAGAGCTGTACCATCGACTATGCAGGTTGCTGAAGCGCACGTGTGATTTGTTGCATTGCGAGCATGCAGCACTCTTCACTGTTGACCACGCTACGCGAAATTGGTCGCCACGTGCTCGGGCGTGGCATGGAGCACTGGGAACTGCCACTAGACAAAGGAATCGCGGGATACGCCGCAAGACACAACACGCTTTGCAACGTACATTACGCCAACGACGATCCGCGCTTCTACAGCTCTACCGATTCGATCACGAGTACGATTTCGCGAGAAGTTTTAGCTCTTCCAATCGTGCACGAGCTGCAGCTTTATCTCGAATCGCACTTGATCAACGGTGGGGGCAGCAACCATTTGAAAACAAACAGACTTGGAGTCTTTGCGGTACTTCGTGCTTGGAACACTACCCACCAGAAACCGTTTTCCGCCAACGACCAGGTTCTAGGCAGTCTTCTTGCCATTCAAGCGGGCATCATAGTTCGGCAGTCAGCCGTGACCAAGACGCTACAAAAAATCAACCACAAAACGCATCAGATTCTGCGAATGCCAAGCGAAATTGTTGCCGCAGCGTCGACTGCACTGCATTTGCACAGCCCGGGCTCAGAGATGGCAGGCAACCCATCAGCTACTTCGTCATCTCCGTCTCGAATGCAATCCGAGCTCCCAGGAGCATCACCCACCCCGTCGGTGGTGCAACTAGTAGCCGCCGCGCAGACGGAGCTAGGTGAGTGCTTAGACATCAAGCAAATTCGTATCTTCGTGTTGGATGTTGCGGTGCGTAAGTTGTGGCACGTGGGTAAGCAGATGTCGACTGATGGCACCACTTCAAGTGTTGTACGGCGCTATGTTAGCGCTCAGGCTTCTCTGTGTGCACTCCTTTTGCGTAGCAACGCAACGCCAATGGTACTAATGGAGCCCTCGTCAGAAGCGTCCTTCAATGATACGGTGGACATTACTGGTGGCGCTCGTGGGCTGTATCTCGTCCCGATTCTTTCTCCATGGGGGAACGAGGCGCTTCCATTCGGTGTGTTGCAGGTTGCGCGAGTGGCTAAGGCTCGGTTATCGGCTTCACCCTTCGAGCTCACAGCGTCGGAAGGGACTGGAAACAGATCTGCTGCGGATGTCGCAGTCACGAGTGAGCGCGAGGCTGCACAGCAAACTGAAGACCGTTTGATGTTGGAATTGCTTGGCCTTTTCTGTAGTGTCTTTGCGGGATTGTTGCACCACGTTGCTGGCCAACAGCTTTACGATACTTGCCCGCCGGAGATTTTGCAGGCCCAGCTTGCCACTCTGAGCGACCACCTGGATACGCTTGGACGAAAACTAGAAGACGAAAACGAGGATGGCGACGACGTGCCTAGTCAAGCCCAAACAGTATTTTCCCTGAAGTAGCTGCGTTGCGACAGCTTGAACGTCTCTCAAAGACGAGTCACTCAGACAGACACGCATCTATCGCGGCAGTTTGTGTCAGCACGCCACCTTCTCACAATGTTCGACGAGTGGCTTCCGCAGATCCGAAGCACAGAGAAACATCTGAGTCTCGCCGGGCAACTTCTTCAGCTACAAACAAGTCTTACTTGCCCACAGCCGGTGGCGATGATGCACTTCTTCAAACTGCGCCAGACGAGCTAGACGGCGATGGACGTTTTCTTGACGTTCAATCTACAGTTAACGCTGTTCGCGGATCATCGTTAGCGGCATCCAATGTTGGCGGGGCTATGGCTAGGAAAGCAACCGACGAACAAGCTGCAGACAGCACGTTACCGACACCGAGGTTCGAGGAATATGAGCAACCTGCAACGGAGCAGGGGAAGCAGACGGCATTGGACACTACACAAGCGCTTTGGACTTTGCCTGATGACGGGATGCCATTTCACACAAATGTAGACGCTCCGCCGTTACCTGGTGACTGGTCCAACGCATACGACGGCAACGCCTACGCTACCGGTACAGGTTTGGATGAGGAGCAGCTTGTAGGCGAAGACGGCACAGCATATAATGGGGAAGAGGGTGACCCATACGACCCAACGATATGATCTGCTGAGGGGCAGACCGGCACCTACGAGGATGGTGTGTTGTGGGATTACAGCACCGGGAAGGCGCAGCATCGACACAGGAAGACGAAGACGGCACCAGCAACAACAGAGGAGGCAACCACTTATCCACCAACTCCGCTTACGCCATTGATCTGCACTTGTCTTCTAGAAACACGTCCAGCGCCGAATCTGACGAGCCAAGCGGCGCGCTGTAACAACACTAGGACTGGGATGACAGCATGGATGTAGCCTGTTCTTGAATGAAGAAGATCATCAATACTCACAAGACATGCATCGGGATCACCACCTAGAAAACCACTGCTACCTTTCAAGCCCCACAAGTACCCACCTGTACCCGGGAAGTGGCGAGAGTTATTCGGCGTCGTAGATCCTTGGTTTGCGTGTCAGCTCGCGCCTGCGCTCATGTATTTCTTGTTGCAGCCATGGGGGTATTCTTTCATCGATTCTACTGGCGCTCGCAATCCTTAAGCGACGTGTTGCGAGAGGCGCAAAGCTTACCGAAATGACGCACGGTACGGCGGAATGCGCGTTCATTGGCAGCGCTGAACAGCTCACTCTGGAACTCCTGGGCCTCGCCCGGTGTGAGGAAATTGACCGGTGCCGTTGCAAATGTTCCCGCCGTGGCCTGCTCGAACCATTCAGCAATCCACTGTTGAAGCTGCGAGCCATTTACCTTGACCAGCTGCACAAGTACTCCTGCCGCCGATCCGTAGTCCGCGTCCACGCGTGATGGTGACATGGCGCCAAGAACAACACCCCGTAGCAGGTAACTTACCAACATTTTGTTGCTCTCCTCGTGCGTCGCGTTGTTGGATGCACACAGCGATACCAGCTTAACATGTGAGCCTTCCGTCAAGGACTGCACGTAGACTTGCTCCATAAAGCCCAAAACAGCTTTATTGGCATCGTTGTGAGAGATCGATAGAGCTGACACTGCACATGAGAAAACACTCGTCATAAGTGGACGAGCTTGCCCTGGTGCTACAGGAGCGGCGAGTACTTGCGGTACACACCGCACGGCTCGTTCCATGAGGAAAAAAATTCTTCCACCACATCAGGGCGCGTCTGCATTCCGTCGACACTCGCGAAGATAGGCGTTGTTGTCTCCACCATAGTGAAAAGCATACGAGCAAACAAGGGATCCAGCGCCGCTGAATTGCTCTGGTCATGAGCAAAGAACTTCAGCACCATGCTGGTGGTGTAGAGATACGATGACTTGGGCTCCGCTTGATAGAACGCCAGCAAGTTGTCTACAAGCTGTGGCAACAAGGGAACAATCTCTGCACCACACGTGCGAAGAATGCGCTTATAGCAACGACACACACGCTCCACAAGTTCATCGTGACCGCGGTACAATGCTAGCATCTGGTTAATCAGCGGCCATAATTGTTCCGTGAGCATGACCAGCGGATGTTTCGCTCCTTGCGGCTTTTTGATATCCAAGTACTCATAAATGCAGATGAGTCGCAGGAGCTCGTTGAGCGCAACCTGCACATGGCTTTTAGCAGCAGCCAAAGCGAAAGTGCAGTCAATCGCTGACCAATGCCCTTCATAACCTGATCCAGCACGGTCAAGATACGAGGCATGTCGCCTGATTTGGCCACACCAGCGCAGATGCCTTCAAGAATCAGCACTTGATCATCAACCACCATGAGCTCACGCTCCTCGATGTGTAGGTAAAAAGTAACAATATCTCCTCCGAGCATCGACCAGCAGTCCATAGCCAGTGCCCGAATCGCTGCAGCAGCGGCTCGCGCCACTTCCCACTCTTTGTATCTTGCGTCTCCCGCACTTGTCGTTACACAGACGTTCAGAAATCCCACCTGGGCTTGAAGCGATGTGGGATGCGCGCGTAGCCACTCAGCGTAGCGCGACACGATGAGGCACGATGTGTAGCAGATCGCAGGGTGGTCGGCGAACTGCGGAAGGTGTTGAAAGATAAGCGAGATAGGTGCTTCGATAGCCTCCATATCAGTTGTCGATTTCTCAACTTCCCGAGCGATGGACCGGAAGCAGTATAAATGGGCCTCCACAGCTTCCCAACTTCGAGACTCCGCTGGAGCCTGAAAAATCTGGTTCAAGCCGTTCACACAGTGTTGCAAGATAGCCTCGACACCCAGCAGCTGGCAGCAGTCGCGAAGGATATCGCCAAGCTCGCCGCGGAACCCCTTAAAGTCTTGCTGCTTGTCTGCAGGCAGACTCGGAAACTCCTCTCGGAACTGCAGCTTCTGCATACACAGCCCCGCCAGTCGCTCGAGTCGCGGCTTATACTGCGCCAACAACGCCGGCGTCTCCCGTCGCTGCAACTCCTTCAGCAATCGGAACCAGAATGGGATCGTCACATCTGCCACTTCCGCGTCCGGGTAGCTCATGCAGTCCAGCAGCAAGTCCACCAACGCCGCGTGGTCGTTCCCTGCTCCATGTTGCTGCATCAACATTTCCAGATACGCCTCTCCCATCTCGGTGAAAATTCGACACAGGCCCAAACACGCGTCCACGTCTTCTGTTTCAGCTGCAGAAGCAAACGCCCTCGGAGCGACAGTAACCTCGGTGCAAGCCACTGGACCACCAACTGATTGTGCGCGTACGACCTCACCAGCTCCACTGCCAAGTCCACCGCTGCGTCAAACAACTCGTCACGCGCCAGAAAGCCCAGCAGCGAGTGCAGCAGCGGGTTCCTCACCACCACCTCTGCATCCACTCGAACGAATCTCAACCAGCTCGTGAGCGCACGTAGCACCGTCTCCTGTGTCTCCACTGCGTCAACGTCACCTGCTGCTCCATTGCTGGCCTCGTGCATGAGCTGGGGCAGCAATTTGTCCAGCACCGCAGGCGCCCAGGCGTCCACTTCGTCCTGCATTCTTTGTCTGGCACTTTTGTCCGTTAAAGTGTCCACCTCCTCCACCAACAGCAGCAGTAACTCGCCCAGTACCCTCGAGGGTACCCCTTTCTGAGCCAATTGCAGCAGAGCGTACCCCACGACGCTCTGGCCGTTGCACTGGGCGTAACTCTCCCGGACCAACGCGTACACTTGACTATCACTTGCAGCTGCAACTTGTGTCTCTTGAACCTTGAGATCATGTGCCTGGAGACGCGGCAACACCGCCACAAGAGCCAAGAGTAACTGGGTTACCACTATTTTCGGGACTCGAATGTCGCACGATAACCAGGTTACGATCCGCTGAGTCCAGATACCCGAGTCCGAAGTTGAAGTGGACGGCTGACGTCGCAGCTTATTGGCCAGCGTCTGCGCCGAAAAGAACACAGCCGGGACGTGGTCCGAATTTAGCGATACGGAATTCTGTCGCGCGACACAAGTCGCTAGCGATTGGTCCAGCAGCGCCCCACACACTCCGAAGGCCGCAGGCGTCAACTGGAAGCCCCGCAGGTAGGCGTCGGCCGCGCGCGTCTGCTCCGGATCCGCCCCGTGCGGCTGGTAGAGCGAGCGTAGTGCACCCAGCACCGTCGCCTGGAGCTGCGTGTCGTCCGAGGCCATGGTCTCCTGATCCTGTGGCTGGGATTTATAAAATGATTTGAAGTTTATAAGGGAGGTAGGGTCCCTACTAGGGAGGGTGGACCACATGAGTGTAACCTTTTCCTTTGAGCAACATTGTAACGGGAGACAATCATTTCGAGACAGTAGAAGGAAAGGTGTTTATCCTATATTCACATGTCAACTTGTTACCGGTAGGTGTCCATTGCCTTCGTGTTCTGTTTGTTGCCGATCTTGGTGGAACCGCTGCTTTTGCTCTTGAAGTCTGCGTCACCGACGCTTATCATCTACGCTTGGCGAGGTATTTTTCGTACTGAAGGCCGTACGCCAGCGCCATATCGTAGGTGCTGGCTCCATGGTATTTCAAACGGAAGACATCAATAGGCCTCTTGCCGTCAACCTTGTAGTCCTTGAATGTCGCGCGTAGTTTATCCGTCTTATGCGAGTTAATGTTATTTACGGCTTTGACCACGTCTCTCGGTAAGTGACTTTTATTTCGGACCAGTAAATCCTTTCTTCAGTGCTGTAGTCGTCTTCCTCTTCATCAGCACGTTCGACAATCCGCAGAAACCTCTTGGTGTCATCTCCGTCGCGATACACAGCCTCAATCGCGTGGGACGATGCCATTGTCGAAACCTTGGTCGAGTCGGTCGTAGCGAGCGCGTTCCCAACGACACCAGCTGCAGCAGCTGCCAGAACGAAAAGGCTGGAGAGACGCATGCGAATAGTGAGTCTTGCGAATTATGACACGCCTCCGAATGGCCCATTTGTTTGTGCACTGTTCCCACGACAGGGATTTTTGCCCCTTTTACGCTACACTTGAGACCGTGATGGTTAAATACGAACCATGCACTCAAGATAGTATATTTTCAGGTGTGGCCCATCGTGTATCTCGTTCTTCTATTCAAAGCAGCTATTTTAATAACAAACCAGGGCCTTAAAATGCCCTGGTTTGTGCGTATTGCCCGCACAAATCCCATGCGATAGCCCTTGAATCCGATTTACCTGCCAGTATACATACCCCGCAAAATCGTAACATCGCTAATTACGATTGTACTATCACGACCAGCGCGGTGGCTGTCGCTCCTCGTTGGCAGGAACTTATAGACGAGCAAGGCGAGTGAGCTCAGCATCAAACGCCGCTTTGACCTTCGTGTAAAAGGACTCTCCAGTCTGGTAGATGCCGTAAACGGGATATTTGCTCACTGATAGCCATGCTTCACACAGGACCTTGTCCTCCACAAGCTTGTAGCTGGGACCGCGCGGCTTGGACGGGGTCGAGTTTCCTGCATCAGCTTGAAGTGCTTTGGCTGAGGCTATTTTTAAGTCAAATATGGCTTGGGCTTTGGCATTGAGCGGCCTCCTGCTATTTATAGCTGCTGGATAGTCGTGTTGGTGGCTCCCCAAAGGTATTTTTCGCGGCCAAATTTGACTATAGCCTCCGGATAGCCGCATTGGTGAAGATGCTCTAAGAGCAATTCCACCCGTTTGGACTAAACTAAAGTCAAATACCGGTATAACCGGTTCAGATAAAAATACGCAGGTGGTTTTGTCGAGGTTTTGTCTGGACTAAACGACCTCCACAAATTGATGCGATATAATATCTTCGAAGTTTGACTTTAGTTTGGTCGCAACGGGTTCTAATGTGAAACATACATTCCGACAAGGACGACCAGGATGATGATTTTGTTGTGAAGAACCTTATTGGATTTACCTAAACACGACATCATTCAGCTACTCGAGCCGGATGTGAGCCGGCCAAGACAGCATTTCCTCGAAGAAAACTTCCAGGGGTAACATTTAATGTGTTGGTAAAGTCCGATGGTTTCGGCCCAATGGGTAAAGTCCGGGCAGGCCGTTTGGCCTTTTAGTGGTGGCACAGGACTTTCGCAAGTACATGTATCGGCCTAGCGTTTTATGCAGTATTTAAGTTTAATATGTATCAAAATAGGATAAAACACCGATAATTATCTTGGGAGTCCTACCCTTATAACATCTCCGAGACACACTAGCAGTGCTTCCTAAAATACTTTGGATGAATGTCGTCAAACCTCCGATCACACTTAACTTCAATATGCATATTAACGGCCAATAGGAAGAATGGGTTGGTAATTGTTTTACTCATAACGGATCAAATCAGTCTATGCGATTTTTTTAACCAATCACAGATCTCGCCGGTTGGTGAAGCTCCCACAACCACACCTCCGACGTATCGTGTCGGAGAGATTGAAGCAGTTATTGATATCCCCTACAGATTGCAAGTCATTCGCATATTCTTCGAATAACGCCCAAGCTCCGACACCTCCGACACAACATGAGCCTGAACGACCTCGCGCTGGCCAATACAAAGCGAGTTCGGGAATGCGCAGCACGGTCGTTCCTGAAGTTCCTCGAGGAGGAATCCGTCAGCTGGGAGTACTTGGGAGTGTGCATGCAGCGCGAGAGTGCCTCGCTCGTCTTGGAGGCTGTGGTAGACATGTTCGGCATGTACCTCGCCTTCAAGGAAGGGCGAAATGGTCAGCTCTTAGACCAACACTCGGTCATGCAGTACTGCCGACAGACCAAGACCTGGCTGCTGGAACAGTCCCCTGACGCTCGAGTGGGGCTTGACAAGATTTTGCCGAAGAAGGGACAAGTGCTGGAACGATACTGTATGAAAAGATAGTTGTCAACAAGGCTCCTGCATGCACAAATGTTGAAGTTAAGTGTAAGTTCCAGCTTTTGGTAAACATGTCCGGTTTCTAATCCTAATTAGAAACATATGCAATTGGTTAGAACTTGGTATTAGTATAAGTATACTGGACTTAAGAGATGAAATTGAGTGGCAACAAAGGACAACAAAGGAAAAGAGAACCAACCGAATGAAGAGTTGGGGACGGCACTCACTTTTGAATTAGCCGCCCCGTCTGACGGTTAATATTCACACCACAACGGCCAAGACAACAACATTTCAGATACTACGGATGAGTGTCTTGATCAAGCAAGAGAAGACCATGCACGTCGGCCTTGAAATGTTCTCAGGCCGACAAATTGAGTATGCTACTTGGAAAGACAAGCTGGTCACGCACGTGGCCCAGTTGGACATGGCCGTCGAGAATCGGCTTCTCGAAACCGGTCAACCGGAGCCGAAGGTTGGCATGCGTGACTCCCTGGAGTCCACGCCGCCACGTCTGACGGATGTAGACGTGAAGGCAGATCCCCCTGATGAGCAATTGGGATTGCGCAGGGATATCATGGTATGGCGCAAGGCGGATGCAGCATTGCGTCATATCCTCAATTCGATCCTCCCTAAGTCATTCCTGTCGTCCTTGCCAGGCGACGTGAGGACCCTGCAGGTGTGCGTCATTGGCAGCATCTCGAGCGCAAGTTCCCGCTCCGTGACGCTGGAGGATTGGCGTAGTTGACGAACCGCTGGAATCGGATTCTCAACTCGAATGGGAAAGACACCATGACTCTGTTCTCACTGCTGAACCAAGCGCAGACCGAAATGAATCGGAAGTCCAAGAAGCTCCTCGGTAAGGAGATGATGACAGAGACGATGATGTGCGTGCAAGTTTGGCGCAGCTTCCTAGTGAAATCTGAGCGTCGTCAATTGAGCTTTCGGAGGAAGCGTTCAGCGCTGAAAGAGTGGAGATCGCGTTGAACAAGCTCGGTCCAAGAAGATGCTCACTGGTTCTGGTGATGCGACGTCGGTGACGCTCATCAATAACGTCAAGAGTGACCGGGCGGCGCGCGGTTACGACTCGAAGAAGCGCAAATCGGACGGAAGCACCAATGTTCAGGACCAGGGGCGCTTCTATTGCTTCAAGAATGGACATCAGAAGGTTCAGTGCGAGCGCATGAAGGCCGACCGAAGAGCGGTTCACCTTCACGACCAATCGTGAAGGTGGACCGCTCTTCCGCACGAATATGGATGCTCAACAATCCAAACGGGCCTCAAGCTACCCCATGAAAATTGCTACTGTGCAGCGGGTAGCCAAGAAGCAAAGGACGCATGAATCGCCAACGGATGTCGAAATTGGAAGAAGAATTCAGCCTTTCGGCTTCGGAGAAAGCTGAATCGGAAGAGGCTGTTAGAAGAATTTTGGTGAAATCGACACCTCGGTACGTAAACGATATGGTACATATTTGAGCTGGTTACGTCGACTAACAGTTACGGATGATCTGTGGATTGTTGATACAGGAGCTGGATTTGGAATAAGCCCAGACAAGGGCTGGTTCGAATCGCTACACAAAGGTTCGAGTCATTGGTTTGAGTATGGTAACGGTAGCACATCAGAAACCGCTCTAACTGACTCAATACAAATACATGTTGCTGGTCCTTTCAATAAGTCTACCGGTCTAGAGATTAAGAACATTGGGTTTGACAAGGAATGTGGGAGCAATTTAATAAGTGCTTGCCATCTTGCTAAACAAGGGTATAATCACATTCAATCCCAGGATGGGGAGTTTTTTAATATTTTTCATTAAGGAAGGACAGCTACTATTTGCAGCTGTACAAAAGGGGACGGTATACTATCTACCATCATCTAGGCGAAGTAAGGTGCATACCGTAAGCAAATGCTTTACAGGGGTGCAAAAAGTTGCGTTAATCAAATGGATCCTAGACTTGCACAGGGCCAGACTAATAGCAATATTTTTTTCTATGAAATAAAACGGATTAGAAGTGATGGCGGTACAGAATTTGTCAATCAGAAAATGAGGATATTTTTGCAGTCAAAAGGTATCAGTTTTGAGAAATAAAATGTAGAATGTCAAGAAGAGAATGGGAGCTCGGAGCGCTGTCATCAGACATTAATGAGGCAAGTACACCCTTCACTCTAATTAGTCGTGCTTCGAATATAGTCATGGAAGTGTACTTTTTCGTGACACAGCTCCCAACAATATTTTCCAGATGAGCTGAAATTTGCATAAAGACACCGGATTTCGACAGATCTCGCGGAGATGAATCCAGTCGTGTCATCAGAGCTACACAACTCTAAATATTAAAGCCAATAGCATTCGAGGAACGTTTACATTTCTGCAGCAAAAATCGTAAACCATAACTAGTCATGGCACGACTAATTAGAGTGAAGGGTGTAAGGAGTCACTTCTAACAGCGGCTATGGCAGCACACTGGTGGCCAGACGCTATTAAATACGCCGTTAAAGTGGCAAATAGAATTCCAACTTCTAGACTTGGAAACACTTCGCCTTACGAAGCATTACATGGTAAAAAGCCGGATGGCAATATACTTCAAATATGGGGAAGTTTATGTTATGCTCATACCCCAAATACTAATAGAAATGATAAGAAATTGAGCTCAAGAGGTTAGAGTGCAAGTTCCTCGGTCTTGCAAATGGTTATAGGGGATACATACTGCTAGATACTGTCAACAATGTATTATTGGTAGCTCGAAGTGTTAAGTTTGATACAGTTGGTCAGTCGGATGTGATAGCCAGGTCGTTTTCAAAGAGGAACCATGTACTAACCTCTAAAGAGAAGGAATATATTAGAGTGTGCACAAGTGGCAAAGATAGCCCGTCTAAAGACCCGCCAACTCCAAGTGTGGGGGCCGTGGGAGATGTGGGAGCTGATGTCACTCAGTGTGACGAGGATGAGAAGTCGAATGTTAGTCATAGTGACGAGTCATCTTCTCATGTCGTAGAAATGTCAATATGTACTGAAATGGTAATAGACACACAAAATAATATGAGCTGTGTGGAACACCACGATAAGCCACGTATATTGCGTAAGAGGCGACGAAGCCCAAGACTTAGTGGATATGAGGTAACAATAGACCCGATTTTAAGGGTCAAAGTAAGCAGAGCTCGTGTACCAATACCGAAATCACTAAAGGCGGCATTAGCAGGACCATACCGTGAATCATGGCTCGGTGCATTAGAAATTGAGTATCAGGCGATCTTAGAAAATAAGACATGGAAAATGGTTGATCTACCCAAAGGACGCAAGGCATTAGGCTGTCACTGGGTTTTAGATGTAAAATATCATCTGTAGAACGATTTAAAGGGCGACGAGTGGATATGGGGAATATCCAGCGATTTGGAATTGACTACGGAGAGATATTCTCACCGGTAGCCCGATATGAGTCTTTGAGATTAGTGCTTGCAATTGCGGCAATAGAGAATTTCCACATCCACCAAATGTATGTATCAACTGCGTTGCTAAATGGGGAACTGTTAGAGGAAATATACATAGTTCCACCTCTCGGATTTAGGCAACGTCATAATGGTAAAGTCTGTAAGCTAATTAAGAGCCTATATGGACTGAAGCAGGCGCCCCGAATCTGGTACAGGGTGTTGCACACCTTTTTGGAGTAATGAGGGTTTTCTCGATGCAAAAACGAATACTGTTTGTACTAGAAAAAGTGGGAAGTTAATGGAGTAACCGATGTCGTCTTAATATGTGTATATGTGGATGACTTAACCATTGCTGGCTCTAGGCTTTCAGCTGTAAATGAAATTAAGGCAAAGTGGTCAGAACGCTTTAAAATGAAGGATCTTGGTGAGGTCCATTATTTGTTGAAAAGGGAGATCAGAAGGGATAGATCACGTAAGCAACTCAGTCTATCACAACATAAGTACATTCTGGACTTGCTAGAAAAGTTTGATATGATGGACTGCACAATTGTAGCCACACCTCAGGCAGTCAGGCAGCTAGTATTACATTGAAAAAGAGACAAACCTCAGCGCTGAAGCTATTGCAGCACAGCCGTATGACTACCGTGGACTGGTAGGCTCTCTCATGTATCTGGTTAGAGGAACTAGACCTGATATTGCAAATGCTGTAAGAGAATTAAGTAAATTCCTCTCTTGTTATAACAAGTCTCATTGGAGAGCTGCACAGAGAGTACTTAGGTATCTGAAAGGAACATCGATGTATGGGTAGTATATGAAGGAACTAACAAAGAGGTAGTTTATGAACTATACATAGATGCGAGCTTCGCAAACGCTAATGAGGACCGTAAATCGGTTACAGGTTACGTGTCAATACTCGCTGATGCATGTGTCTCTTGGAAGAGTTGTAGACAAGATATGGTCAGTTTGCACACAGCACAGGCAGAACTACTTGCCGTAAGTGAAGGCGTTAAGGAAAGCGAATGGCTATGGCTACTCCTAAAGGAACTACGATGGCAACGGAACCAATTTATTGTTGGTGCGACAATACTGCAGCTATAAGTAAAGTTAATAATCCTGCTAGTCATTCGTCGACCAAGCATATTGAGACAAGGTACTTATATGCTCGTGAAGCATACGAACGAGATCGTATCAACATCACGTACAGCAATACGAAATATATGGTAGCAGATGCGCTGACAAAGGCATTCCTACAAGTGCAATTCTGCAAACAACGAGTGAGAAACCTCGAAGCCGAGAACAGTAGCGAAAATGTGCAGGCAATCTAAGCGGCAGAGTCCCTCTCTTGCGCTGGCGACGTCGTAAACTAGGCACTGCAAATCATGTTAATAAAGTCAATTATCACCTTCCTATGATTTGTTTGAGCTGCCTATCATAAGATAGAGTTTCAGGTAAGGTCGTCAGACAAGAAGTAAGATTTGGTCCCCTCATCACAGTTTTGCAAATAAGGCTTCATTGTTTTGGGAATATGTTATCATAGGCAAAAACTTAGCATCTAAAGCCATTTGGGTTAAAAGAAAGGTTAAAACCTTTCTTTTAACCCAAATGGCTTTAGCGCTTTGAATGCTTCGTACATGATAAGATACGTTTTCAGGTAAGATCGTCAGACGGGGACTAAGTTTTGCACCCCAGGTCATAGTTTTGGTAATAAGTCAACAGTGGTCTAGGGATGAGTTGATAAGAGATTAATAAGTATATTTTAAGCCACTTTGTGATGGGTACAACTACAGGTAACGAGTGTCGTCTGGTTGGTTCAAATAGGTCAAAATGGATGCCATTTGGTTTTTGCACCCGCTGCTATCCATACATGGATATAGATGATGTTAAGCTAACATTATCTACCCAAGAGCCCAAGAGGGGTGCGAAGATATCATACATAGCAGTTTGTGCTGGCTCGAAGCTTGTATCGGTTGAGCTTCTCTTTCGTGGGAGTGTTGAAGTTAAGTGTAAGTACCAACTTTTGGTAAACATATCCGGTTTCTAATCCTAGTTAGAAACATATGCAATTGGTTAGAACTTGGTATTAGTATAAGTATACTGGACTTAAGAGATGAAATTGAGTGGCAACAAAGGACAACAAAGGAAAAGAGAACCAACCGAATGAAGAGTTGGGGACGGCACTCACTTTTGAATTAGCCGCCCCGTCTGACGGTTAATATTCACACCACAACGGCCAAGACAACAACAACAAAGAACACGCTAAAGCAGATGATTGTATATCTCTATTCGACGGCTTGTACCTCCGAGGACTACCACGACGCCGCCTTGCTGTGTCTGCTGTGGTTCCTCTTTGGACGTGCGTCGGACCTCACGATGTTTCGCAAGGCCAACCTTTCCATTGGCGCAGGCGACATATTCTTCGTGCGCTTCATTCGGGTCAAAACTACAGAGGAACAAGGCCTCTCACTCTTTCCCCGACGACGACTTCTCCACGTGCCCGCTTCTCGCCATCGCGCTTGCACTAGTGACGCAGTCTTCTCCGACGGCTTCGGTTCTGAGCCAGCTTCCGGAGCAGCAGACAGTCTCCCGAGCGACCCTGACACCTGCTACACCCCTGATCGACTTGATTGACCACCCTGAAGCTGTGATCCCGCTGCACGAAGCGAACAAGAAGTCAGATGAGAGCAAGACAACCGATGCTGTTCCTGGAATTCACAGCTACGTCAATCGCGTTCTGGACAGAGTCACCAAAACCGCTGGCGCGGCGGAGCGTCTGACGTCGCATTTGTTTCGGGGCGGCGGTGCTCAGCATGCTAATGGAGCCGGAATGTGCATGCAGTGGAGTTTTGACCGCAGAGCGTGGAACATGATGGCGACGAACAAGGCCTTCGCGTTTGTCTTCAACACTCCTGCCGAAGACCACAGGGTTGCACGAGTCTTGAGCGGCCGCGACCCCGAGCAAAGAGTGCGTCTTCTGGAGATGGACCGCTTCGATTCCGATACCCAGTTCAAGATCCGGTCCGTAGCGGCAGCACTTTTAAACACTTTGTCTGGCCTGGACGCGCCACCGTACAACGTGAACGCGCGCGTCATCGACACCTTCATGGCGTATCTGCTGCGGCACTACTCGTGCTTGAAGAGTCTCAGCGCAAACAGATTGGAGATTCAACGCATCGACGCTTGCACAGTTGATAAAGACTTCTCTGTAAACGATCTGTTGGCGTGGTCGTCGTTCCTGTCCTCGAATGCAACGGCGACATCTGAAGCAAAACCTGCAACCACTCAAGCCGCCACGGCAGATATCACCAAATACCCCATGTTTCTTCAACAAGCAGCTTTGATTGAACAATTAATTCAAGTGAACCAGAATCTGGACACTCGGCTGTCTATCATGGAGGCTAAGGTAGACAACAAACACCAACAAGCTCCGTCAGCAACAAAGTCAAGTGAGAATACAAGCAACAACGAACCTCAAGCCAAGCGTCGGCGCACCTCTGCTGCTACAACCCTGAAAGATGCTTGGTTTTCCTGGTACGCTCAAGAACCGCGGATATGGAGCTCAACGGATACAGCAACCAAGCACGCTGGGTCGAACGCCAAGTTGATCGTCGCATTCTTGAAGCTGTTCATCCGAGATGGCTTCGAACTCGATGAGAAGTCACCGCGGTATCGAGACGATGTATTGAAAGCCGGTGCCAGCGCGAAGACATAGTTGCTTTTGTATCTCAGCGAGCGCAAAATTACAGCTCGTGGGGCTTAAAACGTCTTGAAGTCGATGCGGAAGCTGCACAGATCTGTCCACTTCAACGAGCACGTCCGCCATTACAACCAACTTCAAGCCGCCGGCCGCGTAGTTGACCCTGCTCTTTCGCACACCACCAACACACTTGGTTTAGGTTAAGCATGTGCTTACATCCAGACTCACCTTTGGTCGCCGTGACCAGTCGTTGCTGTCCATCATTTTCGCTTGGAGAGCGCTGATACTCACTCTTCCTTCTGCACCCGAACCAGCGAGGCATTCAGCATGCCTTCCGTCAATCCCAAGAAGAACGACATCAGCTCCGCGAAGGAGTTCAAGACGCTGTGCATCGCTGCTCGCAAGGCGTACAAGATCCGGGTTAGTGATGAGGCAATCCGTCACCTTCGACTTACCATGAGCACGATGATTGCCTCCTCGAGCCTCCTCCTCGAAGCGATCGACGTCATCTTCGCTTGCGTGGCCGAACGGTAGAAGTGCTGCGTCGGCCTTGAAGACGTGAGCGAGTGGTTTGGAGCTCCTGACTCACGTGATGACGAAGGCTCGAGCGGCGAGGAGGGGTGGAGCGCGGAAGAAAACCTGAAAGCAGAGAAGCTCTACTACGTCCGCAAGCTGCTGAGTTCGAAGCGTGAGAAGCGGCAGACGTACTACCTCGTCGAATGGGAGGCGACGTGGGAGCCGCGAGTGCATCTGAGCCAGACCATCGTCGCTGCCTTTGAGAAAGAGCGCCGCTTTCTTGTTCACAAGAAGTTCATCGATGAGGAAGCTGTTGAGGACAACACGATGAACATAACGGAAGGGTAGACGAGGTAGCGCATAAGGAGTTAACATAGGGTGTATTACGTGCTTTAGAATGTGTAGCAGAGGAAACACATTGACAGCTCTACATTGAACACTAATCTTAACCTCCAATTGGAACAGCAAAGTTAACCTCGTTACAGAGCTCTCAAACACACATCTAAGCGCAGCATCAAAACACAAAGCTTAACCTCCTTGCGGAACAGCAATGTTAACCTCGAAGCAGAGTTAGCACACCTTGCATTGACAGCAGAGGCGGCCGTTCATTCGCTTGTATACAAAAATGCAGTTAACTGCACTGGGTTGATAAAGGGCACTTGAGCCTGACGAAGAAAAAGAGGAATGGCGAGGGCTGTCGTGCGGCGGCACTTGCGGCATCCCCGGCCAGTTGTTCTCAAATAACCTCGTTTTTGAGGTTTTACCCACGTCTGGGTTGCCAGCCAACCACATTTATGAGTAATTACGTGTAAGCGTAAAACCTATCATGTAAAAAGCCGCTTTTTGGGCCGGGGTCTCATTTGCCAATCGGCAGTGGCAAGAGATCAAGTCTCCGTAACGTAATATGCATAGAAAAACATACATAAACAAAAAACGCCGTTTTCTTGGCCCACAGGCCGTTTCAGAGCTTCCTAATTCCGCCTACAAACGCCTCTATTTTATCGACTGCTGAGTATACACATCCTGATTTAGATCATGCAAATTTTTATACATATTTGTGTGTGCCACATAATTAATGGACGGGCTTTGTTACGTCGGAGGCAGTCGGAGATCGGAGATTTTATGGTATGGATGAATATACGCGTCTTTTGACAGATAACACGGTATAATTGTAAGATGTTTACCTTGCTCGTTATTGCAACCAATTAGAAAACAGTAAACATGCATTTTGGCCAATTACGATGCGTTAGGGTAGGTTAAATATTCCTACACGTTCCGACATATATTTGTCGGAAAAATTCGAAAATATATGAATATTTCAATACAAACTTCAAATGTAAAAAAATATCCTACAGATATTTCTGCCATTCGTACAATTAGGTGTAATCCTAATGTAGGAATACTGAAGAGGACAAGATTCTTGGTTGGATGTCCACCGTTTGTCCACACTTTACAAGAAGCATTAAAAGCAGTCGAGATGAGCCTCTCCGCGTTCGTTCCCACGAACACCCAAAAGGCTCGTACCACGGTGGTTAGTTCTTTCAAGCGAAGGCTGGAGATGGAGGACGTCAGCATAGCCTTATTCTAGCTTGTGTCAGCATGGACACCTCCGGTAAACGTTTGGCAGCAACGATGGACCGCTTTGGTTACTATCTGGCGACTAACGAAGGTAAGAAAGGTAAGGTGGCTCGAAACACGGCGGCTTCATACTATTGAAACGTTAAACTTTGGCTGTTCGACGAGTTTCCTCACCTGCGTGTGTCTACGGTATTGGACTTGCTGAAGCAAGGAAATACTTTAGATAAACACTGTTTGAAACGTGAACAGGGTGGCTTGGCTAATAAGACTCCTAAGAGGCCTACAAGCTCTGGTTCGCTATGGGTACACCACAGCGCGGGTCAACTCTGACTACCAAGACGGAGCGCTGGCGTGCCAGATGTGGAACCGCTTCGGACGGTCCTCTGAGCTGGGCTACATACACAAGCAGCATATGTCAGTCTCAGCGGACGGGGTCTTTTACCTTCGGCTGTTGCGGGTGAAGATGGCTGAGGAACAAGGTATCTCGTTGGGCCCTGACAAGGTGAACTTCCTGACGTGTCCATTACACGCGCTGGCAGTGGCAATAGTGATGCAAGATGCACCGTGCGCGTCGGTGCTCAGCCAGCTCCCCGACCTTGTGGCGACCGAAGCTACTCCACTCAATCTCGGTGTCCCGCTCCACGACCTTCTGGCATGTGAGCCGGAGACTCTCCGGGCTGCCCTAATGGCTCCCGTCGCCCCGAACTCGGCGACCCCACCGACGCCGCTTCCTGTTATCACACAGTCACGTGAACAAGCACAAGTTAGCACCACCACACCGCAGAAAAAGTCGAAGGCCGGTGATGGGAGCCGAGGTGATGATGGTGTACAAGCGTATGTCAATAGGCTTCTCAAGCGCGTAGCAGAACCTGCAGGCGCGACGACGGACTTGACGTCTCACTCTTTCCGGCGCGGCGGGGCCCAACACGCGAACAGAGACGACCACCTTGCCGCTCAGTGGACCTTCGACCGTGGTGCGTGGGACATGGGCAAAGTCAACAAAGGCTTTGCCTATGTCTTCAACACACCTCGGGAAGACCACAAGGTGGCTCGAGTGTTGAGCGGCTGGAATGCAGATACGCCGCCTGTCGCTGTGGATGTTGGGAGGCTGGACCAAGCGACGCGTGAGCGGCTAGGACGCTTGCAAGAGCTCCTGTTCAGCACATGCACGGGACTCAAGGAGCACCGTATCAACATGTTCTTGGCGTACTTACCGCTTATATGGTACGGTACAACCCGCAACTGAAAGCACTAGCGCTGGCTGCACCGATCGTCATCCGTTTTGAAGAGTGCTTAAAGCCCGCGGACATCTCGTTGGCTGACTTGCTTGCGTGGTCTGTGGCTCTGAACGCAGAGGTTGCTTCACATCCTCAAGATCAAGAAGAAAACCAAGACCAGACAGAGAACATGATCACCTTTTGGCTGTGATTGATGAGGTTATCGCATCGAACAAGGCCATGGCTGCGCGCATGACGATCGTCGAGACGGCGCTACTACAGGCAAAGGATCTACAACCAACAGCTGATGTAGAACAAGCGCAAGACGAGTCAGATCAAGAACCCAAACCCAAGCGCCAAAAATAAGCTACGAACCTGTCGGCTGCTTGGTACGAGTGGTACACGCGCGTGCCGCGCGTCTAGGACTCCGCCGATCGTCAGAAGAAGTCCGAGCCCCGCTACTTCGTCGCCTTCATGAAGCTCTTCTTGGACGGGGGCTTCTTCCTTGACTGCAAGGTGGGGAATATAAGGATCAAGTACTCGACGCCGGTTGCCGCGCGGAAGAAGGGCTGCTCAAGTTCCTCAAGGCGCGTGGTGTCAACGCGAATGGGGCAGGGAGTGTCCTGCGTGCACTGCGTCCGCTGCACAAGTCCGGTGTCCTTGACGAGCGCATCACGTCATACAAGCGCTCGCTCGCCATCGGAAGCATCGTGGATGCGGCACCTGTTAGCACACAAGACATGCTCACCGTTGTAGGATACGTGTAAGACATAGAGAGATTCCAGCATTCATACATACACACACAAGATATAAACCGATCACACCGCGCACGCACTCACCACAGCTCATACACCGCATGCACTCATCACAGATTGCACACGTCAGTCTCTTACCACAGGCCGCACACGGCAGGTGTTCACAAAAGACTGCTTTCCGCACAGGTCGCTCACCACACAACGCCGCTCACTCCCGGACGCGCACACTAAACACCCACCCAATCTTGTTCAATGGCACCGGCTGGAATTGAACCAGCGTACCAGGGCCGGAGCCCTGTACTCCCATTGAGCTACGGTGTCGTGGTCGTGGTGGTGGGGGCGAAGGCTGCGTACTGTAGCTTGGACGGGTCTTGGACGGGCCTGTTCTTGTGTGGGGAGGTGTTTGAAAAGATGAATGATCCATCGCGCGCTGTGTCGGCGACGGATCAATGTCTTGTGTGTGGCAGTACCTCTCACAGCCACATAATCTGTGCGTGTTTATTTGCGGACAAGTGGCAGTTTTCAATTGGATGATATATACATCAATAGTGTACTACTCGTTATATTTCAGAATGCTATTAGTAGTTATGTCGACCAATAGAAAGCCAAATATGGCGCAACGTGACATGCGCTGCTCTTTATTGGTGACCCCCTACCGAGGTGCCGCCCTCACAAATGAATTTGCTGGCCCCAGAGCACATTGCTCTGAAGCTGAGATGCATGCATAAATGAAATGTCGGTTTTCTCGGCCCAGAGGCCTCTATAAGCCATTTCCTTGCGGCTGTGAGCTCTCTTTCGAAAACTGACAGAAAGTCTTTGCGATACTTACACTAGCTTCTCTTTTATTTCCGATCCCACTTATTTCCGATTACCGCCCCATGACTACCTAAACTCAGGACTTTCCTGAGTGCCGGAAACTGTAGGGAAGTCGGAACAGTTGTGATATGGAAGCGGAGGGTGGTCGACAGACTACCCTCAATTATTGCATCTGAAAGCGCAGATTGAAACATCAATTATTGCAATTTTTAAAGGATGATTTCATTGGTCAAAATCCGCTTTTGCGTACTCGTGATTGGGTACAATTCGTCAAGTAAAACAGTAAAACAGTTGAACAATCAATTATTGTAGGGTATCATCTTGCTCAGGAAAATCAATTATGCGCCGCAAAATATGGCAATATATTGTGAGTACCATATATTTTTAGGAAGCACAACACACGAGTGCTGCAGTCGCGTTACACGATGTCCAGCGAAGAGAACGCCACCACCTGCAGCCTGGTTCGGAGATCCCAAATGAGATCAAGCACAAGACCAAGCCGAGATCGAGGCCACATGTCCAACGAGAGTGCAAACACAACGACGACCTGCAAAACACTCGCATTGGTTTCTTAGCTCATTATCATGCTCATAACCACCTCTGTAACTCTCTCAGAATGCTTCTTGATCGCTCTATATCTCTGAGCTACAGATCCGCGTGTGATCGCTGCTTCCGATCGTCGGTTGTGGCGGGCTCCGGCCGTGCAGGTCCTCCGACAATGCTGTGTCTGGCTTTGAGTATGACACCAACTAACTCCAAGTAGCTCGTACTTTACATGACTCGAGTACTGCACAGTGTGTAGTCTAACGTAACAAACAATTTGGTGGTACCTAGTGGCGACTGAACCAGGAAACCCCCAAAATAAAAATAAAATAAAAAATGCAATTATATTTCTAGAGTTCAGGATCCCTACCCTCGAGGGTACCCCTTTCTGAGTCAATTGCAGCAGAGCGTACCCCACGACGCTCTCGCCGTTCCACTGGGCATAATTTTCTCGGACCAACGCGTTCACTTGACTATCACTTGCAGCTGCAACTTGTGTCTCTTGAACCTTGAGATCATGTGCCTGGAGACGCGGCAACACCGCCACAAGAGCCAAGAGTAACTGGGTTCCCACTATTTTCGGGACTTTAATGTCGCACGATAACCAGGTTACGATCCGCTGAGTTCTTACAGCCCTAGAGGTTGAGAGCTAACGGCCACTGACGTTGAAGTACCGAATTTAGAACTGGTTACAGGGCATATTTGTGAAAAAAGATGGGTTCATGCAGATTTTATTGCGTGAAACGGCATGTGGCGCAGCCGGTGCAGCGCCTAGACTTGACTTCACTGTGTCCTCGATCTCGCATGGGACACTTTCAAATTTGTGAATGTGCTCAAACGTCGGTCCCAACTTCATCGTTTAGGTATCCTAATTATACATGTTCTAGGAGTGGTGAGTCACGGTAGTTTCGCGTTTAAGTTTATTCGGTAACAGAAGCTGGACGTGAAACCGACAATATTTAAACTTATTCGTAGCGACACTGTTCTGGAAGGATCGCCTTGTCTCGTTTAAGTGTACGTTTTTGTATACATGTACATAGCGGGATTCATGCGATACTTAAACGTGTGATTTGAGCGAGGTCGTGATTGAATTGTCTAAATATGGTGTTCCTTGCAGACTTGCTTTCGCTATTGTTAGAAAACGCGATTGCAATAGAAAAGAGGTAGGGCGAATTACATGTAGCGATGTTTCTATGATACCGGATAAAAAACCGGTTAAACCAAGTAGACGAAGGCCAAGGTGACGACGGCCGGTGGCCGCGCAACGTGGCAGGACGCGTTGATGGCGACCGAAAAACATCCCCATGCACTGATCACCAGCGTGGTAAATCAGGTTCTAATCAAGCTGCATGGCTACATGTACAATAGTCATAGGATTGCCTCCATTACCAATCTTGGGTCCATACCCAATTTATCACAAGCAACCGTAACAGTTGGTCAATTTGCTGTTGTTCCAGCTTTGGGTGTACGACTGAAAACTACATGGTCAAACATGCCATAACGGCATTATCGGCACTCCACTCAACCGTAGATAAAGTGCGCCGAAACAGACACTATATGTCGCACTATCGAGGGAAGTGAGTTTACAGGATCTCACTCTCACCGAGAAAGTTTCAAGGCAGTATGTTGATAAATTTAAGTCGACGCAAGAAACTGTAAATGATGCTACCGTATGCAAATGACGCAGATACACACGCGTTCAAGCAATTCTCTGGAATTTATTTCAGAGTACAGGTATCAGTGATCCGATTTTCCGCTCAAAAGCATGCTTGCCAAAAATCACAAAAATCAACAACTCGATAGCTCATCTCCAAATCTAATAGACCCTCAAGATTGGACACAATTTCGTGTCAATTTTTGCTTTTGGTCTGATTCCTCTCATAATCAACTTCAGCTTGCTAACTTTAGAGATCCCGACAACGACATGAGTGTGGCGTGCTAGTTCAACATTCACACAACATCTATGAAAGTGTCCTTCCAATTTTAACAATAGAAGCCGCCTCCATCGACCGCACTATATTCACTTTGCTATTTTGTTGCGGCTAGCTGATGTTGGGGATAAGTACAATTTTGCAGCAAGAAGGGTCGTCGTTCAAAGTTTGGATTGTTCTCCAACGAATCGATCATACCACGCGATACAACGCTTCACTCAAAAGTAAACAACAGCGTTTTCCCTTCATCCCCTACCAACAACCCTGGCACGATATACACATGGTAAACAACATGATTATCCGTTGATAGTTGTCAATACCTTGGAAGGTATTCCTAGCAAAATAGCGCTACGAGGCTAGCTGAACAAACATGCTGCACTTGTCTGGGTGACATGGGTAGAAGCTCTTGTACAATAATTTCGGATTTTCTTCTCCCCAGGCAGAGTTTCCCACTTGTATGTCAGATCATGATCGATGATCCCACGCGTCTTGTAGCATCAGAGGCCATTTAACAGCGCACAGCAGGACCTTCATCGAGATTCTTACGATCGCAAAGGCAACCACCACAACTGTAGTAACGATTCCGAGAACCACTCGAAAAAGTATTACACGCTGTGGGAACCGATGATGCGGGTGCAGAGCGGCCCGGATCACTTGTTTGCAGAAGTAAGAATTGATCCGGCGGGGCAACAATAGAGAGGCATGGATGACTTTCACGATAGACAGCACGCGGCGAAGCAAGTAGCCGGCCAAAGTTATCCCCAGCATCTTGCTGGGTTTTGGGACAAGGCCAAAGAAGCCTCCTGTTAACCACCTTATTCACCCGGTTTAAGGGCAGGTAGTTATTTCCTCAAGCCAATATGTGCTGGTACTGCGCATGCTACTCCTCACATCCAGATACGGCCAGGTGGAAGATTGATTGTGGTGAAATGAAATGTGTTTGGGTCTGTTGTCATGGTCAAATGATTGGTGCAATTTTGGCGTGATGCACTAAGCGAGCTCATATGGAAGTCTTCATGTTCCCAAGTGGCTTGTGGGAGTATTTAAGTATCCAAGATATGCTGCTACATGTATTCTTCGTAATGTATTGCGTACTGAAGCACAAGTACTCGGCTGAAGAAGAGCGGCCAACCAATTTGTTGACGCTCTACTCGGCCCCATTCGTCGAAGCCAAATGAAAGCTGTGCAATGTTTGTCGGATTTATCTGAAGGAATTTCACGTTGCTGCTTATGAAACGTTGCAGCCGTTTCAATCGCAGAAGAAAAAACCACTAAAAAAATGGAAATTTATGCTGTTTACACACGCGCGCAACCAGATACTTCATCCCTGCACGGCCCAGCAACGTTTTTTATAATAGCAAGAGCTACCGGTAGAATGATATTGAAGAAGCAAGGCAGCATTCGAGGAAATTCTAGGTTGGTTGGAGAACATACATACATGTATCACCTGACCAACAGAAGAATACTTGGCCGTTGGAGGGTTCCGAAATCGACCACGTAACTCAACTCAGTGTTAACCTTGGATATGCTCCAGCGCATGTACATGCATGCCCCTGGGAAAGCCGCCGCCATATCTTGTCGATCGGGGTTCAAGTCGTGGCGTCCGCGCGCTTAGTCATATCTTTAAGCTGTAAACTAGGTCTAACAATGTTTAGGTAAATAATTGGATCTTCAGTCCTCCAGATCCAGACCACATGCTCCGATGTGATAGCCATTGAAAATTCGTCGAACCCCGAAGTTGCCGCGGAAAACGGTGGTTTCATCATCGAGTGGTTCTTTTCCAGTTTCAAGGTGAGAACTCCCCGTGACTGCACAAAATGGACATCTGTGTGCTGTATCAAAGAGACCAGAGGTGAACACCGCCTTTTTCGAGGGACGTACAGGATAATTTTCCTTGATGCGAATATCACTTGCCTGATAGAACTCATCAAACAGATCGCTCTTGGTGCCACGTCTAAATTCCAGAGTGACGGTGTCACTTTGAAAAAGAATAGCGTATCAAACAGGTTCTTGGGGAACGGCAGGGATCAGCTGGCCGTGTGCTATGCACAAGTCTGCGGCAAACGGACACCTGGAAGTGGTGCAGTGGCTTTATGTCAACCGCTCCGAAGGTTACACAACAAAAGCCATGGACCTAATGGTCACTTGAAGGTGCTAAAATGGCTCCACGCAATTACCACAGCAGGCTGCTCGGCAAAGGCAATCGATGGTGGTGGCACGCGAATCGTTTGGGGAATTGAACTGCAAATACTTGGAAAACGCTATCGGCGGTGGAATTGTGCCTTGCAGCTTGACTGATGTCGAACCTTCCTCGACTTGTTTCGAAGCAGAACCGACTGTGGGAGATGGAATTGGTACGTATGCTCGAGCAGCCATTTGATGCAGTTCAAGTGACCCTTTCGAGCCGCGTCCACCATGACATGAGCGTATTCATCGGTGCATCCTTGCTCGGCAAGGTACTTCATCGTTTCAACGTGCGGCTGAATCTGTCGATGATGACATCTGCCTTCATTTGCTTGCACAGCGACCGCCCCGTCGGATGTTCCAGCACCCATTTCAGGATAGCGGTGTCACCACCTTCGCACGCAGTATGCATCGCGTATTCCCAACACTGGAGCCATTTGCTGTTTTCCTTCGGGTGCTGCCCCGCGATGGGATTCATGCAATCGAGATTCCCCTTTCGACCTGAAATCCAAATCGCAACGGCTGCTGCTGCCTTGTTCTCCTGTAGATATCCACGTTTCAGCATCAACCCCATCAGAAAATCTACATACGAAATCTCCGTTCACAACAGCGCGTTCGATAAGGCTGTGAATTTCATCTTCAGGACTACCAGCGAGCGATTTCGGAGTGGTAACAGCAGACGAAATACTATTCCCTCCCCATTTGAATCACATTACCTGGACAATTCCAGTTCTGTGACATCACAGGTACACAGTGTACACTGTCCACCCAGACATACGCACCTCCTTCGGTGTGTGGCTGTATCTACGACCCGCGTCCATCTCCAGTAGACACTTCAACACGTCCAAGTGTCCACCTCTCGCAGCTGAGGCGACAGTCTCGGGCGACACCTCGCAACCTGTAAAATGGTCCATCAACCACTTGACAATCGCCCGTCGCCCCTACCGGCGGCAACTTCAAGTGACTCTTGGAACTGGTAACGGTCATAGTATTTCTCGGATCGAGGGAAGTTGCACAAGGACACTGAGTGTCCTCCGAGATGCAGCTGACATCCCAGATCCAGTTCAGCAAACTAATGAACCCAAATTTGCAGGCGTATCGCAGCGGCAGATTCGCATCTGGACCGACGAAAGTTGTGACGAGAGGACCAATGTGGGGAAGACCATTGAGCGCCGGATGGTCCTGCAGGCGACCTGCAGCGTGACGGACATTCGTACCGAGTTTTGATAGGGTGTGGCAGTTTGAATTTCGAGAGTCGCCTTTGGCTGTTTGTTTGCCAATCATCTTGTTATTTTGTGCATAAAATAGTAAAATTGGTCGATTCGAAGAAGTATCTTGAGTTTCTGTATCCCAGTTTCATATTGACCGCCATGCAACTCGGGAGCGTCGCGTTGGTGCTGCGCCACCAGCTCCAAGGCGTCGATACGGAGCAGATTATGGTGGGTGGTGGTGCGTGTGGTCCGCAGAATAGGCGTTCGCAAAACGGAGGAGGGTTGTTTAGGGTTCGACGCGCGGGTAGCTCAGTGGTAGAGCGTTCGATTGCAGCTCGAAGGGTCACTGGTTCAATCCCGGTCCCGCGCTTCTTGTTGTTGCGAGCGCCTTGTGTCCTCTCGGACGGCGGGTTTTGCCGCTCTTTGCCACCACCACATATACGCTTCGCTACCCCGCTGTTGCGTGTCGGACATACTGCTTTCCTCTCTCTTCTCACCACTGCCGATTGAGCGGGCAAGTTCATGTAGAATCGGACTCGAACCTATCGTGCTGATGTCGTGTGCGGGGTCGGTTTTGTTTGACCAGGTCTTGGTCTGCACAACCTCAGCAAGCTGTTCTAGTTACCCAGTGATGCTCCGCTGGGACCAAATGCGATAGCACACCGCGTGTACATGGTTCTCACGGCCACTGGACTCGAACATGGCTTTCGGTCTGTGCATTAGCTGTGAGGGTGCGGAATAGCTGAAGGGATGCGTGAGTGGTGTGACAAGGCTGTGGAGGTGCATATGGTGGGTGGTGGTGCGTGTGGTCCGCAGAATAGGCGTTTGCAAAACAGGAGGGTTGTTTAGGGTTCGACGCGCGGGTAGCTCAGTGGTAGAGCGTTCGATTGCAGCTCGAAGGGTCACTGGTTCAATCCCGGTCCCGCGCTTCTTGTTGTTGCGAGCGCCTTGTGTCCTCTCGGACGGCGGGTGCCGCTCTTTGCCACCACCACATATACGCTTCGCTACCCCGCTGTTGCGTGTCGGACATACTGCTTTCCTCTCTCTTCTCACCACTGCCGATTGAGCGGGCAAGTTCATGTAGAATCGGACTCGAACCTATCGTGCTGATGTCGTGTGCGGGGTCGGTTTTGTTTGACCAAGTCTTGGTCTGCACAACCTCAGCAAGCTGTTCTAGTTACCAGTGATGCTCCGCTGGGACCAAATGCGATATAACACCGCGTGTACATGGTTCTCACGGCCACTGGACTCGAACAGCTGGACACATGGCTTTCGGTCTGTGCATTAGCTGTGAAGGTGCGGAATAGCTGAAGGGATGCGTGAGTGGTGTGACAAGGCTGTGGAGGTGCATATGGTGGGTGGTGGTGCGTGTGGTCCGCAGAATAGGCGTTCGCAAAACAGGAGGGTTGTTTAGGGTTCGACGCGCGGGTAGCTCAGTGGTAGAGCGTTCGATTGCAGCTCGAAGGGTCACTGGTTCAATCCCGGTCCCGCGCTTCTTGTTGTTGCGAGCGCCTTGTGTCCTCTCGGACGGCGGGTTTTGCCGCTCTTTGCCACCACCACATATACGCTTCGCTACCCCGCTGTTGCGTGTCGGACATACTGCTTTCCTCTCTCTTCTCACCACTGCCGATTGAGCGGGCAAGTTCATGTAGAATCGGACTCGAACCTATCGTGCTGATGTCGTGTGCGGGGTCGGTTTTGTTTGACCAAGTCTTGGTCTGCACAACCTCAGCAAGCTGTTCTAGTTACCCAGTGATGCTCCGCTGGGACCAAATGCGATATCACACCGCGTGTACATGGTTCTCACGGCCACTGGACTCGAACAGCTGGACACATGGCTTTCGGTCTGTGCATTAGCTGTGAAGGTGCGGAATAGCTGAAGGGATGCGTGAGTGGTGTGACAAGGCTGTGGAGGTGCATATGGTGGGTGGTGGTGCGTGTGGTCCGCAGAATAGGCGTTCGCAAAACAGGAGGGTTGTTTAGGGTTCGACGCGCGGGTAGCTCAGTGGTAGAGCGTTCGATTGCAGCTCGAAGGGTCACTGGTTCAATCCCGGTCCCGCGCTTCTTGTTGTTGCGAGCGCCTTGTGTCCTCTCGGACGGCGGGTTTTGCCGCTCTTTGCCACCACCACATATACGCTTCGCTACCCCGCTGTTGCGTGTCGGACATACTGCTTTCCTCTCTCTTCTCACCACTGCCGATTGAGCGGGCAAGTTCATGTAGAATCGGACTCGAACCTATCGTGCTGATGTCGTGTGCTGGGTCGGTTTTGTTTGACCAAGTCTTGGTCTGCACAACCTCAGCAAGCTGTTCTAGTTACCCAGTGATGCTCCGCTGGGACCAAATGCGATATCACACCGCGTGTACATGGTTCTCACGGCCACTGGACTCGAACAGCTGGACACATGGCTTTCGGTCTGTGCATTAGCTGTGAGGGTGCGGAATAGCTGAAGGGATGCGTGAGTGGTGTGACAAGGCTGTGGAGGTGCATATGGTGGGTGGTGGTGCGTGTGGTCCGCAGAATAGGCGTTCGCAAAACAGGAGGGTTGTTTAGGGTTCGACGCGCGGGTAGCTCAGTGGTAGAGCGTTCGATTGCAGCTCGAAGGGTCACTGGTTCAATCCCGGTCCCGCGCTTCTTGTTGTTGCGAGCGCCTTGTGTCCTCTCGGACGGCGGGTTTTGCCGCTCTTTGCCACCACCACATATACGCTTCGCTACCCCGCTGTTGCGTGTCGGACATACTGCTTTCCTCTCTCTTCTCACCACTGCCGATTGAGCGGGCAAGTTCATGTAGAATCGGACTCGAACCTATCGTGCTGATGTCGTGTGCGGGGTCGGTTTTGTTTGACCAAGTCTTGGTCTGCACAACCTCAGCAAGCTGTTCTAGTTACCCAGTGATGCTCCGCTGGGACCAAATGCGATATCACACCGCGTGTACATGGTTCTCACGGCCACTGGACTCGAACAGCTGGACACATGGCTTTCGGTCTGTGCATTAGCTGTGAGGGTGCGGAATAGCTGAAGGGATGCGTGAGTGGTGTGACAAGGCTGTGGAGGTGCATATGGTGGGTGGTGGTGCGTGTGGTCCGCAGAATAGGCGTTCGCAAAACAGGAGGGTTGTTTAGGGTTCGACGCGCGGGTAGCTCAGTGGTAGAGCGTTCGATTGCAGCTCGAAGGGTCACTGGTTCAATCCCGGTCCCGCGCTTCTTGTTGTTGCGAGCGCCTTGTGTCCTCTCGGACGGCGGGTTTTGCCGCTCTTTGCCACCACCACATATACGCTTCGCTACCCCGCTGTTGCGTGTCGGACATACTGCTTTCCTCTCTCTTCTCACCACTGCCGATTGAGCGGGCAAGTTCATGTAGAATCGGACTCGAACCTATCGTGCTGATGTCGTGTGCGGGGTCGGTTTTGTTTGACCAAGTCTTGGTCTGCACAACCTCAGCAAGCTGTTCTAGTTACCCAGTGATGCTCCGCTGGGACCAAATGCGATAGCACACCGCGTGTACATGGTTCTCACGGCCACTGGACTCGAACAGCTGGACACATGGCTTTCGGTCTGTGCATTAGCTGTGAGGGTGCGGAATAGCTGAAGGGATGCGTGAGTGGTGTGACAAGGCTGTGGAGGTGCATATGGTGGGTGGTGGTGCGTGTGGTCCGCAGAATAGGCGTTCGCAAAACAGGAGGGTTGTTTAGGGTTCGACGCGCGGGTAGCTCAGTGGTAGAGCGTTCGATTGCAGCTCGAAGGGTCACTGGTTCAATCCCGGTCCCGCGCTTCTTGTTGTTGCGAGCGCCTTGTGTCCTCTCGGACGGCGGGTTTTGCCGCTCTTTGCCACCACCACATATACGCTTCGCTACCCCGCTGTTGCGTGTCGGACATACTGCTTTCCTCTCTCTTCTCACCACTGCCGATTGAGCGGGCAAGTTCATGTAGAATCGGACTCGAACCTATCGTGCTGATGTCGTGTGCAGGGTCGGTTTTGTTTGACCAAGTCTTGGTCTGCACAACCTCAGCAAGCTGTTCTAGTTACCCAGTGATGCTCCGCTGGGACCAAATGCGATATCACACCGCGTGTACATGGTTCTCACGGCCACTGGACTCGAACAGCTGGACACATGGCTTTCGGTCTGTGCATTAGCTGTGAGGGTGCGGAATAGCTGAAGGGATGCGTGAGTGGTGTGACAAGGCTGTGGAGGTGCATATGGTGGGTGGTGGTGCGTGTGGTCCGCAGAATAGGCGTTCGCAAAACAGGAGGGTTGTTTAGGGTTCGACGCGCGGGTAGCTCAGTGGTAGAGCGTTCGATTGCAGCTCGAAGGGTCACTGGTTCAATCCCGGTCCCGCGCTTCTTGTTGTTGCGAGCGCCTTGTGTCCTCTCGGACGGCGGGTTTTGCCGCTCTTTGCCACCACCACATATACGCTTCGCTACCCCGCTGTTGCGTGTCGGACATACTGCTTTCCTCTCTCTTCTCACCACTGCCGATTGAGCGGGCAAGTTCATGTAGAATCGGACTCGAACCTATCGTGCTGATGTCGTGTGCGGGGTCGGTTTTGTTTGACCAAGTCTTGGTCTGCACAACCTCAGCAAGCTGTTCTAGTTACCCAGTGATGCTCCGCTGGGACCAAATGCGATATCACACCGCGTGTACATGGTTCTCACGGCCACTGGACTCGAACAGCTGGACACATGGCTTTCGGTCTGTGCATTAGCTGTGAGGTGCGGAATAGCTGAAGGGATGCGTGAGTGGTGTGACAAGGCTGTGGAGGTGCATATGGTGGGTGGTGGTGCGTGTGGTCCGCAGAATAGGCGTTCGCAAAACAGGAGGGTTGTTTAGGGTTCGACGCGCGGGTAGCTCAGTGGTAGAGCGTTCGATTGCAGCTCGAAGGGTCACTGGTTCAATCCCGGTCCCGCGCTTCTTGTTGTTGCGAGCGCCTTGTGTCCTCTCGGACGGCGGGTTTTGCCGCTCTTTGCCACCACCACATATACGCTTCGCTACCCCGCTGTTGCGTGTCGGACATACTGCTTTCCTCTCTCTTCTCACCACTGCCGATTGAGCGGGCAAGTTCATGTAGAATCGGACTCGAACCTATCGTGCTGATGTCGTGTGCGGGGTCGGTTTTGTTTGACCAAGTCTTGGTCTGCACAACCTCAGCAAGCTGTTCTAGTTACCCAGTGATGCTCCGCTGGGACCAAATGCGATATCACACCGCGTGTACATGGTTCTCACGGCCACTGGACTCGAACAGCTGGACACATGGCTTTCGGTCTGTGCATTAGCTGTGAGGGTGCGGAATAGCTGAAGGGATGCGTGAGTGGTGTGACAAGGCTGTGGAGGTGCATATGGTGGGTGGTGGTGCGTGTGGTCCGCAGAATAGGCGTTCGCAAAACAGGAGGGTTGTTTAGGGTTCGACGCGCGGGTAGCTCAGTGGTAGAGCGTTCGATTGCAGCTCGAAGGGTCACTGGTTCAATCCCGGTCCCGCGCTTCTTGTTGTTGCGAGCGCCTTGTGTCCTCTCGGACGGCGGGTTTTGCCGCTCTTTGCCACCACCACATATACGCTTCGCTACCCCGCTGTTGCGTGTCGGACATACTGCTTTCCTCTCTCTTCTCACCACTGCCGATTGAGCGGGCAAGTTCATGTAGAATCGGACTCGAACCTATCGTGCTGATGTCGTGTGCGGGGTCGGTTTTGTTTGACCAAGTCTTGGTCTGCACAACCTCAGCAAGCTGTTCTAGTTACCCAGTGATGCTCCGCTGGGACCAAATGCGATAGCACACCGCGTGTACATGGTTCTCACGGCCACTGGACTCGAACAGCTGGACACATGGCTTTCGGTCTGTGCATTAGCTGTGAGGGTGCGGAATAGCTGAAGGGATGCGTGAGTGGTGTGACAAGGCTGTGGAGGTGCATATGGTGGGTGGTGGTGCGTGTGGTCCGCAGAATAGGCGTTCGCAAAACAGGAGGGTTGTTTAGGGTTCGACGCGCGGGTAGCTCAGTGGTAGAGCGTTCGATTGCAGCTCGAAGGGTCACTGGTTCAATCCCGGTCCCGCGCTTCTTGTTGTTGCGAGCGCCTTGTGTCCTCTCGGACGGCGGGTTTTGCCGCTCTTTGCCACCACCACATATACGCTTCGCTACCCCGCTGTTGCGTGTCGGACATACTGCTTTCCTCTCTCTTCTCACCACTGCCGATTGAGCGGGCAAGTTCATGTAGAATCGGACTCGAACCTATCGTGCTGATGTCGTGTGCGGGGTCGGTTTTGTTTGACCAAGTCTTGGTCTGCACAACCTCAGCAAGCTGTTCTAGTTACCCAGTGATGCTCCGCTGGGACCAAATGCGATATCACACCGCGTGTACATGGTTCTCACGGCCACTGGACTTGAACAGCTGGACACATGGCTTTCGGTCTGTGCATTAGCTGTGAGGGTGCGGAATAGCTGAAGGGATGCGTGAGTGGTGTGACAAGGCTGTGGAGGTGCATATGGTGGGTGGTGGTGCGTGTGGTCCGCAGAATAGGCGTTCGCAAAACAGGAGGGTTGTTTAGGGTTCGACGCGCGGGTAGCTCAGTGGTAGAGCGTTCGATTGCAGCTCGAAGGGTCACTGGTTCAATCCCGGTCCCGCGCTTCTTGTTGTTGCGAGCGCCTTGTGTCCTCTCGGACGGCGGGTTTTGCCGCTCTTTGCCACCACCACATATACGCTTCGCTACCCCGCTGTTGCGTGTCGGACATACTGCTTTCCTCTCTCTTCTCACCACTGCCGATTGAGCGGGCAAGTTCATGTAGAATCGGACTCGAACCTATCGTGCTGATGTCGTGTGCGGGGTCGGTTTTGTTTGACCAAGTCTTGGTCTGCACAACCTCAGCAAGCTGTTCTAGTTACCCAGTGATGCTCCGCTGGGACCAAATGCGATAGCACACCGCGTGTACATGGTTCTCACGGCCACTGGACTCGAACAGCTGGACACATGGCTTTCGGTCTGTGCATTAGCTGTGAGGGTGCGGAATAGCTGAAGGGATGCGTGAGTGGTGTGACAAGGCTGTGGAGGTGCATATGGTGGGTGGTGGTGCGTGTGGTCCGCAGAATAGGCGTTCGCAAAACGGAGGAGGGTTGTTTAGGGTTCGACGCGCGGGTAGCTCAGTGGTAGAGCGTTCGATTGCAGCTCGAAGGGTCACTGGTTCAATCCCGGTCCCTTGCTTCTTGTTGTTGCGAGCGCCTTGTGTCCTCTCGGACGGCGGGTTTTGCCGCTCTTTGCCACCACCACATATACGCTTCGCTACCCCGCTGTTGCGTGTCGGACATACTGCTTTCCTCTCTCTTCTCACCACTGCCGATTGAGCGGGCAAGTTCATGTAGAATCGGACTCGAACCCATCGTGCTGATGTCGTGTGCGGGGTCGGTTTTGTTTGACCAAGTCTTGGTCTGCACAACCTCAGCAAGCTGTTCTAGTTACCCAGTGATGCTCCGCTGGGACCAAATGCGATAGCACACCGCGTGTACATGGTTCTCACGGCCACTGGACTCGAACAGCTGGACACATGGCTTTCGGTCTGTGCATTAGCTGTGAGGGTGCGGAATAGCTGAAGGGATGCGTGAGTGGTGTGACAAGGCTGTGGAGGTGCATATGGTGGGTGGTGGTGCGTGTGGTCCGCAGAATAGGCGTTCGCAAAACGGAGGAGGGTTGTTTAGGGTTCGACGCGCGGGTAGCTCAGTGGTAGAGCGTTCGATTGCAGCTCGAAGGGTCACTGGTTCAATCCCGGTCCCGCGCTTCTTGTTGTTGCGAGCGCCTTGTGTCCTCTCGGACGGCGGGTTTTGCCGCTCTTTGCCACCACCACATATACGCTTCGCTACCCCGCTGTTGCGTGTCGGACATACTGCTTTCCTCTCTCTTCTCACCACTGCCGATTGGGCGGGCAAGTTCATGTAGAATCGGACTCGAACCTATCGTGCTGATGTCGTGTGCGGGGTCGGTTTTGTTTGACCAGGTCTTGGTCTGCACAACCTCAGCAAGCTGTTCTAGTTACCCAGTGATGCTCCGCTGGGACCAAATGCGATAGCACACCGCGTGTACATGGTTCTCACGGCCACTGGACTCGAACAGCTGGACACATGGCTTTCGGTCTGTGCATTAGCTGTGAGGGTGCGGAATAGCTGAAGGGATGCGTGAGTGGTGTGACAAGGCTGTGGAGGTGCATATGGTGGGTGGTGGTGCGTGTGGTCCGCAGAATAGGCGTTCGCAAAACGGAGGAGGGTTGTTTAGGGTTCGACGCGCGGGTAGCTCAGTGGTAGAGCGTTCGATTGCAGCTCGAAGGGTCACTGGTTCAATCCCGGTCCCGCGCTTCTTGTTGTTGCGAGCGCCTTGTGTCCTCTCGGACGGCGGGTTTTGCCGCTCTTTGCCACCACCACATATACGCTTCGCTACCCCGCTGTTGCGTGTCGGACATACTGCTTTCCTCTCTCTTCTCACCACTGCCGATTGAGCGGGCAAGTTCATGTAGAATCGGACTCGAACCTATCGTGCTGATGTCGTGTGCGGGGTCGGTTTTGTTTGACCAAGTCTTGGTCTGCACAACCTCAGCAAGCTGTTCTAGTTACCCAGTGATGCTCCGCTGGGACCAAATGCGATAGCACACCGCGTGTACATGGTTCTCACGGCCACTGGACTCGAACAGCTGGACACATGGCTTTCGGTCTGTGCATTAGCTGTGAGGGTGCGGAATAGCTGAAGGGATGCGTGAGTGGTGTGACAAGGCTGTGGAGGTGCATATGGTGGGTGGTGGTGCGTGTGGTCCGCAGAATAGGCGTTCGCAAAACGGAGGAGGGTTGTTTAGGGTTCGACGCGCGGGTAGCTCAGTGGTAGAGCGTTCGATTGCAGCTCGAAGGGTCACTGGTTCAATCCCGGTCCCGCGCTTCTTGTTGTTGCGAGCGCCTTGTGTCCTCTCGGACGGCGGGTTTTGCCGCTCTTTGCCACCACCACATATACGCTTCGCTACCCCGCTGTTGCGTGTCGGACATACTGCTTTCCTCTCTCTTCTCACCACTGCCGATTGAGCGGGCAAGTTCATGTAGAATCGGACTCGAACCTATCGTGCTGATGTCGTGTGCGGGGTCGGTTTTGTTTGACCAAGTCTTGGTCTGCACAACCTCAGCAAGCTGTTCTAGTTACCCAGTGATGCTCCGCTGGGACCAAATGCGATAGCACACCGCGTGTACATGGTTCTCACGGCCACTGGACTCGAACAGCTGGACACATGGCTTTCGGTCTGTGCATTAGCTGTGAGGGTGCGGAATAGCTGAAGGGATGCGTGAGTGGTGTGACAAGGCTGTGGAGGTGCATATGGTGGGTGGTGGTGCGTGTGGTCCGCAGAATAGGCGTTCGCAAAACGGAGGAGGGTTGTTTAGGGTTCGACGCGCGGGTAGCTCAGTGGTAGAGCGTTCGATTGCAGCTCGAAGGGTCACTGGTTCAATCCCGGTCCCGCGCTTCTTGTTGTTGCGAGCGCCTTGTGTCCTCTCGGACGGCGGGTTTTGCCGCTCTTTGCCACCACCACATATACGCTTCGCTACCCCGCTGTTGCGTGTCGGACATACTGCTTTCCTCTCTCTTCTCACCACTGCCGATTGAGCGGGCAAGTTCATGTAGAATCGGACTCGAACCTATCGTGCTGATGTCGTGTGCGGGGTCGGTTTTGTTTGACCAAGTCTTGGTCTGCACAACCTCAGCAAGCTGTTCTAGTTACCCAGTGATGCTCCGCTGGGACCAAATGCGATAGCACACCGCGTGTACATGGTTCTCACGGCCACTGGACTCGAACAGCTGGACACATGGCTTTCGGTCTGTGCATTAGCTGTGAGGGTGCGGAATAGCTGAAGGGATGCGTGAGTGGTGTGACAAGGCTGTGGAGGTGCATATGGTGGGTGGTGGTGCGTGTGGTCCGCAGAATAGGCGTTCGCAAAACGGAGGGTTGTTTAGGGTTCGACGCGCGGGTAGCTCAGTGGTAGAGCGTTCGATTGCAGCTCGAAGGGTCACTGGTTCAATCCCGGTCCCGCGCTTCTTGTTGTTGCGAGCGCCTTGTGTCCTCTCGGACGGCGGGTTTTGCCGCTCTTTGCCACCACCACATATACGCTTCGCTACCCCGCTGTTGCGTGTCGGACATACTGCTTTCCTCTCTCTTCTCACCACTGCCGATTGAGCGGGCAAGTTCATGTAGAATCGGACTCGAACCTATCGTGCTGATGTCGTGTGCGGGGTCGGTTTTGTTTGACCAAGTCTTGGTCTGCACAACCTCAGCAAGCTGTTCTAGTTACCCAGTGATGCTCCGCTGGGACCAAATGCGATAGCACACCGCGTGTACATGGTTCTCACGGCCACTGGACTCGAACAGCTGGACACATGGCTTTCGGTCTGTGCATTAGCTGTGAGGGTGCGGAATAGCTGAAGGGATGCGTGAGTGGTGTGACAAGGCTGTGGAGGTGCATATGGTGGGTGGTGGTGCGTGTGGTCCGCAGAATAGGCGTTCGCAAAACGGAGGAGGGTTGTTTAGGGTTCGACGCGCGGGTAGCTCAGTGGTAGAGCGTTCGATTGCAGCTCGAAGGGTCACTGGTTCAATCCCGGTCCCGCGCTTCTTGTTGTTGCGAGCGCCTTGTGTCCTCTCGGACGGCGGGTTTTGCCGCTCTTTGCCACCACCACATATACGCTTCGCTACCCCGCTGTTGCGTGTCGGACATACTGCTTTCCTCTCTCTTCTCACCACTGCCGATTGAGCGGGCAAGTTCATGTAGAATCGGACTCGAACCTATCGTGCTGATGTCGTGTGCGGGGTCGGTTTTGTTTGACCAAGTCTTGGTCTGCACAACCTCAGCAAGCTGTTCTAGTTACCCAGTGATGCTCCGCTGGGACCAAATGCGATAGCACACCGCGTGTACATGGTTCTCACGGCCACTGGACTCGAACAGCTGGACACATGGCTTTCGGTCTGTGCATTAGCTGTGAGGGTGCGGAATAGCTGAAGGGATGCGTGAGTGGTGTGACAAGGCTGTGGAGGTGCATATGGTGGGTGGTGGTGCGTGTGGTCCGCAGAATAGGCGTTCGCAAAACGGAGGAGGGTTGTTTAGGGTTCGACGCGCGGGTAGCTCAGTGGTAGAGCGTTCGATTGCAGCTCGAAGGGTCACTGGTTCAATCCCGGTCCCGCGCTTCTTGTTGTTGCGAGCGCCTTGTGTCCTCTCGGACGGCGGGTTTTGCCGCTCTTTGCCACCACCACATATACGCTTCGCTACCCCGCTGTTGCGTGTCGGACATACTGCTTTCCTCTCTCTTCTCACCACTGCCGATTGAGCGGGCAAGTTCATGTAGAATCGGACTCGAACCTATCGTGCTGATGTCGTGTGCGGGGTCGGTTTTGTTTGACCAAGTCTTGGTCTGCACAACCTCAGCAAGCTGTTCTAGTTACCCAGTGATGCTCCGCTGGGACCAAATGCGATAGCACACCGCGTGTACATGGTTCTCACGGCCACTGGACTCGAACAGCTGGACACATGGCTTTCGGTCTGTGCATTAGCTGTGAGGGTGCGGAATAGCTGAAGGGATGCGTGAGTGGTGTGACAAGGCTGTGGAGGTGCATATGGTGGGTGGTGGTGCGTGTGGTCCGCAGAATAGGCGTTCGCAAAACGGAGGAGGGTTGTTTAGGGTTCGACGCGCGGGTAGCTCAGTGGTAGAGCGTTCGATTGCAGCTCGAAGGGTCACTGGTTCAATCCCGGTCCCGCGCTTCTTGTTGTTGCGAGCGCCTTGTGTCCTCTCGGACGGCGGGTTTTGCCGCTCTTTGCCACCACCACATATACGCTTCGCTACCCCGCTGTTGCGTGTCGGACATACTGCTTTCCTCTCTCTTCTCACCACTGCCGATTGAGCGGGCAAGTTCATGTAGAATCGGACTCGAACCTATCGTGCTGATGTCGTGTGCGGGGTCGGTTTTGTTTGACCAAGTCTTGGTCTGCACAACCTCAGCAAGCTGTTCTAGTTACCCAGTGATGCTCCGCTGGGACCAAATGCGATAGCACACCGCGTGTACATGGTTCTCACGGCCACTGGACTCGAACAGCTGGACACATGGCTTTCGGTCTGTGCATTAGCTGTGAGGGTGCGGAATAGCTGAAGGGATGCGTGAGTGGTGTGACAAGGCTGTGGAGGTGCATATGGTGGGTGGTGGTGCGTGTGGTCCGCAGAATAGGCGTTCGCAAAACAGGAGGGTTGTTTAGGGTTCGACGCGCGGGTAGCTCAGTGGTAGAGCGTTCGATTGCAGCTCGAAGGGTCACTGGTTCAATCCCGGTCCCGCGCTTCTTGTTGTTGCGAGCGCCTTGTGTCCTCTCGGACGGCGGGTTTTGCCGCTCTTTGCCACCACCACATATACGCTTCGCTACCCCGCTGTTGCGTGTCGGACATACTGCTTTCCTCTCTCTTCTCACCACTGCCGATTGAGCGGGCAAGTTCATGTAGAATCGGACTCGAACCTATCGTGCTGATGTCGTGTGCGGGGTCGGTTTTGTTTGACCAAGTCTTGGTCTGCACAACCTCAGCAAGCTGTTCTAGTTACCCAGTGATGCTCCGCTGGGACCAAATGCGATAGCACACCGCGTGTACATGGTTCTCACGGCCACTGGACTCGAACAGCTGGACACATGGCTTTCGGTCTGTGCATTAGCTGTGAGGGTGCGGAATAGCTGAAGGGATGCGTGAGTGGTGTGACAAGGCTGTGGAGGTGCATATGGTGGGTGGTGGTGCGTGTGGTCCGCAGAATAGGCGTTCGCAAAACGGAGGAGGGTTGTTTAGGGTTCGACGCGCGGGTAGCTCAGTGGTAGAGCGTTCGATTGCAGCTCGAAGGGTCACTGGTTCAATCCCGGTCCCGCGCTTCTTGTTGTTGCGAGCGCCTTGTGTCCTCTCGGACGGCGGGTTTTGCCGCTCTTTGCCACCACCACATATACGCTTCGCTACCCCGCTGTTGCGTGTCGGACATACTGCTTTCCTCTCTCTTCTCACCACTGCCGATTGAGCGGGCAAGTTCATGTAGAATCGGACTCGAACCTATCGTGCTGATGTCGTGTGCGGGGTCGGTTTTGTTTGACCAGGTCTTGGTCTGCACAACCTCAGCAAGCTGTTCTAGTTACCCAGTGATGCTCCGCTGGGACCAAATGCGATAGCACACCGCGTGTACATGGTTCTCACGGCCACTGGACTCGAACAGCTGGACACATGGCTTTCGGTCTGTGCATTAGCTGTGAGGGTGCGGAATAGCTGAAGGGATGCGTGAGTGGTGTGACAAGGCTGTGGAGGTGCATATGGTGGGTGGTGGTGCGTGTGGTCCGCAGAATAGGCGTTCGCAAAACGGAGGAGGGTTGTTTAGGGTTCGACGCGCGGGTAGCTCAGTGGTAGAGCGTTCGATTGCAGCTCGAAGGGTCACTGGTTCAATCCCGGTCCCGCGCTTCTTGTTGTTGCGAGCGCCTTGTGTCCTCTCGGACGGCGGGTTTTGCCGCTCTTTGCCACCACCACATATACGCTTCGCTACCCCGCTGTTGCGTGTCGGACATACTGCTTTCCTCTCTCTTCTCACCACTGCCGATTGAGCGGGCAAGTTCATGTAGAATCGGACTCGAACCTATCGTGCTGATGTCGTGTGCGGGGTCGGTTTTGTTTGACCAAGTCTTGGTCTGCACAACCTCAGCAAGCTGTTCTAGTTACCCAGTGATGCTCCGCTGGGACCAAATGCGATAGCACACCGCGTGTACATGGTTCTCACGGCCACTGGACTCGAACAGCTGGACACATGGCTTTCGGTCTGTGCATTAGCTGTGAGGGTGCGGAATAGCTGAAGGGATGCGTGAGTGGTGTGACAAGGCTGTGGAGGTGCATATGGTGGGTGGTGGTGCGTGTGGTCCGCAGAATAGGCGTTCGCAAAACGGAGGAGGGTTGTTTAGGGTTCGACGCGCGGGTAGCTCAGTGGTAGAGCGTTCGATTGCAGCTCGAAGGGTCACTGGTTCAATCCCGGTCCCGCGCTTCTTGTTGTTGCGAGCGCCTTGTGTCCTCTCGGACGGCGGGTTTTGCCGCTCTTTGCCACCACCACATATACGCTTCGCTACCCCGCTGTTGCGTGTCGGACATACTGCTTTCCTCTCTCTTCTCACCACTGCCGATTGAGCGGGCAAGTTCATGTAGAATCGGACTCGAACCTATCGTGCTGATGTCGTGTGCGGGGTCGGTTTTGTTTGACCAGGTCTTGGTCTGCACAACCTCAGCAAGCTGTTCTAGTTACCCAGTGATGCTCCGCTGGGACCAAATGCGATAGCACACCGCGTGTACATGGTTCTCACGGCCACTGGACTCGAACAGCTGGACACATGGCTTTCGGTCTGTGCATTAGCTGTGAGGGTGCGGAATAGCTGAAGGGATGCGTGAGTGGTGTGACAAGGCTGTGGAGGTGCATATGGTGGGTGGTGGTGCGTGTGGTCCGCAGAATAGGCGTTCGCAAAACGGAGGAGGGTTGTTTAGGGTTCGACGCGCGGGTAGCTCAGTGGTAGAGCGTTCGATTGCAGCTCGAAGGGTCACTGGTTCAATCCCGGTCCCGCGCTTCTTGTTGTTGCGAGCGCCTTGTGTCCTCTCGGACGGCGGGTTTTGCCGCTCTTTGCCACCACCACATATACGCTTCGCTACCCCGCTGTTGCGTGTCGGACATACTGCTTTCCTCTCTCTTCTCACCACTGCCGATTGAGCGGGCAAGTTCATGTAGAATCGGACTCGAACCTATCGTGCTGATGTCGTGTGCGGGGTCGGTTTTGTTTGACCAGTCTTGGTCTGCACAACCTCAGCAAGCTGTTCTAGTTACCCAGTGATGCTCCGCTGGGACCAAATGCGATAGCACACCGCGTGTACATGGTTCTCACGGCCACTGGACTCGAACAGCTGGACACATGGCTTTCGGTCTGTGCATTAGCTGTGAGGGTGCGGAATAGCTGAAGGGATGCGTGAGTGGTGTGACAAGGCTGTGGAGGTGCATATGGTGGGTGGTGGTGCGTGTGGTCCGCAGAATAGGCGTTCGCAAAACGGAGGAGGGTTGTTTAGGGTTCGACGCGCGGGTAGCTCAGTGGTAGAGCGTTCGATTGCAGCTCGAAGGGTCACTGGTTCAATCCCGGTCCCGCGCTTCTTGTTGTTGCGAGCGCCTTGTGTCCTCTCGGACGGCGGGTTTTGCCGCTCTTTGCCACCACCACATATACGCTTCGCTACCCCGCTGTTGCGTGTCGGACATACTGCTTTCCTCTCTCTTCTCACCACTGCCGATTGAGCGGGCAAGTTCATGTAGAATCGGACTCGAACCTATCGTGCTGATGTCGTGTGCGGGGTCGGTTTTGTTTGACCAAGTCTTGGTCTGCACAACCTCAGCAAGCTGTTCTAGTTACCCAGTGATGCTCCGCTGGGACCAAATGCGATAGCACACCGCGTGTACATGGTTCTCACGGCCACTGGACTCGAACAGCTGGACACATGGCTTTCGGTCTGTGCATTAGCTGTGAGGGTGCGGAATAGCTGAAGGGATGCGTGAGTGGTGTGACAAGGCTGTGGAGGTGCATATGGTGGGTGGTGGTGCGTGTGGTCCGCAGAATAGGCGTTCGCAAAACGGAGGAGGGTTGTTTAGGGTTCGACGCGCGGGTAGCTCAGTGGTAGAGCGTTCGATTGCAGCTCGAAGGGTCACTGGTTCAATCCCGGTCCCGCGCTTCTTGTTGTTGCGAGCGCCTTGTGTCCTCTCGGACGGCGGGTTTTGCCGCTCTTTGCCACCACCACATATACGCTTCGCTACCCCGCTGTTGCGTGTCGGACATACTGCTTTCCTCTCTCTTCTCACCACTGCCGATTGAGCGGGCAAGTTCATGTAGAATCGGACTCGAACCTATCGTGCTGATGTCGTGTGCGGGGTCGGTTTTGTTTGACCAAGTCTTGGTCTGCACAACCTCAGCAAGCTGTTCTAGTTACCCAGTGATGCTCCGCTGGGACCAAATGCGATAGCACACCGCGTGTACATGGTTCTCACGGCCACTGGACTCGAACAGCTGGACACATGGCTTTCGGTCTGTGCATTAGCTGTGAGGGTGCGGAATAGCTGAAGGGATGCGTGAGTGGTGTGACAAGGCTGTGGAGGTGCATATGGTGGGTGGTGGTGCGTGTGGTCCGCAGAATAGGCGTTCGCAAAACGGAGGAGGGTTGTTTAGGGTTCGACGCGCGGGTAGCTCAGTGGTAGAGCGTTCGATTGCAGCTCGAAGGGTCACTGGTTCAATCCCGGTCCCGCGCTTCTTGTTGTTGCGAGCGCCTTGTGTCCTCTCGGACGGCGGGTTTTGCCGCTCTTTGCCACCACCACATATACGCTTCGCTACCCCGCTGTTGCGTGTCGGACATACTGCTTTCCTCTCTCTTCTCACCACTGCCGATTGAGCGGGCAAGTTCATGTAGAATCGGACTCGAACCTATCGTGCTGATGTCGTGTGCGGGGTCGGTTTTGTTTGACCAAGTCTTGGTCTGCACAACCTCAGCAAGCTGTTCTAGTTACCCAGTGATGCTCCGCTGGGACCAAATGCGATAGCACACCGCGTGTACATGGTTCTCACGGCCACTGGACTCGAACAGCTGGACACATGGCTTTCGGTCTGTGCATTAGCTGTGAGGGTGCGGAATAGCTGAAGGGATGCGTGAGTGGTGTGACAAGGCTGTGGAGGTGCATATGGTGGGTGGTGGTGCGTGTGGTCCGCAGAATAGGCGTTCGCAAAACGGAGGAGGGTTGTTTAGGGTTCGACGCGCGGGTAGCTCAGTGGTAGAGCGTTCGATTGCAGCTCGAAGGGTCACTGGTTCAATCCCGGTCCCGCGCTTCTTGTTGTTGCGAGCGCCTTGTGTCCTCTCGGACGGCGGGTTTTGCCGCTCTTTGCCACCACCACATATACGCTTCGCTACCCCGCTGTTGCGTGTCGGACATACTGCTTTCCTCTCTCTTCTCACCACTGCCGATTGAGCGGGCAAGTTCATGTAGAATCGGACTCGAACCTATCGTGCTGATGTCGTGTGCGGGGTCGGTTTTGTTTGACCAGGTCTTGGTCTGCACAACCTCAGCAAGCTGTTCTAGTTACCCAGTGATGCTCCGCTGGGACCAAATGCGATAGCACACCGCGTGTACATGGTTCTCACGGCCACTGGACTCGAACAGCTGGACACATGGCTTTCGGTCTGTGCATTAGCTGTGAGGGTGCGGAATAGCTGAAGGGATGCGTGAGTGGTGTGACAAGGCTGTGGAGGTGCATATGGTGGGTGGTGGTGCGTGTGGTCCGCAGAATAGGCGTTCGCAAAACGGAGGAGGGTTGTTTAGGGTTCGACGCGCGGGTAGCTCAGTGGTAGAGCGTTCGATTGCAGCTCGAAGGGTCACTGGTTCAATCCCGGTCCCGCGCTTCTTGTTGTTGCGAGCGCCTTGTGTCCTCTCGGACGGCGGGTTTTGCCGCTCTTTGCCACCACCACATATACGCTTCGCTACCCCGCTGTTGCGTGTCGGACATACTGCTTTCCTCTCTCTTCTCACCACTGCCGATTGAGCGGGCAAGTTCATGTAGAATCGGACTCGAACCTATCGTGCTGATGTCGTGTGCGGGGTCGGTTTTGTTTGACCAAGTCTTGGTCTGCACAACCTCAGCAAGCTGTTCTAGTTACCCAGTGATGCTCCGCTGGGACCAAATGCGATAGCACACCGCGTGTACATGGTTCTCACGGCCACTGGACTCGAACAGCTGGACACATGGCTTTCGGTCTGTGCATTAGCTGTGAGGGTGCGGAATAGCTGAAGGGATGCGTGAGTGGTGTGACAAGGCTGTGGAGGTGCATATGGTGGGTGGTGGTGCGTGTGGTCCGCAGAATAGGCGTTCGCAAAACGGAGGAGGGTTGTTTAGGGTTCGACGCGCGGGTAGCTCAGTGGTAGAGCGTTCGATTGCAGCTCGAAGGGTCACTGGTTCAATCCCGGTCCCGCGCTTCTTGTTGTTGCGAGCGCCTTGTGTCCTCTCGGACGGCGGGTTTTGCCGCTCTTTGCCACCACCACATATACGCTTCGCTACCCCGCTGTTGCGTGTCGGACATACTGCTTTCCTCTCTCTTCTCACCACTGCCGATTGAGCGGGCAAGTTCATGTAGAATCGGACTCGAACCTATCGTGCTGATGTCGTGTGCGGGGTCGGTTTTGTTTGACCAGGTCTTGGTCTGCACAACCTCAGCAAGCTGTTCTAGTTACCCAGTGATGCTCCGCTGGGACCAAATGCGATAGCACACCGCGTGTACATGGTTCTCACGGCCACTGGACTCGAACAGCTGGACACATGGCTTTCGGTCTGTGCATTAGCTGTGAGGGTGCGGAATAGCTGAAGGGATGCGTGAGTGGTGTGACAAGGCTGTGGAGGTGCATATGGTGGGTGGTGGTGCGTGTGGTCCGCAGAATAGGCGTTCGCAAAACGGAGGAGGGTTGTTTAGGGTTCGACGCGCGGGTAGCTCAGTGGTAGAGCGTTCGATTGCAGCTCGAAGGGTCACTGGTTCAATCCCGGTCCCGCGCTTCTTGTTGTTGCGAGCGCCTTGTGTCCTCTCGGACGGCGGGTTTTGCCGCTCTTTGCCACCACCACATATACGCTTCGCTACCCCGCTGTTGCGTGTCGGACATACTGCTTTCCTCTCTCTTCTCACCACTGCCGATTGAGCGGGCAAGTTCATGTAGAATCGGACTCGAACCTATCGTGCTGATGTCGTGTGCGGGGTCGGTTTTGTTTGACCAAGTCTTGGTCTGCACAACCTCAGCAAGCTGTTCTAGTTACCCAGTGATGCTCCGCTGGGACCAAATGCGATAGCACACCGCGTGTACATGGTTCTCACGGCCACTGGACTCGAACAGCTGGACACATGGCTTTCGGTCTGTGCATTAGCTGTGAGGGTGCGGAATAGCTGAAGGGATGCGTGAGTGGTGTGACAAGGCTGTGGAGGTGCATATGGTGGGTGGTGGTGCGTGTGGTCCGCAGAATAGGCGTTCGCAAAACGGAGGAGGGTTGTTTAGGGTTCGACGCGCGGGTAGCTCAGTGGTAGAGCGTTCGATTGCAGCTCGAAGGGTCACTGGTTCAATCCCGGTCCCGCGCTTCTTGTTGTTGCGAGCGCCTTGTGTCCTCTCGGACGGCGGGTTTTGCCGCTCTTTGCCACCACCACATATACGCTTCGCTACCCCGCTGTTGCGTGTCGGACATACTGCTTTCCTCTCTCTTCTCACCACTGCCGATTGAGCGGGCAAGTTCATGTAGAATCGGACTCGAACCTATCGTGCTGATGTCGTGTGCGGGGTCGGTTTTGTTTGACCAAGTCTTGGTCTGCACAACCTCAGCAAGCTGTTCTAGTTACCCAGTGATGCTCCGCTGGGACCAAATGCGATAGCACACCGCGTGTACATGGTTCTCACGGCCACTGGACTCGAACAGCTGGACACATGGCTTTCGGTCTGTGCATTAGCTGTGAGGGTGCGGAATAGCTGAAGGGATGCGTGAGTGGTGTGACAAGGCTGTGGAGGTGCATATGGTGGGTGGTGGTGCGTGTGGTCCGCAGAATAGGCGTTCGCAAAACGGAGGAGGGTTGTTTAGGGTTCGACGCGCGGGTAGCTCAGTGGTAGAGCGTTCGATTGCAGCTCGAAGGGTCACTGGTTCAATCCCGGTCCCGCGCTTCTTGTTGTTGCGAGCGCCTTGTGTCCTCTCGGACGGCGGGTTTTGCCGCTCTTTGCCACCACCACATATACGCTTCGCTACCCCGCTGTTGCGTGTCGGACATACTGCTTTCCTCTCTCTTCTCACCACTGCCGATTGAGCGGGCAAGTTCATGTAGAATCGGACTCGAACCTATCGTGCTGATGTCGTGTGCGGGGTCGGTTTTGTTTGACCAAGTCTTGGTCTGCACAACCTCAGCAAGCTGTTCTAGTTACCCAGTGATGCTCCGCTGGGACCAAATGCGATAGCACACCGCGTGTACATGGTTCTCACGGCCACTGGACTCGAACAGCTGGACACATGGCTTTCGGTCTGTGCATTAGCTGTGAGGGTGCGGAATAGCTGAAGGGATGCGTGAGTGGTGTGACAAGGCTGTGGAGGTGCATATGGTGGGTGGTGGTGCGTGTGGTCCGCAGAATAGGCGTTCGCAAAACAGGAGGGTTGTTTAGGGTTCGACGCGCGGGTAGCTCAGTGGTAGAGCGTTCGATTGCAGCTCGAAGGGTCACTGGTTCAATCCCGGTCCCGCGCTTCTTGTTGTTGCGAGCGCCTTGTGTCCTCTCGGACGGCGGGTTTTGCCGCTCTTTGCCACCACCACATATACGCTTCGCTACCCCGCTGTTGCGTGTCGGACATACTGCTTTCCTCTCTCTTCTCACCACTGCCGATTGAGCGGGCAAGTTCATGTAGAATCGGACTCGAACCTATCGTGCTGATGTCGTGTGCGGGGTCGGTTTTGTTTGACCAGGTCTTGGTCTGCACAACCTCAGCAAGCTGTTCTAGTTACCCAGTGATGCTCCGCTGGGACCAAATGCGATAGCACACCGCGTGTACATGGTTCTCACGGCCACTGGACTCGAACAGCTGGACACATGGCTTTCGGTCTGTGCATTAGCTGTGAGGGTGCGGAATAGCTGAAGGGATGCGTGAGTGGTGTGACAAGGCTGTGGAGGTGCATATGGTGGGTGGTGGTGCGTGTGGTCCGCAGAATAGGCGTTCGCAAAACAGGAGGGTTGTTTAGGGTTCGACGCGCGGGTAGCTCAGTGGTAGAGCGTTCGATTGCAGCTCGAAGGGTCACTGGTTCAATCCCGGTCCCGCGCTTCTTGTTGTTGCGAGCGCCTTGTGTCCTCTCGGACGGCGGGTTTTGCCGCTCTTTGCCACCACCACATATACGCTTCGCTACCCCGCTGTTGCGTGTCGGACATACTGCTTTCCTCTCTCTTCTCACCACTGCCGATTGAGCGGGCAAGTTCATGTAGAATCGGACTCGAACCTATCGTGCTGATGTCGTGTGCGGGGTCGGTTTTGTTTGACCAAGTCTTGGTCTGCACAACCTCAGCAAGCTGTTCTAGTTACCCAGTGATGCTCCGCTGGGACCAAATGCGATAGCACACCGCGTGTACATGGTTCTCACGGCCACTGGACTCGAACAGCTGGACACATGGCTTTCGGTCTGTGCATTAGCTGTGAGGGTGCGGAATAGCTGAAGGGATGCGTGAGTGGTGTGACAAGGCTGTGGAGGTGCATATGGTGGGTGGTGGTGCGTGTGGTCCGCAGAATAGGCGTTCGCAAAACAGGAGGGTTGTTTAGGGTTCGACGCGCGGGTAGCTCAGTGGTAGAGCGTTCGATTGCAGCTCGAAGGGTCACTGGTTCAATCCCGGTCCCGCGCTTCTTGTTGTTGCGAGCGCCTTGTGTCCTCTCGGACGGCGGGTTTTGCCGCTCTTTGCCACCACCACATATACGCTTCGCTACCCCGCTGTTGCGTGTCGGACATACTGCTTTCCTCTCTCTTCTCACCACTGCCGATTGAGCGGGCAAGTTCATGTAGAATCGGACTCGAACCTATCGTGCTGATGTCGTGTGCGGGGTCGGTTTTGTTTGACCAAGTCTTGGTCTGCACAACCTCAGCAAGCTGTTCTAGTTACCCAGTGATGCTCCGCTGGGACCAAATGCGATAGCACACCGCGTGTACATGGTTCTCACGGCCACTGGACTCGAACAGCTGGACACATGGCTTTCGGTCTGTGCATTAGCTGTGAGGGTGCGGAATAGCTGAAGGGATGCGTGAGTGGTGTGACAAGGCTGTGGAGGTGCATATGGTGGGTGGTGGTGCGTGTGGTCCGCAGAATAGGCGTTCGCAAAACGGAGGGTTGTTTAGGGTTCGACGCGCGGGTAGCTCAGTGGTAGAGCGTTCGATTGCAGCTCGAAGGGTCACTGGTTCAATCCCGGTCCCGCGCTTCTTGTTGTTGCGAGCGCCTTGTGTCCTCTCGGACGGCGGGTTTTGCCGCTCTTTGCCACCACCACATATACGCTTCGCTACCCCGCTGTTGCGTGTCGGACATACTGCTTTCCTCTCTCTTCTCACCACTGCCGATTGAGCGGGCAAGTTCATGTAGAATCGGACTCGAACCTATCGTGCTGATGTCGTGTGCGGGGTCGGTTTTGTTTGACCAGTCTTGGTCTGCACAACCTCAGCAAGCTGTTCTAGTTACCCAGTGATGCTCCGCTGGGACCAAATGCGATAGCACACCGCGTGTACATGGTTCTCACGGCCACTGGACTCGAACAGCTGGACACATGGCTTTCGGTCTGTGCATTAGCTGTGAGGGTGCGGAATAGCTGAAGGGATGCGTGAGTGGTGTGACAAGGCTGTGGAGGTGCATATGGTGGGTGGTGGTGCGTGTGGTCCGCAGAATAGGCGTTCGCAAAACGGAGGAGGGTTGTTTAGGGTTCGACGCGCGGGTAGCTCAGTGGTAGAGCGTTCGATTGCAGCTCGAAGGGTCACTGGTTCAATCCCGGTCCCGCGCTTCTTGTTGTTGCGAGCGCCTTGTGTCCTCTCGGACGGCGGGTTTTGCCGCTCTTTGCCACCACCACATATACGCTTCGCTACCCCGCTGTTGCGTGTCGGACATACTGCTTTCCTCTCTCTTCTCACCACTGCCGATTGAGCGGGCAAGTTCATGTAGAATCGGACTCGAACCTATCGTGCTGATGTCGTGTGCGGGGTCGGTTTTGTTTGACCAAGTCTTGGTCTGCACAACCTCAGCAAGCTGTTCTAGTTACCCAGTGATGCTCCGCTGGGACCAAATGCGATAGCACACCGCGTGTACATGGTTCTCACGGCCACTGGACTCGAACAGCTGGACACATGGCTTTCGGTCTGTGCATTAGCTGTGAGGGTGCGGAATAGCTGAAGGGATGCGTGAGTGGTGTGACAAGGCTGTGGAGGTGCATATGGTGGGTGGTGGTGCGTGTGGTCCGCAGAATAGGCGTTCGCAAAACGGAGGGTTGTTTAGGGTTCGACGCGCGGGTAGCTCAGTGGTAGAGCGTTCGATTGCAGCTCGAAGGGTCACTGGTTCAATCCCGGTCCCGCGCTTCTTGTTGTTGCGAGCGCCTTGTGTCCTCTCGGACGGCGGGTTTTGCCGCTCTTTGCCACCACCACATATACGCTTCGCTACCCCGCTGTTGCGTGTCGGACATACTGCTTTCCTCTCTCTTCTCACCACTGCCGATTGAGCGGGCAAGTTCATGTAGAATCGGACTCGAACCTATCGTGCTGATGTCGTGTGCGGGGTCGGTTTTGTTTGACCAGGTCTTGGTCTGCACAACCTCAGCAAGCTGTTCTAGTTACCCAGTGATGCTCCGCTGGGACCAAATGCGATAGCACACCGCGTGTACATGGTTCTCACGGCCACTGGACTCGAACAGCTGGACACATGGCTTTCGGTCTGTGCATTAGCTGTGAGGGTGCGGAATAGCTGAAGGGATGCGTGAGTGGTGTGACAAGGCTGTGGAGGTGCATATGGTGGGTGGTGGTGCGTGTGGTCCGCAGAATAGGCGTTCGCAAAACGGAGGAGGGTTGTTTAGGGTTCGACGCGCGGGTAGCTCAGTGGTAGAGCGTTCGATTGCAGCTCGAAGGGTCACTGGTTCAATCCCGGTCCCGCGCTTCTTGTTGTTGCGAGCGCCTTGTGTCCTCTCGGACGGCGGGTTTTGCCGCTCTTTGCCACCACCACATATACGCTTCGCTACCCCGCTGTTGCGTGTCGGACATACTGCTTTCCTCTCTCTTCTCACCACTGCCGATTGAGCGGGCAAGTTCATGTAGAATCGGACTCGAACCTATCGTGCTGATGTCGTGTGCGGGGTCGGTTTTGTTTGACCAAGTCTTGGTCTGCACAACCTCAGCAAGCTGTTCTAGTTACCCAGTGATGCTCCGCTGGGACCAAATGCGATAGCACACCGCGTGTACATGGTTCTCACGGCCACTGGACTCGAACAGCTGGACACATGGCTTTCGGTCTGTGCATTAGCTGTGAGGGTGCGGAATAGCTGAAGGGATGCGTGAGTGGTGTGACAAGGCTGTGGAGGTGCATATGGTGGGTGGTGGTGCGTGTGGTCCGCAGAATAGGCGTTCGCAAAACGGAGGAGGGTTGTTTAGGGTTCGACGCGCGGGTAGCTCAGTGGTAGAGCGTTCGATTGCAGCTCGAAGGGTCACTGGTTCAATCCCGGTCCCGCGCTTCTTGTTGTTGCGAGCGCCTTGTGTCCTCTCGGACGGCGGGTTTTGCCGCTCTTTGCCACCACCACATATACGCTTCGCTACCCCGCTGTTGCGTGTCGGACATACTGCTTTCCTCTCTCTTCTCACCACTGCCGATTGAGCGGGCAAGTTCATGTAGAATCGGACTCGAACCTATCGTGCTGATGTCGTGTGCGGGGTCGGTTTTGTTTGACCAAGTCTTGGTCTGCACAACCTCAGCAAGCTGTTCTAGTTACCCAGTGATGCTCCGCTGGGACCAAATGCGATAGCACACCGCGTGTACATGGTTCTCACGGCCACTGGACTCGAACAGCTGGACACATGGCTTTCGGTCTGTGCATTAGCTGTGAGGGTGCGGAATAGCTGAAGGGATGCGTGAGTGGTGTGACAAGGCTGTGGAGGTGCATATGGTGGGTGGTGGTGCGTGTGGTCCGCAGAATAGGCGTTCGCAAAACAGGAGGGTTGTTTAGGGTTCGACGCGCGGGTAGCTCAGTGGTAGAGCGTTCGATTGCAGCTCGAAGGGTCACTGGTTCAATCCCGGTCCCGCGCTTCTTGTTGTTGCGAGCGCCTTGTGTCCTCTCGGACGGCGGGTTTTGCCGCTCTTTGCCACCACCACATATACGCTTCGCTACCCCGCTGTTGCGTGTCGGACATACTGCTTTCCTCTCTCTTCTCACCACTGCCGATTGAGCGGGCAAGTTCATGTAGAATCGGACTCGAACCCATCGTGCTGATGTCGTGTGCGGGGTCGGTTTTGTTTGACCAAGTCTTGGTCTGCACAACCTCAGCAAGCTGTTCTAGTTACCCAGTGATGCTCCGCTGGGACCAAATGCGATAGCACACCGCGTGTACATGGTTCTCACGGCCACTGGACTCGAACAGCTGGACACATGGCTTTCGGTCTGTGCATTAGCTGTGAGGGTGCGGAATAGCTGAAGGGATGCGTGAGTGGTGTGACAAGGCTGTGGAGGTGCATATGGTGGGTGGTGGTGCGTGTGGTCCGCAGAATAGGCGTTCGCAAAACAGGAGGGTTGTTTAGGGTTCGACGCGCGGGTAGCTCAGTGGTAGAGCGTTCGATTGCAGCTCGAAGGGTCACTGGTTCAATCCCGGTCCCGCGCTTCTTGTTGTTGCGAGCGCCTTGTGTCCTCTCGGACGGCGGGTTTTGCCGCTCTTTGCCACCACCACATATACGCTTCGCTACCCCGCTGTTGCGTGTCGGACATACTGCTTTCCTCTCTCTTCTCACCACTGCCGATTGAGCGGGCAAGTTCATGTAGAATCGGACTCGAACCCATCGTGCTGATGTCGTGTGCGGGGTCGGTTTTGTTTGACCAAGTCTTGGTCTGCACAACCTCAGCAAGCTGTTCTAGTTACCCAGTGATGCTCCGCTGGGACCAAATGCGATAGCACACCGCGTGTACATGGTTCTCACGGCCACTGGACTCGAACAGCTGGACACATGGCTTTCGGTCTGTGCATTAGCTGTGAGGGTGCGGAATAGCTGAAGGGATGCGTGAGTGGTGTGACAAGGCTGTGGAGGTGCATATGGTGGGTGGTGGTGCGTGTGGTCCGCAGAATAGGCGTTCGCAAAACAGGAGGGTTGTTTAGGGTTCGACGCGCGGGTAGCTCAGTGGTAGAGCGTTCGATTGCAGCTCGAAGGGTCACTGGTTCAATCCCGGTCCCGCGCTTCTTGTTGTTGCGAGCGCCTTGTGTCCTCTCGGACGGCGGGTTTTGCCGCTCTTTGCCACCACCACATATACGCTTCGCTACCCCGCTGTTGCGTGTCGGACATACTGCTTTCCTCTCTCTTCTCACCACTGCCGATTGAGCGGGCAAGTTCATGTAGAATCGGACTCGAACCCATCGTGCTGATGTCGTGTGCGGGGTCGGTTTTGTTTGACCAGGTCTTGGTCTGCACAACCTCAGCAAGCTGTTCTAGTTACCCAGTGATGCTCCGCTGGGACCAAATGCGATAGCACACCGCGTGTACATGGTTCTCACGGCCACTGGACTCGAACAGCTGGACACATGGCTTTCGGTCTGTGCATTAGCTGTGAGGGTGCGGAATAGCTGAAGGGATGCGTGAGTGGTGTGACAAGGCTGTGGAGGTGCATATGGTGGGTGGTGGTGCGTGTGGTCCGCAGAATAGGCGTTCGCAAAACGGAGGAGGGTTGTTTAGGGTTCGACGCGCGGGTAGCTCAGTGGTAGAGCGTTCGATTGCAGCTCGAAGGGTCACTGGTTCAATCCCGGTCCCGCGCTTCTTGTTGTTGCGAGCGCCTTGTGTCCTCTCGGACGGCGGGTTTTGCCGCTCTTTGCCACCACCACATATACGCTTCGCTACCCCGCTGTTGCGTGTCGGACATACTGCTTTCCTCTCTCTTCTCACCACTGCCGATTGAGCGGGCAAGTTCATGTAGAATCGGACTCGAACCCATCGTGCTGATGTCGTGTGCGGGGTCGGTTTTGTTTGACCAGGTCTTGGTCTGCACAACCTCAGCAAGCTGTTCTAGTTACCCAGTGATGCTCCGCTGGGACCAAATGCGATAGCACACCGCGTGTACATGGTTCTCACGGCCACTGGACTCGAACAGCTGGACACATGGCTTTCGGTCTGTGCATTAGCTGTGAGGGTGCGGAATAGCTGAAGGGATGCGTGAGTGGTGTGACAAGGCTGTGGAGGTGCATATGGTGGGTGGTGGTGCGTGTGGTCCGCAGAATAGGCGTTCGCAAAACAGGAGGGTTGTTTAGGGTTCGACGCGCGGGTAGCTCAGTGGTAGAGCGTTCGATTGCAGCTCGAAGGGTCACTGGTTCAATCCCGGTCCCGCGCTTCTTGTTGTTGCGAGCGCCTTGTGTCCTCTCGGACGGCGGGTTTTGCCGCTCTTTGCCACCACCACATATACGCTTCGCTACCCCGCTGTTGCGTGTCGGACATACTGCTTTCCTCTCTCTTCTCACCACTGCCGATTGAGCGGGCAAGTTCATGTAGAATCGGACTCGAACCCATCGTGCTGATGTCGTGTGCGGGGTCGGTTTTGTTTGACCAAGTCTTGGTCTGCACAACCTCAGCAAGCTGTTCTAGTTACCCAGTGATGCTCCGCTGGGACCAAATGCGATAGCACACCGCGTGTACATGGTTCTCACGGCCACTGGACTCGAACAGCTGGACACATGGCTTTCGGTCTGTGCATTAGCTGTGAGGGTGCGGAATAGCTGAAGGGATGCGTGAGTGGTGTGACAAGGCTGTGGAGGTGCATATGGTGGGTGGTGGTGCGTGTGGTCCGCAGAATAGGCGTTCGCAAAACAGGAGGGTTGTTTAGGGTTCGACGCGCGGGTAGCTCAGTGGTAGAGCGTTCGATTGCAGCTCGAAGGGTCACTGGTTCAATCCCGGTCCCGCGCTTCTTGTTGTTGCGAGCGCCTTGTGTCCTCTCGGACGGCGGGTTTTGCCGCTCTTTGCCACCACCACATATACGCTTCGCTACCCCGCTGTTGCGTGTCGGACATACTGCTTTCCTCTCTCTTCTCACCACTGCCGATTGAGCGGGCAAGTTCATGTAGAATCGGACTCGAACCCATCGTGCTGATGTCGTGTGCGGGGTCGGTTTTGTTTGACCAAGTCTTGGTCTGCACAACCTCAGCAAGCTGTTCTAGTTACCCAGTGATGCTCCGCTGGGACCAAATGCGATAGCACACCGCGTGTACATGGTTCTCACGGCCACTGGACTCGAACAGCTGGACACATGGCTTTCGGTCTGTGCATTAGCTGTGAGGGTGCGGAATAGCTGAAGGGATGCGTGAGTGGTGTGACAAGGCTGTGGAGGTGCATATGGTGGGTGGTGGTGCGTGTGGTCCGCAGAATAGGCGTTCGCAAAACAGGAGGGTTGTTTAGGGTTCGACGCGCGGGTAGCTCAGTGGTAGAGCGTTCGATTGCAGCTCGAAGGGTCACTGGTTCAATCCCGGTCCCGCGCTTCTTGTTGTTGCGAGCGCCTTGTGTCCTCTCGGACGGCGGGTTTTGCCGCTCTTTGCCACCACCACATATACGCTTCGCTACCCCGCTGTTGCGTGTCGGACATACTGCTTTCCTCTCTCTTCTCACCACTGCCGATTGAGCGGGCAAGTTCATGTAGAATCGGACTCGAACCCATCGTGCTGATGTCGTGTGCGGGGTCGGTTTTGTTTGACCAAGTCTTGGTCTGCACAACCTCAGCAAGCTGTTCTAGTTACCCAGTGATGCTCCGCTGGGACCAAATGCGATAGCACACCGCGTGTACATGGTTCTCACGGCCACTGGACTCGAACAGCTGGACACATGGCTTTCGGTCTGTGCATTAGCTGTGAGGGTGCGGAATAGCTGAAGGGATGCGTGAGTGGTGTGACAAGGCTGTGGAGGTGCATATGGTGGGTGGTGGTGCGTGTGGTCCGCAGAATAGGCGTTCGCAAAACAGGAGGGTTGTTTAGGGTTCGACGCGCGGGTAGCTCAGTGGTAGAGCGTTCGATTGCAGCTCGAAGGGTCACTGGTTCAATCCCGGTCCCGCGCTTCTTGTTGTTGCGAGCGCCTTGTGTCCTCTCGGACGGCGGGTTTTGCCGCTCTTTGCCACCACCACATATACGCTTCGCTACCCCGCTGTTGCGTGTCGGACATACTGCTTTCCTCTCTCTTCTCACCACTGCCGATTGAGCGGGCAAGTTCATGTAGAATCGGACTCGAACCCATCGTGCTGATGTCGTGTGCGGGGTCGGTTTTGTTTGACCAGGTCTTGGTCTGCACAACCTCAGCAAGCTGTTCTAGTTACCCAGTGATGCTCCGCTGGGACCAAATGCGATAGCACACCGCGTGTACATGGTTCTCACGGCCACTGGACTCGAACAGCTGGACACATGGCTTTCGGTCTGTGCATTAGCTGTGAGGGTGCGGAATAGCTGAAGGGATGCGTGAGTGGTGTGACAAGGCTGTGGAGGTGCATATGGTGGGTGGTGGTGCGTGTGGTCCGCAGAATAGGCGTTCGCAAAACAGGAGGGTTGTTTAGGGTTCGACGCGCGGGTAGCTCAGTGGTAGAGCGTTCGATTGCAGCTCGAAGGGTCACTGGTTCAATCCCGGTCCCGCGCTTCTTGTTGTTGCGAGCGCCTTGTGTCCTCTCGGACGGCGGGTTTTGCCGCTCTTTGCCACCACCACATATACGCTTCGCTACCCCGCTGTTGCGTGTCGGACATGCTGCTTTCCTCTCTCTTCTCACCACTGCCGATTGAGCGGGCAAGTTCATGTAGAATCGGACTCGAACCCATCGTGCTGATGTCGTGTGCGGGGTCGGTTTTGTTTGACCAGGTCTTGGTCTGCACAACCTCAGCAAGCTGTTCTAGTTACCCAGTGATGCTCCGCTGGGACCAAATGCGATAGCACACCGCGTGTACATGGTTCTCACGGCCACTGGACTCGAACAGCTGGACACATGGCTTTCGGTCTGTGCATTAGCTGTGAGGGTGCGGAATAGCTGAAGGGATGCGTGAGTGGTGTGACAAGGCTGTGGAGGTGCATATGGTGGGTGGTGGTGCGTGTGGTCCGCAGAATAGGCGTTCGCAAAACAGGAGGGTTGTTTAGGGTTCGACGCGCGGGTAGCTCAGTGGTAGAGCGTTCGATTGCAGCTCGAAGGGTCACTGGTTCAATCCCGGTCCCGCGCTTCTTGTTGTTGCGAGCGCCTTGTGTCCTCTCGGACGGCGGGTTTTGCCGCTCTTTGCCACCACCACATATACGCTTCGGTACCCCGCTGTTGCGTGTCGGACATACTGCTTTCCTCTCTCTTCTCACCACTGCCGATTGAGCGGGCAAGTTCATGTAGAATCGGACTCGAACCCATCGTGCTGATGTCGTGTGCGGGGTCGGTTTTGTTTGACCAGGTCTTGGTCTGCACAACCTCAGCAAGCTGTTCTAGTTACCCAGTGATGCTCCGCTGGGACCAAATGCGATAGCACACCGCGTGTACATGGTTCTCACGGCCACTGGACTCGAACAGCTGGACACATGGCTTTCGGTCTGTGCATTAGCTGTGAGGGTGCGGAATAGCTGAAGGGATGCGTGAGTGGTGTGACAAGGCTGTGGAGGTGCATATGGTGGGTGGTGGTGCGTGTGGTCCGCAGAATAGGCGTTCGCAAAACAGGAGGGTTGTTTAGGGTTCGACGCGCGGGTAGCTCAGTGGTAGAGCGTTCGATTGCAGCTCGAAGGGTCACTGGTTCAATCCCGGTCCCGCGCTTCTTGTTGTTGCGAGCGCCTTGTGTCCTCTCGGACGGCGGGTTTTGCCGCTCTTTGCCACCACCACATATACGCTTCGCTACCCCGCTGTTGCGTGTCGGACATACTGCTTTCCTCTCTCTTCTCACCACTGCCGATTGAGCGGGCAAGTTCATGTAGAATCGGACTCGAACCCATCGTGCTGATGTCGTGTGCGGGGTCGGTTTTGTTTGACCAGGTCTTGGTCTGCACAACCTCAGCAAGCTGTTCTAGTTACCCAGTGATGCTCCGCTGGGACCAAATGCGATATCACACCGCGTGTACATGGTTCTCACGGCCACTGGACTCGAACAGCTGGACACATGGCTTTCGGTCTGTGCATTAGCTGTGAGGGTGCGGAATAGCTGAAGGGATGCGTGAGTGGTGTGACAAGGCTGTGGAGGTGCATATGGTGGGTGGTGGTGCGTGTGGTCCGCAGAATAGGCGTTCGCAAAACAGGAGGGTTGTTTAGGGTTCGACGCGCGGGTAGCTCAGTGGTAGAGCGTTCGATTGCAGCTCGAAGGGTCACTGGTTCAATCCGGTCCCGCGCTTCTTGTTGTTGCGAGCGCCTTGTGTCCTCTCGGACGGCGGGTTTTGCCGCTCTTTGCCACCACCACATATACGCTTCGCTACCCCGCTGTTGCGTGTCGGACATACTGCTTTCCTCTCTCTTCTCACCACTGCCGATTGAGCGGGCAAGTTCATGTAGAATCGGACTCGAACCCATCGTGCTGATGTCGTGTGCGGGGTCGGTTTTGTTTGACCAGGTCTTGGTCTGCACAACCTCAGCAAGCTGTTCTAGTTACCCAGTGATGCTCCGCTGGGACCAAATGCGATATCACACCGCGTGTACATGGTTCTCACGGCCACTGGACTCGAACAGCTGGACACATGGCTTTCGGTCTGTGCATTAGCTGTGAGGGTGCGGAATAGCTGAAGGGATGCGTGAGTGGTGTGACAAGGCTGTGGAGGTGCATATGGTGGGTGGTGGTGCGTGTGGTCCGCAGAATAGGCGTTCGCAAAACAGGAGGGTTGTTTAGGGTTCGACGCGCGGGTAGCTCAGTGGTAGAGCGTTCGATTGCAGCTCGAAGGGTCACTGGTTCAATCCCGGTCCCGCGCTGCTTGTTGTTGCGAGCGCCTTGTGTCCTCTCGGACGGCGGGTTTTGCCGCTCTTTGCCACCACCACATATACGCTTCGCTACCCCGCTGTTGCGTGTCGGACATACTGCTTTCCTCTCTCTTCTCACCACTGCCGATTGAGCGGGCAAGTTCATGTAGAATCGGACTCGAACCCATCGTGCTGATGTCGTGTGCGGGGTCGGTTTTGTTTGACCAGGTCTTGGTCTGCACAACCTCAGCAAGCTGTTCTAGTTACCCAGTGATGCTCCGCTGGGACCAAATGCGATATCACACCGCGTGTACATGGTTCTCACGGCCACTGGACTCGAACAGCTGGACACATGGCTTTCGGTCTGTGCATTAGCTGTGAGGGTGCGGAATAGCTGAAGGGATGCGTGAGTGGTGTGACAAGGCTGTGGAGGTGCATATGGTGGGTGGTGGTGCGTGTGGTCCGCAGAATAGGCGTTCGCAAAACAGGAGGGTTGTTTAGGGTTCGACGCGCGGGTAGCTCAGTGGTAGAGCGTTCGATTGCAGCTCGAAGGGTCACTGGTTCAATCCCGGTCCCGCGCTTCTTGTTGTTGCGAGCGCCTTGTGTCCTCTCGGACGGCGGGTTTTGCCGCTCTTTGCCACCACCACATATACGCTTCGGTACCCCGCTGTTGCGTGTCGGACATACTGCTTTCCTCTCTCTTCTCACCACTGCCGATTGAGCGGGCAAGTTCATGTAGAATCGGACTCGAACCCATCGTGCTGATGTCGTGTGCGGGGTCGGTTTTGTTTGACCAGGTCTTGGTCTGCACAACCTCAGCAAGCTGTTCTAGTTACCCAGTGATGCTCCGCTGGGACCAAATGCGATATCACACCGCGTGTACATGGTTCTCACGGCCACTGGACTCGAACAGCTGGACACATGGCTTTCGGTCTGTGCATTAGCTGTGAGGGTGCGGAATAGCTGAAGGGATGTGTGAGTGGTGTGACAAGGCTGTGGAGGTGCATATGGTGGGTGGTGGTGCGTGTGGTCCGCAGAATAGGCGTTCGCAAAACAGGAGGGTTGTTTAGGGTTCGACGCGCGGGTAGCTCAGTGGTAGAGCGTTCGATTGCAGCTCGAAGGGTCACTGGTTCAATCCGGTCCCGCGCTTCTTGTTGTTGCGAGCGCCTTGTGTCCTCTCGGACGGCGGGTTTTGCCGCTCTTTGCCACCACCACATATACGCTTCGCTACCCCGCTGTTGCGTGTCGGACATACTGCTTTCCTCTCTCTTCTCACCACTGCCGATTGAGCGGGCAAGTTCATGTAGAATCGGACTCGAACCCATCGTGCTGATGTCGTGTGCGGGGTCGGTTTTGTTTGACCAGGTCTTGGTCTGCACAACCTCAGCAAGCTGTTCTAGTTACCCAGTGATGCTCCGCTGGGACCAAATGCGATATCACACCGCGTGTACATGGTTCTCACGGCCACTGGACTCGAACAGCTGGACACATGGCTTTCGGTCTGTGCATTAGCTGTGAGGGTGCGGAATAGCTGAAGGGATGCGTGAGTGGTGTGACAAGGCTGTGGAGGTGCATATGGTGGGTGGTGGTGCGTGTGGTCCGCAGAATAGGCGTTCGCAAAACAGGAGGGTTGTTTAGGGTTCGACGCGCGGGTAGCTCAGTGGTAGAGCGTTCGATTGCAGCTCGAAGGGTCACTGGTTCAATCCCGGTCCCGCGCTTCTTGTTGTTGCGAGCGCCTTGTGTCCTCTCGGACGGCGGGTTTTGCCGCTCTTTGCCACCACCACATATACGCTTCGCTACCCCGCTGTTGCGTGTCGGACATACTGCTTTCCTCTCTCTTCTCACCACTGCCGATTGAGCGGGCAAGTTCATGTAGAATCGGACTCGAACCCATCGTGCTGATGTCGTGTGCGGGGTCGGTTTTGTTTGACCAGGTCTTGGTCTGCACAACCTCAGCAAGCTGTTCTAGTTACCCAGTGATGCTCCGCTGGGACCAAATGCGATATCACACCGCGTGTACATGGTTCTCACGGCCACTGGACTCGAACAGCTGGACACATGGCTTTCGGTCTGTGCATTAGCTGTGAGGGTGCGGAATAGCTGAAGGGATGCGTGAGTGGTGTGACAAGGCTGTGGAGGTGCATATGGTGGGTGGTGGTGCGTGTGGTCCGCAGAATAGGCGTTCGCAAAACAGGAGGGTTGTTTAGGGTTCGACGCGCGGGTAGCTCAGTGGTAGAGCGTTCGATTGCAGCTCGAAGGGTCACTGGTTCAATCCCGGTCCCGCGCTTCTTGTTGTTGCGAGCGCCTTGTGTCCTCTCGGACGGCGGGTTTTGCCGCTCTTTGCCACCACCACATATACGCTTCGCTACCCCGCTGTTGCGTGTCGGACATACTGCTTTCCTCTCTCTTCTCACCACTGCCGATTGAGCGGGCAAGTTCATGTAGAATCGGACTCGAACCCATCGTGCTGATGTCGTGTGCGGGGTCGGTTTTGTTTGACCAGGTCTTGGTCTGCACAACCTCAGCAAGCTGTTCTAGTTACCCAGTGATGCTCCGCTGGGACCAAATGCGATATCACACCGCGTGTACATGGTTCTCACGGCCACTGGACTCGAACAGCTGGACACATGGCTTTCGGTCTGTGCATTAGCTGTGAGGGTGCGGAATAGCTGAAGGGATGCGTGAGTGGTGTGACAAGGCTGTGGAGGTGCATATGGTGGGTGGTGGTGCGTGTGGTCCGCAGAATAGGCGTTCGCAAAACAGGAGGGTTGTTTAGGGTTCGACGCGCGGGTAGCTCAGTGGTAGAGCGTTCGATTGCAGCTCGAAGGGTCACTGGTTCAATCCCGGTCCCGCGCTTCTTGTTGTTGCGATACACCAGTACGTTGCATCCTGTCATCACACTTTGGAGAGCGCGGCGAGGCGGGAGAGACTTGTTGTCTACAGTAAAGTTCCGATTAGGTACGACGCATTTCGTTTTGTCGGATTAAAACAGTAACCCTAACCCTAACCACAAACGCATTTGGGTAGGCCCTTATGACAAGGAAATGCCGGTATACACTTTTGGCTGCAAGTTTACTTCGCTCAGACTTAGCATACTTACTGGTCTAAACGTTCTACAATGGGCGTTCAAGAAAAATATTCATGAATTGGATAGTGATCAGAGAGAGAGTAAGGTTCGGAGATTTCGAGCTTGCAGATATTGTACTTCCTTCGGATGGGCGCACTCATGGCAACGGTTTGTGCAGGCGAGCTGGCAACGTTGAAGTGCACTGGGAGGCAATCTTGCAAGCATCTGTGCAGCATGCAGTTGCAGATTACATGTCCAGACTTGAAGCCACGTATCTGGCTGGAGGTGATGCGTAGACCGCACGAGTACGCTAGATCAATCAATATACCTATTGAACTATCTCTATTACTTTAGCGCTTCGTTTGGCTTTTCTATTCAGCACTGGACTGGTCGTATCTGCGAACGAACCTGGCAGCCAAGTGCTTCTCTTTATATGCACCCAGGACGTAGTTCACGTCGTAGAAAACATATTTCCCCCGTTTTGATTTGGCGCTATCTCCACGCCACGCACGCGAGCAACACCACCAGGTTTGTTGACGCCTCGCCATTCACGACCTAACACTTCGACCACATCATTTTTGAGGAAAACGTGGCTAGCGTCTTGGCCCTGCTGCCATGCTTCCACCGCCTTGCCTTCCTGATCGCTGTCATCACTCAGTTCGTCGATCTCAAGACGTCTCACACATCGCGGCTCCTGATCATCGATTACAATTGCGCTGAGGGGCTACCACCTCCTCGGTTGGCGCGAGCACACTTGGCAGTGCCGGCACTGGTGGAAACGCCGCTACTGCCCTTCCGTTTCCGCTTTCTGTTTGTCTTGGACGATGATATTGCAGCACGAGGCGCTGCGGAAGCCTCTGCAGGTGTTGTTTCCTGGCGGCCTCGACTCTTTTTTGCGTGACGATTGTTGTTTATTGGATTTTCGATTGCGCCGGGCCGGTGAGGACGCCGGAGTTGCACTCGGAGTCTCGCTTACGTGTGCCGTTACATTATCTTGTTTGTGCAAGTGGCCCGGAAGCTCCACAAACTGCTCCATACCAGAAGTTTTGAGGTGGCGGGGGCACCACCCTGGTAATACGGGTCCCTAGTCAGGAGACCGTTTACAAACGCACACGCTACGTGAAAAGCTTGCACACATTTTCTGTTTGCACACTGAATCTTGCTCATTCCTTTACGACCACCACAGATGGAACATTTTAACCGTCGGCGTTCTGGATCAACCAAATCGATACCATGCACAACGCCGTCTTTAAAAACGTTTCAGGCGTGAACATGGCGCACTGAGGATGAACGACAGTGCCTCTGTCAGTTCCAGCAAAATCACCACCACTCAGATCACACAGGGCACACACTTCATTGCCCTCTTGCTTGAGCTTGTTCACAAACATACCCCCAAAAGAAATATCTTCGTTTTCACTGTTTTCCTCTTCCGTGTGTGCATGCTTTCCTTTTCCAGCTGTTGATCCAGCTACTCGGTTATCCCCATCTCCATTGTCTTCGTCATCACTGTCGTCAAACTGCGGCTTCGCAGACTGAAGCTCCTGATACATGCGCTCGTAGTTACGCCATTGAATATCCTGAAGCTCTTGCTGACGGTACTCCTTTGTAGCATACTCATCCTCCACTTTCTTGGTAAGAGAACTAAATGCGTGTTCGTTCGCTTCCATCACAGTGCGGAACTGGTTTTGCAATGTTGCCAGTTCAGTCGTGATTTCGTCCGCTTCATCCTCACTGTCCGTGTCATCTTCGTCGACTTCATCCCCGACACGGTCCTCAAAATTTAGCAACTCGGAAGAAAAGCAAGAATTTGTCAGGGCATCGATTTCCGGGAGCTTTACCTCGAAATGGCGATGCAACAATAGCTCCTTTGCAGTTGTTGCATTGGGGTCAGTGTGGCATCCACCCTCTTCCGAGTCGCCTATTCGTTCACAGAAAACGGTGGCATTTGCGGTGGAGAACTGCAACTGGAATTTTCTCCGTTTGGATGGACTCGGGATCATAGCACCTGGAAGGGCAGTCAACTTTTCCTCGTCTGTACATGTAGATCGATGCACTGCAACAGAAAGTCGGACATTGATGATGTCTTCGTCGACAGCTTCCTTCACATCTGGCTCTGGTTCTGACTTCTGCCTTCTGCCTGCTGGTTCTCCGCTTCGGTCAGGCTCATCGGCGTCGAGGTCTACCACATTAATCCATTTTCGGTCCACATTATTTTCTTTCCCACCCATTACATAAACAATGTTGTACGCAAACCGCTTCCCGCCCTCCGGTAACTTTTTCTCGTTCACTTTCTTGATTCGACCAACGCCGCCTAGCTTGTTCATCCCAGGCCAAGTTCGCTTCGCTACGGTGACCGTAGTTCCCACTTCAAGTGCTGTTTTCTCATCCACCTCAGCATCCGCCCCTTTTGATTCGTTTGAGACACCCACTAAAATATCTGAAGACAGAAACGCATGCTTCTGCTTGCGTGAATTTCGAAATTCGACTAGGTAAGCCGGAATGCGCTCTCGCTGTGGCATCACCAGCAATTCACGGACTAACTCGTATTCCGGGTGAGCGCTGCTCAAACGCATGCCGCACATATCCTCGATCTTGGTCTGTAACTGTGAAAACGTCCGCTTGTTAAATTTCCGGACAAAAAATGCCGAGTCGAGAGACTTCCAAAACAGATTCATCGCCAACTTTCCGTCGGAGCGAAGAAAAACCCAGGGCCAGTCGATTCCTAACGACACAACCCCGCTATCACCTTCACATGTGCTTTGGCTTGGTCGAGCAATTGAAGAATTGTACGCATTCAGTGGGACTGACACATATGGCGAAGTAGCTGGCATAATGTGTTGTTTTACTGCCACAGGAGTGCTAGCTGTTTTTGCGCTGGCACTTTGTGTCAGGACCTCCACACCAGTCTTCGAATCCGCTGCAAAACCGTCCTCTTCCGCTTTGTGCGGAACCAACACCGGATAGGTAGCTGGAGATCAGGAACCACTTTCTCCTTAAAACTCTTGATATTGGTGTTTCGTAAGATCTGGTCATTGAACGCAAATATTTCGTCCCCATTCTGAATCACAGCACGATTAATAGCCTCGATGACAGCGGAATTGGTAGTAGTTCGGGCAAGAAGAAAAATTCCTGGGCCATTCGTGGATGATGCGATCCCAAGACCTAATGGCCGACTTGTGATCAATACCATCACGTACTCGAACTCTTGTTCGCCTGATTCTTCTCGGTTATACATCGAAGGATAAACAACAGGTGCAAACGTGTTGGCCTGGAGTATAATACGACTGTTCGTGATGTCGTCCTTGTAATTACTGGTTTGAAGCCGCTGTGGGGCAGTACTTGGAGTGGCATGTGCGGGGTTTACTGAAACAGTGGCAGGAGCCAATTTCGTCGGAGAAGATGTTTTATCCGTGGTATCCTCAGCTGACGCAAACGACAGCTTGATTTGACAATTCCGTCTCAGCTTGTTGGTCTGGCCGGCTATGCTTTTCCGCATCGGAGGTCCTCCAAGTAGTCTAGGCGGCGACTGTTTCGTAGGAGTTGGTTGCGCCAGTGACTTCACTTTGTCCTCTTTCTGGTGCTGGTCGCCATCTGAAAGCAAGTCTTCGCTACCGCAATGATCACTGTCACTGTCTAACTCATTATCGTCTTCGCTTGCTTCATCACTCTCGCTGTCATCGTCATCGGACCAAGCCTTCTTTTACGTGACCTCTTTGTCGTCACTTTTTCAGCTGCCGGTTTCGACGATCCACGAACAGCAACATCCGCCTCACTGTCCCCTCCCATTTCCAAAAACTTAGCTTGGTGCTTCATACATCCACTACCAAATTGGCCCTGAACAGTACATCATCATTGCACATACGTTAGAATGGGGTGCACGACATCAAAGCAGCCGTTCTTAGTTGAAACTGTACCCGGTCTTCCATGTACCGAAGTTTGATTCCGTTCCGCAGCGCACACAGGGCATGATATGCCACCGTACACTTGCCCACAGCACACTGCGCGCATGCTCCTTTATCACTACAGCAGCATCACCAGAACCGCAAAAATCGTCAGCACCGGCCCAAAAACCTGCACACCACACCACACACTTTGTCTTTTTGCAGAAACAGCACCGCAGCTTCCTCCTTGGACGCAGCTTCTCCACGCCACACACAACCTGTAAATCATCCAGCGGGCCCTGGAACCTCGACGCGTGCTTATCTTGCACGTACAGCTCTGGCAGGAACATGGAGCACGCCACATGCACCCATTTCCCATCGACAGTGGGCACCATCGCCCCAGCCTTACTGCAGCACGCTCCGCACTCCAGTTCATGGGTCGGGATCAGGTTCTTTTCAATGTCCTGTGCATCTAAGTACTGTCTGCACGGGTGGCAGTACCAGTCTCCGTCCGGCAACGAGGCCAACCTATAGCACGTCTGATGCACAGCCACGCCACATACGTCGCAGATGACAATAGGGTCGTTCTCCAGCGAGTCGGGCGCACAGCATACACCACAGAGCACTTCCTCCTCCACCTTCAACCTATTAATAGTCTGGGGTGATGGGCATGGCGTAACCCTACCCGCATCTTCAAGTGACCAACACTCCTGGTCCTCGTCCGTGAGCTGGTCCTCCTGGTCGTCCTCCTGGTCGGGCGCCTCGTCCCCACTGCCCACGTCCAGCAGCAGCTCCATCTCCTGCTCGAAGCGTCTCAGAGGCTCCAGCAGGAAGCGCTCGCTGTGGCTCTGCAGCTGCTCCGAGATCTCGCGCACGCTCTCGCTCAGCAGCGCGATCTGGTCCCTCTCCCCACACGTGGCCAGCAGCAGGTCGCGCAGGTCGCGCAGTCGCTCGGACACGGCGGCGTCGTGCACCTGGAAGCCGAACAGGCTGTGTGTGAGCAGAGACTCGGCCGCCACGCGCCTACGCTGCTCCATGGCTTCGTCGTGACTTGCTGCTGGGCGCGCGTAATGCGGAATGGTGAGGAAATGGCGCCAACAAGACCCCGATTATGCAACGGACATAGTGGAACCAAGTGACGACCCTGATTCGGCAACTCTGGGAAGCCGTTATAGACGGGATGGTCTTAGTCTTGTTGTTGCAGTAGAATTTACATGGTTAAAGGGTGTGTGTCCTACAGTGCCGCTGTTTCTCGCAAGCTAACACATATGTTAAAGCCCGTACAAGACGTTAAGAGCTATCAGCGACAATAATCTCTGATCCCAAAACTGTTGCTGACAGCAACAACTTGCTGTGCAAATCGCGAAATTCAAAAGCACAGTGGCCGGTGGACCCTAGCAGGTCGTCTCGGAGATTGCTGGCATGGAATTTGATGAAAAAGCAATAAAACTTAGTCATGAAAAAATCCTGTGGATGTTCCTTGTGTTACTCGTCAATGACAAGTCGTCATACAACAAGGATAAATGATCTTTGATCCGAGCACCTACTGCAGATTCGCTCCATCTTCAACGCAATAGACTATTGCGCGTAATCCCCATTTCTCCAAAATTTTCTGCTATCCACTCAAGCACGTAGCGCTGCTCAGTGGCTGGCCAGTGCTTTAAAACAACACATACTGCTGTCTGAATGACCTCTCTGGTCATCAACTGCGGATAGTGCGCGTGTTGAAAAGCAGCATCTCAAAATTGTTTGCAAAGGAAGAACTTGCTACTGTTAGATCGGGCGGTACCAGCTCACGGAAGTGTTCACGAAGCCAGTGAGCAAGTTGGAGAGGACCATTAATGGTGACATCCTTGATAGTGAAGAGCGTGCATCTCCCCAGTCGATGTGCGTACATCTACTCGACCACATCTAGACGACCTCTTCTAGCCGCTCTGTCCATCGTATCTTCTCAACAGCCCTCCGACCGATTAGCGTGAAGCCATTTAACCACTGCCAGATGTCCTTCCTGGCAGCACAATCCATTGCGTGCTGCGTACATCCATATTCGGTATTAGAATGCAACCACTTCAGCACTTCAAGATGACCTCCACTAGCGGCACTATCCATTGAATCCTTCCCGTCTTCATCCAGACGCATGTGGTATGCCCATTTTACCAGCTCCAGGTTACCACTACATTTGGACCACCAGGCATCACACACAGGACCTTGCTGCAACATGCCCTCTGCGTCTTGGCTGGTAAAGTTGTGAAGAAAGTGTACAATCTCCAATCGTCCGTTAGTCGCTGCATATTCAATCACGGAATTTTCTGGTCGCCGCCCAGCTAGCAAATACTGTTCAATCATAACTTTGACACAGCATAAATGATTGCCAGAGATTGCGCTCAAGAGCGCAGAGTCGTAGTCATCTCTGATTTTCTGCTCGCAAAGGTATTTTGCTACCTCACAATGGCCTTCACGAGTCGCCCTACTGATGAGATTTTCTCGATAAAACCTTTCTCGGATACGCTGGTGTACTTCTAAAAGTAGGATGTTCCAGTAGCCATCGAACCGACCAAAGTTCCCCGCATATGCAAGCTTTTTGCAATGCGTGATACCAACTGTTAGACCAGTTTGACCAAAACGATCCCGAATTTGAGAATTCCCTTGGGAACGGGGAGTGTTGCTGTGCTATCTGCTACATGAGATCCAAGCGACCGCTGTCAGCCAGGTCGCGGATTGCAGATCCAGCTAACCGTGCGTCTCGGCCTAGATATTCACACTCCAACATCAACTTGATCACTTCAAGGGTGGGCACTCAGCAGCGTAATCCAACGCACATCTGCCTCGAAGTAACAAGAACTTCACAAGATCATCCTCTACACCCCGTAGAGCGTACCGAATCACTTGTTCAAACCTCGCGTCATTCTTGTGAGTTATATTCATGTACAACCACCAGACAACACTAGTATGCTCATTTTTCGCGGCCGCTAGCATGGCTCGCCAGAACATGCTAGGTACACTCTTTCCAGGTACACTTTTTTGTTTGGTTGGCACTTTCATCGGCAGTAATTTTCTGCTTTTTAATACCTTTGACTTCCACTTCGCCGACTCCGTCAGAATGCGTCAGTAAAAGCTGCAATACCTGCAGATACCCTTCTTCGCAGGTGCTTCAATCGCACTGGATGGCACCTCACAACCCGAGAAATGATCCAGCAACCACTTCACAATGACCAAATCTCCTTCAATGACCTAGCGAACTGAAAGCGATAGTAGTGAGGATCAGATCGAAAGAAATTACAAAGCGTCCACTGCGCAACAGATGTGCAGCTGGACAGGCTTCATAAATCGTCAAGTTTCGTGGCGGTCAAGGAAGCTCGAGATCACCCAAAATTGTGCTTCGAGGTAGCTCAGCGCCGGGCTGAACTGGATGGCTACCCTTTTACATGTTAGCATTGTCACTTTCCGCCGACGAACTCCGATAATAACTGACTCAGGTCACTGGATTCTAACCCATTTCTAAAATAGAAATAGAAATTCAAAGTAACGTTATTTACGTTTTTCTACAAAAGGAAACCATCATTTCAGATCACACTCGAACGCCTCCATTGCCTGTCGACAATAAAGCCGTGGAGACTCGTTCCAGGCTTTTTGCAGTGGGGAAGGCGCATTTCCTGCGTGGAGTGGGGATTGAGGACGGGGAGAAAACGGAAGGGGTGTAGACTGACGACGCGAGAGCTCCTCGAAGTGCTCGGCGCAGACCAGACGCTTGCTGTACTCAAACTCGCCACGCTGAGGACAGTAGAAGAGAGGACAGGGCGGCAATCAGGGTTTCCTAAAAATATATGGCAATATCAATAATTGCCCTATTTTACCATACAACTAGGTACGTTGTTTAGTCTGGGAGATAGAATATTAGGCGTGGCGTTGGCATTGATGGAATTTATTTTCACCCCCCATTTATTGGTATTCACGAAAGCCCGCGTACTCGAAGCTCTTGTCGCAGTGCATGATGTCGAGTCCACCGTGCATAGGCTCACATATTCCCTGCGCCGATATTAATTAAATTTGTGCACGCAATCGTACTCAACCTGCGCACACTACACAGTTCATCTCCCATGTACTCACTCATTAACACTCAACCTACTCGACGGCTCACACAACGTTACACTTTCGGCGCACACACTCAACACAGAACTTGTCTTGAGCTTCCATGAGATCGCTCGTTCACACTCAACAAACCCATCGAACTCACACACACGACACTCAAACTCAACGGGCTCACACTCTACACACTGAATATATCTTCAGTCCAACAAGCTCGCTCGTTCACACTAAATATTGAACCTGTCGAGTCGACTCAACGGGCTCACACACTACACTCTACACACTGAATATACCTTCAGTCCAACAAGCTCGCTCGTTCACACTCAGTCGAGGCTTGACTCTAAATTCACTCTTTGTTGAACACGCAAAATATGTGTTGACCACACACTCATGTTGCACGAACGTTGACCCAGTTGACGTCAAATAATCCTCGTTGGGCTTTCCAATAGTGCCGGTGGGTGATTAGAGTCATAATACTGTACTTTAGTGATCCCAAATGCTAAGTACAGTATTACGAAAAAGTTGGACAGCCCATCCAACACTTGCACACAAAACCAAGCATTCGGTCCAACAAATCCAGGAGAATCATATGTAGTACGAATTCGTAGGACGGTTGTTGGATCGAACTTAAGGGAGCGTATACTGTACTTATAAAGCCACGCAAATAAATGATACCAATTTTCTACAGTCGGCACGGTCAGGTTTGCAGACTACATTGGAGACAGTACCTGGACTGATCCACCCGAGAATCCTGTCTTCACGTACAATGGATCTCTTCACCGTGTTCCACTCGACTTTGAGTTCCCCAAAGGCACGATAGCTAATGCCTGGGAACCATGGTGGTTTGGTAACCTTGCGAAAGGATACCCACCATTGCGAAATCTCGCACCTGCTGATATGCCAGATAAAAACAAGCGCAAACGACTGTCAGATTTTCGTTTCCTGATGACCCGAATCGAAAGCGATTTAATATGTACTGACACGTTCGCTGACACCCCGTCACTCAACGAGGCCCGTAGCATGCTGCTTTCTGCAACAGCGAATCTTAATATACTTCCTCGGACCCGGCGCAACCATGCGCGTCGCAAAGAGCAGCTACAGTGATCAACAGCACTTAAAATTTTGCGTAAGCACGACAAAGACTCTCGAATGAATCGTTCTTAAACTCGGATAATACAGAAGCTCATTTACTTGTACACGTTTATCTTGGATTTGGTCGTTGTGGCAATACTGGTACATTATCGTATAGAGCTCTTTCTAGACAGTACGCGGATAGCCCTTTCACTTTTTTAATGCATGTACATGTAACACGCAACCAGGCACGAAGAAAATTAAGTTACTACTTAGGATCGCGCGTACCCAGGCCAGATCACGGCACCCTATACAATACCAGTAATGAGCCCGACGAATTGATGCCTGGATATCTACAACAACAACAAAATTAAAACGCACGCTCGTAATGGCCCCGGACTGGTTGATCACCGTAAGCTGTGGCGCCGGCGCGGTCAAATCGCTGGCACCGTCGTTGAGCTGTGGCGCCGGAGCGGTAAATCACTGGCGTCGTCCTTGAACTGATGCGCCGGCGCGGTCAAATCGCCGGCGCCGTCCTTGAGCTGTGGTGTCAATGGGGGTTCCCTAGACTGCCTTATTATATATGCAAATAAGGAGTTTTATTCTTGTTGGACCGAGGTCCAACAAAATCGTGACTATTGTGGCCTGACTTGAAATTTGTATGGATAGTAATCTGAACTCCTCGAAAAGTTGGACATCCCATCCAACACTAGCATACAAAACCAAGCATTCGGTCCAACAAATTCAGGAGAATCCAGAATGCTTGATCCTGATACAAGTAGCAATATGACCCTTGTATTGGCCTCGTATGCATATTATGCATAATAATCTCATAATATAATGAGAATCATATTGCTCATATATTATACGTGTATGAATTACGGTAAAACCCGTTAAACCTACGTTCGGTCATAAAATGTACTACCTTGCATAGTTTCTGAGTTTAGCAGAACTTACAGTGAAAAACGGTACCGGTATTGGGGTTTGCAAGAGCTCAATTGTTTTGGAGAAAATGTCCATATTTAGTTAATGGTGTGCAGTTTTGCTGGGTTTTGCACGGTTTTTGTAGATACTGTATTATAGTTAGTTGTAAAATAGTAAAATACTTAGATAGCGTTAAATACATTTCTAGTCCTAAAAACGTTAAATACTGGTTAAATACTTCCGGACGACCGTTTACTTCTGTAACTCTTCGTTTTCGTTTTTCAGTGAGGTACATTGATGTCACTTAGGTAATCTAACGACTTCTGATGTCCGTTCTAACACTTTCCCCTATGGCAACTGTTAGGTTTCGCCCGGTCCAGACTTACGTCTCCCCGTGTCTCGCGGGCCTCCATGATGGCAGTCGGCCATGGCAGCCTCTTGTACCATGTCTTCCATTGTACCTATCCACGGTAACATTCTGTCCCCATGTTCCATGTCACTTTCTCCCATTGTTTGGTTTGTTCCAGATCACCACTCAGGGTGCGTTGTATACTCGACCTTCTGACCATGACCAACCTCGATAACGTGTCCACCATGATGTTGTTGTCCCACAGATATATGTGCACCCACGAATTGTCAGACGATCGATGATGCGTCTACTCTTCCAGTAAGCCGCCCTCAGTGCTGGTGCCTTTGGCGGTTTCCGCCTCTGATGCTGCATCACCACCGACGCCGTGTCTCCGATCACAGGAAGTGGGGGTACCGCTGCCTCGCGCATTCTGCCAGTCCGGTGAGGAGTCCAAGACTGCACGCGCTGGACGAAGTGACGTTCCTAGTCGCATAGAACATAGAGCTCAACAAACTGACAGCAGTATCTTGTGTCGTGCCCCCAACTCGTAATACGATTGCTCCACTTGCAGCCGCTTCTTCTTACCGCTGACTCGCCCGCCAAAGAACAGAAGGTACTTATGGTCGGTGCTCACTGGAAAATGCGTGAGACTGTCCTCGCCAGTCCTTCCGAGTGCCCGTCTTGTAATTTCTGCCGCAACTTCCCCGACCTCCGGAGCGCACTCCGTTCCAGTGTACAAGTGCACGGTACTATATCCATGTCTGAGCTTGTTCTTGAAGACTGCCGTGTGATGGCCATCGGTGACGTTGTTGAGAGGGCCGAAGTGGTTGACCCTCCAAGGTCAGACCGACTGCAGATAAATGGCCACACCCAGCCTCCAGCAGCGCTCTGTCATCTCCTGTACCACCTGCTTGAGTAGAATGTGGGGTCCATCTTTATCGACCGTACTTCCTCCATCACATCCCACATGCCATCCGGGATTGCATGTAGTCGCAAACTGAAGATAGCCGTCTCAATGCCCACCTGTTGTAGACCAATGTTGTGCCGCGGGCGCAGTAGATGCCTCCGTAGTAGCCTCGCCGCCTAGAAGATATGATGCAGCGGCACATCGTGTAAGTGCACGCATGCCGGGTGCGGGCATCCTACTTATTGTTGTGCGGGTCAAACGTCGAGAAGGCGTGGAGCTTGAGGCGGTGGAGCAACTGCTCCCCCATGGTCCCATTCCTATAATCCGACGAATCCTTTACCACTCCAAGTTGTCTAGACCCGCTGTCGCCTCCTTGCCGCATTGTCTCCACTTGTCCGCCCTCTTGGCGACGCTGAGCTTGCCTTTGGATATGGTAGCCGCCGCCACTCTCTCTTTCTAGTCTCGTCGCCGGCGTGTCCAGCGCCTGCGTCCCGCCCACAAGCAGACCAACCTGCTTAGCTCTGGGCGCTGGTGCACGGCATGTACCGTCAATATAGTTAATCAGTGTGGGCTCTAATTCTCCATGGTGCGTAACTTGCCTGCGGATCGGGGCGCCCATATTGGACGAGCTGATCAATGCCACTGGGTTAGTATCCTTGCACACCGTGGCTATCACCGGGTGATCACTTGGCGTCGCGAGGATCTCCACGTCTCCTGAGTAAAGTTTTATCCTCGCTAGGTCCGGGGAGGAGTTGACCAGCAATGTAAGCGCTAATTCCTCTGCCTTCACCCGTTGTAGATATGTAGCCACTCTACTCACAAATTCAAACTCCAGTTGTCCTTTAGTCACTCGGTGCCATGTAACTAGTTCTCGCAGTAGCCTGTGTTTGTGGCCCTGAATTCCACTAGCCACTGATACTGATACGCTGGTCCCGGAGCGGTCGTAGACGTTGAACGTCGTGGTGTCCGCATATGGGAGCCATTCTAAGTGACAGGAGCTCTTCGTCTTGTCAGGTGCCGACACGGGGCGTGAATCCAACGCCCGCAGCCACTCCTCACAATCCAATCCTAGAGTCGATCCACTCCAGTGGTACTGGAGTCCCTTATCTTCGTAATTTCGCACGGCTTTCTGGGCCGCTTTGTCCATCTCTGCAAGTTCTAGCTGCTTGGCGCCCGCGCATGCAGTCATCGCTCGTCCCGTTCCCCATAGTGAATCTCTCCGTTGTACTCCTGAAGGCGCGACCGGTGTACACTCGGGTGTGATGTACACCGCAGGAGCTGTGCCAGGGCCTCCATTATGAAAGAGGATGTCACCAACGATGTGAGCTTCTTCAGTTCCCCTCTCACCCCAGCGATGTACTGACACAGCCTATAGTTCCGCGCGCAGATTTGGCACCGCGAGACCACCCACCGTTATCGGTAATGCGGCTAGTTCAGCATCCACCCAGGCTCGCATGCCTAGTACATCAGTCCATGCCATACATAGTTGCGGATCCGAGCCGCCACCTCGTTCACCACCGGCGCAGGAGGCCATGCGTGGCGGGCTATATAAAGTAAGTTCGGGATGACTATGGCTGCTGTCATTTGGCCTCGTTGATCCACCGTGAGGGCCTTCTGACTCGCAATCCGTAGCCGTACTGTCAGCTTCTTGATTGCAGCTGTCCGTGACGCATCCCCCTTCACCGCGCTGCCCACCTGTAACCCCAAATACCTGCATGCTTCCGTAGGCGCTTGATAACTGAGAGTATCTGGCAGCACCGTGTGCGGCTGAGCTCCGTATGGGTGTAAAGCAATCACCATTGTCTTCTCCGTATTGATCTGGAGTCCAGATGGCGCATCCAAAGACGGCCAGATCCCGGAGCAAATGTGGGATATCCTCTGGGTGCCTTACAAAGGCTGCAGTGTCGTCTGCATAACCAGAGACGCGCAGTTTGAATCTCCCTGCTGCAGACTGTAGCCCCCGAAATCTCATGAAGCTGTCTAGTTTCCGATACAGGGGTCTAGGGCTATGGTGAAGAGTAAAGACGCCAGTGGGCACCCTTGCCTGATCCCGCTTGTGACCCTTATGCGTCTGGATTTAGCTCCATTCGCTAGTAAACGCGCCGTGGTGCCGTCATGTATGGCGGCGATCGTCCGAATGAACCGTTCCGGATATCCTTTCTTGCGCAGCACCGCTATCAGATAGCGAGTCATAAGCCTTCTTGAAGTCGAGTAATAGTGCTGTAGCGTCCTTCTGCTCCGGGTCAGCAATGACCATCCGTTGGGCTGTGTCATACAGGTCAAGCGCTTCGTGGATGGTCCTGCCGGAGACGAAGCCGTTCTGGTTGGGATGTATAGTGTCTGGGAGTGTTATCCCCACTCGGGTTGCAAGGACCCGTGTAAAGATTTTGTAATCTGTGTTAAGCAGCGCTAATGAGCGAAAATTAAGAGCATTGCTGGAGGCTCCTCCCTTTTGAGACAGAAAATATCTGCCTCTAAAAATGAGGACGAGAATTCACCAGCCGTGTACCACAAATTGTACAGCTTCTCCAGTAACGGCACCAAATCTTCTTCATAATCGCGACACCACCCGTTGCCCAGTCGATCTGGCCTCGCCGCTTTGCCGTGTTTGCAGTCCCTCAGTGCTCGGCGGACCTCCTCTGCCGTGAAATCATCGTCAAGCGCCATTTGTTCCGGACTGGGAGTAGGCGGTGATCGTTCCCAGGTTAGGACCTCGTCTACCTCCAACTGAGACGCGGCAGGTTGTTGGGGGATCGGCTGCCAAGCGTCTGCAAGTATATCTGCCTTCTTGTGCAGCTCCATGGGCGGTGCTCCTTGGACTGGGGCCAACCGGTGTACCACATTGTCCCCAAACTTGTTAGATACCCGTCGAAAGAGTGCTCTAGTTGATTTCCCGTTCCAGTAAGTAGCTTCTTGAAACCGCCGGAGGCGCTGCACACCGGCACGCTTGTGCTTGCAGTCTGCGATCGCGCGGCGGAGGCGAGCTGTTCTGGCCGGGCCCTCAATGTCATCAATACTGAGCATCAGTAACTCATCAGTGAGTTTGTCAACTGTGGTTGCATCACCCGGTTTCTCGTCCCGAAGCCGTTGTTGCTGTCTGACCAACCGCGCCAGGTTTTGTTTGAGTGTGTTACGTAGAGTACGTCGCCGTTCCCTTATACAAACTCGTGTACGTCTGGCGATTTCCACTTTGAGAGCGTCCCACTTATCAGCAGCTTCCGTCGCTCCCAGGTCCCCCTTATCAAGCACTGCTGTAAAGTCTTGCAGTAATTGCCGCGTGGTTGTCTTTACCGCCGTTTCCGCGAACTTGGGCACCGGATGCAGGCGAGGGGACGCTGTATCCTTATGGGGTCATCCGGCGACCGTACCTGGAGCTTAGTACCAAGATGATCCGGTTCCGGGCCGAGTTTCATCGTGTTCCAGTTCGCTGTCCACTCGAGTGCCCCTGCCGAGACATACCACCTGTCCAGTCGAGATGAAGCTGCGCCTACTCCCGCCACGGTGTACTTATACGTGTGGGTGTCCGCTTGATGCCGTCTCAGTCCCACCACATCCCATGTTTTCGGCCGAGCAATAGCGATCGGATCTAGCGCATGAGTAAACTCCTCAGCGCCGTCGAATCGTGGTCACTCTTTGTGCCCTGATAGCTCCGACCCGCCACATCATCTAGCGTGCAATTAAAATATCCGCCGATGAAGAGTAGACCACCTTTGGTGAAAGCGATGTTGAAGTGCGGTGTAAAATTCCTCTCTGGGGCCCGAGAGGTGCGGCGCGTAAATATTGCAGATGGAGACTGCTGTTCCATCGAGCGTGCCTCGGATGGCCATAAAATGTGGGCTCCAGCGGTCCTCAAGATACGGCTGTGCATCCTGGAATGATCCGCAATGGTCCAACAACACTGCTACTCCACCCTTCTTATTCAGCGACGGCGTCCAAAAGGAGTGGTCCGGCTGTCCGCTCCCCGTGCGGAACCCCCATCGCCCAGCGAATCGTCTTCAGAAATTGTCCCCTTCGTTTCTCTCCATAGGGGTCTCCTGCAGCGCAATCACATCGAGTCGTCCGTGATCGTCCCGTTCTCCGAACGATTGAAACCAATGGTCACAGTCCTTGTCTGTTGCGCCCAGTCCATTCACATTATGGGTTAACAAGCCAAACGTTTGATCTGTGGCATGTATTTTGTGCTGGTGTTGTGCCGCAGCACAATCTCTCTGTCGCTGCTTCCTCTGCCTCACTGTTTCGTTCCGGTGCTCCGTGAAGAGGCGCCGAATGTCCGCCAAACGATCCTCCTCCTCTGGCACTGCTGGGAAGTATTCCCTTAAGCCTCGCCGCTGGCGCCCACTCGGTGTCGTAGTCTCCGGGGAAGTTGGCTCCGAAATGTCTTCATTCCGTTGCCTGTGCGAGTCTGTGACTCCAGCCTCTGCTTCGCCTAGAGTGAAAGTTGTAGTCCTTGGGCAAGTGCAGTTCATCACTGCATCCTGGATGCCGTGGGTCCTTACATCCAGTCTGGGCCTCGAGATACCTTTAGTCGCGTCTAGGAGACACCGATGTCATCACCAGAGTCTCCTTCTCCCTCGACAGACCTGCCCAGTCGGCGCAAGCGTCGCTCTGCACCAGTCTCCGTGGTTAACCACGCCGTGACACAGTCCGCTCACGAACAGAAACCCATCATACCACGCTAGACGTGCTCCATTTGGTACTCGTCCCATTGGTGTCTGCCCCCATTCGCTCACCGTGTATGGCAACACAGGAAGCACTCGCCATTCCGTTTCGGTGAGATAGTCCGGGTGATCTCTGCAGTAGCCAGCATGAACCCACTGTGCAAGTCGTTTCCATCGCTGAGGTGATCTTGCCAGTGCGTAATCCGTCTCGCGGTGGTGCGTGGTGTTCTTACTAACCGTCAATCACTCCTCACAGAAGTTTCTAACATTGGCCGCCGTTTGAGGGTCATCGTGTATCCGTTGGATCGCTCCGATCTGCTCTGCGTATATCTCAGCCGCTCCCCAAGTTTCTAATTCAGCTAGCGTCTACGTTTTGGCTTCGTACTCCGGATACGGTAAGAAGGCGAAGAGGTGACGTGTTGCCTCCGCACGCGAGAGCAACCATGGCCTAACATCATTTGCCAGATCCCGTCGTTTCGTAGCTGATAGTTCAAACCGTCCACGGTACATAGCGCACCATTTCTTGAAGGCCTCTGCGTTGGCAGTAACTATCAAGTTCTTCAAAGGGATTTCACTTCGTTCATTGTTGCCTCTGGCCCACTCGCAATATGCGGAAATAGGACATCATCGTGATGTCACCCGTCGCAGGTCAAGAATCACGGAACGGCGCAGTGTGTTCCTCACTGTCGCCTTCCGGTTCAGATTGCGACGACGCTGCGTACCGGTCCAGTCCGTACGCCCCGTGAATGTGCATCTCCTCATTATCCAGTAGCACATCCCAGTCGATACCCACATCAGCCTTCTCCAGGGTTGGCAGCTCCATGCGCGCATGCACAATGTCAAGTCTAGTTCTCATATCGCAGCGTTTGATCAGCAGCGAGCTCACGTCTGCTCTGTCCGCGAGTTGGTTAATCGTAGTGAGGTCTGCCTCTTGTTCATGAGCCGTTAGGACGTTCACATGTGCCTTCCATTCATAGTCCGCTGTGATTCCCGGCGTGAAAGCTGGGTCACCTTCCGCTTTCCATTTGAGGAAGAGCTCGTCGTGACTGACCCCGTAAAAATGGCGCTCTTGATGCTTCAGCACCATAAAGGTTGGTACCACATGTAGCGTCCAGCAGGACTTCAAGTACTCCGTCGCTTGTCGATCCGTCAAAGCCACACCATATCCGCTCTCATGGTCCGATCCGTCGGCCAGTCTGTGTTGTCCGTAAAGGTAACGTTGTACGTGCGCATCCCCTGCCGCATTCATGTCAAACACTAGTATAGGCTCTCTAAAATACTGTGCCATGGCCCTTAATTCGTGTGGCCCTGCCCAGTTATGATCTTCTTCACATGAGACCAGACCTCCAAGCGGTCACTTCAAGAAAGACCAGAGGAGGCCATGGCGCAAGCTGCACATGCAACAGGTTTACCGTGCAGCGTTGTCCGCGCTCACTATATCCATAGCCTTCATGTGCTCACTTGCTGTGTGCCGCATCATGAAGCCTTCGCTTCGCGCACCTTGATTTGCATTAAGGGCGATATCTAGAGCACTTCACATTGCGGGTCATGCTCCTCCGACTGAAACGCATTCGCATTGAACTTGAACTGCACCGTGACCTGCGGCTAAACACTATGGTTCTTGACCTTGAAGAGCAATCCTTTGCGTCGGTCCGCACGAGAAGTTGCGGTAAGACTCCTGCCAGCAGGCTGCCGCAGCAGAGGCAGCCATCTCTTTCTCTGTGTAGCATTGTAAATTCGCAAAAATCCGACCTTATTGATTGCACCATTTGCTCGAATTTTTAACGGTATTTAACAGCTATTAATCTGCATTTAACTGTGAGAAACGCTATTTTGTATTCAACCATGTATTTCATAACTCTAATTATATTACCTGGTAGATGTACTACAGTACCTGGAGTACCTGGAGTATCAATAATTCTGATATATGGTCTCTGTCTGATAATGTCGGTAATACCATATATGGATTAGCATGATACCGACTCGGTATCATGCTAATCCTGATATCAGTTTGGGACCATGTTGGATCAACGGATCAACGTGTATTAGTGGATACTCCGAACCCCTGATTTTAAGGGACTTAATATCGGGAACAAGTGAATTTATGTCCTGCCTTGCCGGCTGAAATTTCGTGGTTGGCTCGACGACAACTATGACGTAAAAAGTAATATTATTTAAAAAATTGGAAAAAATTCAGCGTTTAATTTTAATTGCAAATATTTTCAACTAAAGTTTGTTTTGTTGTTGTTTTATTTGTAACTAAATAAAACAAAGCCGCGACTACGCACGGAACAGCTCTGGATTTTACTTTAAACTCGTCTCAAAGTGAGTGTTAATAGAAAATGGATTGGAATTCGTCCTGCAAAATTCACTTCATATTCATGTACGCCATTTTTGGATTGTACATTATACTACGTAGTACTGTAGTATTGATTAGGAGATACTGATAGGAACGATACTCAAATGAAGGCGAAAAATAAGCTGTACTTCGAAGTACATGTATTAAGGAGTGTTGAAGGAATTCTAAATTCATCGATCTAGCATCACTTCGCTTCTAATTAAACGGTTACTACTTGTAACTATGCCAATCATGCCTGCGTATTTATTCAAACGAAATCCCTTCCAATGTGTGTAACTTTCTCAGCATGTATCCATAGACAGCCGGGCGTAATAATTTCCCTAAATTTTGTTGGCCAAGATAGCTGCAGGAAATGGTTCGTTCACACTGCACGAATAGTTTTCCGTGAATGATGAGATTTTAGATTTTGTACGTAGTCTTGCATGAAAGTGAGGCATTACAACGGCGCATAAATATTCATACTACACCTACACTGTATGAATGCTCGACAATAACAAAAACAAGTTATTTACTGAGCTCGCGCTTCAATATATTGGAATTATCTACACACCACAGTAGGTTACGGTGCTCAGTGTTACCGGTACATGTATAGTAGTGTGTTGCTCGAAGAAAAAAATCATCCAAATGTTGCTCGAACGGTCAGGATAAATCATCTGCTGCAGGTAAAATACGATTATAAGTGATATGATATCATAGAGGTGTGTTGTCCTAATCTTCTGCGGATGGGTAAACCGCCACTAATAATAATCGATCCGGTTATCAAATATAGAAGGTTTTTAAAACTTATGTGTTGAATATCCAAATCGTCTTACGAAAGGTATCAGAAATGCAAGGATTCAGACCTTGTTGTAATCACTTATCTAGCAAATTTGTAGGAAAATGATGCTACGCAATATGATCGGATGAAATTACGCTAGTCGCTGCCGTTTTGTTGCTAATGTTGAAGTGGTCTGCTCTTGGTATTGTTGTGCCTCTCGCAGTAGCCGAAGAACAGTTGTGACTGATAACTCTGCAACCCGACGTTTTTTTATGTAGCGTTAAGGTGTAAGCTGGCCATCCCAACGCGAAAAATCTCTGCCGCCTCTTGCTCTGACATTTCGCTCCGTACTGCTGACCCAGTCGCCTCTGCTGCTTCTTTGATGTGTCATATTAGTACACCCCAGTCTGAGAACATTTTGTGCAGGCGTTTGCTGGGGAGATCATGGGACCGAATGCTTCTGAATGGCGGGTATTTCATGTGGTTATCTCCAAACCACCAGAGCTTCCAAACTCCAAACGGTCCAGTTTTCGGAAATTCAAAAGACTTCGGAAGCAAATGGAATTTTCCGTCATAATAGTGTACAGGTTGTGTGGTGCTCGTACTTTCATCAGGGCAATCTGTTGGTGCTTGTGATCGCGCCATTCCAGCCCTCACTAGTAGCATTTCTATCGTTGCTTCTAGCTGGTCTTTGGTGATGTTTCCAGCCGCGACGCCTTTTTCTTCTATCAGGTGGCCAGTCCCTTCCAAAGAACCGGCGGCAAGTTGTCAATGGCGGATTTCATTGACTTTAGTTGCTTGTAAAGCTCAACATGCGGAGGAATGCCCGTCGAAATCATCCAAGACGATGTATCCACTACAAGTTTGGACCTGAGTTGCTCCAAATGATCATCGTGTCGGAATAAAAATGTCGAAAGAAGAGGGTGGGTGGGAAATAGGCAACGTAGCTCTAAGATAATTGGCGTGAAATACTAGAGAGCCAATACAGAGTTTGAGAATGTCTTGAAGCGGACTATCGTTTTTCAAAGCAGGAAACATCTCAGCCACTCATTTGCACAGGGTACAGTCTTGATTGTTCTCAAAATGAGGTGGAAGAACCGCAAAATCTGCAGAATCAAGCGGAAGACCTGCAACAAGCCGTCCAAGATACTGGTCACCCGCTGATTCATATCGTATGTATCGATCCTGCACCCCTCCTAAAGACCAACCAACTCTCAGACACACACTCGCGATAGATGGCCCACCGTTTGTTCCACTGCAGGCGAACGTCGCGACGCCTTTGCGAATAGAATGCGTCCCGTAATGGTTAAGCCCGGACCGCCCAACCATTAGCTGTCTTAATGCTGTGCCAAACCGAGCCTTTGCTGGGACCCCAAAAAGAGGTCCTGGTTGCTGTGTGGGTCGGCAAGCAAAAAAATTGCCAGTGATGTTATCCAACATGTTGCAGGATTGAAAGGGTTTGCGTAGATGTGGCGTGGGTCTTTTGGTCCACTACTCTCTTGATTCGTCTTGGATTTGTGTATTACGCACCCAATGCTGTCGTCATGTGCACTCAAGTGCTCGGTGCAAATGGTTTGAACAGATTCAGATCGAGACATGAGATTCCATTGCGTAGTCAAAAAGAAATGAGAGAAGCCCCCATCTTCCCGCAGCAAAGTTGATTTACAAAGATCCTGGTAGATAGAATATGGCAGTGGATCTTTGTCAGACTCACGAGGAGCACCAGCTTGATGTTCCGAGGCTTGGAGCCGTTTTAATCCGGAAAAGAACGTCGACATACTCTGCTTGTAGGACGCGGGGAGAGCTACCTCCTTGCGTCGGTAGAGGTCTTTAACTGCGCTCCGATATCCATTAAGAGTGCTGATCCCGACAGTCTTCCGCTTCTCCACTAAAACATCTTCGAAGTCACGCACCGTAAAACGATCGAGATTAATTTGTCCACACCTATCAACGTAGCTGCTCGCCTCATTGCTTTTAATTGATACAATCCAGCGAGATATCTCCCTGAGACTGCCTGCGTACGCATGCTGCGTTCTTGGAGCTATGCACGCATCACGCACATATTGTGCAGTCACTTCGTTTGAAGCAATCACTCTCTCCTCCACGGACGCTTTTGTCGTCCTCATACCATCGGACAAGTCACCCATGTCAACCACCGGGGCCAAATGAGGCGCGCCCATCGCTGTGGACGCAGCAACGTCCACAGGGCTGGAAATGTCTGCCCTAGACTGGATCCTCGATCGCGCATGAATATCTTCCTCGCTGGAAGGACGCTGTGTTGTCATCTTGGGGGTAGGGACACCTATCGATACACGCTGGTCTTGAATGGGCTCCAATACACCGAGAGGGCTGGACCACTGTGCTTTGGCACCACTGGAGTAGTCTTAGCAGTATGCGCTCCGCGCGTTGATGTTCGCTCTGGAGAGGCTGAAAGCGTGGCAATAGCGTTGTGTTGCACGATCTACGCTGTGACCAATCCGACGAAGCTGTTTTCGTGTAGGTTTTTAGCGACGAAACAAACACTATTAGCCTTCACACAACGTGCATACAAACGTTAGGTCACTCTGCCCCTTACTATTTTGTATAACAGGAAAAATATCGGAGATTTTTCCTACGATTGCATACAAACTCGTAGATGCTGGCTACGAAACTACGACAATCCCTGGTAGACTCTAAAATCCAGAGAATTTTACATCAAAAACTTTTCTAGCATCATCATAAGGATTAAAACCGCATTCATAAGCTGTTAACTGTTCTAAATCATCTTTTTGTCCAGCACAGAAGTTCAGTAGCAGAGCAAGATGAGATGCAGTAAGTGTAATGTCTGTGGCAAAACTCCTCGATCCTAGTTCTATGATAGCGTGTCTGTACGGCCATCCACTCTTTCTTTTGCATTTTTTAATGGAAACGTTGTCTTTCAAAATGATTGCTAAGGAACCATAGGCTTGAAAAACAGTAATTTCAGAGACATCGGATTCCATTTTCACGAAGGCGCCAGCAAGTACTTGGTGGTAAAGGTACTCCACTAGAGCATTACCTCGCTCCAAAGGATGATCATGTGATCATTGAAACCACGATGGTGCTAGCTGTCTAAATTCTCTCGGATGAGGTCCCGCAGCTCAAATTTGTTCCACAGCGACGACACCACAACGGTATTCACAACGTCCTGGTTCTCATCCAAGAAGATCAAATGCGGCGGCTGGGCGAACTCCTTCACCTACAGCAGCAGCAAAGCGTCAGATCCCCTACCTTATTGTGATGCAGGAAACGGCTTGAACCTCAAAGTGTGGCAGTTGGTGCTGCTGAATCTCGCTCACGAACTCGTTGAGGTGCGGAAACGCTTGGAGTTGGCACGGAATGTGGAACGGAGCGCGCAGTTCTCCACGCACCGCGACTCGCTCACTCTGTTACACGTATAACAGTGATCACGTAAAAATGACATTAGTTCTCCTCCCATTGGCTTCTCAGATTGAAGTGCGTACAGTAGGTTGGGGCAGCAGTTTTCGGAGCACGTTCTGCGCTTCAGTTGACAGCGGAGCCGCGTCCAATTGATCGTGGGCTGAGGCTGAGCAGGTCGCAGTGGACGGGTTGATACTGGCGATTGGCGCTGCAATAGTGAGCAGCAACAGCATGGTAACTGCAGCTCGGCCTCTCATTGCAGTGTCGCTTCAAGATGGCTACACGTTTGGATCGCATTGTGTGCGGTATGTAAATTTAGGTTTTCATCAATTGATGCAGCCTCTTCCATTTCTAGAGGCAATTTTTCAAATTACAAGTATTAATAGTAAATACAGTGATCTGCTCCCTCAGCGAACACCTGATATATATAGAGAATGCAAGTATATTTTATGTGACAGCCTTCTTTGTTTCGTTTTTGCTTTTGGAACATACGTTTTGAAAGGTTATTTAGTGTTGGGTGTTCGCTGAGAAAGCAGATCACTGTAGAAGAAAACCTCCACATGAAATACCACGGTACCACGGGGTATAATATTATACAGTCGGCCATGTTCTCACACAGTCATTTGTTAAAACTCCCTCCCTACCCCTAGTAGTCAGACCTCTCGTGTATACCACTCCAAAAGCAGCGCTCTCTTCCTCCGCATTAACGCAGGGGCTCAACAGTTCCGCACTAAGAAGCGAGGGCCAGGACGTCGCCCCGCAGTCCCCCGTGCCTCTGCTCCAGTCTCCGCCTGCCGTCATGCACAGCCACCAGCGCCCCACGTCCTCGTCGCAGTCTCTGGGCGTCTCCTCCTCCACGGCTTCAGACGCAGACGTCAACATGTTACAGGAGCGAGAGCCTCCCCCGCGGCTCTCCACACGTGTCTGCAGTCCACTACGCGCTGGTTCCAGCTCGTCATGTTCTTCGCCTTCGTCTTGGCACTTGTATTGGCCATGGGCAGCAGCTACGACAACCTCAGTCCGGGTCTTATCTGGGGCGGTGTCCTCTCCGTCTTCTCCGTCTTCTTCGTCATCCTGTCGTACGCCAGCGTCCCCAGCTACCGCCAGCACCCGAACCCGCTTGTGTTCTGGCGCGCCATCGCCGACGCCGTTTTCGTGCTGCAGCTGCTGGCGCAGCAGTTCGTGCGCTGCCTCTTCTTCGACTGCGTGCCGCTCTGCAGCGCCACGAACCGCCAGTGCGGCTGCAGCGTCGACAGCGGCGCCGGCTCCACGTGTGAGGTCTTCGCTGGTCTATTTGAGTTCACTCTACTGGCCTCCGAGTGCTGGTTCTTCTGCATGACAGCCAACCTCCTTATGAGTCTCACCAACCCCTTTACGGACTTTAAGCGCAACACGCGCCTCTTCCACTTGGGCTCGTGGCTCGTACCTCTTGTACTGGGCATTATCCTTATGAACACGGACGACTGGGCTGGATACTCAGATCTGGGCGTTTGCTGGACCAACGCACTCAAGAACCTGCCGGCTGACGACATGGCCACGTGTGGAGATCACTACGAGGTCACGGACAACTTCTCAAACGACTACAAGGCCGTGAACGCCAACATCATCAGCTGGCTTTTCTTCTACGTCTGGATGGGGCTGTTTATCATTTTTGGGATTGCTGTCTGGGTCTGGGCTTGGAAACGCCTTAGTGAGGGCATGCCAGAGACCTACGCAGTTCGAGTGCAGAGTATCAACCGCGCGCGGTTTAATGTCTTCGCGGTCACGTTTTACTGGATTATTGTGGTCATTGTCTACATCAAGTTCCTGTCGCGCGACCGCGCCGAACCCGACAAGTCGAGCGAACTGCTGAATTTCCTCATTGCAGGGAAAGGATATCTGGATTTGGTCATTTGGTTTGCGCTCAATGATTTCCATGTTGCGCACTTTACGCGCTGTCTGGGGAGAACACGGGCGAGATCGACGTGGATCTGAACCCGCAGGTGAATGCAGCGCTGCGTCGGGAAGTGCTCTTCTACACGACGTCGGGTATTATTCAGGCGGTGCAGGCTGCAGAGCGTCTTCCGGCTTCACAGCGTATCCAACATTTGGCTTTGTTGCCACAGACCAAGGCCGCAAACGTCACGACGACGGCGGCTTTCACTGCGGTCCCCGTCAGCGAAAGCGGTAATGCTGCACACCCGTCCGCGGCTTATGCGGCGTACCGTCAACAGCAATCGCATGATGCGGAACGCGACGGCACAAATGGCGCAGGTGCTTTCGATGAGAACATGCGGGTGGCCAAGAATTCCCCACGGACCAAGACTTTCCATGACTACGAGCCCCACGCATTCAAGAAGATTCGTGAACGCTTTGGTGTGAACAATGAGGCATACCTCCAGGCTCTTTCGGCTACAGCCAAGGAGCGTCTGAGTGAAGGCGCCAGTGGAGCATTCATGTTCTACTCTGCTGATGGTTCTCTTATCGTGAAGAGTACTAGCAAGGAAGAGTGCTCGTTCCTGCGCAGCATCGCACAGGACTATGCGAACTATCTCTGTGCTAACCCCCGCTCTCTACTGTTGCGCTTCTACGGTTGTCACTGCCTCGAGTTGTACGGCAAGCAATTCTCGTTTGTTGTCATGGCGAACCTGTTCGACACGGATCAAGTCATTCACTCACGTTACGATATCAAGGGCTCGTGGGTCAACCGCCATGGAGATCTGCCCAAGCGCGGCAAGAAGGTTACGTGCCGCCACTGCAACCGAAAGTACATGTACCAAAACTCGGCTCCAGAGAATGCTAATTGCACGGTTCGGCTTGGTGGTCACGAGCCCAACGTCGTGCTAAAGGACTCTGATCTCACGCAGAAACTCAATCTTGATCGCGATGTGGCGTTGGAGCTGTATCAGCAACTATGTGCTGACTCTCAGCTCCTGTGTTCCTTTGGTATTATGGACTATTCGCTTTTAATGGGCATCAATGAAGTCGAGTACGTGGTCGACGAGGGAGAAAGCAGCACCGATGACGACACCGATGCGACCAACACGCCGATTCAGGGTGGCGCACAAGGAACCAAACCAGGAAACGGAAACAACCAGCAACGGTCCTCTGTATATAACCCTTTCACGGAAAACTCGATGATGGATCCACGCAGTGCCACTGTGCAGAACTTAGCGAGATCTAAAGGACCACCTCAAGTACAGCAGTCGTCAAAGAATCGACACCACGCGAGCGTGTCTTCGAACATTAGCTCGAGCTTCCCAGCCGAACACCACTAGGCGAGCCAGTGATGAAGCGGAAGGCGTCAAAGCCCCGTGAATACTCGAAAAAATAACCGAAACGGACGAACGGAGAGCAACACGTCGTCATCTGGACGACGTCTGCCACGTTCAGGCATGCGCATGGCCAACACGGTGGTGGGGCCAGCTTACTACCATCTTGGTGTGATTGACATTTTGCAGACATGGACTTTCCAAAAACGCATGGAGCGTTTTTTCAAGATCGCTTTCAGGGGCGTGGACGGTGACGGTCTATCTGCCATCCCGCCGAAACTGTATCAAGCCCGCTTCCAACTCAAAATGGCTGATATCCTGGGCGTCGAGGACCTCGTCGGTGGTAATAATGGTGACCTGGATCTGTTTACGCAGCAGAACTCTCACATGGATGTGGACACTCAGCAAGTGGACCAACAGTTCAACATCCAATCGATTCGGTCATTGGCATCCTCGGAGCTTGTGGCCATTAATCCCATGGACTCTCATTACGCGAACAGCCGCTCGTCCTCGAACTTGCGACAGCGTAGCACGGAAAACTCTCAGTCCGTTGGCCAAGACACGGAGGAGTACACGGGCATTGACTACCACTTGTAGGAAAAATCAATGTACTGCACGCGATGATGAAACGATGACTGTTTTGTGCAGCTGCTGAGAACCTAAGTCAGCGATCGGAAAACTGGACACTCCAACTACGCGATGGATATTTTTCCGCAAGGGATGATTGGTCGGGTCGCGTAGTGCTTTGCCACAACTCCTTGCCAACAAGGTGCAGCAATTTTAACGACCACAGGAGATGCTTATACGAAATGCATGTTAACTACTTCACGCAACAACAAAGAAAACGGATATTCTAATTGTTGAAATTGATTGACTGGCAACTTAATACGTACGTAGTAAGTAGTACTTTCGAAGCACGAAGTACTAGTACATGTACATGCACGTGTACTACGTAGTACTAGTACATGTACATGCACGTGTACTACGTAGTACTAGTACTAGAGTATTATGGGAGGGTTTTGGCCCGTTGCCGCGATTTGCGTTTACTATTTGCGTTATACTGTAGTAGTTTACTAGAGGAAGAGAGCTGACAACGACGTACGTCCGTGAATTGAGAGACGAAGACACGGTCCACTGGTCCAAAGTGAGAGCAGTAGAAGTCGTAGGAAGGTAGGAATGGAGTGGCGGTGGAGGAGACAACACTCGGTACTGGATCAGGCGATAATATCGCCATTCCGGATCGACATATTATATGTCGATCCGGAATGGTGATTAGAGTACAAGACTAAGGCCTATTATAAAGCATTTAGTGAGAAAGTGATAAAAAAATTGGCGATGAACTGGTGTGCAAGTGGTGTTCAACTACCGGTACAGTAGAATAGCTTCTCCTTCATCAATCTGAGGGTTTTAGGCCCGACGCGATGGATACAGCCGCTGAAACTGACCATTTGAAGATGATCAAGTGGCTTCACGTAAACAGTTTGGAGGGCTGCTCATGTATTGCAATCGAAAAACTGTGAGAAATGGGCGTCCGCGTTCCTAGCTGGGTACAAACGTTTAGACTGACAGTGTCATTTGAACATCTTCGACGTGCTGCTTTTTCTGCAATTCCACTACCCTCACATACTACACAGCATTTAGTGCTGAAGAAAGACTGGTAAAGGTAAATGTGATATTGGTATTGTCCGGACGCTCTTTTTGATTGTCGTGAACTGAAATCCTAGAATTCGCCATGTCTGCGCCTTGAATCTTCAACAACCCCCACCACCGCCGCCGCCATCACCCCTCCACCGCCACATCCACCCCGTCACCCCTCCACCCCCGTCAAAGCCTACTCCACCCCCATGATGGTGGTGTCGATGACGTCCATCGTAAACTCCAACGCTATTGTCAAGGTAGTAACCAACGTTGCGTGGCTGTCTCTGGTACATGAGGGGCGTAGTGGACCGTCCTCCTTGTCTTGTGTGTGAGTGGGTTATAGTTTTCTTGCTCGGCTTGCAGCATCCAGAGGCGTTTCCCATTGTCGCTGCCACTTGCTCATGAAAAAGCAATTTGACAACTGAACACGTCCGCGCATCGAAAACGTAAAACAAAATCTATTATGTGGAATCTACTAAAAGTGTAGCTATTAAAATGTACTTCGAAGTATATTTCTCTGCTGTAGTACATATTATGTACATGTATGTAGAGAAATGGACATTTTAATAGCTACACTTTTAGTAGATTCCGCACGGATACATATTATGTGAGAAGCTACTTTGACCTAAACCACTTCTTTTGTCCACTTCGTGTCGTACGTACAGGTCTATGAATTCGTCAAGGCAAAACGGTCAGCAACTTGACGGTCTGACTTCGAAAATCAACGTGTAATGCGATCATTTATCACATTTACATCAACGTTACCAGTGTTTCTCGTTTTTAATAATATGTTGATGCACACAAGACCTGAAGCTACCTACGAACTCAATGGGAAGTTCTGTTCCACCCTCTGGGCAACGAGGTGGACATCCAGCCGGAAGTCGATGGCATTCGCTACAAAATGGCGGTGTGAAGAGCTGAAAGTGAATCCTTGAATTCATCGTCGTGAATATTCAGCAGCACCCACCGCCACCCCCATCACCACATCCACCTCCGTCACAGCCTCCTCCAGTGTCACCGCCAGCACCGAAACCTCCAAAGCAAGCATCGAGGACGACGCCAAGAGTGCGTGTCCGATGTCTCCAGAATATGAAGGGCGTACTGCGTCTTTGGTACATGAGGGTGTGGGTCGTTGTACTTGTCTTGTGTGTGAGTGGGTTATCGTTTTCTTGCTCGGCTTGCAGCATCCAGAAACGTTTCCCATAGTCGGTGCCACTTGGTCTGGAGAACGCAATTTGACAACTGACTGAAATCATCACCATGTGGAAGCTAAAGTGTAGCTAAAGTGTCAATTATCCATCACCTAAAACCACCTTTTGTACCCACTTTGGATCTCGTACGTACAGGTCTCTTCATTCGTCAAGTAGTTTTTGCGTTCAAACTTGACGTAGAGTTCCCCTTCCGGTAGATGTTCGTAGTAGATTCCTCCAAAGTCAATCTCGACGCTTGTTCCGTCCGGTTGGTCGGCCTCTTTCCGCACCTGACGATTGAAGCAGTCCTCTTGGGGCAACACGCCCAGCAACTTAACAGTGTGGCAGCCACTAATGACGCATCCAGGCTGAGTGATGGTCTGCAACTTCACGACAGCAGAGAGTTTGGAGGGTCTCTCGGCAACTTGGAGGACCAACTTCCGGTCTGTCGTCACATTAATTGGGACCACAGTGTAGCCATATTTCACGTGGTTCACGCAGCCAGTGGACCCATTTCCACATCGGTCAGCGGCATGAGGGTCCAGAACCCACTCGAACGAGTCCAATGAGGAATGGCGTAACCCAGTCGCACTGCAGGCAGCGACCAAAGACGCCAGGACGAGCAGGACGTGCAGCATTATTTGCCTCTTCAGGAAAAGATTTTCAGATTATCCAAATCTGATTTTATTCTTGGACAATTATTGGACGGAATCAAAATTGCCAAAGCAATAATTGCTTTAAATCCATCGTTTCTCGTGTGGTACACATAATGTACTCATTTAATCGCATATCAGTTACGCTACTAAATCCATCATTTGAATTTCTGCGCTCGCTATGAAGAACCTGCAGCAGTTCTCTGGTGCGTCTTCCTGCGTTGCCCATTGCCGCTGGATTTGGATTAATTTAATATGTTTATTATATTGCAGTGGTGCTGCTGGCGGTGACGCTGGTACCACTCACATGGTACACGATGCTCATGCCGCGATGGCTGGCACAGTCGGGCGAGCGCAATGACACAGTCTACTACTCGCAGGGAATGGGTCTCTGGCTCAACTTCACGGAACATGTGGGGGACCCAAAATTTGATCCTGGAAATTCATTATGGGTCCCACCCCAAGAAAGTGGGATTCATACCTACAGTGCGCAATGGTATGTCCGACAAGTTTGTGCACATTGGACAAATACCCAAAACTGATCTTATTTGGGTATTTTTGTGGTAGTGCTACGCAGCAGTCATTTTGTGCCGATGCAGTGGGAGAACTGCATAAACAATATTGTCAGGTTATGGACGTGTATTGCGGTACGGCCATGACTTTTTGCAGTTGGTGATGTCGGTCATGGCTGGATTTGCGGTCGTGGTGGTGGTTTGGTCCATTCATTTGATCACCACGACGCACTGCACTGTTGCAGACAATTACTTGATGCACTTGTGCGTGTTCAATGGGGTTGGTTGTCTGGTGTCGGCAACGGTCTGGTACTTCTTCGTGTTCCGGGTCATCATCAACTCGACATTTTACAAGGACCAATACAACCGCTGCTCGGAGAACGACTCGGGTCGGACGTGCTGGCAGATGGGGCTGTGTGTCTACTTCCTCGTTGTGGGCGGGGTGTTGTACCCGGTACTGGCGGTGTTAGTGATTTCGCACGTGACCAACAAGTTCCGACGCTTCCAGCAGTTGCTGCGTCGCATGTACGAGACTGCAGCGGTGGTGGATGTTCCGCCACCGGTGGTGGATATGAAGTCACAGGTTCTTTCCGGCACTCGAAACGAGGCCGGGGCAGCAGTTGAGGTGGCGCTGGATGTGGAGGAATATCTTGAGACAACGAAGCTAGCGCCCTTGAAGAAACACCCGTCCGCTGTACTATCACGAGATGTATCCAAGGAAGACACTGGGGTTGATGAGCAAAAGGAGAGTGAATCGGACTCGAAGCCCCACGCACAAGTTTGATAACAATCTGTACAGGTTTTGAGAGATTTCTTACATGTAGGTAAAATCGCTATAGAACATTTGGTTATACTGATTTTGTAGGTCTCAAAAGTCATCCCAGTTGCCCGCAGGTTTGTGCTCCTTCCAGGAGTCGAACTCGGTAAGCTCCTCTTTGGTGACTTTGGGAAAATATCTCGTGTCGACTTCGCTCGTGACATCGGGTATCCAAGGCGTCGGCATCGTTCTCTGTGTGAACGAGTCCCAGTCAAATCCGGCGAGCCACTTCTCCTGTCGAACATCTAGTAGCGAGCCCGCTATCATTGATGCGCGCTTCTCTGGTTGGCGCTGCAGCAACGCCAGGACAATCGATTTCCAGTCTGGATCACCGTCTGGGGGAACAAAATGTGGCCTTGTAGGATGTTTCGGCATACTGCGAGGTGATCTTCGTCAGGGGACGAGAACGGTGAGTCACCCACAACCATTTCGTAAATGAGAATGCCAAGACCCCAGCAATCTACAGCCACGTTGTGTCCGATACCTAGGATAATTTCCGGAGCCAGGTACTCGGGTGTACCGCACAGTGTGTATGTTTTACCAGTCAACTTCTTTGCAAACCCAAAGTCTACGAGCTTGGCGTAGCCGCTAGTATCCAGCAAAATGTTCTCAGGCTTCAAGTCGCGGTAGACGAAGTTGTTTTCATGTAAATACTCAAGTCCCTTGACGCAGCAAGCAGCGTAGAAGCGGGTATCACGTTGAGAGAGCAACACTGGGAGTCCTGAGGGAGTGACTATACGTCGGAAGAGCTCTCCACCGACCAGAAGTTCCGTAACAAAGTAAATCTTCGTCTCGTCTTGCAGAGTGGCGTAGCACTTGAGAAGAAACTGAGAATCAATCTGAAGCAGCAACTTTTTCTCGCTGTAGATGTGGTGTGTCTGCCGGAGTTTCTCCAACCGCGATTTCCACATTTCCTTGACGGCTACGAATCGCCCCGTAGGCACATGTTCAGCCATGTACACTACGCCAAAGGACCCCATGCCGATAGCGCAGATGTACTTCAAGCTGGACATTGTGATGCTATGCGCAAAAAGCTTGTCGGTGCTGACGACCTCTTTTTGCTTTGCTAAATCGTACAGGTCATCCTTGACAGACTCGAAAATATTGTCGAAGTCGCGGCTGGTAAGTGCAAAGCACTCCACTTTTGTGCAGGCAACAATCGATGCTGGTTGAAGGCGTCGGTCCAAAATGGCCAACTCGCCAAAGGTGTCTCCGGGTAGAATACGAGCGACTTCAAGCGGAGGAAGTGACGAGAATTCCGCGCCACCGCCCAATTGAGGAATTTTGTGCATCGGAGACGGAGGATTGGACGACCACGAAGCTGTTGACGATGATCGGGACTTGGGCTGCTGGAGCATTTTTGCTTCGCCCTCCTTTAGGATGTAAAAGATGTCTCCATCATCGCCCTCGTTGAGGATTGTTTCACAAGGCTCGAAGTAAACGATGCGTGCCGAATCTAACAACTTCTTCTTCAGCGCGTAAGGAACCTTCTTCATCACGGTGATACTCTCGAGTGTACGCAACATTCGATTGTAGTCTAGTACCTGCTGTAGCGGGCCCAACAATGAGGTGAACGTTGTCTGGTCGAGTGCAATCACTCGAACATTAGTTTGGGCGACGACGGTAGCCGATCGCGGTTCGGCCGACAACAATGCGCGCTCTCCAAAATAGTCGCCCTCTTTCAGCTGAACCTTCCCAATTGAAGCGCTTCCACTCCCAATATCGGTGCACACAACAGTACCAGCTTGAATCATGTACATCACGCGTCCAGGCTCTCCCTTATGCACGATCGTATCACCTGGACGATACTGCAACGAGTAGACAGAAGCCGCCACCACCTCCAGTTGTTCAGCTGTCAAACTACTCAATAACGTCACCTTCTTGAGCGCGTCCACCGAATTTTGATACGTTTCGAGCGAGCGCTGAGCAGCGATGTATCGGAAGTACTTTCCAGGCAGAGCAAACAATGAACCAGAGACCTTGGGGTCCGAGATGACGGTGGCTGTCCGCTTCGCTCGGTAAATTAATCCGAGCTCCCCAAAGGTGGAGCCTACAACGAGTCGGTTGATGGTGTGTCCGTTGTTCGCCACTACATCGAATCGACCGGAACGAACGACGTAGAACTTGTCGCCAATTTCACCCTCGTTAATCACGGTCTCTCCAGCTTTGACTTCTTGTACAAACATGCACGTCGCTAGTGACCGGAGCTGCTCAGTCTGCATACACGAGAAAATCACGTTCCCTCTCAGTGCAGTCACAACGATTTCTTGCTCTTCCGGACGAAGCTGGGGCCCATCAGTGGAGCCACCTTGCTGGATCAACAGCGTCACTTCTTCACTATCGACCACATCAAAGCCAGCAGAGTCGCGAATGTTCGGTCGACGGAAGCGAACCATCTCCGACAACACGCCTTCGTGCACTTGAGCCACGCTCGGAGTCTTTACAAATGCGCCGACCGTGATACTTCACTGGCATCGGGTTGGATTTCACCATCGACATGTCGTTGGACGGAGCTCACGCATCCCATTGTCAGCAATGGAAGAGGACGAAACTTGTCAAGACGAAAAAGGTTCCAAGCTGCCTAGTGACGTTGGATGGAGCTGGAAATTCGGCAATGAACATCTCAGTTCATTCGGTCGTCTCACGAAAACCATAATTGTCGAGGCCACCGAGCCATTGACGTGGATCCGTTTCTCCCTATTTCGAGTGGGGTGGTGCCAGCGGCATCGCATTGAGGTGTCCCGTCGCATTAGATAGGGCGTTCCGATTCAAACAAGGCTGTGTATCTCGCATCGATTCGATCGATTTCTACCAGAGTGGGGCTCCATGCATCGATTGGGCGTCCGGCATGCGGAGGTGGCTGTTATCAGTGACGAGCTGATTAAGAAGGTGGCATGTGCAGACCTGGACCCAGCTAACAACAATGCGATCAATGAGGCCGATCAAAGTGTGGATTTCATCAAACTTCAGACGCTGTCGCTGTCGTTCCAAAACATTTTTAAGATGGAAAACCTCGAGACGCTGCGCCACCTCGTGAAGTTGCAGCTCGACAACAACGTGCTGCAGGAGATCGACGGCATCGGCCATCTCGTCCATATCGAGTGGCTCGATCTATCGTTCAACAACATTTCCACTATCAATGGCCTTGAAAACCTCGTGAAGCTCACGGACTTGAGTCTGTACAACAACTGCATCGCCAAACTTGAAAATCTTGATACTCTCAAGGAGCTACAAGTAAGCACAAGTTGTCGTTCTAGCAAAGACTGTATCGCCTCTGATGTTTGTGTGGGCAGGTGTTATCGATAGGCAACAATTTGCTTCCGTCAACAGAAGGCTTGTTGTACTTGAAGTGCCTTGAAAAGCTGCGTGTGCTCAACTTGAGCGGCAATCCTGTATGCTCCGACCCGGAGTATCGGCCGTGAGTTACCAATTGGACTCGATAGTATTGTTCAGAAAGTGCTTACAATTTTATGTTTGTTCCGTTCGAGTAGTTTTCTGTTAGCTCATTTGGAGAAGCTTCAGTATCTGGACTATGCGCTTGTTGATGATAACGAAACAGTTCAGGCTCGCGAGCAGTACCAGGACGAGCTGGAAGAACTGAAGGAAGTGAAGGCTATCGAAGATGCCGCGCTAGCGAGAGAAGCTGAGCAACAAAAATACTTGAGCATGCTGAAGGATGCAAACGTGATCATTCTTGAGGTCAGTCATTCACGCTTTCGCTGCTGGATTAGCACTGGAATCTTACTGCATCGTTGTGCTCGGTTGTTTGCCGGATAGACTTTGCTGACCGACATGTTCAAGGAAGACACCGAGATGAACAAGATTGAGGTGTTGCCTGGGTTGCGCAACATCATCGACGATTACACTGAGAAAGCCAAGACAGCTGCAGAAGATGTGAAGCTCGTTTTGATGGAGAAACACTCAGGTTTGACGAAAGAGGTGGACGGATTCAAGGCGACGTACAAGAAACTTCAGGCTGACGCCCAAGAAGCAAGCATTCGAGCAGTAGAAAATCATCGTCGTACAGCCAAGCAGCTTCTAAAGCAGGCTGCGGCTATCCATAGCGCTTCAACATCGGACGCAGACGGATCAGGCTCTGCAGCAGGCCTTCAACTTCTTCACGATGCAGACATGTCCAGTGACAAACTACACAACGAGCTCATGAACCTGGAGTCAGACGTAGTGGAGACGGCGCAAGAGTTGATCAATGTCATGGAGAGTTCAATCGAGGCTGTAGGATCGGAGGCGCGGGATATCGCTACAGAGCATTTCCGAACAATTGAAGTGCTCGAAAACAACTTCTTCGAGAATGTCAGCCAACTAGCGGTATCGTTACTCGAGAGAATGGCATCGGACGACGGTGAAGATGACGACTACTTGACCGATGAGTGCCGCGCAATTTTAAACGATCGGGACGCTCTGAACAATGCCATCAACGGGTCACACGACATTCACATCGGCAAACTCCTTGCTCAGGAAGATGCCATGCGCGAACAAAGTCTCGCGAAGGTGGCAGAGATCGTCAAGGGTGCCAAAGAACAGGAGTGGTCTCGCAACCGTGCTCGTATCGCCGAGGTGTTACATCTCAAGGAGAAGCACATGACTGAAATCAACCGAGTGCGCGATGAGATCAACCGCGTAGACGAGGAGTTCTACTGAAGCTGTGTCCATAATGGTCATGGCGATCAAGAAGTTAGCTATTCAGAAACTGTGTCCCAAAGGTTTTCGGCACAGCATCTGCAGTAACTTGCCAAACAGCAAGGAATTTAATCCGATCGTGAACCATGCCGTTGTCGACTAACTTATTAACCCTCCGAGAGCACTTACAGCCGATAGACGCACACAATACACAATAAATCGCTGGAAATCACCACTTTGTAGGGAATTTGGGTCTCCAAACAGCCAGAGCGACGCACGATCTCGTGGTCGCTCTGACCAACTGTCTCTACTCCATCTAAGCTGTCTTCACGTCAGTATGCGCAGACACCACGCAGCCCGGCACCTTGAGGAACGAATCGAAGTCGTACTTCACGTTCTTCGGGCAGCAGCTCCAGTACTTACTGGCGTCGTGGAAGACGGGTGCGCCAGCGTGGTGCGTGCACGACGTCTCATTGTTGTCGGCCACAGTGTACTCCTGCTGGCAACCGAAGTTGACGCAGTTCGCCTTGCCGTCCGTACGCTTGGGGGCCGGGGCCTGCTGGCTGTCCTTGGCCGCCGATACGGCAGTCACAGCGTCCGGGTTCTTCTGGTTGTAATCATCGATGGACTTGAGGGGAGCCACCGCCGACGGGGCAGCAGCTGCCACAGATCCGGCTGCGTTCTCGGCCGCAGCCACCGTAGGCGACGCCGCAAACTGCGAGTTGGGTCCAACAGCCGAGTGGCGGCCCACGATACACGGCTCGATCTTCTCGAAGTCGTCCCAGTCGTACACCATCTTGGACGAGCAGCACTGCCAGCCCTTCTTCATGTCGTGGAACAGCGGCGGAAGACTGTGGTGGCGACACGCCTGGTCGCCGTTCTCCTCCTCCAGGAACTTCTTCTGACAGCCGTGGTTCTTGCACTGCAGCAGCTTCTTGTCCGTCGCAGTGGCCTCCACACTTTCTGCTTGGCAACAAGATAAATATCAATTAGCACCGTCTCCAGCAATAAATAATAAAATAAAGTACTAAACCTACTCTGCACCCGGACGGGTTTGAGCGTGGATGCTCCAGTCTTCAGAAATAGGTCGTCGTACTTGTTCACCGCCGTGTGCAGCAGCTCGTCACCGAACAGCAAAGTGTTGCCCTTCTTCTCCAGGTGCACTTGAGTGCCGTCCAGTGTATTGCCAGGCTTCTTGTTGTTGTAGTGCTCCACGAAGAACTATCAAAACCAGCTTAGAAACTCAATAATGGCTACTTTTGGTAAAATATTCCATTGCCGCACCTCCTTGAGGAAGTCCACCGTGTGGCCCGCCCACTTGGACGGCAGCGTCATCTTGAGCGTCAGCGTCTGCGCCTCGCTGCCCTCCTCGTAGTGCATGTACACCTTCTTGGGAACGGCGCCCTCCATCTTGGCAGGCGTCATCGAATCCACTCGCTTCCACTCGCAATCGCCAAATGATGCCGTAGCGTAGGTAGTCTACGTTCCACCACACCATCTCATGTCCTCCACACCAACATGATGTGCACCACCAACTTCAATTTCAAAAAAACCGCGCGCATTTCTCGACCATCACTCCTGCAATCAGTCACCAAAGCGTTCCGCAATGCGCGGCGACCAGCGCAGCGATCTGAGCCTCATGGTGCCGTCTTCATGTCTCTCTATAGGCCTCCTCCTCCCTCTAACAACTCTCTAAATGTGTCTAGTGCTTGGCAGGCAGGACGAACGCGCTGCTAACGCTGGGCAAGCGCCTGCTGCAGCGCGACGACGAGTGGAAGGACAAGTGCGCGGCATTGACGGAGCTACGTCAGCTGCTGACCGTCTTCTCGCAGCTCCAAACCGAGTCCAGTGACGCGCAGGACGTGGCCGACGACCTGCCGAGCCTCCTGTCGCCCGAGAACGTGCAGATGCTGACGCAGCCTTTCCGCGCGACGCTCACGGATCTGCGCTCCAGCGTCGTCAAGGAGGCGAGCAGGACGCTGGCGCTGCTGGCTACGACGCTGGGGCCTGTGAGGTGCAAGATGCTGGTGCGCGACCTGTTCCCGACGCTGCTGGAGGCCAGGGAGGCTCCAACAAGGTCAACACTGGGGCTGTGAACAGCTGCATCGAGGTTATCGTGGAGGCGGTGCCCAGTCGCTTCGTGCTGGCGCCTGTGCTGAGAGTGCTGGATACCAGCAAGTAAGAGCGTGCTGGGAGTTTGGGAGGGACTTTGGAGCTGACGTGCTGCTGCTGGATGGTAGAAATCGCGACGTGAGAGAGCTGCATTCACTATACGCTGATGGCGCTGCAAGGTTGGAACCGCGCTGTGCTTGAACGATTCAAAGTTGATTTACAGTCGACAATTGCGGTGAGGATGTGTGATGGGGAAGCAGGATGTAAATGGTTAATGGTGGTGTTATTGCTGTGGCAGGCCTCGCTTAGTGACGCATCACCGAAAGGGCGAGAAAAGGCGCGTGAATGCTATTGGTGAGAGTATTTTTGGCCAGAGAGCGTTTGTTGTGGCATCATCTGCTAACATTATGTTTTGATTTTACCAGGAAATACGTCTCACTATGGCCTGATGAGTTGGAGAGGTGAGTGTTCTTCGTCTGTTTGGTGTTTGACGCATTTGTCTAAGTTGTTATTGTCATCTACTTCGTAGGATGGATGCGTTGCTAGGTGATGGAGTAAAAAACATTTGAAGCGGCCACGCACAGAAGCCGATCTGGAAACATCGCTTCAGGTAACTTATTCGAGAAATGTTGGTATGATTGACTAATTGCTGATTGTTTCCCATATTGTGTTTCTCTTGGATCACCACCAGCCTACCAAGCGAAGACATCTAGCAACGATCACAAACACAGTTTCGTCGAGCGCGGCAAAAACTGTTCGTTGGAGCAGGTACAGCATCCAGCAACAGATCTATGAAGATACCAGTTCAGCGATTAAATTCGGGAGGCAGGAAATCACTTACTCCCAGTGGCAGGAGGATAAATCCTCCTGCGACACGAACACAGACACCCACAACAACCGCTGCTTCACAACCAAGCCGGATACCTTCGACACCGACATCTGCACTGAGAAAGCCTCGAGAGGGAAACACTCCTTCTCAAATTCCTACCCCTCCTCATTTGATGAGGACCGAGTACATGGTGGGAACTGTATCAACGGACGATAGACAACACCCACCACCATATCTTATAACCAAGTTTGCTCAGCTTCAGAAGGAAAAGGCCTCCCTTGCTGAAAAGCTAAAGGCACAGACACACGAACTTCAACAATTGCAAGACCAGATTCAGATGATGAATGAGGAAAGACAACTAAATGAATCACATAACCGAGAGGCCATGGCAGCTACTATGGCCGTACATGCCGTTGATAGCGCCACTCAGCAGCAAATTCAGTACGAACTTGCTGCGCAAGTAGCCTGCCAAGACGATCAACTAGAAGATTTACGAGCGCAGCTCACCCCACCACTCCCAACTCAGCAGCATGGCACGAAAGACAAGCATATGGCTCAACTAGAGAGCGAAGTGTCTTCACTGGCGAAAGAGCTGCAAGCCGCGACGGCGAGGCTGGAGGCTTCTAGTGCCGAGGCTGGCGACGAGATGAATGCCCTCCGCAGCGATAAGGCTGCGTTGGAAGAGCGTTTGTCGATGCAGACCGCCGAGCTGGGAGAGCTGCAGGCGCAGCAGAGTGCTGCAGTGGTCGCGCTGGAGGAAGAGAAGCGCGTGCTGGAGAGCGAGGTGTCGGTGTTGAAGAGCGGGCAGTCGGAGGCGATGGCGCAATGCAGCGAGAAGGACGAGTGTATGGCTCAATTGGAGAGCGAGGTGTCTTCACTGGCGAAAGAGCTGCAAGCCGCGACGGCGAGGCTGGAGGCTTCTAGTGCCGAGGCTGGCGACGAGATGAATGCCCTCCGCAGCGATAAGGCTGCGTTGGAAGAGCGTTTGTCGATGCAGACCGCCGAGCTGGGAGAGCTGCAGGCGCAGCAGAGTGCTGCAGTGGTCGCGCTGGAGGAAGAGAAGCGCGTGCTGGAGAGCGAGGTGTCGGTGTTGAAGAGCGGGCAGTCGGAGGCGATGGCGCAATGCAGCGAGAAGGACGAGTGTATGGCTCAATTGGAGAGCGAGGTGTCTTCACTGGCGAAAGAGCTGCAAGCCGCGACGGCGAGGCTGGAGGCTTCTAGTGCTGAGGCTGGCGACGAGATGAATGCCCTCCGCAGCGATAAGGCTGCGTTGGAAGAGCGTTTGTCGATGCAGACCGCCGAGCTGGGAGAGCTGCAGGCGCAGCAGAGTGCTGCAGTGGTCGCGCTGGAGGAAGAGAAGCGCGTGCTGGAGAGCGAGGTGTCGGTGTTGAAGAGCGGGCAGTCGGAGGCGATGGCGCAATGCAGCGAGAAGGACGAGTGTATGGCTCAATTGGAGAGCGAGGTGTCTTCACTGGCGAAAGAGCTGCAAGCCGCGACGGCGAGGCTGGAGGCTTCTAGTGCCGAGGCTGGCGACGAGATGAATGCCCTCCGCAGCGATAAGGCTGCGTTGGAAGAGCGTTTGTCGATGCAGACCGCCGAGCTGGGAGAGCTGCAGGCGCAGCAGAGTGCTGCAGTGGTCGCGCTGGAGGAAGAGAAGCGCGTGCTGGAGAGCGAGGTGTCGGTGTTGAAGAGCGGGCAGTCGGAGGCGATGGCGCAATGCAGCGAGAAGGACGAGTGTATGGCTCAATTGGAGAGCGAGGTGTCTTCACTGGCGAAAGAGCTGCAAGCCGCGACGGCGAGGCTGGAGGCTTCTAGTGCCGAGGCTGGCGACGAGATGAATGCCCTCCGCAGCGATAAGGCTGCGTTGGAAGAGCGTTTGTCGATGCAGACCGCCGAGCTGGGAGAGCTGCAGGCGCAGCAGAGTGCTGCAGTGGTCGCGCTGGAGGAAGAAGCGCGTGCTGGAGAGCGAGGTGTCGGTGTTGAAGAGCGGGCAGTCGGAGGCGATGGCGCAATGCAGCGAGAAGGACGAGTGTATGGCTCAATTGGAGAGCGAGGTGTCTTCACTGGCGAAAGAGCTGCAAGCCGCGACGGCGAGGCTGGAGGCTTCTAGTGCCGAGGCTGGCGACGAGATGAATGCCCTCCGCAGCGATAAGGCTGCGTTGGAAGAGCGTTTGTCGATGCAGACCGCCGAGCTGGGAGAGCTGCAGGCGCAGCAGAGTGCTGCAGTGGTCGCGCTGGAGGAAGAGAAGCGCGTGCTGGAGAGCGAGGTGTCGGTGTTGAAGAGCGGGCAGTCGGAGGCGATGGCGCAATGCAGCGAGAAGGACGAGTGTATGGCTCAATTGGAGAGCGAGGTGTCTTCACTGGCGAAAGAGCTGCAAGCCGCGACGGCGAGGCTGGAGGCTTCTAGTGCCGAGGCTGGCGACGAGATGAATGCCCTCCGCAGCGATAAGGCTGCGTTGGAAGAGCGTTTGTCGATGCAGACCGCCGAGCTGGGAGAGCTGCAGGCGCAGCAGAGTGCTGCAGTGGTCGCGCTGGAGGAAGAGAAGCGCGTGCTGGAGAGCGAGGTGTCGGTGTTGAAGAGCGGGCAGTCGGAGGCGATGGCGCAATGCAGCGAGAAGGACGAGTGTATGGCTCAATTGGAGAGCGAGGTGTCTTCACTGGCGAAAGAGCTGCAAGCCGCGACGGCGAGGCTGGAGGCTTCTAGTGCCGAGGCTGGCGACGAGATGAATGCCCTCCGCAGCGATAAGGCTGCGTTGGAAGAGCGTTTGTCGATGCAGACCGCCGAGCTGGGAGAGCTGCAGGCGCAGCAGAGTGCTGCAGTGGTCGCGCTGGAGGAAGAGAAGCGCGTGCTGGAGAGCGAGGTGTCGGTGTTGAAGAGCGGGCAGTCGGAGGCGATGGCGCAATGCAGCGAGAAGGACGAGTGTATGGCTCAATTGGAGAGCGAGGTGTCTTCACTGGCGAAAGAGCTGCAAGCCGCGACGGCGAGGCTGGAGGCTTCTAGTGCCGAGGCTGGCGACGAGATGAATGCCCTCCGCAGCGATAAGGCTGCGTTGGAAGAGCGTTTGTCGATGCAGACCGCCGAGCTGGGAGAGCTGCAGGCGCAGCAGAGTGCTGCAGTGGTCGCGCTGGAGGAAGAGAAGCGCGTGCTGGAGAGCGAGGTGTCGGTGTTGAAGAGCGGGCAGTCGGAGGCGATGGCGCAATGCAGCGAGAAGGACGAGTGTATGGCTCAATTGGAGAGCGAGGTGTCTTCACTGGCGAAAGAGCTGCAAGCCGCGACGGCGAGGCTGGAGGCTTCTAGTGCCGAGGCTGGCGACGAGATGAATGCCCTCCGCAGCGATAAGGCTGCGTTGGAAGAGCGTTTGTCGATGCAGACCGCCGAGCTGGGAGAGCTGCAGGCGCAGCAGAGTGCTGCAGTGGTCGCGCTGGAGGAAGAGAAGCGCGTGCTGGAGAGCGAGGTGTCGGTGTTGAAGAGCGGGCAGTCGGAGGCGATGGCGCAATGCAGCGAGAAGGACGAGTGTATGGCTCAATTGGAGAGCGAGGTGTCTTCACTGGCGAAAGAGCTGCAAGCCGCGACGGCGAGGCTGGAGGCTTCTAGTGCCGAGGCTGGCGACGAGATGAATGCCCTCCGCAGCGATAAGGCTGCGTTGGAAGAGCGTTTGTCGATGCAGACCGCCGAGCTGGGAGAGCTGCAGGCGCAGCAGAGTGCTGCAGTGGTCGCGCTGGAGGAAGAGAAGCGCGTGCTGGAGAGCGAGGTGTCGGTGTTGAAGAGCGGGCAGTCGGAGGCGATGGCGCAATGCAGCGAGAAGGACGAGTGTATGGCTCAATTGGAGAGCGAGGTGTCTTCACTGGCGAAAGAGCTGCAAGCCGCGACGGCGAGGCTGGAGGCTTCTAGTGCCGAGGCTGGCGACGAGATGAATGCCCTCCGCAGCGATAAGGCTGCGTTGGAAGAGCGTTTGTCGATGCAGACCGCCGAGCTGGGAGAGCTGCAGGCGCAGCAGAGTGCTGCAGTGGTCGCGCTGGAGGAAGAGAAGCGCGTGCTGGAGAGCGAGGTGTCGGTGTTGAAGAGCGGGCAGTCGGAGGCGATGGCGCAATGCAGCGAGAAGGACGAGTGTATGGCTCAATTGGAGAGCGAGGTGTCTTCACTGGCGAAAGAGCTGCAAGCCGCGACGGCGAGGCTGGAGGCTTCTAGTGCCGAGGCTGGCGACGAGATGAATGCCCTCCGCAGCGATAAGGCTGCGTTGGAAGAGCGTTTGTCGATGCAGACCGCCGAGCTGGGAGAGCTGCAGGCGCAGCAGAGTGCTGCAGTGGTCGCGCTGGAGGAAGAAGCGCGTGCTGGAGAGCGAGGTGTCGGTGTTGAAGAGCGGGCAGTCGGAGGCGATGGCGCAATGCAGCGAGAAGGACGAGTGTATGGCTCAATTGGAGAGCGAGGTGTCTTCACTGGCGAAAGAGCTGCAAGCCGCGACGGCGAGGCTGGAGGCTTCTAGTGCCGAGGCTGGCGACGAGATGAATGCCCTCCGCAGCGATAAGGCTGCGTTGGAAGAGCGTTTGTCGATGCAGACCGCCGAGCTGGGAGAGCTGCAGGCGCAGCAGAGTGCTGCAGTGGTCGCGCTGGAGGAAGAGAAGCGCGTGCTGGAGAGCGAGGTGTCGGTGTTGAAGAGCGGGCAGTCGGAGGCGATGGCGCAATGCAGCGAGAAGGACGAGTGTATGGCTCAATTGGAGAGCGAGGTGTCTTCACTGGCGAAAGAGCTGCAAGCCGCGACGGCGAGGCTGGAGGCTTCTAGTGCCGAGGCTGGCGACGAGATGAATGCCCTCCGCAGCGATAAGGCTGCGTTGGAAGAGCGTTTGTCGATGCAGACCGCCGAGCTGGGAGAGCTGCAGGCGCAGCAGAGTGCTGCAGTGGTCGCGCTGGAGGAAGAGAAGCGCGTGCTGGAGAGCGAGGTGTCGGTGTTGAAGAGCGGGCAGTCGGAGGCGATGGCGCAATGCAGCGAGAAGGACGAGTGTATGGCTCAATTGGAGAGCGAGGTGTCTTCACTGGCGAAAGAGCTGCAAGCCGCGACGGCGAGGCTGGAGGCTTCTAGTGCCGAGGCTGGCGACGAGATGAATGCCCTCCGCAGCGATAAGGCTGCGTTGGAAGAGCGTTTGTCGATGCAGACCGCCGAGCTGGGAGAGCTGCAGGCGCAGCAGAGTGCTGCAGTGGTCGCGCTGGAGGAAGAGAAGCGCGTGCTGGAGAGCGAGGTGTCGGTGTTGAAGAGCGGGCAGTCGGAGGCGATGGCGCAATGCAGCGAGAAGGACGAGTGTATGGCTCAATTGGAGAGCGAGGTGTCTTCACTGGCGAAAGAGCTGCAAGCCGCGACGGCGAGGCTGGAGGCTTCTAGTGCCGAGGCTGGCGACGAGATGAATGCCCTCCGCAGCGATAAGGCTGCGTTGGAAGAGCGTTTGTCGATGCAGACCGCCGAGCTGGGAGAGCTGCAGGCGCAGCAGAGTGCTGCAGTGGTCGCGCTGGAGGAAGAGAAGCGCGTGCTGGAGAGCGAGGTGTCGGTGTTGAAGAGCGGGCAGTCGGAGGCGATGGCGCAATGCAGCGAGAAGGACGAGTGTATGGCTCAATTGGAGAGCGAGGTGTCTTCACTGGCGAAAGAGCTGCAAGCCGCGACGGCGAGGCTGGAGGCTTCTAGTGCCGAGGCTGGCGACGAGATGAATGCCCTCCGCAGCGATAAGGCTGCGTTGGAAGAGCGTTTGTCGATGCAGACCGCCGAGCTGGCAGAGCTGCAGGCGCAGCAGAGTGCTGCAGTGGTCGCGCTGGAGGAAGAGAAGCGCGTGCTGGAGAGCGAGGTGTCGGTGTTGAAGAGCGGGCAGTCGGAGGCGATGGCGCAATGCAGCGAGAAGGACGAGTGTATGGCTCAATTGGAGAGCGAGGTGTCTTCACTGGCGAAAGAGCTGCAAGCCGCGACGGCGAGGCTGGAGGCTTCTAGTGCCGAGGCTGGCGACGAGATGAATGCCCTCCGCAGCGATAAGGCTGCGTTGGAAGAGCGTTTGTCGATGCAGACCGCCGAGCTGGGAGAGCTGCAGGCGCAGCAGAGTGCTGCAGTGGTCGCGCTGGAGGAAGAGAAGCGCGTGCTGGAGAGCGAGGTGTCGGTGTTGAAGAGCGGGCAGTCGGAGGCGATGGCGCAATGCAGCGAGAAGGACGAGTGTATGGCTCAATTGGAGAGCGAGGTGTCTTCACTGGCGAAAGAGCTGCAAGCCGCGACGGCGAGGCTGGAGGCTTCTAGTGCCGAGGCTGGCGACGAGATGAATGCCCTCCGCAGCGATAAGGCTGCGTTGGAAGAGCGTTTGTCGATGCAGACCGCCGAGCTGGGAGAGCTGCAGGCGCAGCAGAGTGCTGCAGTGGTCGCGCTGGAGGAAGAGAAGCGCGTGCTGGAGAGCGAGGTGTCGGTGTTGAAGAGCGGGCAGTCGGAGGCGATGGCGCAATGCAGCGAGAAGGACGAGTGTATGGCTCAATTGGAGAGCGAGGTGTCTTCACTGGCGAAAGAGCTGCAAGCCGCGACGGCGAGGCTGGAGGCTTCTAGTGCCGAGGCTGGCGACGAGATGAATGCCCTCCGCAGCGATAAGGCTGCGTTGGAAGAGCGTTTGTCGATGCAGACCGCCGAGCTGGGAGAGCTGCAGGCGCAGCAGAGTGCTGCAGTGGTCGCGCTGGAGGAAGAGCGCATGCTCGGGCAGTCTGATTCAGCTGCCAGTGTTCTATGTGATGGTGGGGAACCAATCTTCGAGTTTTGACTGAGCGAAATGGTACGTGTAAGTTTATGACGCGGTTGGTGGTTTTGTTGTATTGTAATTGACCTGTTTATGTGTGACAGACTCTCTTGTTGGAATCGAGAAGGACGACAAACCCAAACCTGTAATTCGTCTTCGAGCTTTCTCGATGGCGTTTACTCGCGACCGTTCTGAAATTGAGGAAGAAGAGCGACGAATCAACGGTACGTTCCTGGTCATGTTATTATCGCGAAAGGTTAAACACTTTAAAAGGTACTTGTCACAGTATGACGGACTAATAATGTACTTCGAAACAGAAACCAATTTGCTGAGAAGAAGACTGCGCCGTCAGAACCACCAGCGCTAATCGTGAGTTGACGTATAAACGCTAGTCGACTAGCGCTAGATGCTTGTTTATGAATGTCAATATTTATTCCCTGCGACGTGATGGTTGTATAACTGAACTGTGCGAGTCGTGAGCGTAGCTCGACGATGATTCCAAAGGAAAAAATCGCAAGCCAAATGGTAACATTCCTGCATCATACATGTACTACGTAGTACTTCGAAGTATTTGTTGTCTTGCCATCACATTCATGGGGCTCAGAGGAAGAAGTACAACGGAAGGCGCACGCCCAGCTTCCTTTATTTTCTTCTGAAACAAAATGATCAAGCCAAGATCTTGATACAGTATGGTTACGAAAGTGCAAATGCTCACGATGTTATAAACAGTGTGCTTTGGGTTTTGAGATCCAAAAATGCCGGGTGCGGATTTTACACGAGTACAAATCAGATGCTCCACGAGTGCAGCCATATGTAAGGTGTTCAGCAAGTGCGTAGTATTACTCGGATGGTTGTTTCTACTCGGATGGTTCACCTACATCACCACATGTGCTTGTGTCTTATCCAATGCTATCAATAGAGACAGGAAGCCAACACTCATGGCTGTCCGAGACCCAAATAGTTAATACATTTCTTCGCTCACTCCATTGTCCAACAAACGATGTCGGAGGAGCTTGTTGCACTGGTACCACTGCTCGACGAAGAAGAAGATGATGCTGATGTTCAAGTCCCTCAACAACGGCACTTCGAAGCTATTTCAGAACATACCTCAACGGGTGCTGCTCTAGCGGCGATGCAGCATTTCGACGGCCTCACGTACCGATACCTGCACAACCAAGGCTCTCGCTCAGCAACATCGTTGTATGTATGCGTTGCACACTTAAACTGCCACAACCGAATTCGCCTGGTTACTACGGTTGGAGAGAGCGGAAAGACTGTCATCTCTCTTCAGCAGTACAACTATGATCATTCCCAAGAAGCTAGCGACGGACCAACCATCATCCCCGCAAAAACGCGGAATTTCTCCTCTTTACAAGGAAGAGGTTGATGCGATGCTAAGTGTTGGGGCCGGGCCCAAACATGCCGTTTGATGTTGCTGAAGAAGTGCAAGAACTAATTTTGAGACCCGCGCGCGGCTATCGTTCACAGCCCTGATTTTGAATCGGGCTATGTCCGTATCTTAAAAGATAGCAGTACCCGACTCAGCGCCGCGGAGAAAAGAGCGCTGCGGCCTTTCATTTGCAGCGCCGGTGCTGTGGATGAAGCAGAGGATGATTTGGAGGAGAACGCCTTTGTTCAGCGCCTAGAGAAACGTCGTCGGTGTGAAGCGCGGAAGCCTCGCTACTGCCTGATTGGCAGCATTCCACCAACGTCTAACAAGGTCGAGCTCTTTTTAGTGTGGCCCGAACTACGTTTGGGTAGGAGCGCAATGACCTGCAACCTGCAACATTCGAGATGATTCTCTTCCTGCGCGAGAATGACCGATTCTGGGATGCTTCGACAGTCGATCGCGCCAACTAGATAGCGGTAACAGTAATTGTGACTAATAGATGTTGAAGTTGCTATGACATTATTTACGCGCCCGACGCAAATGCATGCCATTATTTATGATAGAGGTTGTAGTACCCTGTTCACATTATTTATGAAGCTGTTGGCTCTAATAAATAAAAACTTGAAGAGTTCAATAAGAGATCAAGGAAACGATGTTTTCGCCTCAACGGACGGAACGTACAAGCTTCATGAGGAGGCTGGACTTTGGTGAACTTTGGTACATACATGACACGCTATGAACGAGGACATGTCTCGAAGCATTTTGTTCCGTGGAGCTTCATGTTCGTGAAAAGTGAAAGTGTGCAGGTTTACCGCGAGCTTTCCCGCACCACACGTGAGTTTGGTTTATCGTTCTTTGGAGTGGAATTGCAGGTCAAATTTGGCTCACTTGATCACTGTGCAGCCATAGCCAACGCTTTTCAATCTGAATGGCCTGCTGTTGCATTGCTTAGTTGTTGGCCTCATGTGGCGCGTAAAACAAGGGAGCAGAGAAGTCGACTCTCGGACGTGTCATACTTCGACGACGTCATCATTCCGCATGTGAAATGGATGCAAGAGTCTCGCACGTACAAGCAGTTTCGTGCACTTGGCCGTAGATGTATCGACCAGTGGATAAAAGACGGAGAAGTGGCCTACGCCTCTTGGTTTGAGGACATCTACTTCAAATTGCCGTGGGATGGATGGTTTATCGGCGCAGCAGGAAGTGCTTCCGGTGTTCTTCCCAACCAGAATGCGATTGAGTCATTCCACCTAACCCTGAAGAAAGCAATTCCTAACACGCGGGCCAGTACAGCTTGTATCCTGAACGACAGTTTTCCAGTCCTTCTTCTTCTCGTCGGTGAGGATTTCCGCAGTTCTGATTATGCCGATAAAGCATTTCAACACTGCACACGGTAACGCACTGCTCGCTCGTTATGTTATGTATTCTACGGCTAATTCATTTTTCTCTGACTGTGTAGGCTCGATTCCTGCCGAGCAATTCGTCCAGGCTCGAATCCTCTTGGCCGACAAACACAACTACATGCGCATGACTCAGCCTAACGAATGTGTCGTTCGTGCGATTATGTTCAATGCTGCGCATCTTCTCAACTCTCCCACCAATCTACACAAAGGCGTCAACGTCACAGCCACAAGAGTTAAACGATATACAGACGGACTAGAAGGAAGCCTCGACGAGCGCAAACCAGTGGCGGATACCCAAGTGCTGTACATGTCGCTATACAAGGTCGCTGTGCGTATACAAGACCACGAGTCATTGCAAAACCGCCCAACATGGAGATCAGCAGAGGTAACTATGTATTCATATCATACTCATGTATGACGAACTGACGGATATTGGCGTGTGTATATCCAGATCCAGATCATTCGTAAAGCCTACACATGCGACTGCAAGACTGTTCGTCAAAGCGGCTGGATATGCGAGCACATTCTCGCAACAATGGCGTTACTGGATCGAATTGATCTTGATGATGTGCTTCGTGCGATTCCAGTACGTCGAAAACCTGGACGCCCGCGAAAATCTCGCGGAGGACTCGAACGCGATTACACCGACTCTCACTTCTTCAGCACCAACAATCTGATCTCGATTCTGACGGATTCTCCTGGCTACATTTTTCATTGGCCTGTGATGAAAGAGTTCTCTCTAACCAGAAGTGATGCCGCCAACAAAGAGTATATCGCGGGCAGAATCGTTGGGTGGCAGAATAATCGCGGTCGATACGCTTGGTCGGTTCGCTTTACAGATGGGAACGTCGACCAAATGTACTTCTTCAATCTGACTTTCGAATTTTTCCTCGAATTTAATACGAAGTACTTCGAAGTATTGGAGGAGCAAGTGACATATTTGCCAGTGGAGATAAAGTTTACATGCCTGTCTCAAGGTCAAAAATTAAGAATCTAACGACTTGATTTTGTAGCAACCTCAGCATGCAAACAAATTTCAATCGCATAGGGTAATTTAGTACCACTGGGGACGCGATACGCGTATGATACGTCGTGCCCATGGATGTTGTTGGTGTTTCTACATGTAGTGAATAATAATATTTTTCACTTCAGTGGAACCCAAGCTTACATCGGTTCAGTCTCAAACTTGCCTCTTCGCACTCAAGTTCGATCATGGGGAATAATGCCTCGAGACCCCACAAGCGTGCTGACCAGCAAATTCTCGAGAAGATGGCGAACATGACCAAAGGACTCTATGCTCCCCCTGTCCACCTACTAGGTCCAAGGCGAACACGAAACAGCCACCCAAGAGTAATCCCAAACAAGAAAAGCGCGGACAAAAGGCTGCCAATGCATCACAAACTGGCATTAATACGAACCAGATAAAGAACACCCAGCAGCCACGGAAGACCAGCAAACGCAAGAAAAATAAACCCACTTCTGCAGAGCCCAGGAAAGGTAGAAAGGAGAACTTCCGGCTATACGTGCCTATAGATGACGCTCTGTGCGGAGTGTACGACGCTGCTGAGCACGAAGACCAGCACGATGGGAAGTCATTCGTTTCTATTGATATCGAGCGGGGCGGTGGTGCATACGCCAACAGTGCTGTGGGCGGTGGTAAATCATCATACGAGATGATAGATGAGAGACTAAGCGGACTCTACGATGCTTTTGAGCATGAAGTTCCGAGCAGTGGGCGGTTCAATAGAAAGTCATGCTTGCCGATAGATGACACTTTTGTTGGGTTGTATGATGATGTTGGGTACGAATATCCTCATGGAAGTTTGCACGATGGTAAAGCGTACCTGGCGATTGATGAAACATTAAGCGCGCTGTGCAATGTTGTTGATGACGAGGTTCATCACAACTTCCCGGCTCAACAGCCACAGCAGATCGCGAATGAAGCAATTTAATCTTCAAACGAACCCACGAATTCAAGCAAACATTTCCGACAAACACACGAGGAATAAGGTGTACGTCAATCAGGCAGCGGCACATACGATAATCTGCACTATTACGACGATGGTTGTGGCGATAGTGGTTGCGACTAGAATTTATTTCTTAAGTGGGTCAAACTCCATTGTTTCAGCAGCTTCAAAACGACTATGCCTCGCAGATTTATTCGTCACACAGTACAAAGTTAAAAGTTTTCATCGAACCAATCGACTATAAACTGTGACGTCAGTAAATTCCGTTGGTGATACTTGCTGAATACGTTTCCTCAATGTACCCAGGCGTAAAGTCTTCTGGGTAGTACACATGTACATGCGCAGAAACAACAGTGACTCTAACGCATGGATTTATGTTGCTTGAAAAAGCGATCGACATTGTTGAGCTCGACTGGCTGGTGCACGCCTCTGGACAGCTTGAGGCAGATGACGGTGAAATCTCAGCTTCGCTATCGAGAAGGATTTTAGTGTCGATTGCTTTGTTTTCGCATCGGAATGTGTGAAGCAAAAAGTCTACGAGCGTTTATTTATGAGGGATAAGCGCAAAATGCTCGAGTTCATTGCGGTGTCTGATGGAGGTGGCGCCGTTTCTGTGCTTCTTGGCCGTTTGAAGGACATGTGCACTCGGTCCTGCCGCGAGGTGGGACGTTTCGAGTTCGGCACCTTATCGACAACAATGCTGTGACCGATGATGACGAAGAGCTCTCGGAACGAGACCTGGACGAAGACAGCGAGGATAACGACGATACCATGGATATGGATGATAATGAGAGACGGCGAAGACGAGGATAACGACGATGCGATGGATCAGTTATCGATGGGATAGTTTTCCTCCAACCATTGCTTGGCCAACTGCAACTCTGCCTTCATGAACCCGTCACTGGAGGTAGACAACGTTTTCGTGACGTTACTGACGAACTTGGGCGTAAAGTTGTGCTTGAGGTTGACGTGAAAATAGAGAAGCCCATCGAACAGCTTTCGAGGATCCTTTGCCATCTGCACCCCTCGTGGGGTGTACTTCGAAAGAAGTCTTGTAAATAACACGCAACTCGCAACTGTCCACTCTGCAGTGCCGCCTTCATTGCCCCCACAGTACAACCTTCCGAGTGATTGACACACAGCCATTCCAGTACTTTGAAATGACCACGTCTAGCCGCGTAGTCAATTGCTTCCGTCGAGCATTCAACGCTTGAATTGGCATGAAGTAATTTCACAACCTCGATATGTCCGAAAAACACAGCATCATCCATGGCATCGATCGTGCATGCTCCATTAGTGTGGATAACAAGCCATTTCACCACGTCAACGTGCCCATTGCGTGCTGCACCGTCAATAGCTTTAGTTGTACATCCTTCCGTGCGATTCGCATCGAGCCATTGCACTACTTCTAAATGTCCATTAGCTGCTGCGCAGTCCATTGCTCTGGTTGTGCACCCTCACGCCGATGACAATGTAGCCATTTCACCACTTCCAGTTGTCCATTAGCTGCTGCTTCATCCATGGGATCCGTTAAATGCCACACGTTCCGATCTATCGTCAGCTTCCCCGGGGTCACCTTCAAGCGGTCGTCTGCAGCCGATACACACAGCATTCTATCAGGATTATATCTGGGCTCAGTATTTTGTACGGATTCGCTTTCATTCGATGTGGTTACCATCCTGGTAGGATCGTACCCAGGTACAATCAATGGATCCAAGTTTTGCATATACTGCAGCAACTCCAAACGTCCATGCCTTGCGGCTTCATTCATCACACAGTAGTGCGGCACCTCTTCAGACATCGGGAAGTTCTCCATAAGCCATCTAACCGCAGCTGTGTGGTCGTTGCGAACGGCAATAAGCAGAGCACAGGCATATGCACTGACAAAGCCATTGTTATAGAGACACTGCATCACCTCAACGTGTCCACTGAACGCTGCAGTTTCCAAAAGGCTAGACAATCCGGTATATTCGTACAGCGCATCAGGCCCCAACGGGTGATCTATCAACCATTGAAGTATACGAACATCGCCACATGCGCAGGCGGTCGTCATTGCATCACGCCAACCCCGCGGCCAATCTGAATCGACGGGAGGGGGATCAATTTGTGCTGCAATCCGTTTGATGAGGTCCAACCTCCGAAAAGGAACGAGGGTGTTAATTGCACAGACTGCAGAGAACCCATCCCTTTTCAGATAACCACAATCCAGCTCCCACTCGATAATCTCCGGCCGGTTGCAGTACCGAGCATAGTCCAAAGCACACCTCCCAGGAGGCAACAACCGTCGAACTAGTTCCAAGTCGCCTGTATGAAGAACACTTTCAATGATCGACTTTAAATCATCTTTGTAGCTGTCTGTCGGTGTATGTTCAAGTAACCACAAGATAATCTCGCGATTTCCAATGTAACTGGCCAGCTTGATAGCTTCCCCACTCCAGTGGATCACATGACCTTTCAATACAAAAGGTCTCGTGACACCCACTTTTCTCTTTTTCTGGTCTGCATTATCAACTTGAATTTCATATTCTTGTAGTTTCTTGAGAATATCGAGATTTCCATGCCCAGCTGCGTCTTCCACCACAGCTTCAGGAACTTCACAGTCCGAAAAATGGGTCAACAGCCACTCCACAATACCCAAATTTTCACTTCGAGCAGCAACTCGAATGGCCTGACTGAATTCCCATTGGTAGTAAAGAGGCTCTGATCGGAGGAAATTATTAAGGGACCAGCAAGGGGTCTATCTTGGATTGTTGTGCAGCTGGAGACCCAAATCCAGTCCAGGAATTGGGTGGAATTGAGTTTGCACGCGTCACTAAGCGAGAGATTGGGGAGGACCCAGAAAGCTCGCGATGGTGAGATTCAGGTCTTGGAGGGATGGGGCGTTCGGTTGTCTGCGTAGGACAACGGCCACACGGAGCAGAGAGGGGGACCCATTCTTGCTCTTGCCCAAAATGCAAAAATGGGCAACATAAAGTAGTAGTGCTATTATACTACTACGGTAGCAGTAGTAGTTGCCACAATGAATACCGGTAATATCAAGCGATGTTCACTACCGGTAGTAGTAGTAATAGTAGCGACAAAATTAGTACTGCTTTCATAACGGGTGCACCAAGAGCGGGTCGGGTATCTTCCGCAAAGTTTGAGTTGAATTTTGTCTTCAGCTCCTTGACTTAATGTGTCCCTCTCCCCCTAAGGGGGCTTAATAAATTTCTACGACTGCGGTGGTACCAGTTTCCACTATCTCAAACCAACCTTTATCATCCATACGTGCGTGTTATTGTTAAACTTGTGTATCGTGAAGGCTGCATATTATACGGGTGTCTGGAGTCCTTGGCGCTGCAGCATGTCGCGAGTAGTGGATTGTCAAACAAAATGTTTTAGTTTATATCACAAATTCTTTTTGACGACGTGGCACCGAACTGCACAAGATGAAAGAAAGCATGCACGAGGTAGCAGTAGGAGTCGTGAATAAGTTTTAGATTTTCTCGCTCGCTTGAATGATTAACCCGCCACACCAAACCCTGGCAGCGTAGGCTCTTCAACGCAAACTCTGTTTTGTGTTGAACATAATCGAAGGCAACTATAACTGAAATACAAATACACAAATGTACATGTACATCGGCATTTTTAGACAGACGGGGCAAACCGCTCTATCTCTCCAACAAAAGATATACCTCGAAGTACTTCGAAGTATCAGCAGAAATGGCTTGAGCGGTGTACATTGATTGAAGCATAGGAGCGATAATATGTACGTGTACTGTGATTCCAATGAAGGGTTCGTGTCGGAGCTTGATCACCGTCGAGTTGGGTAAACACGGAGCCAACTATTTTAACCCTTTCGTAATACGGAGAAAATGCCTGGAGGTGAATTGCTATTTTCGCTTCACAGCTTCATCTGTCTTTATTCCTGAATCTCATACCACTCCATGTGGGCTAATCGAGTCACTTCACCCCCAAATGAAGACATCGTGACTACTAGCTCCAAACAGGAAGATGCAGATAGCAAGACGAGAATCAAACCGAAGAAGAGCCAGATTTTGCCTGCATCACTCGCGGAAACTGGGTTCGAGTCGCTCTCTTCCTCCAAGTTTCATTTGATTTCACGCAAACATCGAAATCCAAACAAGGATAAAGGATATTGGCCTGAGCAGCTTGCTGCCTTACATGTGATCTACAAGCGCATTAACGCTGTCTGGAGAGATATCGCTAGCATTCGTGGGAAATATCGCAAGCTTTGGGTAAAGTAACTACTACTACTAGTATCTTAAATTGCAACGAAAACTGTACTAATTTATACGCCGTTGGCTTCAACAAACAGAACTTAGGCCAGAAAATAGGAGATCTCACGATGCAAAGTATATTTCTACACCAGCTACTCCAAGATGGATCATCAACGCTGCTTGTAATGGGTTACGCTGTATTTCTCTGCACGAACACATGGTCTGTTGCCGCGGGGATTATGGTGGGCAATCAGTCTGCATTGAACGAGATCCTCGTCGATTCTCTGTGCGTCACTATCTTCAGAAAAATGAGTATTTATGATTTCTAACTCCGTGTTCACATATTTGTTGCGTTTTTCTAGGTTCGACATGATTGCTGCTGTGTTGTACCCGATCCTGGTACTATTTTACAGCGCAAACAGATTTGACTTCGACCGCGAGCTTTTCAGCATAAACGTACTTCCACCTGGGAGCTTTGAGTGTAATGCTCGGCTTTTCGCGGATCCAGCAGAGCGCGCACTGTTCATCACAAGCTAAACTCGCTGAGAATCCTGTCATTCACGGATCTAGTGCTCCGACTGAGCATGAACTTTTCTTTTGCCTACGCTTTATCGGTGTGATTAATTTAATGGTGGGGACCGCACAAACGCAGGAGACAAGGCAATCTGCATGCCAAATGCTTGTAGAACAGTTCCAGCAGCAACGTCGAGTGCCAAAACCCGTTGCAGCGATTTTTGTCGCGTTTGGTGCCGCCGTTGTGGTTTACACTCAAAAGTCCATATCAATCTCGCAGGCAGTCTGTGGCCCCTATCCAGAGTGCGTGGTGTACAGTTATCAGTGGGGTGCTGGTGAGTTTTGTCCGTGTCGAACATTCGTGGATGTTTATCGTACACCTCGAATATTTAAAGAATGGGCAGAACCCTTCGATGTTTCCGAGACGGTGAATACTTTATCACGAGCAGGAACGCTGCAGAATCTACAACTTATCAATCGTGGTCTTACGCGGTGGCCTGAGGAACTCCGTACCCGCAAAAATCTACAATACCTGTAAGTTGTCCATACATTATGCTATCGAAAAGCTTAACGCCCTGACATTTTTTTCGTGAATGCAGCTCATTACTTTACACGGAAACCGAAGAACTTCCAGAGTGGGCGAAGGATTGGACTAATCTACAATTTCTGTAAGTGAACGTGTGCTAGGAGTTTACCTTATTTGTTCTTACCCGAATGATTGCTCAATGTCATACTAGCCACATTGAAGGGAAGCAGCTCCGTCCAAGCTTGGCTCACTTGCCGGAAGAACTCTTCAGCGATATGCCGTATCTGCAAATGATACACCTTGGATCTCATGCGAATCTTCCGAGTGTTCCACCACTGCTAGGTGTGCCAAACCTGAAAAGCTTGACTCTAGCAGCTCTTTACTCTGTAACCGAGCTTCCTTCTTTCGAGAGAGTAAGCAAACTACGACACTTGGTGCTACCGTACATGGAGTCACTTCAAACTCTCCCAGACCTGGCCCCACTGCAGAATCTCATCGATTTTACAATTTTCAGCATCACTCCTGTCTGCTGCAATGGGTTCATGGGCGAATGTGATCCAACCGACTGGTTTTGCATGGGTAATCCCATACTCGACGTGCCTTCTTCGGTGTGTCTTCGAGAAAATTCACCGCGGCCTAATACAGCAACTCGAGAAATTTTCAACAAATTTGCTCCAAGTATTTGTCTGCGTTCTGTAACCGAGCTTCCTTCTTTCGAGAGAGTAAGCAAACTACGACACTTGGTGCTACCGTACATGGAGTCACTTCAAACTCTCCCAGACCTGGCCCCACTGCAGAATCTCATCGATTTTACAATTTTCAGCATCACTCCTGTCTGCTGCAATGGGTTCATGGGCGAATGTGATCCAACCGACTGGTTTTGCATGGGTAATCCCATACTCGACGTGCCTTCTTCGGTGTGTCTTCGAGAAAATTCACCGCGGCCTAATACAGCAACTCGAGAAATTTTCAACAAATTTGCTCCAAGTATTTGTCTGCGTTCAGGCTTTGATACTGCAAGAACCGTGGATTTCATTACGCCGAGCATGATTGAGGTCTGCGATGGAGTTTCATACCGGCGCTGCGAATATCCTCCACAAAGTGGCCATTTTGGCATTTGTATGAACAATCGCTGGCAAGTGTTAATGTGCATGGTAAACGACGACTATATTCGACTACGGCAGGTGCAAATTCAAAGGAAAGTGGGTCCATCGTGCGACGTCATCGAAGAAGCTTGGCTCGGATGTGGACTATCGAACTACATGTAGAAACTTACACTTAGGATTTGTGTGGAAGTTGCCTTTTGTTCACCAAGCAGCAAAAATGCCTTACAAATTTCAAGTGTTGCGAGAGTGATGGTCGTCTAGATGTCCTTCCGCACCTCTTCACTTTCCATTCCGCACTCCAGAGGAAACATCGATGAGCAAGAAGCAAGACACGCTCTGGACGGCCTTCTCCAGGCAGCAGCAGGCGCCGCCCAAGCGCCAGAAGCTGCAGACGCCAGAGGAGAACACGCGCTCTGTACCTCGACGGAAACCCTTCGACACGAGCGGCGCTGAGGCTTCAGGAGATGACGCAGACGCCGGTACCTTAACGGACGCAGACTTGTTCTCGTCTCAGGAGGACGCACTAGGGACTGAAGGACAAAACGACTGCGATGCTGATGTTCTGCTACTTGCAGAGGAGACTGGAGAGACGGAGAAGAAGATCGTGGCGACGGAAATGTTGGAGAAGAGCAAGTTGAAGTTGAATGCGAGAAAAGAAGTAGGCAGAGATATTATTATATTTTTATTTTATGGGGGTATACTAATTAATTATTGGTAAATTGTTGTTTATGTAGATCAAGGACAGTGTGCATGGGCTCATGACGTTCGAGCCCGTCTGTATGAGGATCATCGATACGCTGCAGGTCCAGTCTGTTCAAGATGAGACGGTGTTTGGATGACGTTCTGAATTGCTTGTCTTGGTGTTGTAGTTTCAACGGCTTCGCAACTTGCACCAGCTGGGTGCTGCCAACTTCGTGTACATTGGCGCGACCCACTCGCGTTTCGAACACTGCCTTGGAGTGGCCTATTTTGCTGAGAAGATGATTGAGAGCATTCGCTCGCATCAACCGTGGCTGCTGATTACGAAGGAAGACGTGCTGTGTATCAAGATTGCGGGACTGTGCCATGATCTCGACACGGGCCGTTCAGCCATGTATTCGATGGTCTGTTTCTTGATCAACTCCGGGAGAAAAGTTGATCCCTGGATCATTCAAGTGGTCGCACGAACAGGGCTCAGTGGATATGTTCGACTATCTGCTTGCAGAAAACAAGATTCGACTGGAGGACTACGGATTAACGAAACAAGACGTCGTGTTCATCAAAGAGCTCATCTGGGGTGGACCTTTGCGAGAATCTAAGGGGATTCTTCGCGGACGGCCGTCTCGTGAACAAAGATTTCTGTACGACATCGTCAACAACGCACACAGTGGGCTTGATGTGGACAAGCTCGACTACTTCATGCGCGACTCCCTTCACACGGGAGCTAAAATGTCCTGTGATACGGATCTGCTTATCCGGAATGCTCGAGTGCTGGTGGACCGTGAGGATCCTGAAGAACACATGGTAGTTTGCTTCCCTGAGAAACTGGCAGGGCAGATTATGCAGGCTTTTCGCACACGCTACGAGCTTCATCAGTCCGTGTACCAGCACAGAGGCGTTCGCGCAATCGATTTTATGTTGTGCGACCTTTTGATCGCAGCAAACGACCACATTACGATCAAGGGGAAGCGGATCTCTGAGATTATGAGCTCGATGGAAGCTTATCAGCATTTCGATGACCGCGTGCTGTTGAAAGTTCAGGAAAGCGATGGACCAGAACTCGAAGAGGCTAGATCAATTCTGAATCGCATCTACTCGAAACCGTACTACAATTATGTTGGCAAGACAGCGTTGACGGACCATTCAATGCAGAAGACGGAAGAAATTCTGTTGAGCGAAGTGTTGCGGTGCTCTGCTCGTCGATCACTGGTTAAAGAGAAGGAGAAAATAATTGTGGAGTTCATGCGCGCTCACTACGGAAAGGGAAAGGAGGATCCTCTCCTGCATGCCAGGTTTTACTCGAAGAATGCGACAGCGAATGCCCAGTGCTTCCGCTTACCCGTGTGCGCGTACGAGATGTTCAGTCCGCGGAAGTTTGAAGAATACTCAATTCGAGTTTTCGTCAAGGAGCCGCATCTGGTAAGTAAACCAGCAGCATCAAGTTCATTTGCATTCCCTGCCTGACGTGCTTGTGTATGTAGGTCGCACCTGTTCGAGTAGCATTTGAGAGGTGGTGCCGCAAGTACAACAACTCGCAAGTGTTCCCGCTCGAGTTACACGCTTGATGGCAAGTTTTCGGGCTCCCAACCAAGCTCCAAGCGTATTTTAGCAAAAACGGCAAATTAACAACGAACTCAAACAATGGACTTTACATTCCTCTTCAAGCCAACAGCGGCACTTTGGGTTGCATCTACGCGTCTACTATTGAAAAGGCACGAGGGTGCTTATTGCTTGGAAAGTGCAGCCGCCGCGATAGCTGTTGCCACCTTGCCCTCCAGCAGTGACAGGTCGTCTGGTTGAGGGAGAGCGATCTAAATGTTTCATAGCACAGTAATGTCAGTGACGATCCACAGATATTGTACAATTCATGCAACCATGAAACACGCTACTTACATCAGACGGGACCTCGTAGATGAAAGACTTGCCGTCGGCGTCACCGGTAATCACGCTTTTTCCGTCAGCACTCCATCGAACCTTGTTCAGTGACTTCTCACTGATCTTTTCTGAGACCGCAGGCACCTCAACATCCTTCAGGATGTTCCAGATACTCACAGCGCCACTGCTGTCAGCAACCGCAAACAGAGCAGGATGCACTGATGACCATCGCACATCACTAATGTATTCGCTCGAGGGATCGAACGACAGCACAGCAAAGTCAGGGTGCTCAATGCTCCACAGTTTAACTGTTGAGTCCAGCGAGCATGTGAGTAGGAGACCATCACGGTGCGCCGGTAGCAACGGGTTAAAATGCATCGCTGTAACTGGGCCGAAATGCGAGCCATTCTTCGATACCGCGTCGACAATAACCTCGCGGACGAGATCTCCAGTGCTACTGCCAAGAAGGCCGTTTCTGCTTTTCTTATCGGCATCCATACTGCTGCTGTCGTCAGCGGCCCCAGTCTTGTTTTTCTGCTGGTCAATCTTTGTCGAGTACAACTTGCCAGCCTCCGTACCGATAAACAGCTCCTTGATCTCCTTTCCGAGGACCGCAAAGGACGTTACAGATGCTTCCATTTTCTTTTCGGAGGCGTTTACCGAGGTGTAGTTGGAGACGATAGAGAGGGAGATTCGAAGATCCAGCATATCCAATGGCTTTTGTAAATGGTCAACATCCCATATGCACACGCGCCCGTCGGTACTTGCAGAGATTAAACTACCAAATTCAAACCGTGAGTCAGTATACGTACGAAACATCTACGCCAAATAAAACAAAAAATGAACGTACGTGTACGAGGTCTTCGTTCCTGCAACGGCCATGGCATAGATCGGGTGCGTGTGACTGAAAGCCGATAGAGCTGTCTTCTGAACAGGTGCGCTCTTTGCGCGAGTGTCCCAAATTACAATCTGGCCTGAGTACGTGCCACCGATGATAATATGACGATCGAACGGGTTGAAGCAAGCGCTGGTAATCTGTGAGTGGCAGGTAAACCGGTACTCTGGTCGGCCAGGCAGCGCTGTCGACCACAAAAGCACGACACCTTCCGTAATCGAGGCCACCTCTGTAAGTGCCGCAGTCGCTGAATTGCCCATCGTATCCCACTGAGATGCCATGCCATCGTCCTTGTCCTCATCCTCCAAGAAATCACGCGCCGTATAAGCTACAAGTGTGAGCTCCGGGTAGAACGGCGACACGTCCACATCCGTAACAGCGCGATGTTTGGACCACTTGTCGTCCACAAACACAAACTGCTGCTTCAGTGACTCCGTGGCTTCCTCCACCGCACTGTCCTGCTCCACATCGGCCCCGTAGTCGATCATAATATCGTACTTGCTCGACGTGTTCAGAGCACGTTCAATAACGCGCGACGCCTTGTTCAAAAAGGTCTCCATGGCGTCCGACTGCATCACCTCGGTCCTCTCTTCAGCCGACAGGGTAGTTAAGAAGGACCCATCTGTTCCGATAGTGGACATCTCAGTGTCCACCGTCAAGTTCCGACTACGAGGAGACGACGCAGCTCCGTCCACGCTGCCTGGACGTCTGGGAGAATGGTCCCCCATATCGTCCACCTCCATGGCCGTTGCACCGTCCTCCTTGAGGATAATCTCGTGCTCCAGCGTAATATCCGTCTCCGTGTGCTTGGTGTACGTCTCCACGAACGTGGGTTGATGTGCATCTCGGCCACGCTGGCCACGGTGGACAAGGAGGACAACTTCTCGGCCAGAGACAGGGTGTTTGACACTGCATTGTCCTCCTTGGTCTTTCTGCGTCCTCTTTGGATTTATCCTCCTTTTCCCCGGATGTTTTCAGGATATTCTGGATGAAGTCATCAAACTTGTTCTCCTGCTGGCCGATGGCCTGGTTTACGCTATCACCCGCAGCCGACGATTCCTCCGCGGCTCTGAAGTAACCCAATTAGTGTACAGTTGGTCATACAAACACCAAGACGAAAAGCGTGAGTTCCAAATAAGACCCAGCACAATAATTGTTATTGGCGCGCTCTACACGCTCGTACAGACGCCGGAAGCGCCGCAAAACGCGCGTGAAGACGCACCTGACCGCCGCCTTGCGCTTGCGGATCTCCTCGAGCTTCTTGCGCTTGGCGTCTAGCTCTGCCGCGTGCTTGGCGCGCACCGAATCCATCCTAAAAGCTTCCTTCCCTTCCAGATTGGATTTGAGGCAAAAAAGTGGTAACCTAACTTAGTGTGGTGTACTCAATATTACCGTTTATCCGGTACTACAGAACTTATTATCCTGCCTGTTATCCGGCAGACACAACGGATATCTTCATGGCGTCTGGATCGGGTTGCCGCCGGCGGTGCTAGCGACGAGTCTGGCGGTCTGCTGCATAGCTACATCAGCTCTAACTGTTCTCTTGTGTCATCTTTACCTTCACTCACCGTCAGGTCGCTCCAATTCGGCTGAGTCGCGTCACAAATCCACTTCAAACGAAGCGTCCACGAAGGTCTCCGATACTACAAAATCGTCCATTTCTCCGCTGCCAGAGAACAGATCGTCGTGCAACAAGCAGATTCTGGACCTCCAGACGCTGATCGATGTGGACGTGCCTGCAGATCTCCAGATTGGCGCGTACTTTTCACTAAAAGCTGCAGGACTTCGACCACGTCCGCCTCTTCGATGGATGCAGCAATGTCCTGGCCGTACTGGACGCCATCCACCCTTATCTGTGCAAGTTCTTCGCAGAGAACGCGTGGATGTCCACGTCCACGGCGGAGAACACGCAGATCACGACGCTGCAGAGGTCCACGAGGCTCGACAGCGACGGTCGCGGCGTCGCAGAGGAAGAATCCGACTCGGAGGACAGCGACGACAACGTCCGAGGCCGGTCGTCGTCGTATCCACGCGTCAAGTCGCGCTGGAAGATGCCTGAGTGGCTGGACCCCAGTGAGACGGCGGAGATTGTCATCTACCCGGGGTCAGGACGCAGACTTTCGCTCCACAGAAGGTCATTAATCTGGACGACGGGAAGCCTGCCAGACGACCGTCCACCGAGAACACAGGGTCGACGAGACGACTGGCGTACGGATGGTCCAGGTCGGCGGCGTCGCAGGAAGAAGAGGAGGAGGTGCCTAAGAGGAGACTCATTGTGCTGCCCAATGCGCTTGTGCTGGGGGAACGTTCGACCTCTCGGAAGGATCGATTCACATTGGCAAACATGTTCGCATTGAGCCCAATGTGTTTATCAAGGGACCTGCGATCATTGGCGCTAGGAGTACACTGAGGAGCGGCACGTACATTCGAGGAGACGTCATCGTGGGACGCAACGTGGTGCTGAGAGGAGAGGTGAAGAACTCGGTCATTCTGGACGACTCCGAGCTGTGCCATCCAGGGTATTGTGGAGACAGCATCTGCGGGTTCAAAAGCCACTTTGGCAACCAGGTCTCGACAGCAAATTTGAGCTTGTTCTCGGGGTCGAACCTGACGATTGATATGGACGGTGTGATGTACGACACTGGAAGGAAGAAGGCTGGTGTCATTCTTGAGACGGAGTCAGCTAGGCTGCTCGACTGTCACGGACCCGTGCACACTGATTCAGCGAAACACAGTCGTCTACCCGCTTACACGTCTGCGTAAGGGTATCTACGGGTCGTCACTCCTGATCAAGAACAAACCCATGGAGAAGGGCGTGTTGGAGGTCGTTCCATTGCGATCATCGGAGCAGGACCAGCGTGAAATGAATTAAATTCGGTCAATACCTGAAGTGTGAAGGCGAGGTGTTTGAGAGGCATTCTCAGCTTTGATTAACGAATTATCATGGCAGCTAATAGTGTCTTTGAGCACTGCATCTACGGTGACATGAACGAGGACATTGTCAAGTTCTGGACTCCAGAATCTGGAGTATCATGGCGACGAGGACCCCGCGTACGTCGATGGCGGGTACGGACAAAGCTTAAGCGTCGAGTGGAAGTAAAGCTTTATTAAGGGGTTATTACTTGATTACTGGTACTTCTGTAGTACAAAGTACTACTGAAGTATAAAAGAAAATGTTCTGCCTTTCTATTGATTGGACTTGTACATGTGGTCTGCTGTATTCCATTACAATTGAAGAGTCCATTCACTACAATAGAAGATGGCAAACTCCGGGCCGTTTGTCGATGTTACTACGAAGTAGTATTTAGACGGCCGGTACCCGCTTTTGCACATTCGGGACGATTTTGAATCAATTTTATGAGAAGCATGATGACTACATGTACAGTATTAACGGCATCTTCGCGATGCTCGGGGTCTCCTCACAGCAGCCCTGTATCCAGTACATGTACAGGCTTTCCTTTACACGTATTATTGCCTTTTTGTAAGTCTCAACGAAGCTGATCGATTTTGTTAATATTTACTACTTGAAGTACTTCGACGTATCCTACAAATGGATGCATTTAGAGATGCCCCCTTCACTCGGAACCATGTAACTATGTCAAACTGCCTTCATAACCTTGTAAAGTCGACCGTCTATCGACCCTGCTCGCTGCGAATGTTTTCGGCTTCTGCGATGTTGCTCAAGCAATTTACTTCGTATCTAATCTCTGCCAGCAGACCTTGTATGGGAAGGCTTGCACGATTTCTCAAGGGCCACCTTCAGTCAGATACTGATTCAAGCATTCCCCCGCACGTCCAGCGATGTACATGTAGCCTCCTCGCATGTGGTGCACTCCCTTTTATCTACACTGTACCGGTATCACTTCATTCCAGCACGGTGAGATCATGCGGCTCATGTTAGTGTCGCGCCACGTCCAAAAAGCTGGGGCACCAGCACAACCTTCTTAATAGATTGGTGGTTGACCTCACCATTAGATTTCAGGCAGTCCAAGGATATCCACCCAGCGGTGGCTGCATCCAGTTTCGATTCTTTGGATCGACGCTTCCTTCAGTTACGAAGCTAGGTCGACGTACAGCTTCAAGCGCAGCCAATGTGACTCATCGAGATCACGCCATGTCATCCACCTCAATGACGTGACCTAAAACAAATGCTCTCCACCAGTCGCTCATCTTCGCCTCCAACGCATCCTCCTCCGTTGAAAGTCCACTCCGAAAGCCCCGAGGATCGACCTTGAAACTTTTCCTAGTGATGTGTCGACCTTCCAATCGAGCGATGCAAATCTGCAGCTTCCAGCACCCATGTGGCGGTGGTGCCAAGCGAATACGGAAATGAAGGAGCGTTGGTAACCAACGCTCCAACTTGGTTGGCAGCACCAACCACCAACGGAGTCTGCTGCTCCATTTCAACGCCTCAACCAAACCAACTTGGTTGGTTGAAGTCGCGTCGGGGCCCGACTATGATCGACTCGGCCATCCAAGAAATCGAGCCGCTTTGAAATGTGAACGCAGGGACATGCGCAAGCGTTGAGCAGAGCGAACGTAGACGCCGCCTCGTGCTCTCGCGAGCTGTCCACGAGAGTATTCTCTGTTTGGAGATCGAGAGAGCGCAAGCCACTCGATCAATCAGCAGACATCCCATTTTCAAAATGGCTGCAATGGTTCCGTCCTCGGAGCCGCATCGATCGGTCTTCTTCACGCTCGAGGACGCCAAGATCAGCTTCAGTATCATCTGTTGCATCTGCGGCATCGGCACGCTCGCCATGCCGTCCAATTTCGCCCGCGCGGGTCCTGTGTACGGCACCATCGCCATGCTCTTCATGGCGTTCGCCAACATCTACGCCACGGTGGCCTTGTCCAGAGTCATCCTCGTTGCACCGTCCAACGTCAAGACTTTCAGCGACGTCGGGGAGTGGGTGCTCGGTAAGACCGGTCGGTACCTCGTCAACGTCTCCCAGCTACTGGTGTGTCTACTACTACCCTGTGCCTTCTTGGTGCTGGGCAGTACGCTGCTCGACGTGCTGTTCCCCGACTCGTTCAGTCAGATTTTCTGGATCGTGTTCGTGGCCATCACCGCCATCCCCGCGTGTTTGATCCCGACCCTCAAGGCTGCTGCGACTGTGGCGTTCATCGGGTGCATGGGCACCATCATCGCTGACGTCGTTGGCGTGAGTATCCTGGAATGGGAGATGCGTGGTCACCCCACTGCACCGTCGCCCGATGTGTCGCTGCACCAAGTGTTGACCGCGTTCGGTAACCTCTCGCTCGCGTACGGAGTCGCCGTTTTGATCCCTGACCTCCAACGCCAACACTCGCAACCGAAGCGGATGCCCCGTGTCATTGCGGTTAGTCTGGGTATCGGGTCCGCGTTCTTCCTGGCGGTTGCGATCGCCGGCTACGTAGCCGGTGGTTGTCAACTCTCGGCCAACCTGCTTTTCTCAATCGTGAACACGTCGGACCCGTCGTCCCCGTCGGCGCTGGGCTTTACCCGGACCACGGCGCCGTCATTATGGCGTACATGTTCATGCACCTGCACGTGGTGATCGTACTGTCGACGGTGCTGCAGCCGCCGTTCTACATGGCCGAACGTCTCATTCTGGGCATGCACAAGGACCCTGTTGAAAACGTGCCTCTCCAGCAAGACAAGGACGACAACGAAGGCTGGGAAGAGCTCCGGGACAAGCTGTCTACGAACGGTCCTGTGTCTAGCATCAATGGACGCGTAGGAAGGGATCTGGAGAGCAACGCAGACTCGGACAACGAGACGTTGTCGAACTCCGCCAAGCGCGAGCAGGAGGAGAAGGAGCACGACGAAGCGCAGCTCTCAGACTACACTGGCCCCACCAACGTCTTCCGATATGTCACGCTGCGACTCGTGATCATGGCAATACTGGTGGGTGCGTCCATCGGGTTCCGCTCGCACTTCCTGGACTTGGTGGATTTCACGGGCGCGTCGGCGATCACTGTGTGCTGTTTGGTGCTGCCACTTGTGTTCTACCTCAAGGTGTTCTGGCGCGACCTGCCGGTGTACGAGCGCGTGGTGGCACTCGTGGTCATCGTCGTGTGCACAGTCGTGGGCTGCTACGTCATGGTCTACGCCGGCAAGAACCTCTTCAACCCGGACTCGGACGACGCCACGTTCCCGTACTGCTCGGAGGAGTTCCAGTCGGAGCCGTACTACGTGCGAAACGCGACGACTTCGGCGTGAACAGTGACCGAACTTCGAGCTAGGAGAGCTTTAGGGCAGGACCACGACAGATAGCCTGCACTCGCTGTTAATCCAATCTGTATCCGTTTGTTCCAGTCGAACGTTGATGCCGTGGAACTTGACGTTCCGGTGCAAGCCGAACGTGAGACGTGGCGGTCTCCGTATCTTCTGAACCAGCCCAGCGATGCACCACCTGCTCATGCACGATGGGACGTACCGGTACACTTTGGCAAGTGATCGAACGCTGAGTCCGTCGAGCTTCAATTCTCCTTCATTTCACCTCGACGTCGACGATGGAGACAAGGTCTCTCTTTGAGATGTCGGCATATATTTTCACCAGCACCGTGCAAGTTCAACCGATGGCGAATGTGACGAGGGCACGTGCATCTTGACATGTGAATCGACTCGATTCAATCGAGTGGTCTACAGATTGGTGGTGCCGGGACTTGCTATGTCGACGAAAAGCTCGACGAGTGCAATAACGACGTGCAGCCACCGAATGTCCCTTGTGCTGCTCGCGTTGGTGCTCTCGTCCACGAGTAAATTAAATTCGACAGCAGCGACGGCATCCTCGATCAGCCACTTTCGAACATCCACTTTCGAACATCCACGCCAAGGCTTTTCAAGTTCCAGCCCCATGGCGCTGCAGTCGCGCCAGAAGGCCTTCCTGACGATGGAAGATGCCAACACCATTTTCAACATCGTGTGCTGCTTCTTCGGTATCGGCACGCTGTCCATGCCGTCCAACTTCGCCCGTGCCGGACCCGTGTACGCCACCATCGCCATGCTGCTGATGGCGTTCGCCAACATCTACGCCACCGTGGCGCTCTCCAGGGTGATGCTGGTGGCACCCGCGTCGGTCAAGACGTTCACCGACGTCGGCGACTGGGTGTTCGGCAAGACCGGACGCTACCTCGTGATCGTGTCCCAACTGCTCGTGTGTCTGCTGCTGCCCTGCGCCTTCCTGGTGCTCGGTAGCACGCTGCTTGACGTGCTGTTCCCGGACTCGTTCAGCCAGATCTTCTGGATTGTCTTCATGGCCATCACCGTGGTGCCGTCCTGCCTGATTCCGACGTTGAAAGCCGCTGCCGCCGTGGCGTTCGTCGGTTGTCTCGGTACGCTCATTGCCGACATTGTCGGAGTGAGCATTCTCGAGTGGGAGATGCGTGGCCACTCGTCTGTGCCCACCCCGGACGTCACGCTGCACCAAGTGCTTACCACGTTCGGTAACCTGTCGCTCGCGTACGGTGCATCGGTTGTTGTGCCGGACCTTCAGCGTCAGCACTCGGAGCCCACGCGCATGCCTCGCATCATCCTCGTGAGCTTGGGAGCGGGTTCTGCTTTCTTCCTGGCCGTGGCCATTGCTGGTTACGCTGCCGGTGGTTGCCAACTCTCGGGCAACCTGCTCTTCTCCGTCGTCAACACCGCGGACCCGTCGGCTCCATCCGCGTTGGGCTTCATCCCGAACCGGGGCGCCGTCATCATGGCCTACCTGTTCATGCAAGTCCACATCGTCATCGCCTTCTCGACGGTGATCCAGCCGCCGTTTTACATGGCGGAGCGCTTCATTCTAGGCATGCACAAGACCCCGACCGACAGCCTCGTTCAGGACGTCGACGTGCACGAAAAGCTGTCGACTGCTTCTGGATCACCTGTGGTCACGCCGGACTTGGAGGGTAACTACAACGCCACCGACACCCCGAGTCGCGTACTGACCGCGGAGCAGCAACGCAAGGATAAGGATGCCCAGGAACTCTCGGAGTACGAGGGCACCAGCACGGTCATGCGCTACGTGACTCTGCGTCTGTGCATCATTGCAGTGCTCGTGGCGGTGTCCATCGGCCTCCGCGACCACTTTCTCGACCTCGTGGACTTCACGGGTGCCTCGGCCATTACGGTGTGCTGCCTCGCACTGCCCATTGTATTCTACCTCAAGGTCTTCTGGAACGAGCTGCCCATGTACGAGCGTGTGGTGGCCATCCTCGTGGTTTGTATCTGCAGCGTCGTGGGGTGCTACGTGATGATCTACGCCGGCAAGAACCTCTTCAACCCAGACACGGAGACCGCCACGTTCCCGTACTGCTCCGTAGAGAACCAAATGGAGCCGTACTACGTGCGGAACGCAACGACGTCCAACTAAGCGTAGGAAACCCAGACCAACCCGATAGTGTTAACCAGTTCAACAAGAGAGCTCCTCATTCGATCCACAAACGCACTCGACAGCTTTCAAGCGAGCACCCAAACACCATGTTGAGATGACCCGGTGCCCTTTTCCGGTGCATGGTCTACTGCAACAAGTCCGTATCTCGTGAGCGGCTGGTCTGCAGACTGCAGCGTCCTGCCTCGTGCGCACCGCGTGCGATTGCCACGCGCAGTAAGAGATCGTGTGATCTCCGTGGCCTGTCTGGTTCACTTGTCCAGGTTGCACCTCGTTGCGTCTCACCAACCACCCCGCGACACGGGGTGGGGTGGAGACTTTCGTGTCCCCGTGCAGTTCACTCTTCGATCGATCGCCTTCCTCGTCCAGCAAAGATGTCTTCGCATCGGTCTCCGTTCTACACGCTCGAAGATGCCAAGATCAGCTTCAACATCTTCTGCTGCTTTTGCGGCATCGGGTCGCTGTCCATGCCGTCCAACTACGCCCGGGCCGGACCGATCTATGCCACCATCGCGCTTCTGCTCATGGCGTTCGTGAATATCTACGCGACCATCGCCCTGTCCAAGGTCATCTACGCCGCCCCGCCGTCGGTTAAGACTTTCACGGATGTGGGTGCCTGGGTCTTCGGTGCCCCGGACGCTACGCCGTCATGATCTCGCAACTCCTAGTGTGTCTGCTGCTGCCGTGCGCCTTCTTGGTGTTGGGCAGTACACTGCTTGACGTGCTGTTCCCGGACTCGTTCAGTCAGATCTTCTGGATGATCTTCATGGCTGTCACGGTGGTGCCCGTGTGCATGATCCCGACCCTGAAGGAGGCGTCGTCGGTGGCACTGGTCGGCTGTCTGGGCACGATCATCGCCGACGTCATCGGTGTGAGCATTCTCGAGTGGGAGATGCGTGGCCACCCGTCGATCCCGGCGCCCGATGTCTCGCTCCACCAAGTGCTCACGGCTTTCGGTAACCTCGCGTTGGCCTACGGTGCGGCTGTCGTGATCCCCGATCTGCAACGACAGCACTCGCAACCGGAGCGGATGCCACGCATCATCATGGTTAGTATGGGTGTTGGCACCGTCTTCTTCCTGGCCATCGCGATCGCCGGGTATGCTGCCGGCGGCTGCCAACTCTCGGGCAACTTGTTGTTTTCGACAGTGAACACGTCCGACCCGACCTCCACGTCGGCGCTGGGGTTCATCCCCAACCGCGGCGCTGTCATCATGGCGTACTTGTTCATGCACGTGCACATTGTCATCGCCTTCTCCACCATCACCATGCCTGCGTTCTTCATGGCCGAGCGGTTCCTTCTGGGCATGCACAATGACAACATCCAAGCCGTCATCGACCAGGAGCAGGGACTCGAACTCGATGAGAAGTTCTCAACGGTGGCCTCACCGGAGTGCAACTACACTTCCAACCTGCATGTGGCGCCCAAGTACGAAAACGAATTCGCTGAGTACCGGGGCACGTTCAACATGCTCCGCTACATGATGCTCCGCTTGTGCATCCTCGCGGTTCTCGTGGTGGCGTCCGTTTTCCTGCGCGACCACTTCCTCGACCTCGTGGACTTTACGGGTGCCACGGCCGTCACGGCAGGAAGTCTCGTGCTGCCGCTCATGTTCTACCTCAAGATCTACTGGACCAAGCTGCCCATGTACGAGCGCGTGGGCTCCATACTTATCATCGTCGTATGTTCCATCCTTGGCGTGTACGTCATGATCTACGCCGGCAAGAACCTCTTCAACCCAGACTCGGACAGCGCCACGTTCCCGTACTGCGCAGATCAGTTCCAGTCCGAGCCGTACTACGTGAGAAACGTCACCAACTAAGTAGCTAGAACACGTTTGAATCACCACCTTGAACCGATTCGTCTACAGCACTTCAACATGTTGCCTTTGCCTTGTCCATCACCACGACGCCCATGACGAACAGCGATAATGTCAAACAAATCGCTCAAGTCGCAGGACGAGGGTGGGGACCATGTTTGGACGCGAGTTCGATGGCGTCTCAACCGTGTCTTGGCATGTGTACATGAGACGAGGTCGAGTCGAGGTGACCGACGCGAAAGAAAATATCTGTTGCGCCACCCTCCCACCCAAACATTTGCAGGCGACTACTAATGACTGTGAGGTGTCCAAGCGAAGGTGACCGCTGGAGCGCCATCTCCAGGCTTCCAGGGGACTTGGAAATACACTTTACTGTAAGCAGGACATGCAACGAGGAAAATGGCTGGACGAGACACCTCCGCTATGTAGGACCATGTCGAGGCTGCACGATTCGCGTACAAGCGTATTGTACATACCGATACATCATCATGTACACGCAGCTCAAGCAAGAACAAACTTCAAAACCGCGAACGATTACCAGTTGAAGCAGATTGACGAAGCAGATTGACGAAAGTGCATTTTATTGGAGGTTGTCTTGGTGCAAAATACTCGACGGGCCATAAGCGACGGCTAGATCACGATACGTTTGCATCCATTTGGTCATGCACACCCCAGCTCGACCTTGTCACAGCGACAACCCGCTACGATTTCCGCCTTCCGCATATCGATAGTCGCTTGTGAATACGTGCATTGCACTCGCCCCATGTTTTCGTTAAAACATATCCCGGCACCTTCAGACTCCGATGAGCACTCGCGATAGAGCACGCCTTTGCAAATATCTTCTTGTCTGAGCTTAGCGGCCATAATAGCATTTGGACAAGTAGCTTGGGCAGCATCGCAGAAGTTGGAAGTGTTGGTTGTAACTGGCTGAACACCAAAAGCGTTGCGTTTGTTGGGAGGAACGCGCTTTCATCAGGCATGACAAGACACGTTGACGGTAAGGGATCATACGAGCTTCCATCTTCACTGCCGCCACCCTGGGTGATATTTGCACTCTCACCTTTGCTTCCATCTTGACTGGTTTCATTGCTGGCGACTTTATGTTGAAGTGGTCCGCAGCAACTAGGAAATGTCGTGTTGCAATTCCCTTCGCTGAGAAATCCACTGCAGCAGACAGGGGTGTCTTGTACAAATACCATTTCGAGAGTGCTTTCGTACCGAGCAATTTCTGGGAGCGACCGGACTAGTGGAAGGCTTTCAAGTGCCACCACTTGTATGTCTGGGAGATCGCCTACCGTAGGGAATTCCTTGATAGAGTCGAGAAATCCAAAGTAAACACTTTGGAGAGCTGTGGGTCCTACCAAAGATGGAAGACTCGGCAGATTGGGGTGATAGGAGAGGTGAATGGTGTGGAGACTTGTCATCTCGGAAAACAGATCACTCGGTAATTCGGCAAGATTCACGTCAGTGGAGTCACCTTCAATGTGTCTATGACGAGTATGCGTTCAAGATACAATTTAGTTTTTTGAAAACAAATGGCAAGGTTTCTTGATCGCGGAGGTATGACTTACATGTACTCCAGCTTAGAGAACGACTTAGATGTCCATGACGGAAACCCTTCAACACCAGTGTGAGTCAAGACCCTGCCGTGCACAATGTTAGTTCCAGGGGTAAGAGAAACACATGCTTTGGCGACGTACAAGTTCCGAAGACTTTTACATGTTCGAAGCTCATCCGGAAGTGAGCCATTTATCTTGCGATTCACTAGTTGCACAGTCTGTAGTTTGCCCCCGCTAGCCAATTCGGCCAGTTTCTGCGTGACATCTATCAGGGTATCGGAGTCTGCAGGAGCCAAGTCGCGATCAACGTACGCAATGCAACTACACGCATCTTGAGATGCACCAGGAGTCCACAGGTAAGCGAATTGAACACACTCTGGATACGACAAGCATGCTGTTTTCGACTTTTGTACAGCGATGGCAGTGTACACAATGCATCCGACACCATAGACGAAAAATAGGATGCTGACCAGCGCCCGCAGTCTAGACTGTACAAAATGTCGGTGTGCTTTGGAATCATCCAGGTTGGTACGTTGCTGAATTGAGCCATCTGCAGAGGCGAGAGGTGCTACTGCTTTCGCTGATTTTGCTATCAGGTGCGCTTGAGAACCCCGATCGCTTTGTGTGACGATGAAGGGACTTTGTGTTCGCGTTGTAGAAGGAGATGTGTGATCTTGCTCCAGCGAAAACACGCAAGCAAGCTGAAACTCAGCTTGAGGAATATATCCCATCCGCTACGAATCAATAAGCTCTCGAAGTCCGTGGTGAACATGTTGAGCTCCTTTGCGCTCACGTAGTTGCGGGCTTTGCGCTCAAATTCTCGAGGATGAAAGAACCTCTGCCGGATTTTCACTGCCATCAGATCGTCTTGAAAATGAAGAGTGAGTAAAGCAGAATGAGCGCTGGAAAGAATACAGCACATGCTGCATCAACTCTGAATACGATGAGCACAGCAGGTTAGTGTGTGTAAACAACTTTAGCACAATCGTTTTGGCCAGCTTACATGGAATCCTTCAAGATGTGATGGAGCGTGGCTTCGTTCCACCGGAACTGGATATGGTAAAAGGCAACGAAAGCGTTCAAAGCCATCAACGAGGCGTAGCAATAGAGCAGCGACGAGTCAAGCCCTTGATTCATGTGTTCCCGGAGCGAAAGTATCTGTAAAATGACTTCTGGTATCTCCATCAACACGTTCTAAAATACAAGTGTTTCAGTTAGCATGATCCATCGCGATAATACGCTTTGGTTTCCTTACCCACACTTTGCGATACTTGCCGTCAGTCGAGACGATACTGCGGTAAGTCTTGGCAATCATCCTAACAACCCGCCGTACAAGAAGCGGAATTGGACGATGCATAGCTTTTTGCTGCCCCCGAGGACTTTCTCCACTGTCACCTTTCGGGTGGTAGACTGTTGTGCTTTAGGCTTCAGTTCTTCAGAACGAACGCGACGTGAAGGTGGTCGAATCAGCAGAAGGTACAAGAGATACCAGTACACGCCAGTGACAATAAGCAATAACGATGTACTTGTCGCTAGGATGGAGGAAGCAGCCTGATGAGATTGCCAGAAGTGGCCATGATCCAGACTCTCAGTCTGCAAAATGAAGTTGGCACTTGTGCTTGGCTCCAGATTCAGGATAATCAGAAGCAAACTCCACGCGCTCGACAGCCAAAATATGAGCGTCATGAGGACGACATTCACCCAGCCGATGGCGGAAAAACGAAGTCGTCGCCACCTCCACCAGGAGTTTTGGGTTAAATTAGTGGATTCGGGGCGTCTCTCACTCTCTACTTTTGACACTGCAGCTTTCTCCGTCGTGGGGCCTTGCGCAACTCTCCATCTCTTTGAAAATCCAATACCATCCAATTCAACGCAGTGAAGCTAGCACCTGTAGGAGGAATACAATTATCTAAAAACAAACAAACAACTACTCACACAAGAGATAAATGCGTCATACGTTATGAATTCAACACGGGCGATGTGTTTAACAGTTCTCGGTTGAAACGCGTCACGTCAGCTAAGAACTCGATAAATGAAGCAAATCGACGACTAAGCAGCAATATTTTCCTCACAAGAACTTCGCCACCGCAACCGACCTCATCGTATCGACTTGATTCAGTGCACACCTCCATAATTGCCGCCTTCACCGCGGTTTCCACCTCCGGAATGCAGCAATGGGCTGGAAGGCGTGAGCACCGTTTTCGCGGGCCCACTGCTAGCTTTTGGTGATGCCGTGTAGCCTTGCGCTGGGAGCGTTTCCTCAGGTTTTTCGATGTTGCCTGCCGGTTGATCAACTTTTTCTGCTTGGGCCTCGTAGCCCACGTCGGATTTTGGCGCATGCTCTTCTCCATCGGTCGGTGTATTGCAGACATCTTCTACAGGTGGAAGCTTGTTACTTTTGTAGCAACTTGAGACGTTTCCATGGCTGACGCTTCCTTGACGGTGACAGTTGAACTTGGTTTGCTTGGTCCGGAGAAAATTGGAGAGTGTTTATTTAACAATGCGTGGATGAAAAATGTTGTCTCGAGAGTGATTGTTGATGACTCAGGAAAATATGTGTCAGATTCCATCCCTAATTGACGTTTTCAAACTTTGTGGCAGCCAAACTGGCGACTAAATTCTGCAGCGCTTCCAATTGCTGCTTCATCTTGTCAATCTCAAGCGTCTGTCGATCCATTTGACTCCTCATTTCGTCTACCACGCTGGCCGGGTACATCTCGGTAGAAAACCCGCCGTCTTTTACATTGGGGTTTTCTCTGTCCTGCGATGTTTGCTTCGAGATCGAGTGACCTCGCCACATACGCTGACAACACAGAATAAATTAGCGGCAACATAGACGAATTCACTCACACCGAAAACTTACCTGAAACCGAACAATCTTCTTCTCAATGTTGGCTTTATCAGCTGCATGACTGCAGACCTGACTGTTCCAGAGGTAGCTGATGGCATCGTCTTGCACCGCACAAACCTGTTGGAGCTGTTTCACATCGTGCGAACAACGTATCATTCCTCGAAGAATTCCGTGCCATCTTCTGTTGGACAGGAAGTTCGTAGCTCTTTTGCTCGCACCAGAGATTTTCCAGTCACCCTGCAGAATGGCTTGTCGATCATGGACAGTATTTCTCCAAGCATGCTGAATCTGACATGCAGCAGTATGCTTTCTCTTGAAAAGACCTGCACGGCGTCGAATGATAAATCCGCGAGCGAGACTTTGGATGTTTTGTGCGCTTACAGCTTCCATGCGAGCTTGAGTCACACCTCGGTAGTTGATATTCTGCACCGAACTCGAGGAACAGTGACGAAAGCTGTATTGTTCTCGTCGACGCATTCTGGAGCGCAGAACTCGTTGTCGGAGCTGAAATCTTCTTTGTAATCGTCGGAACCACTTCTGTATCTTCCGCGCAGATGCATCGCGCACCATCTTCTCCCGCTTGATCCACACCTACAAAAACGATCACCGTGAGATGGTTGAATAATGCGTTGACTCATTATTTAGATTATGACCTTCATGTATTTGCGCATTGTGGTCACTTGGTCGGTGAGCTTCTTCACGAGAGCTTCGTATTCAGCGCCACTTGGAGGTGGAGAACTTTTGATCGGCTCACTTAGGGCTGCAAAAGTCGAGGTTCCTAATTGTTTCATTACACATAGACTGGAAATGTCAAGAGTGTGCGTACCTTGTGGTGATTTATCCGGGACAGCTAAGTCCGCCGCTGTGAGAGCGGGCTTCCGAATATCGTCTTCTAGCGGAGCTCTCAATACAGATTCTTCTCCCCAACGCACTGATTTCTCTCGTTTGATTTCACTGCTGAATGGTGTGAAGCCATTACTTTGACCGAGTTGTGCGTTGCGATCTTCTTGAGTCCGTTTCCAAATCTCCAACTTGTTAAGAGAGTTGTCAACTCCTCTTTGGTCGTCCCCAGTTGCATTAAGTGAAGACTGTTGGCGAATTGGCCGCACAACAGGAGGAGCTGGAGGTGGAAAGATCGCTGCTCCTCCAGGATTTCCTTGAAAAATCATAGAACCTGTAACGAGAAATTCGTCTAGAGCTTCTTCGTGACCTTCGAGTATGGCGCGTTTGAGAGAATTCAGCGTGTGAGGAGGTACAGTGAACTCTTCATGCCTTCTACCAGAAACGGTGAGGCCTCCATCGTTGCTGAGAGGCAGAGAAGGGAAAAACGTAGCAAGAAGATGCTCCAATTTCCCGCCACTGCGCGCAACCTCGAGCACAATCGGGTTTCCATCAAAAGCGAAAAATCCCAGCGCCGGAAGTTGCAGTCAAGACAGGTAATCCCACAAAGCTTTCAACGTCAAAGCCGCGCAGTTAGAAAAAGGTGTAACATCATTGAGTATACCGTACCTTGTCAATTTGGTTCCTGGCAATCGAGAGACGCTGAAGCCGAGAAGGGAAAAGAGTGGGTGAAAGCGATGATGAAAAGGCTCCCAGCATGTTGTCCGACAAGTCCAGCGTCTAGACCACAACAAAATCGATGAGTACCATCACTTCAATCGTTGATCACCTTGTGAATGCAGTAGCTCATACCTCCAACAAACTCAGCCCCGCTAGTGGAGGCCACTTGGTGATGCGGTTGTACGACGCATCCACTACTCGCAGCTCTGGTAGTAATTGAAGCGAGTCAATGGTCGTCAGACTGTTCTCCGCAACCTTCAGTACTTGCAAAGCAGGCAGCAGAGCCAACAAATCCACTGTGGCGATGCAGTTTCTGGACAAGTCCAAGCTCTGCAACCGTCGAAGCGATTGAATGCCATTCACACTGTCGAGTTGATTTCCTGACAGATCCAACTGAATAAACAGCAACAACTTGATCAGTCCTAAAACCAATACCTAATGGCTCTAGTGTTTTACCTGGACAACATGTTCGAAGACCCCGATCTGCTCCATACTCCGCAGACTATTGAGCGACAGATCCAGAGCGTACTCCGAGCCATCTCCTCTTTCAATCTGGTGGCGGATCTCGAGTGGAATCTGCTCCAACTGCGCGATTCGCTGCTCCGACAGGTCGAAGCTGTCCATGGCCGTTAGTTTTGCCTTTTGAATTGTAGCTTGGACGACTTTTCAGTCGAGTTCAGCTCAGTTGTATTGGGTTTTCTTGGCAAAGTGTTGGAAATGGAAAGAGGTTGTGCCGCTTACTTATACTTGCTGTCAACATCTCACAATGATGTTATCTGTAAGCTCAAGGACCCCATCGACACCACGACTTGCGGCGTAGCGAGCAAAATCAACACTGAGAACTTCAACAAAACAGTCACAGAGTGATGGTCACTTCAACCTTCGAAAATCCTCACAATAGTGGCGTATCCCTCGTATCAGTGACAGCGCGCAAAACCATTCCGCATTTGAATTCCATACTGAAATCAAGATGGCGCCGTCCGCGGGTCAGGACGTGACGGCCGCCGTGGAGGTGCGGAGCTTCGGAGAGCTTCAGACACAGCTGCGCGCTATGTCGTACAGTGAAGTGGGGATCTACCTCGTTCTACCTTTTGTATGGTATGCACTCTACTGACGCTTTTGTATGGAGCAGCCGGTGGGGGTGGACAGCGTGCCGTTGGTGCGCAGGCTGCTTACGGATCTACTGGCGGCTTTTACTGCCCGGGAGAAGACGGAGCGGGCGCTGGAGAAGGCGCAGAGGGACGCGCTCGAGTTCTCGCAGATTCTACTGCCCATGCGCAAGGAGAACGCGACGCTCACGAGGGAGAACAACAGTGTACGGAGGAGGTAGAACGAGTAGCACGGAGGTAGAGTAGACGCACTCACTCTACCTTTTGTAGCTGCATTTGGAGATTATCCACCATGAAGAAGCCATCACCGAGAGGGAGAAGGCCTGTGAGCTGCAGCTTGAAGGACTACGGGACGACGTGAAGAAGCTGCAGTTCCTCAACACCCAGAAAACCCAGCAGTGTACTAAGAAAGTAGGTAGAACGAAAGGTAGAACCGTTCTACCTTTTCGAGTAGGCTATGTTCTAATGCTTCTACTGTCTGATAGGATCAAGAGGTTGCCAAGCTTCAGGCGCAGCTGGAACGAGTGCTGGCTACGGGCGGAGGAGCGTTAGACGCGGCGTCCATTGAAATGAGGGGATCTGATTTGTCTCAGTCGCTACGGAGATTGTCGATGGACAGCCAACAGGCCAGGAAGGTGCAACAGTCCGAGCAGGCTCAGGTGGCGAAGGACCTGCAGGAGCAATTGACAGAAATGACGACAGAGAACGCTAAGCTGCGTGCTCAGTGTGAGCAGTTCAATGAAAAGCTGAGCAAGCGCGAACAGGAGATCAGCAGACTCTCGAAGCTCTCGGTGCAGGCGGTGAACGATCACAACACGTCGTCACAGAAGCTCCACGACTTGGAAGAACGCTACCAAACGAAATCAAAGCAGGAGGCGACTGAGCTTCATGTGGAGCAGCTGAGCACCCAGGTGGATATTCTGAACGACCAGGTGGCCAAGTATGAAAGTCGATTGAAGGAAGCGACGGAGCAGATCCGCCGAAATAGCGACATCGCGGAGAAACTACAGTACGTAGGCAGCTTGCTGATCATATGACTATCGCTGCATGTTTGAGCTGACGTTTGTCTCTTTTCATTCTTTTAGACAAGCTGAGATGGACCGAGAACATTTTGTTAAGGAGCTGAGCGTGTTACAGGCAAAATACCATGTTCTCGAGGAAGAGCACTCGCGATGCAGTGAAGCATATCAAGAGCCAGGCAGCCTCCCTTCCCTCGAAGACCGACAGCAGGCATCGATTCCCCAGAAGCTGAAGATAACGACCAGGCTACCGATGCGACGTCATTGAAGGAGCAAGTGCAAACGCTGACGATGCACAAGGATCGTCTTGAAGATGCTCTTCGCGCAATGCACTACGACAAAATCTCGTACACGAACGCCCTCGCGAACGCCAATTCCCACAATCGCGTTCTTACCAGCAACTTAGCTCGTGAGGAAGCAAAGGTGAAGGAATTCAACGTGGGAAAGTCAAAGTTGGAGCAGTCGCTGGCTGATGTTCGTACTTCCCTTGACGCACACACTCGCGAACTTGATGTGCTGCGTGAGTCTCTCAAGCAGAGTGAAGACAGTCACGCTCTGGACAAAGAAAAAATGCTTCGCTGCACCGCGAGTTACGCTCGATGGACAAATTGGTTTCCCAACGCGACGATGAATGTCGCTCACTGAATCATGCACTTCTTATCCAAAAGGGAGAAGTTGAGCGCTTAACTGGTCAGTTGGCTAGGATGCAAGCGACGGCTAGTGATGCAGAGGGCGACGATGGAGCTAAGGATGGAAGGAAAGCGGTGTTTGCACAGGAGATGCAGTGGCTGGAAGAAGAAAGACACGATCTCCGACGTGAAAAGGAGACGTTAATGCTTCAAGCGATGAACCTCGAAGAAGATTTGCTGAAGGCAAAGGCTTCGCTGCAAGAGGCAGTGCGTGAAAATGAGAAACTAATCGAGAAGATCAATGTTGCGTCAAAGATGCAATCTAACCTTGAAGACATGCTGGAGACGAAGAAGCGCGAGTGCGCTGACGTCCAAAGACAGCTTGTAGAAAGCAAGGAGGATTCGAGAACTCTCGGCTAAGCAGAGCCAAGCGCAGCTCCTTTTAAGCCGTGCCGAAGAAACCGAGAACGAGAAGTTGGTTGTGCAAAATGAGGCGTTGGCACTTAAACGTCACGTGGAGGAGCTTCGCGATCAAAACGCTAGCTTGAAGAACCGGGTAGAGAATGACGACCTCCACACCAAACGACTGTCGGATCACATGCAAAAACTGCAAACTGAGGCTGCTGTAGTAAGCAAGAAATGCACCACGCTCGAAAAGGAGAAGGCTGAGCTGCAGAACAACTATGATAGCGCAGTGGTGGAGCTTCGCAACGCTCGTCAGACATGGAACCACTACCAAAGCGAGTTTGAAAAATTGTCGAACGAGGTGCAGGCGCAACAACACTCTCTCTCATCTGGACAAAGCGCACTTCAGTCTAGCCAGAGCTCCGCGAGCGAGTTGAGAAATCAGGTTCGCCAGCTACAAAGCGAGTTGAAGCTCAAGCAAAATAGTGCTCACCAGCTTGAAACGCGCTTAGAACAGGAGAAGGCGAGCCATAAGAGCGTACAGACTCAGCTCGTCCTGCTTCAAGATGAACTTTTGCAGACAAAGGAGGCAAACCGTGCTCGAGAAATCGCTTTGAAGCAGTTACGAGCAGAAATTCAGTCGAAAGACCGAGCGCTGACTGAGAAGACGGAAGCTGTTGAAAACTTCAAGCTACTCATCGAGCAAATGGAGTCATCGCGTGACCAAATGGTCTTCCAGACAAAACAGCGCCAACAACAGATCCAACGCCACCAGCAAGAGATGGATGACTTGAATACGAAGGTCAGCTCGCTGGAAAGTGAGATTTCTTCGAAGAATAGCGAGATCTCATCGCTGAAGAAGCTGACACGTACACTGGACAGTGAGAAAGATGCTGTGAATGACCAGCTTGATACACTGACTGAGAAATATCACGACCTTGAAAAGCAGAGCACTGAGCTTCGTAAAGCTGTGCAGGCGAAGAAATCCGATGCTACTGGGCTGCAGGAGCAGATGGGAAGCTTGGTGAACAAGCTGAACGAAGCCGAAGACAAGTTGAGCAAGATGCAAGATCACTGTTCGCAACTGGAAAGTGAGGTGGAACGATTGGAGCACTTGAAGGGTATGCATACTGTTGAGTTATCGGCTCTAGCCCAAGACCTGGAGAACATGACCATTGAAAACCAAGCAATAAGTGAAGAGTGCACTCGCTTGCAGCGTACTGAGTTCTCCCACTCCCAGTCGACCAAGAACATGAAGCAGACTACACGAGAGATCGAGCGCGAGAGAGATACTTTGCAGATCGAGCTGGAGGACTTGCGTCATACGTACCGATCGCTCATCCAGGAGCACGAGGGGATGCAAAAAGCTCGGGCCGAGATTTCAGAACTGCAGGAAGAATTAGCTGTTGTAAACGAGTCGTTGAGGAAACAAGTGGCTACGCTTGACAACCAACTACAATCATTGCGAGAGAAGAATGCGACCTTGGCGACTGAAGCAGCGACGTATCGCGACCAAGTCAGTTTTCTTACGGAGAAACTGCAGGCAAGCGAGGAAAAGCAAGACGACCTACAGACGCGAATGCAACAAATTGTGCACGAACTGGATGCTCAGAAACAGGTTTCCACGGAGATTTCTGCCCAGCGGTACGGAGCGCAGGCTGAGAATGCCGCCGTCGCACAGCGGATCGTACATTTTGAGGCAAAACTGAGCAACTGCAAGTACGAAATGAAGTCTCTGCAAGACAAACTACACGCCGAGCAGTCGCAGCGACGCAGCCTGGAAGAGGTAGCATCAACTCTCCGCCAGAAGATCGCTACTAACGAAAACATGATCTCCCATCTGGAAGAACAACGAAATGCGATGGCGCAAGAAATTCAAGCGTCACATCAGCGCCAAGTGCCAGCTTCCACCGCTGTAATGGACATGTCGGAGCTTAAACACACACCGCCGTCTACTGGTCAACCCTCGCGTACATCCGAACCAGAGCCACCCACTGCTCAAAGAGAACAGTTATCTCTGCCCCCCTCTCCGTCCTTTTCGCCTTCATCGAATGCAGTTGGAAGCACTCCGGAGTCTGGTGGGAAGTCCTCGAATAGTTCTTCGTCGTTCCTCCCTCTCCATGCTCTGGAAGAAGCTCAAATAAAGTGTCAAGAGCTTGAAGACCGTCTGGCTCACCAAGATGATACAATCAAGGTACGATCACATGTTTTTATTAGCGATTGGTGATATACTTCGAAGTACATGCTAACACGGATATGACCGTTTTCAGCAACTGGAGCGATCTCGCAGTAAATTCAAGCGCTTTGCGGCAAAATATGAGCGTGAAATCGAGCAGGTAACCGTACCCAATGGGGTATTTGAGTTCTGAGCTTGTCTAATTAAAATATGCCTTTGCTGCAGCGCGATCGGAAAATTGAGGAGCTACAAACCAGCTCCCACGCTTCATCTTTCGTGTCCCCGATGTACGATCGTTCCGATCGGGACGATCACACTCTTCTTCGTCATCGTCGTCGTCTAGTCGATCAAGAAGGCACCCCGCTGTTAGCAGCACATCGGATATCCCTGCTCCATCTCAATAGAAGCTGACCTGTCTGAGGACAGCGGTACCTTGTATATACGGCGTTGACCGCGGCGGAGTTAGCGTTGGCTGACACTCATACTTGCTGTGAAGAACAGTTCTTTAGCGACTTCCTTCAAGTTCACGGGTCAATACAATCCCGACTCGGGATTCCCGGACGAGTAGAAGGATCGGACGATGGCCTTGATCGTGTGAACGTGTGTTGAGAGATAGACTGCTAAAAGAACCAGATTGTGCCTACTGAAAGCACAAGATCGTTGAGCGCTCGCATGATGTCGTCTATTCACACGTGGGTTAGACTTTTGATGCCTCCGGCGCGTTCGGTCTTAATGTCACGGACAACGTGGCCTTTTGCGCTTACTGGTACACTTGTACTGACCTGAGAGCGGGCTTCAAACAAATTGAAAGTGTGGGCGTTGTGGGTGGTTGTCTGCCACGCTATTCAAGTTCGTTTCCTGAAGCGAGCAAAGCCGAAGCACTACAAGTGAGAAGGAATCTTGGATTTACAATTATCTTGCGGAGGAATTCTTGCGTAGGTTTCGCAAACACCGGGTACGCTTGATTTTTATGCCAGACATCCTTGGGCTTACCGGTATCTTTATTCAAAAGGTTGCTGATCTTACGATTAGTGCTCGAGCCGTCTCAATTCATTTTCAAAACGGAGCATCCCCAGATAGCGGGCGGTTCAGAAATCTGCGCCAACAAGCACTTGACGATTACATGCATATCCGGTTACGCAAAGTGCAAATTCAAAAGAACTTGGGCTATTTCACTGAAGTAGCATGGCTCGGGTGACCTACTGTTAGCCACCATTTTATTATCTCAATCCAGAGAGCATTGGACGAGAGAGGATAAGTTGAGGCGCAACCAAGAACTTAGACATCGATGCCAAACCACGAATAGTTGAGATCATGTTGTTTCAGGGCAGTGCCATATTTTTGGCTGACGGAGCTCAAGAAAACTTATCTGGAAATGAAACACCAGTCTTTATTGTCTCGGGTGCCACTTAAGAATGCCGCCAATGATTCCACCATACGCTGAAAACAATTCGACGCAAGGGTCTTGTGCAGCGGACACGGGACGCAATTCTCACATTCGATCTTGGCTTGGCTCGACAGAGTGGATAAAAGCGCTTCGAGGCCCCAGCCTCAATGAAATCGTCCCGCTTGAACGTCTGTCTACATCTCCGGACCGACCCAGAAAGGTGTCGAACACCCCGACAGCAAATCGACTCTCGTTTTGGCAGGCGTTTGGGTTCCTTGGATTTCCCATGCTGCTATTCCTTGCCTTTTCCGTTCTTTGGACGGGTTGGTTAATCATCATGACCCTCGCACCCAATGAGACCGCAAACTACCTTATGAACACTAGCGAGTATGACGGTGGCCAATTCTGGCTGCTCGTGGAACAAGATAATGGCATGAAGTTTGCCAAAATTCTTGGTCTCATGCTTGCCGAGGTTGGCTACTTTCACATTTTGGTGAAAATGCTGCTGTGGCGTACGGTCCCAGCGCCGTTCGCTGGTAAACCAGGAAAGTTGCGAAAGGCCAGTATCGAAAGAAAGGTGTACCCCAGCCGCGACCAAAGCTTACCCCAGAGAGTTTTGGCAGGAGTTGACAGAGATCAACGGATCCTTTCGCAAATTCTGGGTAAGTTGATGCCTTTTCAACGCACTCACAACAATCTAACGGGTTACTCTACGCGGCAACAGAATATAGTGCACAAATTAGCAGACCTGATGACGCAGGCAGTTTTACTGAACAATTTTCTTGAGAAAGGCTTCCCAGTTCCATTGGTTTATGGATGGGCCGTGTTCATCAGTATGAACTGCTTGTCCTGTGTGCATAGCATCTTGATGGACAAGCATTCTGCCTTAGCTGAAATTCTGCTGGACTCGATGTACGTTAAGTGTCCACAGAAATGCGGAGATGATTTTGCTGGATTAACCTGCTTCTGATCTGACAGTTTTGACCTCATCGCCACAATTGTATACCCCATGATGATACTCATCTACTGCTATCACAACATCGTGTTCGATCACGCCGTATTCCGGACCTACGTGCAGGTATTGCCTCCTGGGAGTTTTGAGATCATCGCTCGTTTATTTGTCGACCCAGCGCAAGTGGAACTCTTTCGAGTCAACTTCAATTCTCTTCGTGACCAAACACCGTTGCTTCTACTTATCCATCTGCTGATGAACTTGTCTTTTTGGCATCGCTTTAGGGAGTCATCGAAGTGATGATGAAATGCAATCGGCGCCTAGTTTATCCCAGACGACACACAAACTTGCACGTTCGTCTTCAAAGAAGGGTACCGAAACTATTTGCCGTGTTCTTTACACTGGCCGGCGCGCTGGTGGTGCCGTATGCTCACTTTGCAATCGAAGCATCGCGGGAGCTTGCAGCCCATACGCGGAGTGTATGGTATATGCTTATCGTTTCCCATGGATTTCCGAAAGCCGTGACGTTTGCCCCTGTCGGACTCTGGTTGACATTGACAAGGCTCCCAAAACGTTTGACGAATGGATTAACCCCATCGATGTCACAGAGAAAGTGAAAACGCTCGCTATCTCTGGTGATCTCAAAGTACTTCGACTGATGAACCGACAGTTGCTGGAGCTGCCAATCGAACTTCAAAACTGCCAACTCGAACACCTGTAAGTCAACAACGACATGCATAAATCCGCGATTATCTAACTGCTTCATTTCTGCCAGGTCTCTCATTTACACGTCGACTACCTCGTTTCCAGATTGGACAAAACATTGGAGCTCTCTCGAATTCTTGTACGAACCACGATAGAAGGATCCATCACAACATTAAAGTCGGAGTCTAATAATGATTTGTATTTTGTGATTGCTGTGCAGACACGTTGAGGGAAAACAAGGAAGTGACAATCTGATGTATCTACCGAGCGATTTGTTCAGCGATATGCCGGACCTAGTGTTTCTCCACTTCGCATTGCACAAGGCACTGGCAAATCTACCAGCACTTATTGGAACACCGAAACTGAAGACATTAGAAGTGGCTCATCTATTTGGGCTATCCAAGCTTCCTGACCTGGACAAAACCTTGGATCTGAGAGGCATCGTTATCGCGTATCTTCCTTTACTCGAGACTCTACCAGACCTGCTCCACCTAAAGTACCTGACCAGCTTGACTGTTTTTCGCCCAAGCTTCCTGTGCTGCGACGGATATCTTGGACCCTGTGATTTGACTCATCCGTTCTGCGATGCGGACCCAATACACGGTTTCCCAGCAGCTGCGTGTTTGAACGATGATAAGCTTCGAGCAAGCTCGGCGATGGTGAAGTTTCTCCAAGGTTTTGGTCAGGCAGTTTGTTTCAAGACGCCAGACGACATACTTGAATTTGCAGACATCCCAACGAAAGGCTCGGTGGATGTGTGTGGTGGCGTTCCCTATCGGCGTTGCGAGATCGTTGACCCTGCACACGGACAGACGTTCATAGGCATGTGCTACAACCTCCGCATGCAAGTGCTTTCGTGCAATCCGGACCCAAACTACATCACTCTTCGCAAACTTCAAATCAGTTTGAATGTTGGCACGCCTTGCAATGTCAAGGAAGAAGCGTGGCTTGGATGTGGTGCTAAATGACTCGTACCACTTGAATCCAGAATACTATCGGCTAGAACACAAATGTTGCCCATGGCGTGGAGAATCTATCTAAACAAAACAGGGAAGACCCAATTTCCTCTAAATAAGTTGTGGTATGTCGTTTGTAGAGCAAGTTGACTGCTATCTTGAGGCGTTCTTCAGTTACTTCGAAGTGCCGTTCAGTTGCCAATTCCTTAAAAATACTGAAAGATGGAGAAGACGCTGCCGCAGCTCTCGGATATACCTGCAAGTGCGAAAGGCCCACTCAAGGAGAATAACACCAAGACTGTTCAACTGAACAACGCACTGAAATGTGTCCTACCGACGGGAAGATCGACGTCGACTCTTCCAAGTTCTGGGGCATCTCAAGATATTTGTGACGCACTTTCCAATGACAAGAATCAGGTCTACCCTCTCTCATTTTTGCAAGCGTTTGGTCTGCTTGGAATCCCAATTCTTCTGCTGCTAGGGAGCTGCATCATTTGGACAATTTGGCTGATTCTGTTGATGTTGGCGCCAAACAAAGTTGCTAACCAACTAATGCACACAGAAGATTATGACAACGGGCTGTTCTGGTTGATCGAGGAAGACAGCACAATAATCAAAGTTACGAGTGTAGTAGGGTTTGTGATCATCGAGATCTACTACATATACATTTTGGCAAAGGTTCTCGTGTGGCGCACCTGCGAGGTTCCGTTCGTTCGGGTTTTCATGAGACTTAAAAAGAGCATGATGTTTTGGAGAAAATCGGTTCGTATTAGCGCAGTGGATGCTACAAAAACCCTGTACCCGTACAAGATTTATGGAATGAATTAACCGGAATTCATGGTAAGTACCGGAAGTTCTGGGTAAGTGCTCGCCTCCAAAAGAATCTATCAACGGATCTAATCGGATTGAATTTCATGCTCCAATAGAATCTGTTCTCGAAAGCGGTGGATTTGGTAGTTGAAACGATTGCGCTTCTTGGATATCTGAGCGATGGGTTCCCACCACTTCTGGTATACGGATGGGCAGGTTTTATCAGCATGAATTCGCTGTCGTGTGCCCTAAACATCCTGGTATCAAAACACTCAGCGCTCAATGAGATCATCCTCGACACCCTGTACGTCTGCGATAATCCTCTATACTGCCGTTTCCGAAGTGCTCACCCCTGCTAAATGTAACACAGATTTGATCTCGTGGCAGCCGTGGTTTATCCTATCTTGGTTCTTGCATACTGCCATCACCATTTTGAGTTCGGACACGACATTATCGATTTGTTCAAGCGCGTCATTCATCCGAACGGCTTTGATGATATGGGCCGCTTGTTTGCGAACCAAGCCCAGCTTGAACTGTTTCGGGTAAACTTTGACTCGCTGAGAATTGAAACGGTGCTAGATGTGTTTGTGCACATGACTATGAATTTCTCATTCTGCTCACGTTTTCACGCTGTCGTCGTAGAGCTGATACATATCCATCGTCGAGCACTTTACCCACGACGACCGACTTCATTTCGTGTTCAAATATCGAAGCAAGTTCAAAAGCCGGTGGCTATTGTCTTCCTAGTATTTAGCGCTCTGGTTGTTGGATACACACACATCGCGATTCATTCTTCATGGGCTGTGTGCAATCAACACCCGGAGTGTGTTGTGTACATGCATCGGTTTTCGTGGAGTGCTAGTAGCGAAGAAAATTGTCCGTGCCTAGCGCTGATTGATGAAGACTCATATATTATGGCATGGGAGAAATGGGATGATCTTGCGGATGTCACGGCCAAAGTAAAAGTGCTTGCGAACGCAGGTAAGTTGCGGACTCTGCGACTAATTAATCGGCAGCTGGTTACTTTACCTGTGGAATTGCGCCAGTGCTCGAGCATGAAACACCTGTACGTACACGCACCAGACGAGTAAAAGGTTTTTGCAACGCTGACAATCGTAAACATAGACTAACGAACCTTCGTCTTAATTGATGTCTGCAATCGTAGGACTCTGGTACACACACAAACCAAAGAACTACCCGACTGGGCAAGAACCTGGAACAAGCTTGAATATTTGTACGTAAAATCAATTTCTTTGTTCAGTTCTTAGGTTGAATCCTTAATTATATTTCCACAGGCATATCGAGGGAAAACCCGGAGGAGCTAGTCTTCAAACTCTCCCGAGCGAACTCTTCGAAGATATGCCATCTCTCACACTGATCAACTTGGCACAACATCCACTTCTTGACAGTATCCCTGCCTTGAATGGAGCTCCGAGCCTACGCAGTCTCACATTAGGATCTCTGCCGTTTCTTCAAGAATTACCAGTCTCCTTCGACAAAATCTCTGCTGTGTCACAACTAGTGCTCTTCAATCTGCCACGACTGACAAGGATTCCGGATATGACACCTCTTGCTAGTCTGACTGAGTTTTCCCTGATCAAACCAAGTCACCTTTGCTGCAACGGATTCTTGAACACTTGCAATAAAACCGATCCTTTCTGCGCCGCAGACGCGGAGTTAAACTTGCCTGACGCCGAATGCGTCGACTCTGTTGATATCAATTCAACAGCGACAGAGGCTACACGTGCGGTATTTCAAAAGTTTGATGCCACTACGTGCCATCAGGCATCCTACCTTACAGGAATGGCCGATTTGCCGACTGAAGAGCGCACCGAAATGTGTAGCCACACATTTTTCAAGCAATGCAATTTCCTCCGGGAAGTGGGCAGATTGGAATGTGCATACCGTACCGGATGCGAATTCTATCTTGTACGCTCAACGAAGCGTTCATGGAGTTCCGTCGTTTGGAGATTTCTGAGCTAGGAATGCCGTGCAACCCTAGTGTAGAAAATTGGTTGGGCTGTACAGGATAATACAACGTACTGCTCACGTGGATGTTTTGCCGCAACCTAACCATTCCTCGACATCAGGATCACAGGGAGTGCCGACGCCATCTTGAATTTGTCGACGGCGAACCTTAATCTTGTCTGGGTCTGGATTGCACGGTAAAACCTGTTGTAGCACATGCCCACAACCCACGCGTCTGGTTCAGCCCCAGGTATTCAACACTGTCGATACGGTACACCTTCGCACATTTGAATAGTCTCAGTAGTTGGCACCTGCGAGAGTGTCTTGCGGGGCTGGCATACAGCGTCGGAAAACTCGTTGAAAACTTCTAATGTTGTTGGCGTCGCCTTTAAAGATTCATCTTCTAAGCAAGTAGTGCTCTTGCAATATTTATTGGTGAGATCACAAGTTCCTCGAAACCCATTGCAACACAAGTAGCCTCCTTGGAATATTGCAAACCTCGATAACGGTACGACAGGTTTGAGATCTGGGAGCCAAGGCAAAACTGTGCATGCGGTCAATTCAAAACGCTGAAGACGCGCGTGCTACATCAGAGATGGAACTTCCACAAGGTTGTACGAACGAGAAAAGATCATGCTTCTCAGGTTTGGAGCCCCATCAATGGATGGAAGGCGTCGCATTCGAGGATGAATTCCGAGCTGCAGATATCTCAGCTCAAGCATATCGGCAAACAGATCCATTTCCAGGTCGCCAAGGTTGTCGCTGCCGACTTACAACGAAAAGTGAAGTACCAAACGTGTTAGTTATGCAAAGATGTAGCCTTCAACTTTACATTGCTTGCGGTCGTACAAGTACTGCAGATAATGAAATTCTTTGGCCCACTTTGGTAGCTCTTCGATTGCACAGTTGATCAGGGAACTATCCACGCAAAAACTTGAGGATACATGCGTACAAATACGAATCGTAAAACTGCTTCAACGTACATTAAGTTGATATGTTTGCAGCCGCGGAGCTCATCTGGTAGTACTGTCAGCTGTCGATTTACGAGTTGAAGTGTTTCCAGTGTTCCTGCCGTTGCAAGTGCCTTCACCTTATCCGTAGCGTCGACGGGATGTGTCCATTCATGGTATGTCTTTGGGGCGGGATTACCATCAACGAGAGCTCGACAGGGGCAGAATTCAGTGTTCCGCCACCTGTATGCGAACACGACGCACTCTGGATGAGGCGAGCATACCGCTTGCGACGTCGATACAGTTTGATGAGTGACGAAAAGAACGTCAACACTGTAAGCGATAAACAGGAGTGCAAACGACCTTGGCACGGCTCGTTACGGCCTGTTTCCTTTGTCTGGTGAACCCGAGAATGAAAAATAAATTGTCTGCTCTAATGTCACTTCCTGCTTCTTTGTAGTATGCCGTCGGCGATTTCAAGCTCTCACCTCAATTAAAGTTTCAACGATGCGCTGGCAGCGATAGCTAAACGCGAGATTCATCCCAATACGCAAGAACAAATCGGTAAAATCTAGAATGCGAAGCGAGTCGAATGAAGTACGAACCAGCGCAATTTCCGCTGGATTCGCATACATTCGTGCACGCCTCTCGAAACTTCCTATCGGGAGTAGTTCCATGCTGATCAATAACACAGTACGATCGTAGTGAAAATTGTCGGAGCAGTAATTCAAGACGGTGAGAGGGTAGAGAACTGTTGCTCCAAAGTCGAACAGCGTGTCGACAAGAATTTCAGCGAGAGCTGTAGTTCTGCGAAAGAAAAGTCCGGCTGCACAAGACAACGAGCTCAAAGCTGCCAGCGTAGCAAAACCATACGCTTTTTTAACGGGGTCCCTGTCTCCAGTTGATCACAGAGTAGCAGTGAAAGCATCACCAAATCGTGAATCTTAAGACAAAAATTCTACAAACTCGAACACAGCAACCGTTAGGTTTCTACAAATTATATCTGTGCTCTGTTCGGTGACAATCAATAAGGACGCACCCAGAATTTGCGGTTCTTCCCGTGAATACCCGTGAATGCTCCCACTGAGTGTAAATCTCCCAGCTCGCACTGACAATTCTGGCCGAACTTCGTTTTTGAAAAGAACCAGCCACCTTTGTGTTTGCTGCTGCTTTCCATGACACGATAAATTTATCGAACTTGTATTGTATCGCATTCTTCTGCGAGCGCCATACGAGCATCTTCAGCAGAACATACATATAACAAGCAAGAACGACCACGAGACCTGCAACACTAAATAACTGCAGCGTATTCCATTCGTCTGGAATCAACCAGAACTGCCCTTCATCGAACTCGGTGGTTTCCATGAGATAGTTTGCTGCAGCATTAGGAGCGACGCTCAGAATGATAAGCCAAAGAGTCCAAATAATACACCCGATCACCATTAGCATCATAGGAAATCCGAGAAACCCAAACGTTTCTCCAAAGGAGCGTGTTTTGGCTGTAAAAGATCCTTCCAACCGACGTGACCTGGGTGACAATGCAAAGCTGACATCGCTGACACTACGACGAGGCAAAACTGCAGGACCCAGAGGTACAACTTCGGTCGTTCTGTGCTGACGTGTCGTTGTTCCTAGAAGAACTTTAACTCTCTGCAAAAAACGCGTGCTTCTGGGTTTGGGCCGAAGATTGATGGTGTTAACAGTAACTTTGGCCACCATTAGACTCCGATGAGGTGCTCGCAAAGTGCATCCCCGACGGAAGAGGTGTCAAGAATACTTGGACAGCTAACTAAATTTAGGTTGCCCAACTTGGACAGCAAACGGTTCATCGTAAGATCGTCACGTTTTGAATTAACCACGAGACTTGTCATTGGCAACCAGTTTCAGTTTGTGTGTAATTCAAATTTTGGTTCCAGAGTTTGCATCTGGTAAACGGTCATATAAACGTGTTTTGACTGTAATAAAATGAACGTAGAGTACGCTAGACCTACAAGTCATATTATGACTACGTTCCGCCTCTGTTTGTGCTACTCTTAGAGAATTCCCACTCGTTGCAGGTGAGATTGGGCACATAAAAGTAAATGGATTTGCATTAACAAGTTGCCAGTGGCAACTCCAACCGGCAGTTTTGATGCCATTGCCTAAAGCGGTGGGCCAATCTCATCACATTAATTCTGTTTGGGCATAATATATAGGGTAGTACATTGTATTGGGCATGTACATGTACTGTACGATACGCCAGTGTACAGTCGCGATTTCCCAATCGTAGCCACTAGGCCCAGCCAAACCAAATTGGTTCTTAAAAAAGGATTATCGATTGCGACCCCGTGGGTTACACATTAATCCGGTTGGGCTGTGGTATCAACTTATCCCAGTCACTTTTTCAACTATTTCTATGATTTTTGAATTTGACTTTATTGTCGATACTTGTCAAGTTGATGCATTAGGTTCTTCACTGAGATTCTTCAGTTCGAAAACAAGCTTGGTAGTATTATATTATAATAGCCGTGCCTGTACCACAACCGAGCCACGCTTCCTCGACACGATTACACGTAGCTCCTACGTCATCTTGAATTTGTCGAATACGAACTCGAATGTTTGTAGGGTCTGGATTACACGCTAGCACCTGCATTCGATGGTTGTAGCACATTCCGACTACGCTTGTGTTAGGCTCTAACCCAGGAAGTTCGCACTGCCGAAATGGTACCCCATCGCACATTTGGATGGTTTGGGCTGTTGGAGTTTGTGAGATTCCAGTGTATGGTTGACATACACCGGCGGAAAACTTCCCAAATACTTCGAGAGTTGCTGGAGTGGCTGTAAGGGATGTATCTTCAAGACAGGTAGTATCTTTACAGAATGGGTTGGTCAGGTCGCATGCCCTAAGAAAGCCATTGCAGCACAGATGTGCTCCTTGATAGACTGCAAAATGCACCACCGGACCGATGGGTTCGAGATCTGGGATCATGGACAAGTGCTTCATCACAGAAAATTCCATCCTGTCCAATTGTGACAATTGAGCTAGAGATGGCAGTTCAGTGATCCCGTTCATGCGAGAAAATATGACGCAACACAGGTTCGGAGCGCCATCCAACGGAGGGAAATGCACCATTCTTTGGTGCAGACCCAATTGTAAGTATCGAAGTTCAGGCATATTGCCGAAGAGATCGACAGGCAAGTCACCGAGATTTTTACTCCCAACTTTGCCTTCGATTTGCCTAATTAAACAAAAAATACGGATCATCAAAAACGATGGCTCAAAGTCGAAGATGGCAACAGGAACCGTACTTACATATATTCCAGCTTGTGAAATTCATTTGCCCACACAGGTAGTTCTTCGATGGCGCAATTAATAATCGATCTGCATATCCAGCCACAATAGATGGGTTAGAAGAAGAAACAAGCGCTAATGTGAAATGAGTCGCTATCGTACAAGTACACAAGGTCGTGACAACCGCGTAGCTCATCGGGTAGAAAGCTTAGTTGTCGATTGATCAATTGGAACGTCTCCAAAGTACCTGCTGCTGCCAGAGCTTTCACTGTATCCATAGCGTCAACAGGATGAGTCCACTCATAATACGTTTTCGGGGCATGGTTCCCAGCAACTAGAGCTCGACACGGACAAAATTCGTTTTCATTCCACCTGTAGGCAAACACGACACACGCAGGATGACCGGTGCAGATTTCCTGGGACGTTGTGATGGCTTTGTGGGTGACTACTACGACGCCAATACTGAAGACGACAAAAAATAAAGCAAATGATCGTGGTACCGATGTTTGGCACGTTGGAGGCCTTCTCACCGATCGTGAAGAGGTTAGTAGTGTCGACGGAAGCTTCGTCACCGGTTTTGGCTTCTTCAGTAGCTCTCGTTGGCGCTGCGTTTGGATCTGGATCAGCGCTTCTACAACGCGTTTAAAGCGGTAGGAGAAGCCCAGATTCATCCCAATCCGGAGAAAGAGATCGGACACGGTGCGAATACGAACCGAATCGAAAGTCACACGGAAGAGCTCAATCTCCGATGGGTTAGCGAACATTCGTGCGCGCCTTTCAAAACTCCCGACCGGCATCAGCTCCATGTAAATGATAAATGCATCATGGTCATAGTCAAAAGTCTGCGCGCAGTAAGTAAGCATCGCGATTGGGAAAACACAGTAGCGCCCAGGTCGAATAACGAGTCAACGAGAATTTCTGAAAATGCGGAGTGCTTGCCGCTGATTATCGCAGCAGCACAGGACGAGGAGTTGAGAGCCACAAAAGCAGCAAAGCCGAAAGTGAGATGGACTGGAGTCCCGTCGTCCAGAAGCCTACTAAGCACGAGCGACTGCATTGCCAAGTCGAAAGCCTTGAGGCATAAATTCTAGAGGAATATAGTAACTCTGACAAGTTAGTCGTGCATTAACATTTCGTTGAAGGATGGGGAATACTTACCCACAGTTTCCGGTACTTGCCTCGGAACCCCGTGAGCTCTTTGAAAACCTTATACAATTCCCAGATCAAACGTCGAACTCTGCGAGCAAACTCGAACTCTGCCGCTCCTTCCACTTCATCAGGGGCACATCGCTGAAGAATTCGATCGAGGAGTGTGCCTTCCACATGACGGTGCTTTCGCCAGACCAACATATTCAGTAAAACGAGCACATACATCACGAAAACGATCACAAGACCCAAAACGCTAAATATTTGCAACGTCGTGAACTTTTCAGGAATGAGCCAGAACTGCCCGTCGTCGTAGTCGCCTGTGTTCATGAGAACATTTGCTGTTTGATTTGGAGCGACCGTCAACAGTATAAGCCACACTGTCCAAGCGATACAAACCAGTGCCACCACAACCATAGGAAGACCTAAGATACCAAACGCATCTGTGAACGACAAGTATCTCCATGTAATCGCTACAACACTTTGTCGATGGAGAATTGATAGTTTGGAAGAAAACCCACGAATTAACTTCGTAGACGGTGGGAGGTCGTGGATAGTTGGTCCAACTGGTACGATGTCGGAGTTCGCGAGTCTCCCCAAGCATTTCGAAGCGTTCGCCAAATGCTTGGCCGAACTTTTCGGAGTAGGGGTCTACGACGGACGACGCCTGCTTCAGCTGGGATTGTCTTCATTGAGGACAGTCAGTTGAACTGCGATATATCTGTAACCAATTTTAGCGAAGACTGTTTCCTGGTCTGCCAACGCTAAAACAACCACTACATGTACATGTAGTATTATTCACACAAAATCAAACCAATAAACATATTGTTGCATTTTAGTTAAAATGCCAGCCTGGTATACCAATGTTACCTGTAGACGTCTGGGGTATTGAAGATCACCATGTTCTGGTGGTTCAGATGTCGCAAGTGTACCTACAATTGTTTCTAGGAGGGAGGTCCGAATAGTGGCGAAGAACAACGGGATAACATGGTCTTGATTAATTTTCATGGATGCTGTCACGTGCGTAGTTCTGTTGCTTCGGTGGAGAATGAGGGAGTACGCACTCAACAAGATTTCAGGCTGAACCCGGATCACCGTTTTTGGCGCTGCTCGCTACCGCACTAAAAACATGTAGAGCGTTAATGAACGAATTCTCAAAAGTGCGTCCACATGAATAGAATCGTAGCTTGCCCGCAATGCTAAGATACCATGATTAACAAACCCTCGCGGCTAGAATTTCTAGCGGTGGTTGGGGTAGGGGTTGTGCGGATGGGTTGTACAAGCGCTGACAGGTATATAAATCTGTTTGTGACAATGACCCCAGGATACGTGGCTCAGGTCGTCGATTTTACCACAGCCCAGCCACGTTTCTTCACTTGGGTTGCACGAAACTCCCACCCCTAGCTTAATTACACGAATTTTCGCAGGATCTGGATTGCGTGCGTGCGATGGTTGTAGCACATGCCGACAACGGTGGTATTCGGGTCAAGCCCAGGCAGACTACATCGTCGGAACGGAGCGTTATCACACATTTGGATGGTTTTCGTGGCTGGCGTTTGCGAGATTGCCGAATATGGTTGACAGATATCACCAGAAAACGTTTGAAAGACTTGCTGTGTAGCTGGGGAAGCTTTCAACGACGGATCTTCAAGGCACTTGGTTTTCTTACAAAAGGGTTCAACAAATCGCACCCCCTAGAAATCCATTGCAGCAGAGATATGGCCCTTGATAAATCGCAAAATGAACAAATGGACCAACGTTTTGAAGGGGATGGGTTTCAGATACTCACACTCAATTTCATCCTTTCAAGTCGGGTTAAATGGGCTAAAGAAGGCAGCTTTGTGAGATTGGAAACTCGGGCGGCAATTAGCCCACTAACATTAAGTGCTCCATCCAATGACGGTAGTCGAGCCACCCGTTGATGCAGCCCAAATTGGAGGTTTCTTAGCTCGGGCATATTACTGAACAATTCTGCATCAAATTCGCCAAGATTGACACTTCCAACCTCCCCTTCGATTTGTCTGAGGAGCGAATACAACAGAGCATACGAACAAGTTAAGACTACAGTAGAGCCCCTTGCATGGCAACGGAGTCTTTCAGGTACTGTAGTTTGTCAAACTCTTTCACGCATGGAGGTAGTTCCTCAATAGCACAATTGATCAAAGCTCTGTTTACGTGCACGGCTTCATTAATGCAAGGTCCGTGCTCGTGGTATTGCCAAGAGCAACGACGTACATGAAGTTGAGGCTATGGCAGTCGTGCAATTCGTTTGGTAACACTGTAAGTTGTCGGTTTATTAGCTGGAGAACTTCTAACGTACCTCCGCTGCAAGTGATTTTACCGCATCTGTTGCATCTTTAGGGTGGGTCCACTCGTAATAGGACTTCGGCGCTGGATTGCCATCAATGAGAGCTCGACACGGACAGGACTCAATATATCGCCAACGGTACGCAAAAACAACACACTCGGGATATGCCGAGCATAATTCTTGCGACGCCGTTATAGCTTGGTGTGTAGCGAGAAGATGGCAGTACTATAAACCACAAACAGAAGGGCTAGTGGCCTTGGTACGGTTTGCTGGCATTATTGTAAGCGACTTGCTGACTTTGGGAAGCTTGGTAAGCAGAATTGATGTTGCACAGACTTTTTCGTATTCTTTTGTTGGTCCTGCAGACGCTGTGTTTGTATTTGAATGAGCACTTCAACTACTCTTTGAAGCGATACGTGCCGATTCTCAAGAACAGATCTGATACGGTGCGAATACGAAGCGAGTCAAATGAAATCCGGAAAAGTTGGATCTCGGTGGGACTGGCGAGCATCCTTGCACGCCTTTCGAAACTTCCGGCCGGCATGCACGATCAAAGTGAAATTGCTTCGCACAGTACACGAGCACTAAGATGGGGAACAACACGGTCGCGCTAAGATCGAAAAGCGAATCGATGATGATCTCTGCAAAGGCAGAGTGTCACTGACCTACAATTTCCATCGCACACGAAGCAGCATTCAAAGCGACGAAAATTGCGAAGCCGAGAGTGAGGGAAATCGGAGTCCCAACCTCGAGTTGATCTACAAGCACGAACGTCTGCATCATCCCTTTTGGCACAAATTCTAACGCGTCATAAATAACCAGAGTTGCGTTAGTCTAACCAATAAATCAGCAAGGTGTATTCGACAAACGCACCCAGAGTTTTCGATGCTTTCCCCGGAACCCAGTGAGTTCTTTTAACAACATGTAGATCTCCCAAATTAATCTGCGAACCCTGTGAGAAACTCCAATTCTGCTGGGCCGCCTACTGAGTCCGGCGCACAGTGCTGCAATATCCGATCGAGAAGTGTGCCTTCGACATGATTGTGCACACGCCAAATCAACATCTTGAGTAAAACAAAGACGTATAAAGATAAAGTGACTACGACCAGCAGTCCAATCACGTTAAATATTTGCAGCGGTGTGAATTCTTCCGGAATGAGCCAGAATTGCCCGTTGCCATAGTCACCGGTGTTCATTAGATAGTTTGCAGTCTTGTTTGGGGCCAAAGTAAGTATGATAAGCCACACAGTCCATGAGATACATATAAGCGCCACCAAAACCATCGGGAGTCTTAATACGCCAAAAGCAGTTTGAAAGAGAGATATCTCAATTTGATCGCTACGACACTGCGCTGATGGAGTGCTGAAATGTTGGAAGACAACGCTCGCACTAATTTCCTGAACGACGGGAGATCGACAACAGTAGGTCCTACTGCAGCAGTTGGAACTACTTGAGAAGACATCAGCTTTCGCCAAGCCTTTCGTAGCACCCGCAACGGACTTTACGGAGCAGGGGGCCGCGACGGATTACTATAGCTTGAGTTGGCACTGTCTTCATGGAGAATGAAGCTGTTCAAAGACACATTCAAGTGGACGAGATAAAATGAGAGGTCAAAGTCTTGCCTTGACGCTCACTGTCCGTTTTCAAAAGAAAAATAGCTTGGAGACGTTGTGTACGGTGCTACTTATTTACTGATTTTCAGACTGACGCACAATGCACTTTATGTATAATACTTCGAAGTACTAGGTATCTCTACAACCGAGTCAGGCCTCCTATAATCTTATTCAGCCAAAATATCATCCTGAATTTGGTGACGAGCTTGATTTTTGTTGAGGTCCGGATTGGCGATGGTTAAGGGAGATTCCAGAAACTGATGAACAGGAAACTTACACTGTTGATATTGTTCTCCGTCGCACATTTGAATTGTTTCTGAATACGGCTGACAGTGAGACAGTGAGAGAAAGAGAAAATCTAAAAATTGTGAGATGGCTAGGAAGACCCTCTGCAAACGGCAAACAACATGATATCTACAATAATATATGGATTCGTGAGATCGCTGCTGCAGAGTAGAAATGATAAGGTGCTTCAAAGAAGCGGCCGGTTTGCAGTGAAGTGAAGGCAGCTCATTGCAAGGACACGCACGATCTCTGTTCGTTTATCCTAGCAAGAAAAGAATATGTTGCGTAGTTTTGGTTGCCTATTACTTCGACCTGCCATTTACCAATGGAGATCGAGTTGAGAATACGCCAAGTCGCCCATATTAGCGAACGGGGACCCCATGATTATCACTATCCCTTCCAACCTCGCGATGCTGAAAGACCCGAGCGTACTCCATTTGTCCGGAATAATGCAGAATTGACCATGTCGAGCTGGCTGGTATTCTTTATTTAGAAAGTAGGTGGCTGCATTTGACTCATCGACGAAAGCACAGGTTCAAATGCCCAAACGCGCCTAAAAAAATCAAAAAATCTTCTGAACGCTTTCTTCGTAGCGGATTCCTCCTCTTTCGGCTCAAGGGCGCAACGAACACTGCAATTGCGAAAAGGATGCCCCACTGGAACAACCTCGGGCGGTCTACGAGTTAATGACAATTTTCTGATTATCTCCGAGAAGCCTGCCAGTGTTGGGATTATTAATAACCGCTCATCAAGCGATCGGTAGACAAGAAACACTAACACGACGAAACGTTCTTCCATTACCAGGATTATCTGGCAGACGAACGTGCCTTGCGCTCTTAATTGACGTGGAAGCGAATGCCGAGGTCACCAGTCGTCGTGTGCTTCAAATAGTAGCTTTCGTACTTGCGAAAGAGGTTGTACAACTTTCCCTCTCCTCGGATAGGCGAGACGCCCAGCATTTTCGCTACCGCGCTGGGCTTTGTGCCAGCTTGAAACACCTTCTTCACTTGGGCCAGTTTCGTGGCCTCGTCAGAGTGGGCTACAGCCAGAAGTTGTTTTGTTAGTAGCGTCGTCTTGAGTTTTTGGACGAATTCCTTGGCCAGTACCGACGACGCCCGCTCCTCATCTTCGTCTTCATCATCGTCCGGGGTAGGAACCGTTCTTAAAAGTCGCTTCTGGCAACAGCACTCCGTTCTGCACCAACCTTGAACACTTGGTTCGTCTCGGATTCCGTGGCCACTGGTAGGGCGAAGCTGGTAGACAGGAGGGTAGCGACGATCAGCACAACAACGTAGTAGAAGCGCATGGTTGACTTGTTCGATGCTTGGGTGCGCGCTGGAAGTGGAATTGAACTCTGAGCACGGCAAATGGCTGACAAGGCTCAAGTACTGAAATTTATCAAAGGTGTCGTGTGCATGTAGCAGTATGATAACGGATGGGATCGGTGAATGGCTCGGAAGTTGTCCTGCAAAGTGAGCTGCAAAAGCTTTATGATTTATTGATACGGTTCCATTTCGGGTGAAGGGGAAGATTGCCTATCACAAGAGCGTGCATATTTCCCACTTAGAATGGCCTGCACTATCTCACGCCGAGAGTATTGGCATGGATTGAGACATTACATTTAGGGGATACGTAATATCCCTCACTTTAATTAACTGCGAGTTTCTTTTCTATTGAGACATTACGTTTAAGGGGATACGTAATATCCCTCATTGCTAGTTTTCTTTCACAGGAAACTCAAAACAGATCTTTATTATTAATAGCTATTATTATAATACATGTATTGTGCCTTTCTATTATTTTGCTAAATGGACATGAAACACTACTATTAATATGTTTTTCCTGAGCTCTCTGATAAGTGTTTAGGGGTTCATAGTAGGATTAGAACTATGTTTTATCATCCTTTTAAAGTCTGGATTAACAAAAACACGTGGTGGCCTATGAACCCACTCAAAGCGCTGAATCAAAGTGTCATTTTCTTTGCAAAGGCCCGAATGGCGCCGCTCTGACCGGCATTCGGGTCTTTTCGACCATACATTAAAAGTCTTAATAAACGTGTCATGCAGCATCGAGACCCAGCGCAAGCGCTCGGGGTTGAAGCCTTTGCAGTAAAGACAACACCACAGTACTGTATTATCCCCGACACAAAAGTAACAATTTAGAATACATCATAACATGGGCTCAGGTTTGAAGGGCTATACGTACTGTATACAGGTACTGTAGCGTCTAATATGAATATTGCTGTATATTACCAGTAGTATTGTGAGAGCGCCTTGCCTACACTCAACGCAGTCAGTGACTGACTGCCTGTGAGGCGTCACTGCCTGGCAGCGCCACAGTCTCCAAGGGTGGAGCACCCTTGGCATTGGTGCCATCCAGAGCTTGGATTCCAGACTCACCATCTCAATCAGTTTCCCGGCTAATCCTTGAGCTTTTCTAAATCAACGTTTTAGCTGATTCGATTTATACAGGCCCAACTAGGACTAAGAAGCCCGATTAGGCGGACAAAATAGTAGAAAGACACAATATAGCTATTCAGTGATAATGTTATGCACATGAATGCCTACGAAGGCAAAATGCAGAAGTGTGTTGGCTTTGGACTAGAAACTGAGGTCAGACACTGCAATGATGATGATCTAATATATATATATATGCGGTCAAATATTGATGCGCTCAGTTGCAACTATGTTCTTGCGTTCCGGAAATTTGTTCGTGCACGTACCTTCGGCTTAGGTCGAGTATATGGCAATTTCTGCACATATTGATCTAACGTACATGGACTGTGTAGGTCTTGGAAGGTAAAAAATGGAAGGTAAAAAAATGCAATGAAAGGACCGGCACAGTAGTAATTCACTGCAAATCCGAGGATTCCATCAGCCATGACCAGTATAACGCAAAGTAGGATTGCCCTACCATCAAGCAACTGTATAACGACAATTTGGATGACCCTGAAACCAGCTTGAATTGGCGCGAAAGCTCTGCTGCAAATTTCCCACGAACTCAACGAGGGCAGCAAAAACATCGCTGGAAGTATTCAATATAAGGAGAGGTTCTCCAAGTCGTTGGATAAAAACTGTTACATGTAGGCTTCAACGGAATGTCTGTTAATTCGCGCGTGTGTTAGATATGGCAACACAGTTTCCTTAGTTCGCAGTTCTTTAGAACTGTCGTTAGGGGACTAAAAACTTGATATCGAACAACGATATTTTTGCAATACGGTACATGTATTGGCAAAGCTATTTAAAAAATGACTTTGTCACAATGTTCTTTTATAATTCGAAGTATTAATACTGTAGTACTTCTATTGTGCATGCGTTATCGGATAACTTATCCGCACAGAAAGTTCAGATCGGGTGATCCAGGTTATCCCAGCTGGCTACGTGTGGAAAGCGAGTCGGTGGAATCTGCTCGACAATGACCAGGACTTTGGGAGCTCACTTTTTAATCCAATGCGCCAGTTGTAAGCTGCTTTATTTTTCAAGCTCTATCTATCCATATGAACATCAGACAGCTCTCCGTCGTCGTGGCTGTCGCGCTCTTCTCCGTCGAGGCTGTCTCCATTGATCACGATAAAGTTCAGCCGTTCGCCCAGCCGGACCCTGTTACCATCTCCGAAAAAGCTGGTGTCAAGTTCAAGCCGCAACTCAATATCAAATTCAGCTGTGTCCCGTACCCCGCCGTGAATGCAGCGGGCGAGACCAGCGGAGGCCTAAAAGGGAGCGGCGGTACCTCCGGTTGTATGCTTCCGTCATTGGGCTCGCAGGTCTACGGCCGTGCTGAATGGTACAACGACGTCTGGGCCATCATGTACGCCTGGTACTTCCCCAAAGGTTTTGGGATGCAAGCCCGTTCTGGCGCCACGACTGGTCTAGCGCTGTGGTGTGGATTGACAACCCCGCCCACGAAAATCCGAAAGTGTTGGGTTTATCGCTGTCGACGTCTGAGAGCAAGTATGACAACACCTACGTACCTGCGGAGGCTATTAAAAACGGAACGACTCCGTTCTTTTCTCGCTATATACCACCCCTAACAACGGCTGAATTAGAGGCCGACTACTTCTACTCTGGCGAGTCCCAGGACCTGATTATGTGGGGTCAGCTCACGGACGCAGCTCGTGCTGCGCTCAACGATCAGGACAATTTTGGCCGCACCGAAGTACCGATAAGTGACGATCACTTTCCCAAGCGTCTCGAAGGAGCATGGCCATTTTAATTGCGCATCCTGCGACGACAAGGCTCAGGTTTATGTGATTACAAGAATACCCCAGTCAACGGATTCGCAGTTCGTCCATGGTGAAGACGAAAAGAGACTTGCAATACGGTAGACGTCGAAAAATAAGTGCGTACGATAAATGCCAGTTATGGGATTTTTCGATAAACAAGGCCGTGCCCAAGCACCCGGGCAAGCTCTGAAATTAGATAGAACACGTATCGGCATTATGTTTCTATAGGTTGAGGCTTTCACCTCGTTTAAGCCTCGCCTGGTCAGATTCCTCTACTTGCTAACTTTAGAGATCCCGACATTGACATGAGCCAAACTCAATCCAATCAACTAATATATAGCTAGAACTAGTCAGAAAGCTGCATGTTGCCTATGGCGTGCTAGTTCAACATTCACGCAACATCTATGAAAGTTTCCTTCAATAGAAGCCGGCTCCATCGACGGCACTATAAAATAGTATTATTCACTTTACTATTTGTAGCGGCTAGTAGTACGTGCAACCAGGATCTTAACATGCTCAAGACAATTTGGCTGGGACTCTGTGGAGCACATCCACATCGAAACGTCCACTTCAAGCCGGGTGGGTGGTTCTGTTGTCCGTCAGAATTAGACATTTTCCACGCAAACTAGGAAGCTACCTAGCAGCCCTCCGTGGATATGTATCAGTCTGAATATCTTCCACGATGATACATAAATACAATTTACCGCTCCTCGAGTTCATCTCCCTACGCTGGACTACCACGATTTTAAAACTCATCCTTCTGTTATTTTTTACAATTTTTGGCATGGAAGCTAATACCGGTAGTTTCCAAAGGGCGGACTCCAAGAAAAACAAAAATTGACATGTAATTTTGTCAGTTCTTGAGGGTCTATTAGATTTGGAGATGAGCTGTTGAGCTGGTGCGTGTTGTTGATTTTTGGGATTTTGGAAAGCATGCTTTTCTAGCGTAAAATCAGATCATTGATATACTCTGACATCCATAAATTTCAGAGAACATTATTGAGCTTTTACAAACTGCTATTGTTTTTATTGTGGATTACTATCAATAGGGGTTGTCAATGTTGACAGCAGCAAGTCGGTTTTTTTCTGCGCAAGTCGGCGATTTTTTCAAGGTTTGTGATTGGGTAGAAAAAATCCTGCTAACGGAACGAAAAGTCGTGCAAGTCGGGCAGCAGCAAGTCGTTTTATTTTCGGCGGGGATCGTGTTTGCCGACTTGCGTCGTGCAAATGGAAATCTTGTCGCCAAGTAGACAAGAAAACTAGCGAAGACTCGCTCTTGGTGACGTGCGACAATGGCAGCTGTTCTCAAGGTATTCATCACGCTTGTTTGATCAGCATGCTCGCTGCGTTCGGTGCTGCAGATCCCTTCCAGAAGAAAGTATGCGGGAAGCGCTGCTACAACGCCGTCATGAAGGACCGGCGGCAAGTGACGACTTCCCACGCATCTAACAAGAGGATTCCCTGGCATAACGACGGCCCCAACAACAGTGTCAGCTCATTGAGTGTACTAATCAAGTGGATGACCGACGGCAGCAACTACAACCGCTACCGCGGCGGCAAAGGACAAAATGGGGAGACCAAGCAAAACCCTGGCGGGCGAAGTTTCCTCAGCGATTGGTGACAGTGGCGTGATGACGGCGCGAACCCCAAGGACGTTATGAGCAAGATATTAGCGCTGGAGGTCAGCTTTCGTGCAACGTCTGACTGGCTAAACAACACCGGGCAGGGTGTGCAAAATGAGGCTGATCTCCGGGCCGCAATTCTTCATAAGTGCCCGACTTACTATGAGCTCCAGCCGATCATGGACGACAGCCCCAGCACACACCCGCTTCTGCTTAACACGCAGTCTGGCTTCAGCTACAGTGACCCGGACAGTGAAAACTCGATCTCATGCGACGACGAGATAGATGGCGGCAGGCTTGACTCCGACCGTGCTATTCAACCCGCACCAAGCAGCTCTGATACCAACGCTGTTGCAACCAGCTCTCTGCCCCCGGCAACTTCGGCTGCAGCAACGAAGAGTACCTCAACGCCACGCCAGAAAGCCGGAAAACGCAGCTGTGGTGCACTTAAAACGATTGCCAGTGAACGAAAGAGCACGAAATTTCATCGGGAAACACTGGCAGGCCATGCAAAGCTGTTGGAGCTAGAAGAAGCTCAACTGGTCCAGCAAAAACCGATTGATCTGGAAAAATTGTCAATTAAACGGGAAGACTTGGCGCTGCGCCAGTTGCGCTCTGCCAAAGATGCGCAAGAATCCGGGGCACGTATTGCCGAGGCCAATGCTAACGCTCTAAAACTGCAGGAAGAAGCGAAACACTGCCGTACGCAACGCCTCGTTGCTTTGCTTCGTGAGCGAACGAAGCTCAAAGCTGAAGGAGTTTCACAAGACGAACTTGACCTGGTGCTGCCTCTTCCATCGTTGATACCTGTCAGCCCCGGACTTCCAGCAGATACGCCAGCAGCTGATTACGACGCGCTTCTCCATCAGCACTAGCAACGTCCAAGTTCAGTTCATCGTCTTCGTCAAGGTCTCCCGAACTGCTTCCATTTGCACGAATTTCATCCTCCCATTGTTCAGGCACTGGCTCCGCAATAAGTAAGTTGTGCAGGATGCACGCACAAGTTACATAGCGAATAATCTTGCGTAGATGACGCCGCTTCTTCAACATCAAGCGAATACCCTTGAGCCATTGAAACGGAGTCTTGAGAAGCCCAATGCAATGCTCCGACTTCATCCTTGCCTTCGCTAGCTTCGTGTTGAAGTATGCATGCGTTGGATCCATTACACCACCTGTAGGCTTCTTAAATGCAGGGATCATCACGGACGACGCCTGGAAAGCAGAGTCGCCAAGGATGTACTCATTGTGACGAAAAAAAGCTTGTTGACTTTGGCTTGGAGGGGTGTTTCTCTATACGCGATTGTCATGCACGGATCCGGGCCACCCCAAGACAAGATGACGAACACGAGCAACGTCGTCGCACACAATAAGGGCGTTCACTGCGTAGTATCCTTTTCGTGTGTAGTAAGCTTCGCCTTTTTCCTGGGGCTTGCACGCTAGCGGCAGCAGAGTACCATCCGCCATGCCAATGCAGTTGACGAAGCCGTGCTCGCGGTAAATGCGGCGCGATATTTGAATTCGCTCGGCCTCATTTGGCCACACAAGCGTGTTGCCCTCCAGACCCAGCAATGCAGCAGAAGCCCGATGGAGGTACCGCCCAATGGATCCTTTACCAAGACCGAGAAAATCAGCTAGCTTTGGCCATGTGCCATCGTTACCAAAGCAACCAATGCACTTTAGCAGGACCATCATGTGGAGTTCCGCTCCACCGCGAAGCGGCACCTGCCATCTGAGACAAGCACAGGATCTTGATTGACAAGGTTCACAAGCCGGAAAAATGCCCCGCGTTCCATTCTGAAATGCTCCATAAAATCAGTTGCGTTCAAATGCTCCGTGTCGTAGAGTAATTGTTTCCAGTGGTTCTCTCTGCGTCGGTACGATGAAGGTCTCGCGAAGTATCGGGAGACAAGCACAGCTTCGTACGATGCTGCGTAATGAATGTCCAGGTCGTCATCACTGCTGTCTTCCTCGTCTAGCAGGTACCGAAGCGCCGCAGCTTCTCTCCTTGCCTCGACAACGGCTTTCAGCTTGCCTAGCGCAGCTTGCCGCGTACTTCGACGTGGAATACGTCTGGTTCAGTTTCCGGCGGGTGGCAGAAGCTGCAAGCTGTGGAGGCACACATGATGTCAGCAATGGAGACCCTGCTATCAACCAGATCGCTACGCACGGAGACCGACCTGGTGGGGCTCTGTGAGAAAGTGGTTTGGGACTCACCACAGACAAAATTCTGTATCTGCTGCTGCGAGAAGAAACGGGGTGGTCATTCTCTCCTCTTCGGAGGAATCATGGCTAGGTTGTAATCGATCCACAGCATAGTATTGTGCACAACTATGACGGAAAAATCACTTGCGACAGCTATGCGGACACATGGGTGCAATATAAATTCAAGAAATACTCGACCGCCACTCCTGGGCCTTGATCTTGGGTTCGAAGTTGGTAGTCTTGGAAAACTCTCCAGAATGATTCCTGCTGGTATTTGGCCATCAATACAACAATGAATAATTGTAATTTTCAGTGTACAAACATTAACATATTGCAATTTTTATTATTGCTCCTGAAAATTAAAGTTACAAACTAGTTTTGACAAGCGGAATACAGCAATTCCACATATTTTTATATTATATATATATTATTGAGCCGATTCATTTTCCAAATTAAAATTAGTGCCATTTATAAATCACCTCAAAAGACAATATCATACTGAATTGTCGGACCTCAGCTGCTTTGGAGAATAAAACGCAAATAGTAACGGTAACATCACTGCTAAGAGATTTTACGCCTCGCTGTCGCTGTTTTAGAGTGCTAGCTCTGTGGTAAGTCTGTAGATCTTTGATGCAACCTTGCGAGCACATAGCCTTCATAACGACTGTCATAACGTGTATGTGCAAGCTCGCTGGATGTTGGCCCGCTTGGCTCGCAGTTCAATCACTTATCTAGACTGGCTGGTGGCACAGGCAAAAGAAAACAAAATCATACCAAAAAATTACGTTGGAAGTCAGACGATTCGGTATGATACTGTATTGCGAGATGTTTTCAGCAATTATGAAAATTGCACTCGCTCCAATAATAAGTACATGTATTGGTACTGAAAATAACGTTATTAGCGGTTGTCAATGCTGGCAGCAGCAAGTATTTTTTTGCGCAGGACTCCCAGGGCAACCATTTTTAGCCAATCCAAGGGGTTGCATGGTATAGTGGGCGGAATTTACCGGACGGCTGTTGGATTTTCAGGATGATAACTTGTGAGAGGTTAGTATAAAGTTTAGACAGGTATGCCGCGTTCAATTGTATTTGCAATTGAGCCACCGCCAAGAGCAGGAGACTTTGTGCTCCACCATGAAGGTCGATGACAAGGTCCATAAGATACAGGAACGCTTCGGAGGAATCTCAACTACAGCTGCCGTCGTTGGTGACACTACCATTCAGCAGTGGGTGGTCGTCGTTATCGCTGATGGTTGCCGTGACCTGACTTCACGGTAAGCTGTATTGACGTGAGATGCTGTCACATAGTATTATACCCCTGTAATTTTATTTGTATTGTTCAGATCCAATTTCGCGACTCCCTAAAGAAAACAGTGCGCTAGCCTGAGGAGGAGACCATACACACATTGGAAGCGCGGGCATAAACCAGTCCCAGAGGGGATGTGTCGCTTGAGCGAGATAGCCAATAATTTCTAGTTGACAACCTAGCCATGATTCCTCCAAGGGGTTGCATGGTATCCCCACGCCCTCCTCAATCTGGCGGCGAAGAACTGGAATTTTGGCCGGATCCGGATTACACACTATAACTTGCATGCGATGACTGTAGCATATCCCCACGACATACTCTTCATCACGGCGCTCTCGGTGCGCAAGCTTTCGGCTTGGGGGCAACACGGAACTTATGATTAGCTACGTACTGACCAGACTTCTCTCATCGCAAAATTGAAGTAACACAACTGCAATGCGCATGGATTGAAGAAAAGCACCAATTAGCAGAACAGGGAGGAGAGATTTCGCATCGTTGCCGGGGCTTCAACACCTACCCAGACGAAATTTACGTCAGAAATAATGATATCCGACGTGGATACTACATCCAGGAAAGCGAGTGACGAATTCAAGACGTGGGCATCTGAGGCAGGACTGGTATCAACTCTCAAGCACAGACATGAATCAGTTCGCAGGGTTACTTACTAAAAACGGACGACTAGGTAAGCATTCGACGATTTATACATTACGGCCCATCGTGCACATCAGATACGAGAGAGTGGCATCTGGATGTGTTCACTCAACCAAGTTGATCACGTTGGAACATCATTCATATATTAGCTATGGATCTAGCCTAGGCGGTGTCCTGCAACTTTACGGGGCGCTCGACCGATCAAAACAACTGATATGAAGAACAAGACGCCGGTCGAAACTTTCGCTTTCACAAATGCCCTTACAGAGAGCCTCTCATCTGGTCGGCAAACCCTCGTCGATCCCATGCAAGGAAATACGAATGACGCAGAGATAATTCACAGGTGGTTCGATACATCGATCCGTAACTTGTACGATGTGACGTTTACAGAGGAATAAATGTGGGGTGAGAAGAGTCAATGTCAACAAGCAATTAATAGATCAGTCAGCGTTAAGATAACTGCATGCTGCATGGGTCAATGGCAAGCCCTGCGTCGCCTCCAAAATAATTCTGACATCACGTCATGCTGACTAACAAGAGCGTATCACAAGGTGTAGTGGCCAAAATGGGGTTGGCCCTCAGCGAATCTCGTCCAGCAGCCAGAATGCGCCCGGAGCGGGACCTAAATGAATGGGGAATTCGAAGGTGCTCCAGGTCGACATCCGGCATGAAGGATTGGCTGAACAACGGGTGGAATCTATGGAAGCGCGTTATTTTCGTACCCGAAGGTGTTGGAGACAAAGCCAACGCGGAAACAAGCCAAACAAAATGCAAGGAATGGTTGGATGCGGGTCAGAGCAGACGATTTCTTCGTGTCACGATTAACAAGCAACTACCCCTGTCCGTATCCAACGCGAATTGGTAGGTGATCTTCCGCATTTTGAATGAGTGGAGACTAGTGAAGCCGTCACAACGGCTATGAAAGACCTTCTGTACAACTGGGTACCTATGACGGAGATCACAAGTCCGTTGCTGGCGCTAGAGAAATCCAGAACAAGGAGCGCCCGTCCTCGATCGCATGGGTGCGTCCGTTGCTGCATAGGTTTCAACCAAGCACTGTGCAGCAGTGGGTAGAGCAGAGCAGGAAGTCGTAATTTGCCTATTTCATTCAATTAAGTCTACAATTTGCCTCCTAGCACGCAGCTAGATAAAGACTCAAGGCCAAGCACTACCAAAGGCAAGACAATTTCAAAATTAGAGCCGAAGGCTTTGCAACAACCTTCGAGGCAACACTGTACCTAATACGACTCGACTCGTCCGTCCGCCCATGTGCTCCAAGAAGACCGCTCGACAGACAGAAGACTCATCACCCAACCTGCGGCCATACCAAACCCCTCGTATGGACTCTACAGACGCTTCATAAGTTCCAGGAGCAGAGGGCTACGCTGATTTTGAAGCTGTGGCGGAGGAGAAGCCGTACGCCGAGGCGCCACCACCTCCGGCAGGAGCAAACGTTGCTACCACTACGCCTGCACCACCGGCTGGGCCACCACCACCGGTCCGCCCCGGGTCAGCCCCACCATCAGCATCGATAGGGCAGGAAACTTACGCGCCACCGCATGCGGCCCCTCCTGCAACCGATGCGGCTCAGATGTTGGCTAGTCTGGTGAGTATGTTCTCGCTACAGCAGCAGGCAATGGCCACCAGCCACCAGTAGATGCACGCCTTCATGGTGCAGCAGGCTAGGTTATGTACGAAATTCAAGAGCGGGCCAATCGCCAGAAGCAGAAGGCTAACCCGCCGAAGTTTCACGGGCGTGCCGAGGATTACCTAGAGCTGTGGTTGTTCCACAACGAAGAGCACTTTGCGGCGTACACTGTCGAGATGAGTAGCAACGACTCACACTTTGTGGACATGGTTGTCCCGTTTCTGGGCGGTATCGCGAGTTCAAGTATGCGATGGGCAGTAACCCTCGTATCTGGCCGCTTTTCAAACAGCAGACCCGGTCGCGGTATCGCGACAATAATTATGGGTTCAAGATGTTGACAAAAATGCATGATCTGCGCGTCACAACCACGCAACAAGAGTACAGCATCAAGTTTACACAGCTGCTCTCCTTGTCGGACATCAGCATGCCCGAGATAGTTAAGCGCTGGTTCTACCAGCAAAACTTGCGTACGGATACGAACTCGTACGTCTCTTAGAATTGCCCTCGCACGTTGAAGGACACGATCGATCATGCTCAACGCTTTGAGGACTCTCGAGAAGATCCGAAGCATAAATCGGGCTCAACGACAAGCGCCCCAAGCAAAATCGTTTCCAGCAAGGTAAACCCAGGGGCAATGAGACTGGAAGCTCAAATATGCAACCCCGGCAAAGTCGATACCAAATTCCGGAGGTAATACTTCTGATCCAACTTGCTTCAAGTGCGGAGTGAATGGGAACAAGGCACCCGGGTGTCCTGGCAAGGGCCCTGGTGCGCAAATAACTAGGATCCTCGGTGGGCTGGCGCCCCATCGAGGAGAACGCGGCTGCCGTCGATCATGCAGCAGTCCAGCGTCAAGCCACTGGCAATTAACTTTCTGTCGACTACGAGATTGACGACGCAGTGTTGATGCTCCAGAACTCCCTCCTCATGGACACCTCCAACAGGCCGGCTTGGTTGAGAACCAGCCGATGTCTGCCTTTATTGACAGCGGGGCATCTTTCAATGCAGTGTGCCCGCAGTTCGCCGCGCGTGTCGTGTTGAAGGTTTGCGACCATTCCCGACCGCTGACAATCCGCCTTGGTGGCGGAAAACAAGCTGTCATTCCTCGGCGAGTGACATCTCTCTCTATTATTTTACCTGATTTTTCTATCTACACCACCGGAGCTTTCGTGATGGAGATCCCGGAGTCATGCGAAGTCATGCTTGGCATGCCATGGCTCGAAGATATTAACCCTATCATCGACTGGACAGTCAAGACCGTTCGGCCGAGGCCAAACGTTCAACCAGCGGTGCGTGTGGGCGGGCGACGGTGCAGTCACCCGCGACTCTCTCCAAGGCAGCGTGCTGAGGCACGTCTGCGTGATTACTTTACTCATGGCTACCATTCTGAGGTGGGCTGCACTCGTTTAGTCCGGTCTCGTGATATTCACAAGCTGCTGACAATGAATTCTGTTTCATGATCAATACCGCGGACGAGTCCACGACGACCCCGAAAGCAGCAGCAGCCTGGAAGGCTCTCGAGGGTACACCGGCGTACCCAGTCCTGCTGGAGTTTCGCGATATCGTATTTCGGTCGGAATTACCATCCGTCCCTCCAGCTCGCCAAGGGAATATGGACGCAAGCATCGAAGTTTCGGACTCGGCGCCTGTTCACCGGAAGCAGTTTCCATTTTCTTGGGAGCAACGCGAGGCAATCCTGCAGTGGACACGCGAGATGCGCAAGGCTAAATTGATCCGGCCATCGTCTTCACCATACTGTGCTCCGACCTTTTCTGTGCGGAATGCTAGTAGAGAATGGCGGATCGTCCACGATTATCGTGGACTCAATGCTAAGGTTCGCGTACCAGCCAATCCGATACCCCGTAAATTCTCCGCGTGATGGCTCGTGGTCGCATGTTCTCTGCTTTGGATCTACTATGGGGCTTCTTTCAAGTATAGCTGCGATAGGATTCTATTCCTTATACAGCTTTCTCTTCACCCGACGGGCTCTTCGAGAATCACGTGACGCCCATGGGAATTTCAATCAGTCCTTCCTGCTTCAACCGACTCGTGCAATCTATCTTCAAGGACTTTGAATCGTTCTGCCAAACCTTTTTGACGATTCGTTCATTTTCACGCCGTCCGACTCACTAGAAGAACACCTGGATGCTCTGAAGCAAGTGCTGACGCGCTGTGCGGAACAGCACCCGACCCGATGGAGAAGCGATTGAATCTGTATTCCTGTGGAGTTCGTCTCACCTATCACAAGAGGAGGGCCCCGGGCGAAACAATGAGTGTTCATCTGTACAGATACATCGGTCAACGGGGCCACGGGAACGATGAGTCGAGACCTTATTACACAGTCGTTCAACAGGCCAGTCAGACGCTACGAGGAGGTGGGAGGTCCAGCCCACCGACAAATCATGTTTGCAGTGCCATAGGCGTTGAACAAGTGTGCTATGCTAGAACCGAAACGAGTGGCACCATCCAAACTGTAGTCGGTGACCCATGCTTATCGAGCGACCTCCGGGAGAACGGTGGGTGTTGTGCATCGATTACAGTACAGACCATGTACCTTGATGGAAACGCCCTCAGTGACAGGACACCGGAGGCAAGAGGAGGATGGGGATTTGAAGCGGCACACGCCGGATACCGCACATTTACTAAGCAGACGAAACATCGACTCCGTGCGAATGTCATACTCTCATCGCTGGTCTCGCTGCTTCCTGGGATAGGGGAACACAAATCTGTGACAACAAAGCTGCTATACATGCACTGCATACAGCGCGCTATTGCTAGCGGGTCCAGGACGGCGTATCGGAAGTACCACAACAGACACCGAGTACGGATCCGCTCAATGATCGGGGTTACGCGCCCAGGAAAAACATTCCGAGCCCAGTGGGTCCGATCGCATCAAGAGTCAACGGCAGATTCAGGTATTTTATCACAGCGTCAAGCTCTAGTCGGGGCAGAATGGCGGATCGATGACACGTTCCTGCCACTTGATGGATACAGTGGGATGCGATTCGAGAAACTATGAACGGAGTACTGATACTAAGAAATGCATCTGGGTAGCCTACTATAAGGACACGGCTGGTACCGGGCTTCCGATATCATGGGCGTGAAATGGTTCATATAAATCCATGAAGGAGAGATTAAAATGCGCACGATTCAGGCTGTCACTCAAACAAGGGCGATAAGTAGACGTTCGATTACATATGTCACGCGTCTTGTGTACCCTGTGCTCCAGACTTGGTCGTAGACCAGTTTCACTGCACTGAAAGCGCTCTAAACACGTCGATGGTCGTCCGAGGACACCGATCCTCTGCATCGGCACTGTGTCTGCTGACTCAGTAGCCTACTTTTATTTAGGGTTTCGTTAGCTAGATGTACTAAGGCTCCCTCGTGCTTGTCGCCTACTCGTCCGCTGGCTGGTTCCAAGACTTGTATTGCTACCCCGTAGTACTTGCCTTCTGCTGTTTCGTTTATGGATCGTGATGTTGCCCCGCAACACTCCCCGTCTGCTGTTTCGTGGGTGGCAGGTGCTGCTGTCCCGCAACACTCGCCGTCTGCTCCATTGGTACGACTTGCGCTCTCGGTGGCAAGTCGAAAAGTGAGAGTCCTTCGCCGCCGTCGGCCGCTCGCCAGCAGCGCCTCTTTGCCCTCACGTCAGCTTCCACGTGCAAGATTTTCTCGCAGAATCTTTCTGCGTTTGTGGCAGCGGCTTGGCTGCTGATAGTCACTGACTTCGGCTCGTCTTCCACCTCGTCTGCATTCACTTCGCCGCCTCGCAGCTGCATGGACCCTTGGTCACTTCGTACGGCGCGCCTGAACTCATCACACATCTTCCAATCCAAAAGAAATGAGGATAGACGTTGTCCGACCCTCGGCGAGCCACATTGAGCATCACCGATGGGGATCCGAGTGGTACATTGTCTTGCAACACGGCTATTCGAGGGACTGGATAATGGTAGAAGACGCAGACCCAACGCGGCACGAATTTAGGGCGAGGCAATCGATTATCAACTGGAACACCAGATTGTCTACCACCGGCACATACCCTATTATACGATAGAACCGTGCATGGCTGGAGGAAGCTTTTACCGAAATCTACGTGGCACACACAGGGTGGAGAATATGTGCCTCCGCCAATGCTGCAAGTGCGCGATGGGCGCAATGTCTGATGGTCACTAAAGCAGGGGCAACGAGATTTCAAAACGGAGTATTACGCAGTTTATTGGAGTCAAACCGACTACTTGTACACTGGAACCGTACTTGTAAAGCGAACATACAAGCGATTGAGGCAGACGGAGACGAAGGCCTCTTGCGAGAAGTAAATGGCATTCAAGACGGTAGACACCGACATCCCAAATCCAAAGTAGGCTTGACAAATAGTTGAGAGACCACGCGGTAAAACTCCGTCACCGAACTGATCAGTGGCAGAGCGACAGGCACAGACAGCAGCAGGTTGGATCCGACTAATCGGTCAGATCACGATAGATACTGAGCGCATCACGATGGCAAGTGATGAGCGGCACAGACACAGCGACGAGAGGCTAATGAGACGCCTCATGAATTTACAACGATACTAGTCGGACCGCACTCACATACAAATGTAGGTTGCTAATTTCTTTGCATAGATAGATTCAACCGCAGTGAGTGGAACCGGCCAGTTTCGGATGACAGGTTTTCCAGCACATTACAACCACTGCAGGGTGACCAGTAGATTTGCAACAGATATTATTTAGCACTCCGCTTGATTGACGTTACGGGACGTTGGTGGAGACTGAATGATATGATCGGGGAAGAAATATGTGCCCCAGTGCTCAAGTGCGTTCTGCTCTCTGACATTTTAGCGTTTGTTCTGATTTTTACAAGACCGCCACTTCGTATTATACAGGGTATTGGGTAACCTAACAGTTTCGTATTTCTCCTAAGGATTCGGCTAATAAAAATGATTTTCCTGGTATTGCTAACGGTCACGTTAGGACGGACGGCCCAAGAGGGATTAATTGCCTCAAAGAAAAGTATAGTAAAACACGGATCCAGTGAGGCACTCGTAAAAAGTAGACATCAAGTATAAAAACATAGACGAGTCGCATTGGTAAAAAGTCGCTGGCATACTTTTGCTAATGATTCGTTGTTTATTGGTACCGAATGTTGCACTGGGTACGTGTGTAGTACAGGATAAGTGTTTTACGGTAGGTATCGACCGACACAAATTGTAAATGAAAGGATATTTTAAAATTGCTGTTTTGTGTAAGGTATTGCATTTTTAAAAGATAACAGGTGAAAAGTATAGTCTATAACAAGTAAACATGGAGGCTTAAATGGTATCATACGTTAAGCATTGAAGAGATGTAAGGTAAGGTGTGCTACCACCGTGAAGCAAGCCAATATTGTACCTGTTCCAGGCCCAGCCATCTCGTCACACGAAAGAGCAGTTGTTCCACAAACGGACTATTACAGTCCGGACTTTATTTTAAAGTACCGACTCAAAAACCTAAATTATCAGATTTGACTCAGTTTATATAAAAAGTAAATGGTTTTGCCCTATCCTTTACTTTCAATATCATTTACTTTTATTTGCCCAAGCTCGACAACGCGTTGTTATGTGAAGCTGTACAAGAAGATACTGCGTATTCTGTGTACGTTTTGATATCCGAATAGCATGTTGTCAGTGGCAACAGGTTGCACTCGGTGAAAACAGATACGAACTAAATCACAATCAAAACTGAGAATAAATAGCACCACCAGCTCAATCCTCTGGGGGCAATCTCACTATTAATAAGGCTGAGATTCTCAGCCTTCGCGGAGCCCTACAGTAGTTATTAATAAATCACGATTCGTACTTAGGTTCGTAAACATTTTTTGTTTTGACGCGGTCTCATCATAGTCGCTATTTTACTAACGTTACTGTAGTATGTACTTCAGAACGAAGTACATCCTAGCAAAGGTACGGATCGGGTGATCTCCCAGCAACCAGGTTATCCCAGGTGGAATGCGAGCCGGTGGAATCTGTTCGATAATGACCAGGACTTTGGGAGCTCATTTTTAATCCAGCGCACCAGTCATAGGCTGCTTCTATTTTCCAAGCTCCAGCGATGATTATCGGACGGCTCTCCGTCGTTGTGGCTGTCACGCTTTTCTCCGCCGAGGCTATCTTCATTGATCACGATAAAGTTCAGCCGTTCGCCCAGCCGGACCCTGTTACCATCTCCGAAAAAGCTGGTGTCAAGTTCAAGCCGCAACTCAATATCAAATTCAGCTGTGTCCCGTACCCCGCCGTGAATGCAGCGGGCGAGACCAGCGGAGGCCTAAAAGGGAGCGGCGGTACCTCCGGTTGTATGCTTCCGTCATTGGGCTCGCAGGTCTACGGCCGTGCTGAATGGTACAACGACGTCTGGGCCATCATGTACGCCTGGTACTTCCCCAAAGGTTTTTGGGATGCAAGCCCGTTCTGGCGCCACGACTGGTCTAGCGCTGTGGTGTGGATTGACAACCCCGCCCACGAAAATCCGAAAGTGTTGGGTTTATCGCTGTCGACGTCTGAGAGCAAGTATGACAACACCTACGTACCTGCGGAGGCTATTAAAAACGGAACGACTCCGTTCTTTTCTCGCTATATACCACCCCTAGCAACGGCTGAATTAGAGGCCGACTACTTCTACTCTGGCGAGTCCCAGGACCTGATTATGTGGGGTCAGCTCACGGACGCAGCTCGTGCTGCGCTCAACGATCAGGACAATTTTGGCCGCACCGAAGTACCGATAAGTGACGATCACTTTCCCAAGCGTCTCGAAAAAGCGTGGCCGTTTTAGTTGCGCATGCTGCGACGACAGTGACGACAAGGCTTTTATTGTTTTCTGTGATTACAAGAATACCCCAGTCAACGGATTCGCAGTTCGTCCATGGTGAAGACGAAAAGGGACTTGTACTACGTAGTAATTGACGTCGGGAAATAAATAATGCAGTTCGAAAAATGCCGGAAACGTTAATGGGCTTTTTCAATCTGCATATTTATCACTTCAGTATTGTTTTTGCCAAATTGCTTATTTTAAATATAATACCGGTATCATACTGAATTGTCTGACCTGCAACACAATGTCTGCTTCTGGTATGATTTTTTTCTGTTCGCCTTTCCACCAACCAACCTACATGTAGATAAGTGAGTGAGCTGCGAACCGCGGGCCATCCGTCCGCGACCCAATTCCTACACGTTATGGTAGTCCTTGTCATAGGGGATAACGAGCCTTATATTTAAAAGACTTGTATGGCTCGTAAAGATCACTGGGATAGCAACGATAACGAAGAATGTATTGTTAAATGAAGCGGGCGCGTTCCTCAAAATATGTACGCCGTAGGCGAGCGGTGAGAACGAGTGTGCGGGCGGCAAACAGGGCTGCCGATTATTGCATTGTTATCTATTGCAAGACCGCAGACAAAATAGATTATTGATGCTGAGGTCGTGATTTGATGTTCAGACCGCAAATCACTGTCCGAGCAATTGTGTCTCCTACATCTATCTGCATTTACTGAGCTGGTCATTTTAAACCGGACAGCGTATAAAAAGATCACACGCCATTTTGCACTCACGCGAGGGCCGAACTGGGAGCCACAAGAAGACTAGCAGCTTTGGCAAGCTACTAATATAGCAACCGTATATTTCTGTAGAGTCGATAAACAAGCCTCTAGCTGTGCGACAGCTCGTCGTCTGATGGGGAGTCCATCTTGTGCGCCTCATGCCGCGACTGGTTGAGGTCTGGTTGAGGTCTGCAGCGTTGGAAAATCGAGGGACCAAACCCCTTTTGAAACCAGTATTTACCAGTTTATTTTGCCGTTTGCGATCCAGATGGGGTCTCCGCGTTGGAGATGCCCACCTGTGCGAGCGTTTTGGTGCCTGGTAGATCGCCAAGTGTAACGGATATACCAGCATATCCGTTATTTCGTTATTTCAGTTGGGGAACATGTTTACGAGTCATGTGATTACGAGGCATCACAGTTGAAGGACGAAATTTGATAAACACACTGTCAAATCAACACAAGTAAGCGACGGAGCGCACACATACGATGAAAAACGGAACAGCTGCAACAACCGAAAATTTACCAAAATGAAATGATTTTTCGGTATTTTTTGGTGTGAGGGTACGGGAACCGGTTATGGTGTACCTACGCTAAATTGGATGATTTGAAGGCCGTACACAGCCAATCACAATGCCGGAAGCTGTTCCAGGAAGCAAAGACGTTAAGCTTTCTTTTGAGATGAAAGACACGGGGAACGCATTGGTATTCGGCCTGCAGCCCATCGCTAAAGTTAGAGCAGTATTTCGTGCTTGAGAAGTATGGGGACCAATTTTGGTGCACCAAACTATAGTCAAGTCAAGATAAAATCAAAACAAATGCTGTTTACAGGTCGGCAAAATACACAATCGGTTGTGTGGCTGTGGGGTTCATGAAAAACGATTCCGGTACAGCATTGGTCACAAGATGAGGCCTTTGTCTATCCGTTGGAAGCAGCGGCTCGTCAGTTGGGTAGGTAGTTGACGAGTTTTGGCCTTCTGAAGTTGCCACCATATGGCTCAAGTTGAAGTTGATGGGTTGGTTGAGCGTCGCGATCTTCTTGCTTTTCGCCTTCGTTGGACGTGCTGTCGCTGTATTTTGCTTCTCAGCACTCACCGTTACCTTCTAAGAGACTTGGGCCTTTCTCTTTTGTTGTTCTTGGTCCGCCTTCTTTGCTTGGACCTCGATCTTCTTCCTCTCTGTCTCCAACGCGCGCAATCGAGACTTCACGAGCTTCTCAATGCGTTTCGCCTCTTTTCTTGGAGCTTAGCCTCTCTCTTCAATGCGCAGCCTTCCTTTTCTCCTCCTTCTCTCGTTTCTGATCATCGAGATCGTTTTGCTTGAGTCTCCGCGCTGCCACGCACTCGTCGTGCGTAAGCAGGCGCTTGGACTGCAGTTGCTGCTCGGTCCACTTGGCGCTCGAATGTGCTTTTAAAAAGTAAGATCTAGATAAGCGCATCGGTCCTGCGGCAGTGATGTAGCCGTCGGGATGGATGTCCATTTGATGCTCAATGGTATAGCCCGATTGAAGGCCAGGATTTGTAATATGAATCAAAGTATTGAAAAACCACATGAAGTAGGCTCCAAAGTGCGTCGCATTTGGATCTGGCCGTACTGGGTCCACGTACCCTTATTTTCGGTGAATCCAACAAAAGATACGGATAGCAGATCGCCATTTACTATCATGCGACGTCGGCAAGAAATATATAACATCGGGGTGGGAGCGCAATTTAGACTTTCCCGTTGAGTGGCTGCCCTCTCCCCCTGGCGCTCAATTCAAGATTCCCCCTCTTCCCCTCACCCGACAGCACCCCAGCTCCGGCTGCTCTAATGGTACGCCTTGTTTGTCAGATCCCCCTCCAGTGCTCTACTAGTATATCTGACAGTGCTTATACGAATATTGCCTCAGCCCCCTGATGAAGATCTTCCTCCCTATCCCGGGAACAGCACACGCCCCGTGAGCACGCGATCCCGACGCTGTCGCTGCAGCAGCAAGCCGGAGCTAAAAATGACCAGATACGAAGTGAGGGGCGTGCAGAGCACGATGAGTCTGTTATCCCGCGTCTTCCGCCACTGCGCCAGCCCATGCGACCTCGAGGGAAGAGGTTAACGCCTGCCCAAGAACAGTTCTTAAGCGCCCGATATGCTGATAGAAATCCCGCTGGGCACGTGGAACCTGCTGAACCTGGACACACGGCACCTGCTGAGCCTGGACACGCGGCACCCGCTGAGTCGATGACCGAGCACAAGCGTGTGAGAGATGCAAGGCCTCGATCAAGCTCCGCTAATAGCGAAGAAATTGTTGAAGTTCTGCACGAGTTGGGCGTTCCTCAAGCCTCTCGCAACGAACCGTTGGAGCCGCGCACTACCGAAAGTCTACCGACAAGTTACCGAAACCCAGACCAAAAGCATTCGGCGGAGGTGCCAGTGGGTGTTGATGCTGCGTTGGCGGAAGTCCTTCAACAACTCGATGAAGAAGATGAAGAGGCGTCCGCTGGTGACACAGACGACAACGACTACGCTGAATATTCGCCCGCGCAAACACGACCCCGCGACCGAGTGACTGGAGCCCAGCCACAATGTAGCTCCAAGCCGATTGACACCAAAACTCGACCGAAAAGTACCGAAAAACTAATTCGGGACGGATTGCCGAAGCGGAAAAGGATGACAGTCATGCGGGCAGCAACTGTGCGACCGGAGCTGATACGGAACAGCTTTTGGAGGGGCTACCACTCGTCTGGTCATCTTGGGAGGAATTTACGGCTGCATTCACTGATTTTCAAGAGGATATGTTCCAGCAGTTTGTCGCGTGTACAAGTACCTCTGTTGCGACCAGAAACGCGCAAATCAAGGCCGCTCAAATCCGTGCATCCCGGAAGTCAACGACGAAGAAGATTGGTGCTCGGAGGAAGCCACGCTCAGCGACTGGAGAGCCGTTGCTGCCGGAATCGTGAGCAAGACGAACCTTTGCAACCACGGCATGCCTTTTGAAGCGAAGGGCACAGGAAAAAGGTATCACACGAAGATTCAAGCGACAGGGTGCTGTCGAGTGAATGCCCGTGTCAAGCTGCGAGGCGGTGGCGGTGCTCGTTCTCATCTGGTCGTAAAGGCGACGGGAAGTCACAACCACGCGTTGAGCCCCCACACGTGGTACAACTACGCATCCAACCGACGTATCCAGGACGAGAACTTACGAGAAGACATAGCGGTCATGAGCAGAGCTGGTGCGAAGCCTAAAGGAATTTTAGCGTACCTCCGCGCTAAGACAGGTAAGGTGTTGTTTATATGTGGAGGTTTTGATGTTGAGGCTCATATAAGTGTTGCTGTTGTGCTTAGGAAAGCGGACTGTATTACGGGACGTGCATATCATGATCCAAGACGCGAAGAAGCGGTTTGATCCTGGATCAACGGATGGGGATCGAGCACTGAAGGTGCTCGATGAGTTTTGTGAAGGCACCCCCGGCAACACAGCGGAATTTGTGCTGGATTCTGGGAGCGGTGTTGTGCGCGTGATCACGATTCAATCTGCACGAATGCGGCGGTTGTTTGCTGCCTTTCCGGAAGTTGTTCTGGTAGACTCCACCCACGACACAAACTCGAATCGCTACAAGCTGTTTAGTTTTGCTATTCACGACGTGTTCGGTCGGGTGAGCAACCAATCCTGAAAATGAACCGGAAATGACCCGAAGTTTGTACCAAAATGTTTGTAAATTTTTGGTGCGCAGGGGCAATACATATAGCACACGTTGGTGATTACTGAAGAGAAGCCAAACCTAGCTATTGCCGTGGCCACCTTCAACAAGAACAACCCCGCTTGGACCAAGATTCGCGTGCTCATGACGGACAAGGCTGTCAACGAAAGGACGTATTTGCTGATGCATGGCCGAAGGCCCGTCAACTCCTGTGCGAATGGCACGTGGAAACCTGGTTGAACAAGTAGTGCTCCAGGCTGGGAGGCGTTGGCAAGCTGGAAACCAAGCAGCTGAAAGTCATTACGAAAGGCCAGGTGAATGCAGAGTCGCAGCAAGAATATGATGACCTGAAAGCCGCTTGAGCCGTTCCTCGACAAGCTGAACCTAGGTCACAGGCTCCCTGGAACTCCGCCGGTTCAATATTGGGCAAAGCGTTCCAGTAATTACTGGCATCCCGCAGCTGGAAGGAATTCGCGAGGCTTTTGAGACGATGGACCGAACCGACAAAGAGGACATGCTTGCGAGGTGGGACGACTACGGATGTGCTACGTACGGACAATTGAAGCTGATGGATACAGTGGTGACTGCTAAAACCAACATCAGGTTGGTTCACGCCACATCGAACTGGATTGCAGCGCTGGAGTTTCAAGTCGACAGCGTCGTTGAGCCGTTCAAGGACCAAGTGGATACCACAAAGGTGAGTTGTTTGTGATATACCGAAAACGTTTCGAACTTTTACCGAAAATCTAATGTGTCGTTCGGCGTTAGGACGACCATGTACAGGTGATCAAGGAGTTAAACCTCGGTCAAAGTTTCGTCGGCAAGCGTCTACAGTACGGAGTTGACTTCCTCGACTTCCATGAAAATCTGTGGCTACATTCAAGCTCAATTATCGGGGGTTGTACCGGACGATTCGAATGATTGTTGCGCTTCCGATTTTGTCTTCAATGACCCCGCCCACCGCCCACCCAACCGATTTCGTGTTCGACAGCTAGTCGAAAAACAGCGCTTTGAGTCAAGTATGCACGCAGAGGGGCCTATTAACCGAAGGAAGTTAAATTTCGGAGCCGAATTCATACGAGGTCGTTTCAAATAACATGGTATGATCTCTATCCGTGGCTCGAGTATTCACCGAATCGAGATGCAGCATATTGCCTGTTTTGCTATTTGAGCCGGGACGTGATGGCAATGAATAAAGCGTTTTCGCCGTATTGCCAACCATCTACAGGGTTTAAAACCTGGAAGAAGGCAACTACGAAGTCTGGCTTCGCGAAACACGTAGGCGGGTCCTGCTCGAAACACAAGATGGCCGAATTCGCCCCTGTCGACAGGCTATCAGCAAAGGCGGACATTTCTGTGGCAATTCAACAACAACGCAAAACAGAACGATAACAAACTAGAGAACGACTGGGGATGATTTTGGATATCTGTCTCTTCTTAGCAAAGTAAGGCATGCCATTTCGAGGACATAATTTTCTTGGAGTTGGTCAGCTTTATTCAACAACAACTTATTCAATGTACAGCTGACGTTATCCGACAGCAGATCATACTCAATGAGCTGGGCGATGGATTTTTCGCTTTTGGCAGATGAAGCTAGCCGTGATGAGGATATGGCAATTGTCATTTGCTTTGTTTCTCAATCTACTGGAAAATTGTGGAGCAATTTGTCGGGTCGGTTCGTGTTGGGGATACTGCTGCAGAAACTCTATACATTTGTTTGACTTCACAACTTGCGACCTGGGGCTGCAGTTTTCTCGATGTCGTGGCCAGGTAAATGACGGGGCTGCTAACATGTCTGCCATATTCAATGGTCTTCAGAAACGCATTCGAAGGAGCTGCCCGTATGCCTACTACATCCATTTCTTCGCCCACGGATTGAATCTAGTTATCGTGGCAGTAGCAAAGACAACAGTTTCCGTTGTTGATTTGTTCGATACCGTAATCCCCCTGTCAGATGCGTCAGCTCTTTTCAACCAATAGCTGATCTAGAAATCGCACATGTTCCAATTCTTTGTCATAAGGGTCAGTTGAAAACCGGTAATTTACTAGTTTCCAAGGCGAAATTGTATGGTCGTGCTTCATTCAAGAATCAGGGGAGGAATGGAAGGAGCAGGACCGCGCGAGTGTCGGGGACGTGCCGCGTCGCATGGAACACCGCTTCGGCACCGGCTCGCTGGCCGGACGCTTCGCTTTGATCATCTCTGTTAGCGAGAGGCAAGGGGCCGAAGGAGAAGGTTACGGAAACTCCGCGTGCGCCGTGAAGGACACCTGCTGGTGGGTGCGCAGCACGTCGAGCAGATGGAAGGCCAGCTCTGATATGATGCCGTGCTGCGCCCCCGTCATCAGCTTATTTGCCTTCAGAGTGGCGCTCGAGAACTTGTTGATGTGTGGACACTCGATTCTTGGCGCCATGAGCCGACCTCGCATCCGACAGGGACGGTGCTGCTGCCATTATCTCATGCCGGTGATTCTAATCGGATGCTTAGTTGCTGTAGGACTGCAGTAGTACATATTTAGCGGATCGTATCCAGGTCAACGAACTCCTCGTGCATGTAGCTGCGTGTGCTCTTCCTGCGCGAACACGCAGAGCTCTACACCCTTCACTCTAATTAGTCGTGCTTCGAATATAGTCATGAAAGTGTACCTTTTCGTGACACAGCTCGCCACAAAATTTTCCAGATGAGCTGAAATTTGCACAAAGACACCGGATTTCGTCAGATCTCGCGGAGATAAATCCAGTCGTGTCATCAGGGCTACACAACTCTAAATATTAAAGCCAATAGCATTCGAGGAACGTTTACATTTCTGCAGCAAAATCGTAAACCATAATAAGTCATGGCACGACTAATTAGAGTGAAGGGTGTACATGTACTCCAGCTTCATCAACTGTACCGGTACCAATACTGGTACATATTCGATTAAGTTCGTGTATTTCACTGTTTATACTCCTTGCATTAAACCCTATCCCGTGTGTATTTCGAGTGACGCCTCTGACAGGGGGAATACGGTACGTACAAAGTCTGCATACAACATACAGTGCGTCGTGCAAGAGAAACTTTGAGCTTAAAATGGAGGAATTGCAAGAGAGACAGCAATTAATAGAGGCTGGCATTATTGAGACTGATTATGGTCTCAACCAGCCTGTATCGACTGAGTCATTAAGCCAAACTCGATGGAATTGTAGGGTACGTGCACTGCAACGAGTGCAACAACTATGGTTTCCGATCACGAGAGTTCTGGAAGTTGCTGCTGTCGACGGCTGAGACGCAAAGAAGAGATCTCAGGCGTCGGGTACGCTGGATAAGATGTGAACACTTGATTTATTTTCCATCTCGAGGTTTCAATCGTCATCCTCGAAAAGACGAATGTTTTGTCCATGCATCTGCAAAGAAAAACATGGATTTAACTTCTGCAGCAACGCTTTTAGAACAGATTCATGCAGAATTGATGCAAATGCGGGATGATAGCTTCGATATATTTGACACGACGAGTTTTGATGCGGTCTGGGAGCGTTCCGTTCAATTTTGCTCATTGATCTAGACTGATGACGCGGCCGTGATTCCAAATAGAAGTGGCGAATGGAAACGACGAGGAGCTCGTAGCAGAGGTCGAGGTCGGGAAGGCTTTCCAGGAGCTGACCCTACAAGGATGAGCCCCGCAATAACCACCGCGCAACATTATCGCGACGAGGTATACACGGCCATTGTCAAGAACATTATTTTAGAACTTGAGTCTAGATTTTCAAGTGAAATGGTGAGATTGAAGGAACTATCAGTCCGAGACTTGCATTTACGAGGTGGAGTGTTGATAACATCGTGGACATCGCCATGGAGTTCTACCCAGATGATTTTAGCAATCAAATGTCGGAATTACGAAGCCAAGCTACAAGATTTGGAACGCTTGCTAAAATCGATAAACGATTTTCGGTTCTGGTGTCGACAGAAGATCTTAGCTAAGCGATGATTGCAAACGACATGGTACCAAGTTTTCCCACGCTACATCGTTTGATTCGCCTGGTGTGTTTTGCCTGTATCCACTGCTGAAACCGAGCGCTCATTTTCAGCAATGAAAAGACTCAAGACTAGACTTCGAACCACGATGGAAGACGCGAGGATGTCAGACCTGCTGCTACTAACTAGCGACTTGACCAAGACAGTAGATTCCGATGCTGTCTTAGAGGCGTTTAACGCAATGACTGACCGCCGTCTTGCTTTCTAGATAAGCCAACACACCAAGCTGCTCGAAAGCGAGCTGGTCGGTCGTCAGAACTCGCTCGACACCGCCAAGTGGCGCATTGTAGCGTTAAATATTAAGGTTTAGGCGTACATTGATAATACAAAAAGTTGTATGCCCCCCATTTTTTTAGGCTGGCTCCGCCTCTGCTGCCATGACCCGTTGACAGCTCGTAAGCCTACTACTCGTCATTTGCAAGAACTGTGTGCTACTTACGGACGCATGGGACTTCATAGATTTGCTGAACTCGACCATCGGCCGCTATGACGGCGACATTTACCGTGCCATGGTGGGTCGTGGAGCTGACGAGCCGTTGAACAAGGCGCATGTGCCCGATCGCTATGAGCAGTTCATCAAGCCGCTTTTGCAGTCGACCCTGTAAAATGGTTGGGTAATGTGTGGGAATCAAACGAAAAACGTTGGAATGCATGGATGTCTAGTTATCACGTTTCCAGAATGGTATTGTCCATGAATCCTTAGCTGACGGCCAACATCAAGCGAGCGCACCGCCGTCCTCACCCCTCACCATTATTGTCGTCGCAAACGTTGCTCACGATTTACTGGTAGTTGAAAGCATCCGGTTGTGCTGAGGGCCGGTGCTAATCAATACAATTTAAACTGAGAGCGCCCAACAGTGTAGCCCGATAGACTACCCTGGTCGATGCCACCACAAGGCGTAGATCAGCACTCAGTAGAGCTTGATGTACGTGTTGTTGTTATACACGTACGCCGCTCCGGCCATCGTGATCAAATTGTCAAGGATTCTGTCGCGACCAACGTTCTTCACCCCACAGCTCACCACGTCGCATTCGTTGGCATTTCCGGAGTCGATGTTCTCGGCCATGTGTTGGCATTTGTATCCGGCGTCATTTTAAAGGGGGTTGGGAGTCGAGTCATCGATGCCGTAGTCGGACATGTAGTCCGACCTGAACAGGTCCTTAGCATGACGCTGCGCCGCAGCCTGCAGCTTCCGCCGGGGCACCGCGACCCTTTTCGTCGCCTTAAATCTCGTAATTCAGCCACGCTTGTTGGAACTCGTCGCTGTACGGGCTGTTGCGGCCGGACCGTCAAATCGGTCCAAGCCGATCTCGGACCAGCCCGCAAGGGAGCCACGAGTGGCTGTAGATGCAGTAGTGGTTTGGAGGAACAAGCACGTAACTACGCTCAATAGACTCAGTTTCCAATTCGATCTCGGACCAACAAGTGCCTAACAACAACGCTTGTCTCTGAACTTTCATTCTCGTACTGATCCTTCATTGTCGTCAGCAGTTAGACTCGCCCAAGTCTCCATCGCGACAGAGTGATAGCCCGCGAAAGCAGCTCACTCGACGGGCACTACCTGTCTATTAGTCGCTTTCACTTTTCCAGAACATACCAGAAGGCTCGGTTTACTGGCTTCAGTTACCGGCTTCAGGAATTAATCCGATTTGGGATGTCCAGTATCCCAGTACAATTTATTAGTTTCTAAAGGGTACTATATTCTGCAAAAATAACGATATAAATGTCTATTTTCCTTTTCAAAGAGGCCATATTTTTCAGGGTATATTTGTTTCGAAATTATGCTGCCCATGTATTCTAATCCATGTATTGCCCACATTTTGGCAGGTATTGTCCATGTTGTATTTTATGAAATTTGAAAAACCTTACCAGCTCATTTCGATTAGACGCGCGGAAGCCACACGCCACGAATCGGGAGGCTGCCAGGCTACCCCCTCCGCCACTGCTCCACCGCTGTACGCACCAAGGCCTCCTGCTCACCCTGCCAATGCGTAACGGAGCTGCGCCACGCGCCAAGACGCCAACAGCAGCTGCGCCACGCACCAAGACGCCACCAAGAGCTGCGCCTCGCCCCGAGACGCCTACACGAGGAGCTGGCGGCACGTGCTCCATTGCTGAAGGTACGAATCTCGCTACTCTCTACACGCTGCTTGCACTTACCGTTGGACTAACACGCACCTGTCATCTCGTAGGCCACGAACGTTCCGCAGCCGATCATTTACGCCGAGCGCAGTTAGCAGACCCCGAAGGTGAGGAGATGGCGTGACTGGTGTTGAATGCATGCGTCATAAGGCCACATATTGACCATGTATTGGCAACGTTTTCGCCATGTTTTTATATGTTTTGTAGTGCTGGAACCATGGCGCGGACCAGGAATACCGACAAAATTCAGAAGCGCTTGAAAGAGGAAAAGATACAAGCGAAAGCTGCAGCTGAAGTGAAGAAAGCCGCTGAAGAGAAGATGGCCGCTGAGGAGAAGATGGCCGCTGAGGAGGAGGAAGCTGCAGAAGAGGATTAGGAACCTGCACAAGAGATGGAGGAAGAACCTGAAGAAGTGGAGGAAGAAGCTGAAGAAGTGGAGGAAGGTGCTGAGGACGAGGAGGAAGATGCTGAAGACGAGGCAGCAGTTGAGGAGGATGAAGAAGCTGAGGAGAATGTGGCAGAGGAGGAGAGTGATGATGAAAGTGAGCGTTGTGATCAAAGTTCTGGCGGTAGCGTATCGTCTCGAAAGAGATCGGCTTCGGATAGTTCGGAAGAGCTACACTACGCACCTGCGATGAAGAAACACCACAAGTCGTGGGCTAGCTTTGAAGCGTATTTGAAGACATACGAGAAGCACACAAAGACGGTGTTAGCAATCACTGAAACCCTCAACGTCCGGCTGAGGAACGAGCGTCTGAAGAAGCAGAAGAGGTACCTTAACAAGCCGGATTCAGAGATACCTCTGGTGCCCGAAACTATGGACCCCTATCAGCGACTCTACATTTACACTCACGAATGAAAAGTGCGATCGCGCTCGACTGGGTTGCGGCCCGTTCAACGGGTGACGTTTACTGGCTGCAAGGTCCGGTTCCTCGCCCAAGTCTATGAACATACAGCAGGAAAGTGGTGGATCGAGATTAAGCTGGAGTTCTACGGCCACAACCACCACGTGTCTGATGAAGTATTCCGTTCGTATCCAAGCATCCGCATGGTCCCAGATGACTCCCGATAATGAGCAACGTGGAGCTACTTGTGAATAATGGAAGCAAAGCGAGTAGGATCTACGACTACATCCGTGACAACTCTATTCACCTAGTGAAGATGCGGGACGTTTACAATCTCGTAACGCGCAGGTCCGTGTGGAGTGTTTGCATCGTCAAGGTAATGAGTCGGTTAATCTAATGTATGCGTTTTATTGCGTAGGGGACGAACTTTCCGACCACGATCAAGTGGCCGAACTTCTTGTCAACTTCAACCTGCTTGCAGAAGGGAACGTGTCGACGGTGAATGAAAACGCGCGAGGAAAACGGCCGTCATCTCCATCAGTTCGCAACACATGCGGAAGCTGTATCACAGATTCCCGGAGCTGTTGCTGATCGACTGCACTCACAAGACCAACCGGTATGGTGACCATGTATTGACCATGTATCCATCATGCACTAACCATGTATTGAATTATGTGTATTGGCCATGTCGTGGCATGTTACTACAGGTATAATTACCAGTTGTGTACGTTCATGGTGATGGACCAGTTCGGGAATGGCCAGCCGGTGCAGCATTCGGTCATTGAACGCAACGCAGATTGGCATATGGTGAAGACGGTCGATCATTTTCAGGGCATTAACGCGTGGGAGGCGACGAGGGTCGTTGTCGTAGACAAGGACCTGAAGGAGATCGAAGTGTTGACGCGCATGTTTCCCGACGCCCGCATCCTTCTTTGTCACTTCCACGTGATTAAGTGGCTTGATTCCGCTGTCCGTGATGACAAGAAGTACGGAACATATCCTAGTGAAGTGCTGAAACAGATCGACCACTGCGTGGCGAACATGGTGTATGCGAAGACGGACGACGTGTTTCAGAAACATGCTGACGAGTTGAAGTTGCTCGCTTGCCGAGGTGGACGCGAGGTACTGTGGACATACTTCAGCAAGAATTGGTCTGCGAAGAAGGAGATGTGGGTAACGGCGTTTCACATGGATTTGCCCCACTTTCGAAACAATACAAACAACAGACTCAAGAACTTTTTCGGGAAGGTCAAGGCCGACCTCGACGGGTCGTTCTCCATGAAGGACTGTCTGCAAGCCATCCTCAACTTCCAGCGCCGTAAAGAAGACGAATATCACTCAAAGGTCATGATGCCGGGGTCCATCCGGAACGCGAACTACGGAGAAGAGATGAACCAACGGTTGGGAATAACTTCAGGATGGCTTGCCGAGATATTCTTTGTGGAGTATCAATTCGCGACAGACCCTGAGACGATGGCGCATTACACTTTTGAAGAACGACAGCATCTCGTTCATGTCAGTCGCGAAGGACGTGTCCACCGAGTCGACACAAACGCACGGCTCTGTGATTGTGAATTCTCCGCCACGATGAAGCTGCCGTGTCGACATGTACTGCTCTACCGGAAGCATCTCGGGGATGTCTTCACGATCCCGTATTCGTCGATACATTCCAGGTATTGCCCAATTTTTGACCATGTATTAGCCATGACTTGCGTACAGGTTATGACCATGTATTCACCATGTATTGACCATGTACTGAACATGACTTGTGTGTATGTTTGGTTAGGTGGCTGTGGACGTCTGCCTTAGAGGACGAGATCGCTACTATCGACTTTCCTATCCGCGTTAGCACATGTCGTGATGATGTGAAGATGAAGAAGCAGATGACTGAGCGAGACAAGTACAAGCACGCCCAAGAAGTGTTCTCGCGTATCACCACGGAGCTCACTGACTTCCCAGACGCAAAGTTTGAAACAGCGATGCAAAATCTGGAAAGATGGTGGGACAATTTGCGTCAAGGGACTTTGTCGTTACCGGTGCAACCTTCGCAGAGTGGGTCTGATGATGTAGCGCCAACGCAACTAGCTGTCACCACTGCGGCCGATGAAGAGGAGAAAGACGAACAAGTACATGAGAATAGCATCGACGAAACTGACGGAGATTTGAAACTGAAGCCATTCAACCCGCGAGCTCCGAAGTCAGGGCGGCCTAAGAAAAATCGTGCTGCTGCAGACTCTAAGCGAAGTGCAGAGCGAAAGGAGTACAACCAGGGCAGCAAATTGCGGAAACTGCTCCGTGGGAAAGATGTGGTGGAAGTCAAGAGCTATCTCAAGACGAACAGGCCTGCGCTGAGTGAAGTGCTCTCATTTCTAAACACGTTCGAGGTTCGCTTCCTGGCTACACAAAGAAGAAGATGACTGCAACTCTGAGCACTTCAGAGACGGACCAAACGCCAATGCCTTTCCGACTGCCTGAGGCTACGGTAACGGCTGCCTTCCTTAAAGCAGTGGAGAAGGAAGCAGAAATGGACGGCGCCGAGAAGGAGGAGGATCTTTGTTCTCCCGTAGAGGGAACTACCCGTGACAGTGCGCACACTCAATGGTGCGGTCCATATCGGGGGCAGGTGACTTTTCGAAGGACAGACTCGACGCCATAAAATACCTGTGGAACATGGCCAATACCTGTTCTCGTGGAATGCAATGCTACTCGTGGCTCATGGGCAAGGTCGACGTCCGGTTCCCGGATGAAGGAGCACAAGCGGTCGCAAGTAAGATGATCAACGTCTGGCCGCAAGACAGCATCCCAGAATTTAGCTTTGACGTGCTTTGGGCCGACACTTACTGCGTGCGGTCCGGCGTGTGGTTCAACGACATCATCATTCAAGCTTTTCTGGAAACGCTGTCACACAAGTACAAGAAGTGCAAGACAATTCTCCTACCTCAGCTGAGAAACCCGGCACCAGACAAAGGCAACCGTATTCCACAAGCCACGCTCGAGACGACCTCCGAGGACTTCGTCTTCATGCCGATCAATTTGAACAAAAGTCACTGGGCGTGCATCCTTGTAGACATGGCGAAGGGAATGCTTCTGTGCTACGACAGCCTGGACAGCCACCCCCACCACAAGCTTCTATCGGAGTTGGCATCAGAGATGGAAGCAAGAGCACTGACCGGTTTCACGCACATCGCTGTGTACAACCCGTTGCAGAAGGATAGCGACAATTGCGATCTCTTTGTGTGCCTTTTCTTATGGAAGCGCCTGTGGAAAGATCTCGGGAGTGACTACACTGAAGAAGGTCTTGCTTGAAGACGCTCGCACATTCTGCATGCAGTTGTGAACTTCGACAAGGAGAAGAAGGAGGATGCAAGCATCTAGATCTACGATCTAATCAACGAGCATTGTTGTCACTGTCAACTTCACTTTGCGTATATATATTGACCAGGTTTTGGTTAGGTATCATAGTATGCATTGACCATGCTCGCGTAGCATGTATTGCCCATGATTTGAGTAAGTATTGTGCTTCCTGATGTTTTGACAGGCCAATGTAATGTTAGTGTACCGTACACGTACACTGTGTACGTGCTATACTGTCACTCATCGATAGTTCAGTTGAGATCTTCGACATTTATAGCTGGACAGATTGAGTGGACAGGATTGACCGACAACAGCCAATCTCTCTCACTCTTCATTTCTCGTGACGTTCCGACAATATGTATCGTACATGTTTTAGACATGGGCGTGAACAGGTTTCTTATCGGATGTTGTGACAGGCCAAGCTGGTAAAGTTAGTGTTCCGTACACATACACTGTGTACGTGTTATACTGTCACTCTTCGATAGTTTAGTTGACTTCTTCGACATTTATAGCTGGACAGATTGAGTGGACAGGATTGAGCGACAACAGCCAAGCTCTCTCCCTCTTCATTTTTCGTGACGTTCCGACAATATGTATCGTACATGTTTTAGACATGGGCGTGAACAGGTTTCTAATCGCGAATTTATTTTCTGCTTCCGTCATTTAAAAGGAAACAATTTCCGCTTCGTTTGAAAAAACATCGATGATACCTGACCATACATGCTCAATACTTCTCTGTCCGGCCAATATATACAAATTTGGGTTTTCCGCCTCTCAGTCGGTCAATTTTGGTAGCTAAACGCGAAGAAGTAGCTTAAACGAAAGAACAGGTCTCGAGGTTTGTGTTGATATTTATCTTTGGCACTTAACTCAATTGGTATGCTAAATAACTTCGCAAACCCGAGCTGAGTTTGACGGCATAATAACCTTTTTTCGTAACCCGCCTCTAAATTAGCGATATTAGCCCCAAAATGGTAGAGCATCGTCAACGCTTTGCGATTCTCCTCGTAATAGCACAATCTATGGAACCTCCCACCTGACTCAAGAATTGCAGTATTACAAACGAGGTTTTATCCAGCGTTATGATCATGATTGCAATTTCTGCCCTAACCTAAGTGCGATTTCATCCAATCATGATCAGGTTACTGTCCGCTGCCAGTCATTTATCTGGTCAAATTTTGGCCAATAAAATTCATGTAACATTTTGTGTGGCGAACAAAAACCAAATTCGTATAAATTGGCCGGACAGAGTACATGATAAAGTAGGCCTACCCCTTATAGAAAACATTTGCAGCATCACCAGCCTATTTGTTTTCGCAAAATAGCATCTTTCCGGATCCCTAGGGGATGTAAGTTTACGGGTGGCTCTGAAATAAATTACAGAGAGTTTCCAATGACCGCAGTAACCAGATAAAAACATTCTGGTGAGAGTTTTGATTTGGGGAAAATTCCAAAGGGGACTCAAATCGAAAAACATTTTCAAAGGGGGACTCGATAATTAAAAAGCTAACGTTAGGATAGCTTTTACTCACTGAGAAATCGTCGCTGGACGGCACGCGATGTACGAAAAGAACGTTATTAATTACTTCGAAGTAGGACAGAGTTGATAGTACCGGATATTCCACGACACCAGCAGCGTCATGCTTATCCCCCTCTCCATCAGGTGCATGCCTCAGCGTACTTCGTCTAACAGGCCGAGAAAGGACCCGCCCGCACCGCATAATGCTCATCATCCCGTTACATTGGTATCTCACGCCGTTGAGCGCGTGTCGTCCAGCGACGATTTCTCAGGCTGAGTAAAAGCTATCCTAGCTTTTTAATTATCGACTCCCTTTGAAAATGTTTTTCGATTTGAGTCCCCCTTGGAATTTTCCCTTGATTTGCTCCAAGACTCTCAACTTGGGACCCAAGATCAATGTTCAGGAGTAGAGGGCAAGTACTTCTTGAATTTTCATTGCACCCCGAAAGTCTTAGAAAGATCATCGTCCGCGAAGCTGTCTCAAATGAATAAAACAAAATCGGTCAAAGTTGTGCACAGTACTATGCTGTGGATCGGTTACAACCTAGCCATGATTCCTCCAAGGGGTTACACGGTATCCCTACGCCCTCCTCAATCTGGCGGCGACGAACTCGAATTTTGGCCGGATCCGGATTACACGCTATAATTTGCATGCGATGACTGTAGCATATACCCACGACCGACGTGTTTGGCTTGCTACCTGGTAACCGACACTGTCGAAACATTACTCCATCGCACATTTGAATTGTTTCCGCTGTTGGGGTTTGTGATAATCCGGTATAAGGCTGGCAAACACTTGCAGAAAACTCCTCGAAGACTTTCAGCGTTGCCTGAGTAGCGAGCAGCGTGGGATCGTCGAGGCAAGTCGTATCACTGCAAAACGGGTTGGTGAGGTCGCAGGTTCCGAGAAATCGATTACAACACAGATAGGCGCCTTGATATACTGCGAAGTGCACAATTTTCCCAGCGAGTGCCAGGTCAGGAATCCGAGACAAGTCCTTCATCACGCTAAACTCGAGTCGCTGAAGTCGTGGCAAATGCTCGAAAGGTGGGAGCGCAGTGAACTCGCCCATGCGAGCAAGAACTATACAAGACAAATTCGGGACTCCATTTAAAGACGGAAGTCGAGTCATTCGTTGATGAAGTCCAAACTGCAAATACCGCAGCTTGGGCATGTCACTGAAGAGATCGTCGGCCAAGTCTCCAAGGTTCTTACTGCCGACTTTGCCTTCGATTTGTCTGTGGATGCAGTAAAACAATGAACTGATCAGTACGGAACCTGTAGGATTCCGCCCAGACAATGAGCTGCGCACAAGTATTGTAGCTTGCGAAAATCTTTAGCCCAAGTCGGTAGTTCTTCAATCGCGCAGTTGATTAAGGATCTACACAAAGAACACGCACATGTAAAATGAGGACAAGTGTGCCAGTCGCACTGGGCGAGCTATAACGTACATGAAATTGAGATTATGGCAGCCACGGAGCTCGTCTGGTAGCACCATCAGCTGCCGATTGATCAACTGAATCATTTCCAAAGTCCCTGCTGCCGCCAGATCCTTGACAGCGTTAATGGCGTCGACCGGGTGAGTCCATTCGTAATACGTTTTGGGGGCACGAATACCATCGATGAGAGCTAGACAAGGGCAGAGCTCTGGGTCGTACCACCGATAGGCGAACACAACGCATTCCGGGTGAGAAGAACAGGCTTTTTGCGAAGTCGATACAGACTGTTGAGTGACAACAACAACACCGATGCTGTACGTGATAAATAGAATAGCCGCTGACTTTGGGACAGCTCGCTGGCACGAACGCAAACCACTTGCTGTTTTCGGGGATTGCAAGAGCATTGACTGCTTCTGTCCCAACGATTCTTTCCTCTTCCCTTGTTGCTGCTGGCGCTGCGATTGCATTTGAATTAGGACCTCAACCACCCGCTTGAAGCGATATGAAAATCCAATATTCATCCCGATTCGAAGGACAAAGTCCGACATCGTGCGAATTCTAAGTGAATCAAAGGAAACTCGGAAGAGAGCAATTTCCGTCGGGTTGGCAAACATTCTAGCGCGTCTCTCAAAACTTCCTACAGGTAGCTCCTCCACGTTGATCTGGTACACGGCACGGTCAAAATCAAAATTGTCGGCGCTATACACGAGCACCACGATAGGGAACAGCACGGCGGTACACAAATCAAACAGCGAATCGATAAGAATTTCAGCAAACGCTGTGTATCGGTGGCTGATGATCTCTACAGCACAAAAAGAGAGTTTAAGGCTGTAAACACGGCGTATCCAAACGTGAGGTGTACTGGCGTCCCAGATTCCAACAATTCACTGAGAAGTAGCGACTGCATCACTAAGTCGAGGGCTTTGAGACACAAATTCTACAATAACGCGCGCACAAACGATTCTTAGCGCGTGTACATGTACGTGCCACAAGTTATTTGCTGTAGGTTGTACATTTACTTACCCATAGTTTTCGATGTCTTCCGTGAAAGCCAGTAAGCTCTTTCACAAACACGCAGAGTTCCCAAATCAGTCTATAAACTCTGTGGCGGAAGTCTAGCTTCGACCAGTCATTGAATTCTGTTCTGTTTGGCGCACATCGCCTCAAAATTCGATCGAGAAAGGAGCCCTCTACGTGATTGTATTCGCGCCAAACGAGAATTTTGAGCAAGACGAAGACGTATAAAATCACAACTACCGCCAATCCAGCGACGCTGGCAACCTGTAGGGCCTTTACTTCTTCAGGAATCAACCAAAACTGCCCGTCGTCGTATTCACTCGTGCCCATGAGAAAGTTAGCTGTCTCGTTTGGTGCTAGTGTGAGTACAATCAGCCAAATGGTCCAGGAAACACAAACGAGTGCCACCACAACCATGGGGATCCCCAGAACACCAAACGCATCTTTGAAAGTGACGTATTTCAATCGAATCACCACGACACTGCGTCGGCGCAGAGCTGCAACGTTGAAAGCCCCTCGGGTTGTGAGCTGAGGTGAAGAGCTCAACGGAGTTACTTCGGAATTGCTCAATCTCTGCAAAGGCTTGCGCAGCTTTTGCCAAACACTTGCCGAAGGCTCAGCGATCACAGGTCCCCGCTGGACGAAGAGAGGTTCAGCAGGACGAGTCTTCATGATTGAGTTCACTGGAAATGTGAGTTCTCCATTTTTGCAGATACCAAGTTTAGCCTTGCAGATAAACTCACGCTTGTCACGAAACGAATTGACGTCTGAGAGTCTAAGAACGAAGCTTCCCATTAAAAATGATAACCAACGATGACGCTGTCATATTCACAAGCTGCAGGTTCGACCTGCTTACAATTTCATGGGGAGGGCATCTCGGTGATACTTGGCGCGGAAGAAGTCGCGCACGTAGCCGAGCACGAAAAAGTACTCGTAGATTAGGACGGCGGCTGTGTCGGCGATGCCCCAGCCGAAGAGCTCCCAGCGGAAGCCGCTAGGCAGAGGAATATCCGGCAGCCCCACCACGTTCGTACTGCTGGCCACACGGAACTGGTCGCCGAAGCGCGACGGCGGACCAACGAAGGTCACCACCAGCACCACGATCAGCAGTGCGTACCAGAAGAGCAGGAACATGTTGTGCCAAATGGGGCGACGGAAGCGTGAGCCCAGGCCCATGGTGAGACCCGTGGACATTTGCTGGAAGCAGATAATAAACCACAAAGTGGAACCCAGGTTGCTGTCCTGCAATAACCACCACTGCACCAGGTTCACGTTGCTCGGCTGGAACGGACAGTACCAGGGCTGCGTGGTCAGGTCGTGGATGGCTCCGTACAGGAACAGCCAATGGATCGCAGCAGCACCCACCAGCGAACACACCGTCGTGGGACCCACCAAACTCGACGTAGGACGCTGCGGGCCCATGGCCTGAGCGGACGAGCGCGCGTGAGCCCGTACGAGATCCCAACCAAGATGGCACCATCCAGATACATGAAGCCGAACTGCGAGATGAACACGCCGTTGTAGTACATAACGGTGCGGCAGCCTATGCCGATGAGACCGTACATGATGAGGTACTTGACACTCGCGAACGACGTTGCCAGCGCACCGCGGCCTTCAAGCACGAGGTCCACGACCGACTTGAGCGTTCGGGACTTGCTCGTGAATGGAGACACAACCGAAGCCTCGGCATCGCTCAAAGCAACACCAACGTGGGCAATACGAAGAGCACCGCAGTCATTGCCACCATCACCGCACATGCCTGTCACGGAGCCCGTGCCCATGTGAAGCTTCACGCAGTCTACCTTGCCTTGAGGCGTCATGCGACTGAAGATGCGAGTCTTGAGTAGGATCTTCTTGATGTCTCCCATCTTGACCAGGAAGTCGAAAGCCTTGCCAGTCACAGCCAACTCCACCTTCGTGTCCACGGATTCCATCATGTCGCGAATGTCATCGAACGAGAACACCTGCTGGGTCTCAACGTCCTTCCACACGAGCATGCTGCCCGTCTTCTCGTCGGTAACCATGTCGCCGAGAACCATCTGCGAATCCTCCTCCACCATGCCACTAGCGCGAGCAATGTAGCAACCTGTCATAGCGTTGTCACCCGTGATCATCACGGAGCGAATGTCACCCTGTTTCAGCGTTAGGATAGCGTCGCGCGAGTCCTCCTTAATCTCATTGCGGAACATGATTAGACCTAGCAGTGCCAAGGACTCCTCAACAGCGTCACGGTCAGCCAGGAAGGCAGTCAAGTCGCTCTCGCTCATCGCCGGCATCTCTTTGTACGCAATACCAAGCACGTAGCATCCGTTCTTGGCCAGATTCTCAGCAGTCTCGAAGTAGTTGGCAGGGATCGAGGCCTTGCTGGACACCGACTCCATCTTCTCGTACGAGCCCTTGCAGAACACGATCAGCTTTCCGGTGCTCCTCTGTTTCATTACGACACTCATCGACATGCGGTGGTGGTCAAACTCAAAACGCTTGACAAACTCTAGCTCCTCCGAGCCATCCGCGGACTGCACGACAGGCAGTTGACCTTCTGATTCAATGAGCTTCCACTGCGTGCTCTTGAACATCTTCACCTCAACCTCGTTACCAACCAGCTCGCCGTTCAGCGAGCCAACAGCGTGGCAGGAAGCAAGCGAAAACTTCATCGTCTGGTTCAGTGAAGCATCCGTCATGTCGTTGAACTCCGAGAGGAATTCGCCCGAGTCACCGATAGGCACACATCCACGGTAGTCCAGACCCTCCTTCGTGATCGTGCCTGTCTTGTCGAAGCAGAACACGCGCACCTTGCCGCAAAGCGTGATACGCTGAGTGTTCAGGCAGAAGACATCCTGCTTCTGAAGACGTTTGGCGGCGTTCACCTGACCGACAGTCATCACGACGGGCAGCAGGGGTTGAGCACAGCGCTGAACATGAACATGCCGTATACGAAAGCGAACAGGGTGTTGCTCAGACCAGCGTTCTCGATCAGGAACTTCATGGCGAAGTAGGCGGCGATGAGACCGATGATGAACAGAACGGAGAAGACTGCCTTCAGGTGCTCGTCGTACTTGAATCGGATCGGGGCGGGGTACAGAATAGCCTGGACGAGTTGACCACGGCTGGTGTGGGCACCAGTAGCCTGCACAATAGCGAGGATCTCCTCATCACGGCCTGAAGCCAGCGTTCTTGTACCAGAGAAAAGGGTGTACTTCTTGCCGTTGCCTTCGGCGTCGTAAACGTCGTTGCTGTCGTTGGGCAGCGGGAACTTTTGCACGGGCATCGATTCACCAGTCAACATAGACTCATCGCAAACCGTGGAGCCCTTGACAATCACCAAATCGCACGGCAGCTCCCAGTTCTCCGCAACACGTACGAGGTCACCCGGCGCCAGGTCCGAAGACTTTATCGTCAACCACTGTCCGTCACGCTTGACCGTCACCTCTGCCACGTAGTGCGTCATCTGCACGACAGACGAGAGCATGCTGCGCTTGGCGTAGATGTTGAAAGCCGCCGCCAGCACAATCACCACCGTGTTGAGCACCGACACCCACACGTAGTCCGTGAAGTACCATACGTAGTAGCACATGAGCTGGTAGATGTAGAAGAAAGAGAAGAACTCGTCAACGACTGACGTCGCCCAAGATGGCATCTCCACTTCGATAGCGTTGCGGCCCACGATGTCCAGACGGCGAGCGTATTCGTTGCTGGTGAGTCCCTGCGAGTCCGAGAGGATCTTGTCGTACGAGTCCGGGAGCACAACGGAGCCCGGCACGAACTTGTCCTCCACATCATCAAAGGTGTAGCGCAAGTGTTGGAACTCGAGGTAGCGCGCACCTTCAGCTGTCGTGTGCACCGTCACAGTCTCCTCCACACCCTGGCGCGAGTGCGGGAATATAAAGCTCTCGACTTTGAGCACCATCTGAGCGACGCCCGAGCGGTCCGCCAGCATCGTCTCCGTCACCTCGGGCTTGTACATGAGTACGCGCGTGCACTTGTCCAGCGCCGTCGGGTAGCGGAAGAAGTTGAGGATCTTGAAGCGGTACACCACGACCACGACGAACCAGAAGGTGGCGATCACCCAGAGCGAGATAAACACCTTGATGACGACCGTGGTGGGGTTGAACCACGCCGCGTACGTGTCGGTGGCCAGCTTGCCCTGGTTGTCACGGATCGTAAGGATGATGGGGACGTTGAGCAGCACCGTCATGAGCACGAAGTAGGCGAAGACCGCGTAGCCCACGTGCGAATCCGTGTAGCCTGTCTGCACAATGTCCTCGGTGCTGTGGCGCAGTTGCACCTCGGACGGTCGGTCAGCTAGTGACGGTCGGGTGGTCGACGTCTTGATACCGGGCGTCTCGGGGCCTCCGCGGTGGTCCAGCAGCTTCTTACTGCCATCTACAATGGTCGTGAGTGGAGCCGCCTCGTCCGACGAGTGATGGACGCCGCGCACGGAGCGCAGTGCAGCCCAACAGGCCAAACTGAGGAAGCAGAAGCCGTAGATGGCGTACACGACCACGAGCGGCGTCTCGGTGAACGAGTTGAAGCGGTAGATGGACGCGCTCGAGGCGGACACGCACAGACTCTGCGCGGTGGCGTTGACCGATCCGTCGTCCAGCATGAGACTCGTGCAGACAGCGCCAATGGGCAGCGACGCGTTGTTGTTGCGCGGGTTGGGCGTGGCCGTCCAGAAGACGGACGTGTCGGTCGAGTCCTCGGCCAGTGACGCGTTCTGCGTGTAGATGGCGTCGTCACTGGAAGGTGCGAAGGTGCACTGCAAAGTGCTGACGACGGCGCCGTCGACGGCTACGTCGTGCAGGCGGCAGGTCTTGTCGGCTTGTCCGTACACGTAGCTGGGCGTGCTGGGCGCGTAGAGCGACACGTCTCCGTCCGGGTCGTAGTTCACCTGACGGCTCTTGAGCCAGCCCTCGTCGTAGTAACTCGAGTAGCCGGCGCCCTGCGGCTTGTTGTAGCGCGTGTACACGAGGCCGTTCGACACGTCCGAGCCCTCGGGCGCGCCCAAGTCGCAGCAAAGTACTCGGGCGCGTGGTTGACGGCACACGCTGGGTAGTCCAATTGGGACGCAGTGCCGCACACGAGCGCAGGCAGCGCCAGAGCCACAGCCAGCGACGTGCGCACCATGACGACCGACTTGAGCTCGAGGCGGCAGATTCCGGAATGACAGAGTGATTGGCAAGTGACCGGCAGACTAGCGACTTGAAGACTGACGTTACGCTTATGTACTTTTCAGAGTGGGATATTAGAGGAGGAGACTTAGATGACAAAACACGGTGTAGAAATATTTTTGGAGGTAATATTAAAAGACAAATGAACCTGAGTGCACCTTGTTTTAGTAGAAATATGAAAAAGAAGCATGTTTTGGTAAATGTGGCGACCATCTGTTTACAAGATCGGTCCATTTTGATTGGTCCCACAAATGTCCATCTCCCTGAATGGACACGGGCACCTCCTTGCATCCGCTGTTCATGTATTCATACCGCCGGTTCCCTTCCCTTCTTGTGGTCGAGTGCGCGTTCTAAGCTGTTCATTGTTGCTGCTGTTGGTTCATCTCCATCTTCTGTGCTGTTGTAAGGCAGGATTGCTTGCTATCTGCAGCTATTATATCATCCATAGCCAGCGAAAGTCTGCAAAAATACGCGTGTTTTTACATGTAGTTCGTCGACAAGTCGAGAAGAGTCGGTTGTGAGCCAGCCAGCCATTCTGCCAGTCAGAACCACGACGGTCGTGTAGCGAAGCCTCTCGCCTCTGCTGTTTTCCTACCGGTATATACCGCTCAAGGGTTTGTTTGGAGGCGCGCTTGGAGCTGGCGTGCTGCATCCCGAGCGACTCGAGGCATTGCATTGCACGCGGCCTGAGTCCTGAAAGCTTCAACTGTAGCGGCACACGGCTTGCACAGCAACCCGACACGTCTGGCTGCGTCAGCGCGGTACGCCCCAATCGCTCTAGGCTGGCCTTTCTCGGCTCGATAGCTCGCAGTCTTCTGACGGCCGACCACCGCTCATCGCTTTGGCGTGTTGGCTCGCTCAACACTTGCAGCTCTGAGCGGTTTAACACACGCAGCCCGAGCGCTGCGTGAAGTGGACCGGACGCCGAAGTTTTGTTGCCTTTCTTGTGAGCTCGCGATCTCGTAGTTGAAGCGTTCACGAACTCGCATTCACATTCAAGCCCATCGCTTTAATCGCACTTGTCGTTTGCATTTGCATGATGAGCTGCTGCGTTCGCCATCGCCGTGACCAAGTGCGTGTCATTTCAACCTACTCTTTGGTAAGCGTTCAAGCGATGACAACAACTTCCTGGTCGAAGGACAATCTAAGATCAATCGACCACCAACTCGTCGTCACAAAAAAACAAAGCCATTTAGGCATTGAGCAAGGGCAATGCACCGACAGAGCTATGCTTGAATAGAATTGTATTGACGAACTATCTACCACGCAAGACACCTACAGCTACGCGGTTCACTGTGGAAACATTCTGCTGCTGCAAAACGATTCTCCAGCTGAAGCACTTTGCTCTCGAGTCACGCGTGCGAGGACAAGTGGTTTATCCCTCCTTGAACAAGTAGCTGTACGCGCTGAGCGCCGGTGCGCCGCCCAGGTGGGCGTACAGCACCTTAGAGCCCTCGGGGAACTCGCCGTTGCGCACCATCGAGATCATGCCGTCCATGGACTTGCCCTCGTACACGGGGTCGGTCAGCATTCCCTCCGTGCGAGCACAGAGCCGAATAGCATCCAGCGTGCCCTCGTTCGGCAGTCCATACTCGGGTCCGCCGAAGCGCGTGTCCAGCACAATGTCCTCAGCCGTGATCTCGCGGCCCAGCTCCACCAGCTCCGCCGTGTTCTGTGCAATGCGCAGCACCTGGTCACGGGTCTGCTCGGGCTTGGCCGACGCGTCGATGCCAATGACCTTGTTGGCGCGTCCATCGGCTGCAAAGCCCACCACCATACCAGCCATGGTGCTGCCCGTCACGGCACACACTACGACATAGTCGAACTTGAAGCCGAGCTCCTTCTCCTGTTCGCGGACTTCCTCAGCAAAGTCCACGAAGCCCAGGCCGCCCTTCGGGTGCTCCGAGCAACCGGCCGGAATCGGGTACGGCTTGCCACCCGCCTTCTTGACGCCGTCCATAGCCTCCTCCCAACTGGGACGGATGCCAATGTCGAAGCCAGCGGCATCGCGACGCACGTCGGCGCCCAGAATGCGCGAGAGCTCAATGTTCCCAACGTTGTCGTACACGGAGGCCTCCTCCTTCGGGTAGTTGACCCAGTTCTCCTGCACCAACACACACTTGAAACCGAGGTGTGCCGCCACTGCAGCCACTTGACGCGTCTGGTTTGACTGGATGCCACCAATGGACACGAGGGTGTCGTAGCCACCTTCAATGGCCTCGGGAATGATGTACTCGAGCTTGCGCGTCTTGTTACCACCGAAGGCCAGACCGGAGTTGCAGTCCTCGCGCTTGGCGTACAGCTGCACCTTGTCGCCAAGGACCTTGGATAGACGTTCCAGGTGCTGGATCGGGGACGGACCCGAGAAGGTGAGCGCGTGCTTGGCGAATTTGGAGAGCTTCATCTTGGAAGGGACTTGAGACGAACGGAGTCAAACTCGGAATGAACTTTAGCCCGGAGTTCCTTTGGTCAGAGTATCTGATCCTGTCCATGAGGGGAGTTCTCCGTGGGTACCGGTGCTTGAAGGCAGATCCACCTGAAAGCAAAACAAAGACCCGTCCGTGCGAAGACGCCGTCAACTTCGACTAAACAAAGAACAGACACCGGAATGGGCCGAAATGCTGCCGATTCCAGGCTCCGAACGGGCTGCATACTCCAGACACCGGCGGTGTCGATATTAATAATTCCTCGGTGCGTGTTGCTGCATGAAAGTGGAATGGTGTTTTGATGCGATGGACTGCATGTTGACGCACAACCACCAGTGTCTGCTTCAACGTCGAAGTTGTTTGTGCACGCGCCTGCAAGCCCCGGCAGTGCACCCGGTGCACCGGCAACGAATCGGTCGAGGCGCCACGTCGACCCGCGTCAGCGGCACAGGTACGTAGCGCGATTGCGCAAAGTGCACTTCATCACTGGCATTTTGATGCATGGTTAATGTCACACACTCACTCGCAGAAGTTTTACTATGAGTATTATATGTGTAGGTGGCCTACACACATGTACTGCCCATCAGTCCGTTAGAATGAGCTCGTACTTGTACAAACACGTTGCTGATCCAGTTTCGAGATCAACTCGCCATTTCAACCCGTGGCTTTCTGCATAGGCAAAAGTCTTGCACCACTTACGTTTATCCTTTCCGGACCAACGAACCTTGGGCAAATGTATAACTATTATAAATGCTCCTGAACTCCGGTTCATGTCCAACATTGCACCGACGTTGTGGTCGTAGCGACACTGCTCCTTGGACGTCCTCAAACGACAACATGTATACTCATTCAGAATGAGGCGGATTACCTCAACTTGTTAGCTTAAGTTGCGCTTGCATCTATGAGCAAATATGTCCACCACACAACATCAATGTGGCTTCAAAACTCGTGGATGGTCGAAAAATTTTAACACGAATGTGGCATACTGAAGGCAAGTTGTTTCTGGTGAAAGTCTTGAAGCCATTTTCATCAGGCTGAGATGTCTTCCGCGTCCTGTCCCCGCGCGTGTCCTTTGACGTCCACGCTCCTGACGGGCTGTTCCGCCTCTTCCTCCTCCTCCCCCTCTTCTTGGCCTCCGTGTCGCGTCGGAAGCGCCGTCTGGGACCTGAAATTGACGCCGAGAGCTGCTCCGACGTGATGACGGTGGATGCAACGTCTCTAGCGGGTCTTGGAATCCAATCCGCCGAATTAAGCAACGCTACACTGACAGTACTGTATGTGGACGTTACAACCACGCCGGAACGGGCTTAAATGGTTACATAATGACAAAGTTGCGTGCTGTTAAACGCTGCAGGAACCTGACGGACAATAGCGTCCACGACGTGCAAGATCTGCAGCTTCCAGAGACTTTGGAGCAGCTGTAAGAACATCAGGAGATGGAGGTTCATAAGAGAGAAGCTAATTGGGGATGGCTGCTGTGGTTCTCATGCAGAGATTTGAGTGGGAACGAGCTCACGAGTCTCAAGATTCCAGAGAGCTGGAGACACTTGGAGCTGCTGTGAGTGGTGATGCATCATTATAGGGGAGAGAGGTTCTGACTGTTGTGGTTTGTGCTGGGGTAGAGATGTTTCGAGCAATCCCATTGCTAACTTCTCGACGGAGAGAAAGGACGGGCCGAAGATTCTGGTAGCGAGAAACACCAGTCTGCTGACGATGGAGAACGCCGTGTTTCCTGACACGCTGCGGCAACTGTATGTGTGCTTTGGTGCTTCTTTACTTGCTAAGTTTTGTTGCACTCACTGATCGGATCTTTTGCTTTGCTGGGTGATGTTGAAGTGATGTGTCATTCACGACTATCGAAAAGTGGGCGAATTTTACACCGCCGACGGACTTGTCCGAGCTGTAAGTCATGGTTTCAATTTGTGTGAAGACGACAAGTATAACGTTGTCATGCTTGCTCCGGTGTAGCATTGTACAGGATAGCTCCATCGTAACGCTCGGGCCAGCAAATTTCAGCTCGTGTGAGCGGTCGTTTACCATGTGCGTATCCTACAGGAAGATCTTTTACAAGTGAAAAAGCTGACAGTTTACGATATTGCAGGGATTTTTCAGGAAACAATATCAACACTATTCGAGGGTGCGGTTCCCACCCAACCTGCGTACTCTGTAGGTTCTTTACTTGTTGATGCAACTCACCAAAGTGCTAAATGTTACGTATACGTGACTAGATTCTTGAATGGAAGCAGTGTCACTGAGTTCGTGGTATGCAAGTCGGACTTGGCGGTCTTAGAGCAACTCGAAGTCTTCAATATAACTTCCCTCGCTATTGAGGAAGGCTCCTGCTCCGATGGTGCCATTCAGACATCGGTTGTGATCGCAAACGAATCGTATTCTATCTGTGTGCTGACAGGTGAGGGCTCCGAGAAAACAGTCAAAGTTGTACCGCGGTTAATATTGAAAATTTGTTGTTGTTGCTTTTGTAGATGAAGCGTTCAACGAGGAGTACAAGAGAGGGAAGGTTTCATCGTCAACTTCGCTCACAACGTTGCTGCTCCTGTTATTTTCACTCGCGTCGGCATTTTTGTGCTGCTGATGCTCTTCATCGTCAAGCGAAAAATTATCGACGAACGTCGGACAAAGGCGGCACGTGCTGAAAAACTGAAAGCAGAGCTAGCGGAAAATGAAGGCAGTAGTGACGACGATGACAGCGACAAGATGAAGATGAGTTCGGCTATTCTCACAGATGACGTGCGCAGCGACCCCGACTTTGAGCGATATCGTATTGCTCAAAGCGACCTGCAATTTGTGAAGCAGCTATCCAAGGGTGCTGGTGGTGTTGTAAACCTCGCCAAATGGAAATCTAAGAACGAACAAGTGGCGGTAAAGCAAGTGGCCCCGGAGAAGTCCAAAGTGTACGCGAACTGCAGCGATTTACACGCGAGATCCGCTTGTACGCCAGCCTGAAGCACCCGAAAATTGTTGCGTTCCGTGGAATTGCCTGGTCCTCGCTGGCTGATTTGTCACTTGTGATCGAGTTCATGCCCAATGGTGACCTGGTGCAGTTTTTGGAGAGACAGCAGATGCTGGACAGTCAACGCCGAGGATGGAGCTGGGCAGCCGATGAAGATTCTGCGTTTACGCACAGCAAGTTAATGGTGGCTCTTGATGTTGCCGACGCATTAGTGTACCTTCACTCGTTTGCTGAGCCGATCATGCACCGGGACTTGAAGGCCCAGAACATCTTGCTAAGCAATAAGTGGGTGGCGAAGATCAGCGATTTCGGAGTCAGCAAGGGGCGGAAGCAGCGTAATGGCCAGCAAGGCGTGTCGACTGGTGGCCCCCAAACGGCAGAGGTGGGCACTGCTGCATGGATCGCTCCTGAAGTGATCAAAGGTGCGCGCTACGACCAAAAGGCCGACATTTATTCGTTTGGTGTGGTTATGTGCGAGTTGGACACTTGCACCAGGCCGTACGCGCTGGGTGTTGCCAGCTCGAATTCTGCCTCTGGAATGACCTCTTTCGTATCAAGTACAAGTGCCAAGGACAACGAGGAAGTCAAGAGCTTGTTGTCATCGAATGCAACGCTCGCCCTGGCTGTTAGTGAGAAGCGCGTGGTGCCGGCGTTTCATTCGGACTGCCCGCGGGCAATTCTGGACCTTGCACGGATGTGCTTGAGTTACGACCCAGATGACCGTCCCAGTGCGAAGGAGCTATGGCGCAGTCTTCAGGACCTAGCCGTACCCGGTGCATTGCTGACAACATCGCGAAAATCTACGCTGACCGAGTCGATCCGACACGTGAGTACGAGCGCGTGAGTTGCTCTCTGATCGCATTGAGTTTATTGCTTGTTTGCAGATGAGGAGCCCAACGGTAAGTTTTGTTCAAACTTAGGCTTTGTTCCATCTACAAACATGCTTTATTGCCTCGCTTTAGGTGGGAGACCACGCCACACAAGACATGATGTACGCCTGATATGCACAGAGATAAAGAACTCGATTTCGAATCTAGGAAGAAGCGGACGATTCCGTTGAGGAAGCTGTCGAGTCTTCGGTGGAGGCAGCATCTGATCCTTCGGTCGAAGCAGGTGCTGATCCTTCTGTTGAAGTAGGGGCCGAACCCTCACCAGAAGTCGGAGCCGAGCCCTCACCAGAAGCCGGAGCCGAGCCCTCACCAGAAGCCGGAGCCGAGCCCTCACCAGAAGCCGGAGCCGAGCCCTCACCAGAAGCCGGAGCCGAGCCCTCACCAGAAGCCGGAGCCGAGCCCTCACCAGAAGCCGGAGCCGAGCCCTCACCAGAAGCCGGAGCCGAGCCCTCACCAGAAGCCGGGGCCGATCCTTCACCCGAAGCAGACGTGGAACCCTCAGTGGAAGAAGCCGCAGATCCCTCAGTTGAACCAGCGGTCGAACTCTCACCCGAAGCGGCAGCAGAGCTTTCGGTCGAAGTGGCAGCAGACGTAGCCGTCGACCCAGCGGTGGAGACATCAGTCTGGCGCGGAGCCGCCGTAGTCGAAGTGGAAGCCGCTTTGCAGTCGCCCACAGATTCATCGAGCAGACCTTCAATCTCAGCGTACACAAGACCAACTGAAGTGATGGTCGAGTTGTCAGGCTTGCTGGCGGGGAGCCAAATGAAATCGGGGTGGTTAGCCTTGGAGCCCGAAAGCCACTCGCCGCCCAAAATCTGATACGTCTCGTCCGTCTCAAGAATGTACTCGTAGTCGGCGCTGGTGGTGTACTTGTCGACGATTCCCGTTTCAACCAGAGGTCCGTTTACGCCAGACTCGACGATCCACCTGAAGCGGGTCGTAACAACGGCAATCTTGGTGGCGGCATCGTTGAATGGGTACTTGTCGACATTGAAGTACTTCTTAGCGGCGGCAGTGGGGGTCGTCCAGGAAAGGCGGAGGATCTCGTAGCTGCGAGCAGGCTGGTTCCACACCTCGTTACCAGCGGTGATGTCGACAACGAAGCTGTGGTTGAAACGTCCCATGATGTTGGTAACGGCAACGTGGAAGTAACCAGGACTGATGTCACGACGTCGGTCATCCGTGAACCGTCCGTACTCGTCAGTGTTGTTTGCAGCGTTGTCGTTACCGTTGAAGCGAGCCCGTGAAGATGGTGGGAATCTTGGAACCATCGTACGCTAGGGTGAGCAGAGCCTTAATATCGTACGGCTCGAACTTTGTTCCGTTGCGCTCAACAGCGCAAGTGGGTTCGGCTTCCAGAATGGCGGCAGGTGCCCAAGCGTGGCAAATACCGAACCAGGTCGGAATGCAGTGTCCTTCCTTCTTACCCTCACGCTTGGCGCACACGCTGCCATCCTTGAGTTCCTTGCATTCGGCATCGGCCGTACAGTTGCGGCGAGTCGTCTGCGAGTCGATACCGTTCTTTGCTGAAATCTTGTCCATCATAGCCGTGGCATCATGGCCGAACGCCGTCGCGTACTTCTCCGCGGGGCTGGGCTGTCCCTTCGCCCATTTGTAGTTGATGCTGTCTGCGTACACAGGCCAGTAGCTGCTTGGCCACGGAATGGGATCGTGCTCATACTTGGTGGGGAGCTTTGTAATGTCCGTCTCCAGTTCAAGTCCGAAGAACGTCTCAAGCTTCTTCATGTCTGTACTCTTGGTCACCTCCAGTCGGCGATTCAAACTCCAGGACGCGTGAGCCTGACCAGGGTTGTATTCGCTGCCAACCTCACCTGTGCCCATCGTCGCGGACGTGGGCTTGTTGTCGAGCGCCAGCCATGTGCCGCGGCCCGAGAAGTTTTCGTCCATCTGCAGCAGCTCGTCCGGGGATTCCACGGGGTCATCCTCGATAGGCATTGCCTTCACTGTTCCAGCGACATACAATGCCGCCACGCCGCACACTAGTTTCCACTGCACCATTTTCGATCTAAAAGCTGTTGTCAAGCGAGCCGGGGACGCTGTGTGTCGCGTGGTCAAACCGAGCTGAGCTGCTTGTTGCCTAGCGAGCGGTTTGTCGTTTGAGCGTCGAACTGTTGCAAACAGGCCCTTGTAACCAGGCTTTTGGCATCCCGGGCATCTTGCATGACAACCGCGAAATGTTTGGTTTTCTGGCATTCAGGTGGCACTTTCATGAGATGGTCACTGGTACTTGGCTCGAGTATGCCGTGGCCGTTCTCTCGAGGAGACTTTTGCTGTTTGAGAGATCCAGATGGCCGAGAATAAGCGGAAGCTGGGACGGATGGGGTTTTCAAGAGTTTGTACAGGAATTGCTTGCCTCACTATCGTTAAGTTTAAGCAAAGCGGTGGAGAACCGCACTGTCTTGGCTCCGCACTGTCTTGGCTCGGGTAGTAATCTCTGCCTCTCTTGGGGCTTTGCCGCATAGTAAGCTCAAGACACGATCGAGTTTTTCAATCCACCTCCATCGCCAAAGCATGGTCCGTGCATTCGGCACATGTGCAAACGAACAGTTTTGAGCGCCGCTATTTGAGTGTGCGAGCTTGACATGTGAATAATACTTGGGAGAAATCTACGGCAGTTTTATCAGTTGGCTTCTCCTGGTTATTACTGGTACAAATTAAGTTCTAGTGCAGGACATGTGGTAAAGCCTTTCAGTAATTACACTCAAATAGAAGGCCACTTAAAACTCGAAACTCGGACATGTGGTAAAGCCAAACTGTTACTTACTTAGATGGTCGCTATTGTGGCACGAAACTTGACGTGGAACCAACTCAAGACGCCTCCTCCGTAGAAGCAGCGAGGGGTTCTTCTGAAGTTTCTCCATTTTGCAGTGTTTCTGTTGTTTGTAGCGGCGATAGATAGGGCAAACCGATGTTGTGGCCTCGAGCTGGCCGTGAGTCAAAGCTTGGCAGGAGATCCTGGAGAGTTCTTCATTATGGCTTCCCAGCGTCCGATCCTATCTCGAAAATCGACGGCGGACGTTTTTAGTTCTCCACAAGGACAACTGCGGCTATCCTTGCGGTCGGCGCACATCAAACTCCCTATTGCGGTTCGACACAGCGCTAATCGAAGATGGTGTGAGGTTTACCGAGATTATGGATTGAGCTGAACCCCCGCTTCAACGTGATGCTATTAACATGTAAAAAACGGTAATACATGTGTCGGTACATGTAGGCGCCATCAAGTATCTAAACGGGGTTTTCTTCGATTTGCACCATACATGTATCGATTTATCATCAAGAAAGACTCCGAATTGCTGCGATTCTACTTGACCCATTCTCGCGGCGAAATACCGGACAGTACATGTACTACAGGTTCGCGTGACCCCAGCTGAACGGTAGAAACAACCTCACGCTCACGCTGATTGAATCGACTCAAACTTTGTCATTTGGCCTCAATTTCATTGCGTTGCACTGCACAACTGCGCATTGTAATGAACTCGATGGCGGCGTTGAGCTGTGAGCTCACGTGAGCTCAGATTAGTGTTGATGCGCCAAAATGGGGCTTTCTTCAGCAGCGCTTTTACGAGAGTTATGCCGTCGATTAGAGATATCGAACCTTCGTGTGAGGAATCCTCGCTACATGTATTATAGTCAACCATCGCCACCGAAAACAGCATCGCTTCAATGAATACTGGTGTAAGCTTTCCACCAAGACACAAAGCTGTTTTGCTTTGCTCGTTTATACCGTATTCCTAACTGCTACAAAAAACTTCAACTTGACTACTTCGAAGTACAGTTCCATAAGCGAGCTTCATACTACTGAAATGCTGTTCGCTACTTGTCGGTTGAAGTTCTTCGCTGGTCTTGACGCTGACGCTGAAGCTGTCGGAGAGCGTAGTAGAGCTCCATGGCCGTGGGGCGGTCAGCGGGGTTGTCTTGCAGGCACCTCTGCGATATCTCCAGAACGCCAACCGGACAATCTTCACGGAATTTGGGCTTGGGTGGAGTTCCATCTTCGACGCTCAATCTTCGTGAAGCCTTGCGCGAAAAAGGCAGCTTGCAGCGGTCTAGCTCCGATAACACCACCCCGAACGAGTAGATGTCCGATTTCTCGTCAAACTCTCCACTCGCCAGTACCTCCGGTGCGATCCATGCACGATCATCAATCGATAACGAAGATGTGTCCAATTTGTAGCCAAGTCGATTGAGCTTGATCTCCCACGCAGATCCGAGTAGCATGCTGTCTGCTTTTAGATGTCCGTGGATCACCGGAGGCGCAAAACTCTGCAGGTACACGAGGGCCTCGGAAATCTGCATTGCCAGCGAGTGCTTGCTCGGACATTCGCTGGTTGACTCCATCCAAGTAAACGTCTTTTTCGATGACTTCTTCTCTTTCAGGTAAATCGCAAGGCTTCCCTTGGGGGCGTACTCCACGATTGCCGACAGATCTGAGAGACTGGCCCACATAATACCGAGGAACCCCACAACTTTAGGGTGATCCAATTTTGCACACACGCGAATTTCATCCATGAACGCTATCATTTGTTCCCGATCCTGACCCTTATTGTGAACCGAAACCTTCTTCATGACGGCCTGCTTGTCGCCGAGGTAGACGAGTGATGTCATCGCAAAATTACCGTGAGCCAGCGTGCGTACTTGCATCACATCTGACGGGTCGATCCGGAAGGAAGTGAACTCCTCATCGAAGCGCACGTCGTTGGGTAGTCCCTCTTCTTTCGACAGCGACCAGTGCCTGGACGCCGTGAGAGATGATAATTCCACAGTATCGCGCTGTTCCTCCTCTTTTCCGACATTTTTCCGACGCCCCTTAATGGCATGGCCCACAAGAAGCACCACAAACCAAAGGCTTATCAAAGCGCTCACGGCCACACTCAAGTACACGATACTCTTATCCGCTTGCCATGCTGTCGTGCCGCAAACCAGGTACAGTACATGTACAATGTTAGATTTGTCAAGGGAACTATTGGTCCAGAGAAATGTTGGGAACGATGCTTACCACTCTTTGTGCGGAAGTACGCTGTCTGAAACACGGTGTCTGCGTATGAGCGGAAATCATGACCTCAGTGAAATGCACTCAAGCCGCTAAATGCATCGGACGGGGTTCGTACCGGATACAACGCAAATTTGGACGTTGCCAATAGTTTCTGTAGTCGCACCACTGGTTGGACAGCTGGGTTGCTTGAGATCATCCATCTTGAACGAGGAGAGCCTCGACAGCAACGCCAGGTCGGTCTCACGAACTTCAAACGTGTCGATGCTGTTGTTGCTCAGATCCCTGCAAATATTCGTAGCATGATCAGCTAGCTCCAATGAGTCGAGTTGGCACGTGAAATTGGGCGTACAAGGTAGTAAGGTCGCTCGGGAAGATAAGACCAACAATAGTTGTTAGGTTGTTGGACGACAAGTCACTGCAACAAAAGAGCAAAGCAAAGCATACAAAAAACAAGTTTTGGCTGGTAAACGCAAGCGAGATACTTCGTAGTAGTACAATACGTACATCAAGGCCAGGTCAGTTGCAGATGACAAATTGGAGCCCGACAGGTCTTCAATAGCATTACGACTGACGTTCCTGCAACTCACCGCCACATTAAAAGGTTAGCAAAACACAACTTACACCTTACACCTACAGCCACATACAATACAGCCACATACAATATCTGCAAGTCTCGAGGCAGCACAAACGTCTTCCAGTTCACTAACTGGTTCCACGATAAGTCACTAAAACACAAATATGAATACCACAACTCAGTCAATCATCCACCCAACCTATCACTTCAACAGTGCTCACTCACAGCGTCACAATAGTCGACGGCAGCTCAATCTCCTCGAACGACGACAACAAATTGTGCGACGCGTTCAACGTCTCCAGGTACGTCCTGTTGGCGCTCAGCTGCGTCAACGACGCGTTCGAGCACGTCCTACAGCACCAAAATCAGTTTTTAATTTAAAAAAACTCTAAAACTGCGTCCACGGGTCGTACAAAGTCTGCAGCTCCTCATGTGTGTCTGTAAACACAATTGTCCCCAACTGCATCGACGACACGTCCCTGCATGCACCCGAAAGAGCGTCAGTCTCCTTTCTTCAGCACCTTCTTGTCTTGCCACTCACAAACTTTCCGTCGACGAGGTCAAATTTCCCTCCACTTGACTCCATGTCGTCCTTTTCCAGATACAAAAATCCACACTTAGAACATCTCACTAGATAATATCCCAAAACTAGATCATTTACTGCTGCTCCGTCGTCTCCTTGCGCAGATGTGACTGGTGCAACTTAACGTGGACAACGCTCGCCTGTGTCTGCCTTACGATGAGCGCCAGCAGGAGCGCAAACGCCGCGCAAAACCTCCATCGACCGTCCTGCATCACCTCAAATTGATTAATGTGGTAAAGTGTATCCATGTACCAAAATCGGGCGATAAACATGATTTTTAGTACCCTGTCACTGAAACGAGGATAAGTTAGAAACCATTAAAGCGACTAGAGCAACATAACAAAAGTTGAAGTTATGCGCGCCAAGGAGACGCTGCAGTTGCGGCACCAGCTCTCGGCCAACGGTCTGAGCCTACGCGCCGCGGCGTACGACACACGACGACATCACGTTCTGACGTTCGACTCGCACCCACTGAGGCCGCACGTGCTGCGGCTGTTCTCGCTGCGGCGCGAGCTCAAGAGCGTACCCTTTTTGACGCGGAAGACCTTTCTTCGAGCAACTCAAGAACCACTACAGCAACACAAGTTACAGCTACTGCAACGCAAGGACGCAAACCGTCCTCTTTCTTTGAATTGCAGCAACATAAGATGGCGCAAGAGAAGTTGCGCCAGCAGCCGCAAGTTGAAGTGGTCGTGCCCACTATGTTGCTACAATACTCGTCCACATTGGACGTCTTTGTGTGCGTCTACAGCACGGCCTGTCGCCAGAAAGGGTCCACCAAGGTCCCCAAGACCACGGAACATTGTGTCGTGCTACTGGAACCGGCGACTCTACGCAAACTGCTCGTGTATTCAGGTCCCGAGACGCACTCGCTGCAGTGCGCACACTACGACCCAGTGACGGACCGAGTGGCGCTCGCCAGCCACTTGAAGGAGGTGGCGGAACACGGACAAATGCTGCCGAGAGCTCCGGACAATGTGGTGGAGATCCTGCAATTGTCAAAGAGGCTGGAGGACCGACAGGAGACGTGGCAGGTGGATCCGTCTCAGCAGACCAAGATGCTGCTGTTCATTGAGAACACACGGGCTTCGCTGCGCTATCCAGACAGATTGCAGTTGATTTGTGGCTCTAGAGGGATGCAGCAGTTGTATGGTGCGGCAAGTGACGTAAATACACTGCTAGAGTGGAGACAGAATGAGCCGAACGGAGGCAGGTTGGTGCTGGTAAGGAGAGTGATGCTTCGAGAGACGATCACTGCGATGACATTGTCACCGTGTGGAGATTGGCTGCTTGCTGGGTTTTGTAAAGGAGGTTTGAAGGTGTGGAATGTGAACGGCAGTCGAACGAACGGAGCGACGTTGTTTACGATTGAAGCAGACCCGTACGATCCTACAGGAGCCGATGTCGCCGACGCTCAAGCTGAAGTTATCTCGTCGATTGAAATCACTACAACTCCCACTCTTGATTTGTCTGGCGACCTGACTGCAACGTCTGGATCAGACGTGATTGTCATCGCCGCCGGGAGGGATACAGGGGACGTTCGGCATTGGAAGTTTTCAGTGGACCGGAAAATAGTTGGAAACGGCAATGACGCCGGAGAACATCGCTATCCGAGACTAAGTACCGTCGGATATTTCCACGCTGGAGGAAAGGATCAGGTGGGGAAAGAAGGAAGCCCCAGGAAGTTCAAAAGTCAAGACACGTTAGGGCCTCCGCTCAAGACTCTGACCATGTGTGTTACTATCGATATGGGTGGCTGCTTTGAGAACCTCTTGCTGGTAGTGCGTGAAGATGTTATCCACGTGTTAAAGGTCCAGACAGTTCTCTACACTATGCAAGAATTTGCGACAATTGAAGAAGCATTTGCGGTCCGGGCTATTGGACAACAGAATGAGTACAACCTGCTCTCTTTAAGCAGCACCGCGGCGTGTAAGCTCCGCATGTTCCCACTGGATGAGGATCAGACGTCGTCTCCTACCAAGCTATTATTTATTCCTCCGCACGCATCGGCAGCCTCAGCACATGTTTCTTCCATGGAAACAGTGACGAACGATTGCATGCAGTTATTTTTTGTGGTTCTCGCTTGGAGCAGTGGAATAGTGGATGTGTACGATGTGATACAGGAGAGGCATGTGTTAAAATTTCACGACAACCAACTAACAGACCAGATAACCGCTCTTTCAGTCGTCACTTTTCAACGCGCCGTAGTTTCCAAAGAAACCATATCTCTTGATGAAGCCGCAGAAGAAGGATTTTTGTCGTATCAGTCATTCGAACATCTCTCTCAATATCGCACTACGGACCCCACAACCAACAGAAGTATAACAAGTAGTAACTACTCTGACGACGTCGAGGGTCAGACACGTAAAACGCTAATTGTTATTGGGACAGAAAGCGGAAAACTCTTTGGATGGAATGCAGACGCTTTGTGGAGTGAAAATTTGACATTCCAGTCGGTCCAAAAGCAAGCGTGCGAGTCCCGGTTGCACACTCATCCCACATTGTTCAACTTGCGTGTATCGATGCTCAAGTTCGGGGGAGCGAGCCTTGATGGGGTCCGTAGGCGCCGATGGTATCGTCAAACTGTGGAAAATTCCGTCGCTTAAGATGATCGGGCATGTCAACAGTGTTGTTGAAGGATATCCCGTAACCCCGTCGTGTATAGAACTATTGAAAAGCCAAGCGAAGGCAGTCGGGGCTCCGCTCTATGCGAGCGTCGGGTATGAAGATGGCCAATTAGCCGTCTGGCATGTTGATTTTAAACGCGTATCATTTCAAATACTGAAAGCCTCGACAAAGCATGAGCGACGTGTATCCAAAATCTGTCGTATTTCGAGTGAACTAGTTCCCGCCGGATCGATTGAATTTCTGAGCTGCTCCCTGGACATGACAGTCATTCAATGGCAAATAGCTAAATCAGGCAATGTGCAGGAGAAACGTTACTTTGACATTGGTGCCGCGATCGTCGATATGATTTTGGTAAAAGAGCAAGCAATCATCGTATTAGCCCACGAGGTTTGCAAGTTTGCATTTGCCCCAAGTAGCAAAAAATGAAACGAAGTACCTGATTAAGCCTGGAAAAAAAGTGGAAGCTGGTTTCGAGGCTGAGAACCCGCCAAATGAGCAGCACAATTCTTCAGATGTATCAAGTCTATCCCCAGACGACGATGAACACCCCAACACCCCTACAACTCGATCCGTTGAGGATTCTACCGAAGGAACAACACCCCCACACTCAACATCTCGTTCGGTAGACGAATATTTGACACTTCATGTTCCCTCTGTGGTGCTACATCTTGAATCTCCCCTTCCAGTGGTATTACTCCTGGGACTGTAGCACCACATCTTGAATCTCCCCTTCCAGTGGTATTGCTCCTGGGACTGGGGCTTACATTGCCCCAGTAATAAGAGTGTCAGAGCAAGATGAAGGTTTATTCAGATCCCAAAATGAAAGGGCAATCAAGATGAGCATGCGAGAGAACAAGAGCTCCCAGAAGCTTCAACGTCCTTTGTTCAATGATGAAGTCTTACGCGGGTACCTACAAGACTACATTGCTCGTCATGGTACAGGCGGTACAATGGCAGCTAATCGCATAACCCATCTTTTGGCTCTGCGACCGGAGCTGCCGAGTATCAAACGGCCAGGATTTGGGCTGGCGAAAAGTCTAAAGGATCTGAAGCTAACGGATCAAGCTCGCGTGGATTCCGAAGAAGCTCTTCAGATCTTGAGAACGCTGTTTGCAGTATCTATAGTCTCCAACCAGACATTCGATGCACCAACGATGGCCCGTACTCTTAAGCAACAAGATAATACATATGAGAAAGCACGTGCGCAACGTATGCGTGAGAAAAACAAGCTCGACGAAAACCAGTGGTAACGTACAATTTGCTCGGTGAAAAGTACGTTCGGTGGGAGGAGACCCCTGTAGAGCATGATCGTGAGCAGAATCAGTCACCACCCAGCCCGACTAGCAGCCTCGTTGTGCACACTCTAACATGCGAGATGCTCCATATTCTAATGGAGGCTCTATGTTTATTGGTAGTGATGCTGGTTTCTTTGACACTAAGACACAGCATGTCTCCAGCACTACAACAAAAGGAGACGAGTTGTCTGAACCACCTTCTGTCGAAGGTACTACAATCTCCCGCCACAGCACGCCACGAGCTATACCTGATGATATTACAATACCTTTGAACATGCCCCTCGATGAAAATGCGGACTCTTTTTCTGCGAACATCTCATCGACTGAGCCCAGTCAACGAAATCTCAGTAAGGAGGAGGGGGAAGAAGAAGATAACGAAGATGACGACGGTGATAGTGATGATGAGGGTGACGATAACGAAAGCGAAAATGACGATGGAAATAATATTCAAGGCGATGCCGAGAGAACAGGCCTGGATCAAGTCAATATGGCTCAAGCTGCTCCAATCGAAATAGCTAAAATTATAGTACCAGTGGAAAAAGACCCGCATCGCAAACACACTCGGAAGCTCGGTATTTCCAGCAGAAACATATCGGAAAATGCACTCGTGAATGACATTCACCTATCGCCAACGTTTCAGCAGTTTTGGACGAAAGGCTACTGCTGGTGTCGACCAGCACCTCGACTGCGTATATTGTGGAGTAGCAAGGACGAAGTAAACAGTAACGACAAGAAGGCAGGAAATCAGACCCAACGCAGGGAAAAGTGCAAAGACTGTCACAAACGTTTGCACACAGTTGAGCTTCGCCGCGTAGGGTATGCACCACATTTTTCGCGGCAAGCAACGTTTGAAATTATTGTCAAAGTGTACAGCAAGCTCACGGCTACAGCTCACTCGCGATTGTACAAAACTGCCTCCATCACGAAGGAGCGCTCGTCTGAGTGTTCGATTTTCAGCGCTCTATTCGAGGTATTCATTACTACTTACGGGATGCGTAGCGCTGTCGAGATGAAGTTAAAACTGTTTTTCGTGTCCATGTGTCATTTTCTGCGCGAATATGATGCTATCGCCGTGTTTGGTGAACTTCTGGGGCTCCATACCTGTACACCGGATGATGAGGATGATTACAACCAAGTACCAAGTACATTAGTTGCACTGTGCGTCTGCTGCTACGCGTGGTTGTATTCGCGAGGGATGGTAGTAAATGGAGACTCTTATTCAGGCCGACTACGAGATCCCCAGCGGGGAGCCACTATAACCCTGTCAGTGCTGAAGTGATTTCAGCCACGGATGGAACGACTCATTGGCAATTCGTTCGGATTGAACACGCTCTCCTGTGCGCACAAGACAACTTACTGTATCCACTCGTCAGCCCGGGATTCTTAAGGAATATCATGCTTTTCATGCAGGAGTACGCGCAGCGACTGCCCACCCGTTCCATGAGGTCGGATTCACCAGACGTTGACAACGGGGGCTATCCTGCCACGTGGATTGAATTGCATCGCTTCTTACGACTTTTAGTTGGTGAATGGAAGCAACAGAATTCCGAGTTTCGTATCGTGGAAAGATTACTCTTCGTCCATCCACAACTTGACGCGGCAATTGAAAGCGACTTGCTAGAAAGGCTACACTTGATGCTGAGCTGTTTTGTGTTTTACGACCATGAGCGTGTTGGTGCGATGGCCATCAGTGACTTTGAGAATCTGTTGTGCAAGTTGCGTTATCTGTGGTCTGAGGAGCGTGTAGAGTTAGCCTCAAAGGTAGTAGAATTCGAGAAAGCCATTTCAGCCACCAAAAAGCGCTTCCTTGACCTAAATCATGACGGACAGCTCTGCTACCTGGACTTCTGGACCATGCTCTACATTGTGGGCGTCAAAACTCACAGCTTGATTCACTTTCACGAATTGCCGTCTTTTTGTCGGGACTACAGATTGGAAGTCTCGCCAGAGCTGAGTGACATGGTATGTAATTACATGCAGTTATCGTGTACACTTCTGCTGCCAACAGGACTCCAAGTCGGGAAAAGCTCGATAGACCAGAAAGCTGAACGCCAGCATCGCCGACGTGTAGGGGCCTGCACGATGGAACATTTCACATCGCCAAAACGCTCAAGGGCTCACTTTCTACCCAAGAGCTACTCGCTAGCGACGAATCCAAGAGACCCGGTCTGTTTCTAGACGGTACGGTGCCAGCAACTCGGCAGACAGCGAGTACGACGGCGCTGGATCGTTTCCGCCCAGTTTCAGCGGAGGCGGATTTTGATTCTAATGGTTCTTCAAGTCGTCGTGGCCGGGAACCGGTAGTTGTTGGTGTTCGGCCTAGTGGGCCTACACCAAAACCTGTTGCGCCTTTGAGAGTATCCTTCCTGGGGAATTTCGATAGTTTTTCAGAGGCCGATATGACCAATGGGAACTATGCGGGGATACAACAAGCAAACTCGCGGCGGCAAAATGGCATAATTATTGGGGAATCTACTACGGCGTACACAAACATGTACATTCAGTTTCCACAAGTACCCCCAGTACACAGGCGCATTGGGGGCGGTGAAATGGCAGCATATTCAGTGAGACAGATTGCAGGAAAATTCCAATGGAAGAAGACAGCGACGAGGATTTCATTGACTATGATGAACCGGCATTGCATCACGAGGACCACGCAGAAAATCAACCGGGAATACCTATACCCATACCGCCGCGTTTGATGCGCACTCTCTCTGAACGAAGCTTGGTAGATATGTCTCCACTCGCTGAAGAAACCCCAGTTGCGGTGAGTCCGCCTGAATCTCCTAAACCACCCTTAGAAAAACGACGAAGCGCAACTCCTGTTGTTGTGGTTCCTACGATTGAGACAGCAGCATTATTGTCTCGAACAAATTCAAGAACCGAAGCACTCACGAGGCCATCATCGCATGGGCTCCAACGTGCAGTCTCTGAACGCCTAAAACTAGAAGAGACGGTAGCGCAGCTTGAGGTGGGGATGGTTTCATCTCGATCTCGTCATTCACAGCCTGTCATTCCAGTCGAGACTGCGCGTGACGAAACTCCGCCGGGTAATGAGAGTGACGAGAGTCAGAGTACAGTTTCCAATGACGAACCGAACATCGAGGAGCGTGATAAGCAACCCGACGAGGAATTCCAGTCAGTGGAGTCTACCGAATTCGCCGCATTACCCGCGGAAGAGGTCCCCCAGAGCCAGAGCTAGTGGTGGAAATGTATGTTGAACCAACAGTGGAGCCGATTGTTGTGCAGCCAAGTGTGGAGGAAGTCATAGTTGTTGATGAGATTGAGTCTACTCCAGAGCCAGAAACTCGCCCGGAACCTGTTATTGAAATCGAAGTTGTTGCGGAACCTGAAGTTGTGATTGAGGAAGTCTGCCCTACACCAGTAGAGGAGTCGCCTACCCAAACTGAAGAATCTCTTGACCTAGACTTGGCGGAAGATACGGACAATGTTACAGAGGACGTATTGAACACCACGGTCGATCCGCCATACTCGCCTCAAGTGATCAAAGAAGTTGATATTCAAATCCACCGCACCTTCCGGTTTTCCCAACAGCCAACATTTCTCCCTAGCGTCGCGGTTGCGAATAATCCCTATCGCACGGCAATGTGGAATCCAAACGACGACAGCGACAGTGACAACGACGATCTTGAAAGGAGCTCGGAGACAGTGAAGCCTCTGGTGAATAGCCCCAGTGGGGTTGAATCGGTTTACAGCAGCGATGAGGAAAACTCGACAAGTGCAAGTGACTCGAAAATAGGCAAGTCCACACACCCTGAGGATGTGGTAAACACTGCTGCAGTTTTACAGCTAAGCCCGCCCACGATGTATCTCACCCATTTGTCAGGGTTGGATGGTAAATTACAGCCAACGCAGCGCGTTAAGAGCCAATTTTCGGATCTGGAGGCAATACAAGACGAAGCCGAGGACGATCTCGGTGGGATTTCTGATGCCCTATCGAAACCTGTCCGACGCATACGTTTGGATGAAGACGCAGAACGGGCTCTTTATGGTGGACGAATTCTGAATGCTCTGGGTGAGGGTATCGCATTCACTCCAGAGGCCGAAGTCGCCATGCAGCAAAAGTGGCAGCAGTTTTTCGATGATTCCGAGTCCAGGATGTTTGCAACGATGCGGCATGATCTAGAGAAGAAGCAAACGGAGCAGCGGGAGGCTGAAGAGCGACAGAGGCAGCTGCGCAAAAGTGGCAGGAGCAAAGAGACCAGGACCTACAGCGCCTTCAACACTCGCGACAGAACAGTGTCTTGTTGACTACAAGTACAGCTGCAACAAATGGCGATGTGGATGCGGGTTTTCGGCTGCGAAGAAATCACCGGGAAAGCTGTGGTCAACTTACTGAAGAGCTTCAGCTCGGCGTGAGCGTGCGAAGAGAGATCAAATCAGTGAAAGCAACAGAATGTTTCCACTTCTACTATTTGCCCGAGGGTCATGGATCGATTATTACGTTGAAAATGCACGTCTTGCGCGGAGATGCAGAGGTGTTCATGTCTACGGATACTAAAGTTCCTTGTGCCACCGACTTCATGTGGCGGTCTTCCGAAAGACTTATTAAGGAGCCCGGGGAAGGTCAAAGAATAGTACTGTATCCGCACGATTTACTTCGAGTAGTGACGGCTGGTTCAAGTAATGCGGCGCCTACCGAACAAACTGCTGCAATCGTTGAGAATAATGCCAACACGGCATCGTTACGATCGTTTAACCCGAAACAACCGGACGTGGCGTCTCAGCGGATAGGATTTTACTTGTCCGTTGTTGCACTGGAGCCTGCTACGACGTTTACGCTGGCTGTTATGTCGTCTGGTCAAAAGATGCAGTCGTCCCGAGCAATTCAGACGGTCGACTATCTCATCGATCGCTTCAATGTGCTCTCAAGATCATTTGAAGGAGAGTCCTTTAGCTTAACTTCGGGAAGCATACCTCAAAAGGTGTGTTGGAAAGAGTGATTACGAGTCGTCAGTCTGCTGGTAACGACAACGACATGAATGAAAACGACGGTGAAGGTGATGAACAGGATGCCACCAATGCGATGAAAGCTGAAGGACGCAAGATAAACAATGCAGCTGCTGAAGGAGTGGATCCACAAGAACTCAAGTCATTCCAATACCTCTTAGAGTCTCTCAGTGAGAAGAAAGGATACGGATCACCTCGTGCTACTTCCATCTTGCTCGCTGGTCCTAGTGAAGAGCACCTCGAATTCGTCCAGGATGAAAATCAGCGACTGAAGGAGATGCATCAACGTCTCTCTCCTCCAAAAAATAGTCCTGCGGGCGTAGTCGGTCTCGACGACTCCATATCTGTCATAACCGAGAGGCGGCTCACCCTGCAAGGAAAGAGGCAAAAACTTCGTCGGGTGGTCGCAGCCAGGTTGCAGCAGAAGCTTGCACCACTTGGATACAAATCGATAACAGGAAGTGAACTGGGGAAGAGCGCTAGCACGGGTGCATTGGGGAATATGCGCGTCGCAAAAACTGCACCAAGACCGGTAGCGTACAGCCTCACAAGTTTGGACCCACTACCTCGTTCCCAGCGATTCAAAGCCCCTACAGCATCTCTTCCACATACGAGGTGCACCTCTGTCATCGAAAAAGAATAAACGGATGGAGTGTAGGCATTACAAAAAGACTAACAAATTGGCATTGGAAGTCTTTGTGTCGGCTTACGCTACGCAAGTGGACACCTCCAGCCCGTCCTTGAGATCGGAGTACTCCAGGTACGACTCGTACAAGACGGACTTGAAGTTGGGGTGCCCGCGGATGTACTCGAGGTAGTCGTTGATCTGGTGGAAGATAACATTGTCGGCCATCACCACGGATCCCTGTTCACAGAACAGGTCAGTCATTCGCTGCTACCAATTCGCGATTCATAATCGTTCGTACCGGTCGGAGCAAGCCGCTTTTCTCAATCACGAGCATGTCGCTCATGTAGCTTTTCTTGTCGTGGTCAAGGAAGAAAACCTGCAATAGCATCGAAGTCAGCAACAATAACGACTTTCAAACTATGGTACAGCATGAAAATGGGAGCGTACATCCACATGGTCGACACCAAGTGCCTTGAGGTCCGCGTACTTGTCTTCAAACGTCCCCACGAAAATGGTCACGATGTCGGAGAGGCCAGCAAAGTCGATCATCTACAAGATATTACCAGTGCTCGTCAGAACCAAATATTTCCAAGCTCTCAAAGTGCACGAATCTACCTTGGTAGCAATAGCAGCGAACTGGGGAGAGATCTCAAACGAGTAGACGTGCACAGCTGGACCGGAGAGCTCGTGCAATTTGTTCGCGAAGCGGATGGCGCTGTATCCGAAAAATCCGCCCAGCTCTGCCAGAATCTGCGGGTGGCACTGATGTCATACCGATGACGGGCAGCACGGTATCCTGGGGTGGGAACGCACCTTGGGCTTCAGCTTGGTGACCTCCTGATCCAAGAGTTCACCCTTCACGTCGCCAACACACATCATCCACTGGTGCTCGTAGCCGAACGTGTCGATCGCGTCCAGAACGGACTTCGGGTCGCCTGCAGTTGCATTCTCTCGCACAAACTGGTAACACTTCTCACCACTGCAGTTTCATGAAAAACAGGATCCAAAGGTTAGTTTGTTTCGTACAGCAGAATTTCAACACGAAGTAACGGGTCTACATTGACGGGAGAAGGTCACGAGGGGGAGCTTCGGCTCGGTGTTCGCAACGCGGATCGACATCTTGTTGGGTTGGCAGGAACAACAGGAATGGCGTCCCATGGCGAGTTCGCCCAGGGGATTCCCTGGGGAACGCGCAAGACCCAGATCGGGATGTACAGATCATCGCGTGGTATCATGCGAGAAATAACAGAGACCGAGAGGCGTGGGGGTCTGACTCGACTTTCCTGTGGTAAGGAAGAGTGACTCTGAGACGAGACGAAGTTAATCGACGAGACCTGAACAAGTTGGACGTGTTCCGGAACAACAAAGCAGTTGAGCCTCAACTTGAGGCAATGAAGGAATGCCGGCCTCCTACATGTAAGGCACACAGTGTGAGGAAAACATAATCCCAACTACCGGTACAATATTACATGTTTAATAATACGTCGTTGAGAAATGCTCCTACTGTACAGTTCTTCATGTATGACGCCACGAGAATCTCGTCGAGATGGATAGACGACAGACAAACGTGACTGCCCCGCAGCACGCGCCGCGCAGTACAGATTCCGCTGAGAAACTGAAAAGGGTGGACCTTCCAACCTCTCAAAGGTTATCATCTGTATGCCGGGAATCAATTATCGCAATGGAGACCTCGCAGACGGTAGCAAATCAACAAATCTCCAATGCACAACTGACCTCTGATTCTAACGACTTTGGAAGGGTATATGCTGAATGCAGTTTTCAGTTTCTCAGTGGAATCTGTACATGCACAATCGACGGGTTTCAGGCGCGTCGGCGGCCGACAGAATACTGGCAGTATTGAGACTGAGGCTACATGTACTCACAAAAGTACATATAGTGTACAGAACTGTCAAATCAAGTGGTGTGACTTGTATGGCCGCTTGGGGCACTGACAAAGAAACTTGAAGTATTATTAATAATATCTGGCACCAAGCATTTGAATACCGGTACATGTGTGATGGATGGTTGGTGGGGTAAAACCTCATACAAGGTTTTATGGCGCTATTTTCTGTCATTAGGCAAGTAAGTACGAATACCTCAAAAATAAGGCCATCAAACGTTTTCTTCTCCAATTTAAATACTTAAAAATAAGGCCATCCAACGTTTTTAAGTACTTAAATTGGAAGAAAACGTTTGATGGCCTTATTTTTGTCATTGACGGAGATGCAACGGAAAAATAGTCCAATCTGGATCTACGGAAATCGGTCCCAAGTCCCACTGTCCCTCACAGGCAGGGTTCTTAAAGGGGACGACAACTGGGTTGGGAGGTATTATGGATTTTTGGGTTTTATACTGGAATTTATGGATTTTTAAACTAAGCGACTAAAGGAACATATATTCGATCATACGTTGCTACGTGAAAGTGGCTCCTATAGTGAATGCGTAGCATACACGTACCAGTATTTTGGTACTCGTAGGCAGGCAGTGTCCATCAATATCGTGCGTGTTGGTCATTTACTTTGCAGCACAAGATTTTGTTTAAAGTACCGTACGATTCGTCAATATGCAACGACTGAATTATACATGGTTAAAAAGTCCAGCAGCTTAGATCAACTTAAACAAATAATTTTGTAAAGAGCTACAAATCGAATTCCATATCTTATTCAAGTTTATAGATTTTTGCTGACTGGTTTTTTAATACCGGGTAATGTATTGAAAATGTTCGACGAACAGCCTCATGGTTTATTCCTTATCCCAGGGCTCCGTGGGTGGGATATGGTTTATCCCATATCCCATTTATCCCGTCCCACCCACCTGCGAACCTCACCCAAGGAGCTTCTACCCGCGGGCAGCAGCGCCAGCGTCCTGAACGTGAACGGCAGCCCCGCGGTCAGGGACGACAAGCAGAGACAGCAACGCATCACGGCGCACGTCGAGGAGATCGTGCGCGGCAAGCGCTGCATGGGGATGTTGGTGGGCGAGTTCTTGGTGGACGACGTGGACACGCTGCTGTCCGAGTGCGGCACGCCAAGTGCTTGAACTGGTTCGCGTCCAGCTCACGAAGGGGTAGAGCTCCGAGAAGTGGCGCCAGCAGCTGAAGTAGAGGGCATCTTCACGAGGTACTCGGCGAAAGCTGCGGATCTGAATCTTGGCCAGTGGTGTCGCAGCCACGGATACGGGTTCTGGTGCAGGGCACCCGAAAGGCTGCGTGACCTACAAGATGATCGGTTCAAGGCAAAACAAAGCGAGCAAGGATACAAAAAGACAAAACAAATCGAAGCGGAGCAACGGCCACGACCAACAAGGAACCGTAGGCTAAAGGACAAGACACAAAAGACAAAAGGTAAGACAAGTAGTGAAAAGGAAAGTGTTACTCAAGGTCAGCGAGTTTCGCAGGTGAACCGCGAAGTGCACATTTGGGATAGTGCTGTTGCCAACTGATTTTATCACAGTAACATGATCACAGTGGAGAAGCAGGGTATCGATCCCTGTACCTCTCGCATGCTAAGCGAGCGCTCTACCATTTGAGCTACATCCCCATGACAACACCCTACGAGCTCTACCTCAAAACAAAGCCTGCACACGCGCCTACATACACCAAACGCGCACCCATAAATGCAATTCTTATATTAATATTTCTTAGGAACAGACAAGAATTAATAATTGAATTATTTTAATGATTCGCGCCAATCTCAATGTGACCCTGTATTAGCTAGAAAATGATGACTTTGAGTCCGTTATGTGTGAGTTTGGTGAATAAGAACTAATGGAGATCAAGAGAACCCCAAGTGGACGTGCTACGAAGAAGAATGACCGCTTACCGATAACCTAGACGTGCTTGCGCCAATTCACTTTCATTTTTGGTAATATTTGCCCTCTATAAGAGCTTTTACATATATAAAGTAATTTTTAAGCATTGACGGAGATCAACTTCATTTTCTCGAGGTATTAGATGCATCTTCTCCTGAAAAGACTTGGATAAACAGCATTTAACACGTATTTTAGCTCTGAGCTCTAGAGCACATGCAAACAATTTTGAGAAAAATTCTGCTAATAGCTGCAATTAATAATCAGAATTAAAAATGGCAATTAATTTTTATGAGTATTATTTTTCGGGTGCCCTGCTCTTGTGGTACGTCATGTTGTGGGCCTCGCGCAGTGACGGGAAGGTGTGCCACATGTCGAAGGTGCTCGACATCTCGCGCTTGAGCATGGGCGTGGCCGATAATGACAGGGAGAGCAGGTCGCTGCTGCTAAGTGCACACAAACAAAATCAGTGTTTGATCCTGGTGAAACTGCGCGCAGAGAGCAGCAGTACACCAGGCAAGGCGGACGAAGAGAAGGACAAGGCGGACGAAGAGAAGGACAGCCACGTCGTGCCGCCCGTCGAAATCCCTGAGCGCCTGCTCCCGAATGACCGTGAAGGGAACATGACGGTGGCAGGAGACGGCGTCACCTTCACTTACGGCGAGTTCAAGCGCCAGCAGCGTCGGAAGCGGGCGTTTGAAGAGACGAGCGACGCGACGGAACATCGACACGTGCACGACATAATCGCAAACGTTTCGTTTTTCAGTGAGGTACATTGGTGTCACTTAGTTCTACCTAACGACTTCCTATGTCCGTTCTGTCTACTTGCCGACAACTAGCTTAGAGGGTACATGTAATCGCAAACGTGCTGAACAAGTCTGGTCGTGGGGTTGCGCCAGCAGCTCGGTTGATCGGGGCTCATTACCCCGTGATGCTGTAGTTGCTGGCGTGAAGAGCGGAGGCGCGCTTTTGCACTGGTCAACAGGGACTCATTACTCCCTGTTGGCCACTGAGACCTGCTCTTTTACTTTGCCCCGGTGTTTTGCGTCCGATGCTTTCTTCGTTTGACGAGCCGCCTCTGCTGCTTGAGACTCCCCAATACAAGTTTTCATTTGATGTTTGTGTCGTAGTGCAGATTACCGGTAGTAATACTACTAGTATCCATTGAAACGATTAAACATTTTTACTCAACTTGTCTGTCTTATCGATCTTACAGCAGCTATCATAACATTTACGTCTATTCGACTTGTCCATCCTCACCTTTGCCGTGCGGGTGGCCCTCGTCGGGTCGATGAAAATCTACAGACGTGCTTGAAAATGGTGGCAGGGTCTACATGTAGTACCTGTATTGCGAAGCCGCCTACTTCACGTAAGTGGAAACTTCGAGTGCGTCCTTGATATCGGAATACTCCAGGTACGAGTCGTACATGACGGACTTGAAGTTAGCATGCTCGCGGACATATTCAAGGTAATCAGTGATATGCGCAACAACGACGTTGTCGGCCATCACGACGGAACCCTTTTCATACAACCGACATGTAAGAAAAGTGATCAACTGCAAACGTATTGTGGACAATTGATAGTCCTACCGATCGGAGCAAACCACTCTGCTCGACGATTATCAGGTCGCTCTTGTAGCACTTCTTGTCGTGATCGAGGAAGAAAACCTGATCAAAATCCAGAAATCTAAGCAACGAGCACTTCAGAGATTTTACCCAAAAATTGGCTACGTACATCCACATGATCAATGCCTAGCTCTTTGAGCTTGGTGTAATTGTCTTCGAATGTACCGACAAAGATCGTCACGGCACCCGACAGGCCTGCAAATGCTACCATCTGCAAATATAATTCGTTCAGTTCCCCATTCAGCCATATTTTGCATCGCTCAACAAGTATTTATCCTACCTTCGTCGCTGTAGCCGCAAAATCGGGCGAAATCTCGAACGAATAGACATGTACCGATGGTCCAGACAGCTCACGCATCTTGCTCGCGAATCGAATGGCGCTATAGCCGAATAGCCCGCCCAATTCCACAAGAATCGTGGGCTTTACTTTGGTGATCTCCTGGTCCACGAGCTCGCCCTTGACGTCGCCCACATTCATCATCCAATGATGTTCGTAACCAAATGTGTCGATCGCCTCCAGTACAGACTTTGGGTCACCCGGTTTAGCATTCTCGCGCACGAACGCCAAACACTCCTCTCCGCTGTGGATGTACATACAACAGAGACCGGTGCATTGTCGAAGTTATTTTTCCGCTGCAACATAGACTTCAGACTACCGGTAGCAGTTGACTAACATGATCTCAAGTTGACCGGGTGGCGGAGGTCCTGGCTTGGTTGTAGCAACACGAGGCGGCATCTTCTTCACTTGGCGTGGGAGAATGGAGAATGCCCAGCATTTTTGGGAGAAAAGTGGGGACAGAAGGTGAACCCGTAATCAAGTAGCGGAGTCGATTGTTCCCCCCAAACAATCATTCAGGTTGAAGACCACAGTCGTCCAAAGTTACCAGTGGCTTTCAAGCGTCGTCCTGCAGCTTAGGTACGTGTACATTGCTGCTCGCAACCACTCTCCACTAGTACAGCCAACGCAGACATGTCATTCCCCATATCTTTGATTCACATCAGGCAGTTCATCGCCACTTGAAGCCGCCGAATATCCGTCAGCTTCAATACATTGCTCACTCCATTACTATTATAGGCAGCAATGAAGCCCAACAGTGAGCAGAATTCAGCGCGCCTTCGTCAGACGCCCGTGACGTGAAGACCCACTCTCGAACTATCTGAATTCGTACCGATAGCTTTCCAATTGGCAGATACTCGATGATGTGCAGGGAACTCCTCGCAGACCTCTTTCGACATATCAACCACCGCAGTCCATGCCTCTGTCTGAAGCTCCTCATCGTGGCCACCATGGCATGCCGCCTCCGCCCCGTCCGGGCGAGTTCGAGATCGTTTGATCGTCAAAACCTGATTCCTGAAGTTTTGTAACGGTTTTCCGGTGCCGTGCCAGGGGCGAGCAGTGCCTCGAGTTCGTCCGCCAGCATGCACACAGGGAGACGCCCAGTCCGTGGTGGACGCCATGGACAAGTTTGCGTACGAGCAAACATGGATGATGAACATCGGAGACGTGAAGGGCGCCATCGTCGACGCGGAGATTGAGAAGGCCAAGCCCCACGTGATGGCGGAGATCGGAGCCTTCTGCGGATACAGCGCCGTCCGTTTTGCAAGCAAACTGCAAGCTGTGTCCGGTCCGTCGGCGCACTTCTACTCGTTCGAGTTCTCGCAGCACTTTGCCAATATTGCCTTGCAGATTGTGGCGCGCGCGGGCCTCTCGGACGTCGTGACGTTCTTCGTTGGCCCCTTTTCGGAGACCTACACGAAGCTCAAAGAGCTCGGCGTCAACCATGTGGATGTAAGGTTTTGTGTTGGTGGCCGCAGTATTGGCGTCAATGACTGGAATGTTGTTGTCGATATGAGCAGGTCTTCTTCATGGACCACGACAAGCGTCAATACCTGAGCGACTTCAAGCTGATCGAGCAGAGCGGGCTGCTCAAACCGGTGCGTCTTGAGTCAGCTCTCTCGTTCGTACGTCACTAACAACTAGTTTTGGGTACAGGGCGCGGTGGTCGTGGCGGACAACGTGCTCTCACCAGGCCCTGGCCGACTACCGGACTACCTCGAGTACGTGCGCTCGAACCCCAAGTTCACGTCCGTCCTGCACGAGTCCTTCGTGGAGTACCAGGCGGATCTCAAGGACGGCGTTGAAGTCACAACGTACATGGACTAGAAGCTGACCGCAAATGAGCGATCAGTTGGGTAGTAACCCTCGACCAGGAAGACTATGACACGAACCGCCATCAACCTTTGTGTAGCCATGTCGAGGTCATCCGGTGCATTCCGCCCTTCCATCGTCCAATCGTCACGTACCGCATCCTAGCATCCTACACCTTACAAAACACAGTCTCCAGCGTCTCTCATTGGCTACGTCAACTCCATCCTTATAAGTCCCCTTATACCGCTACATCGGATATCATACAGTAGTCCAAGCCTCTCCCGGATGAGCTCCCTGGAGGACGAGAAGACGCCGCTCGTGGGCGCGGCGAGCGACACCAGCGCCTACCATGGAACCCAAGAAGCCCCTCCCGAGCCACTACCCTCTCCAGCCGCCCCCAAGGCCCGCGTGCGCGTGGGTCTGGACGCTGCTGTGCTGGACAACCAGAAGAAGTGGAAGCGCCTCACAGACATCGACGACGACAACAGTACAGCCAAGAGCATGGCTAGTGAGGTGCAACTGGAGTTCATGAAGCATCGACAGCAGTTGGCACACGAACAGAAGCGTCGGCTGGGCTCAGGCGTGCCCACCTACCACTTCGGAGAGACTTCCGAGGCTTCAGAGGACCCTCTACTGGCCGCCAAAGAGTACGGCACTGCACTGGAACAGGACCGCTACCTCATCTCTGCAGCCTTCATCAAGGACGGAGTACACGGCCGCAAGATCGGCTATAGACTTGACCGAGACGCCCTTGTGCTGAACGAGTTGTTTCACTCCGAGTCCTACCGCCTCGTGTACATCCTCGTGGTGGCCGTCATGTGCGCGCTCGCCTTCGTGGAGAACCCTGGAGACGAGAACATCAACACGTACCTACTCGTGGACCTGCTCTGTCTCTTCGTGTTCGGTGTGGACCTGGCCATCCGCTGGTACATGAGCTCCGTGGAGACGCAGCACAAGTACATCTCGAGGCAGCCGTGGGCTGTAGTGAGGATGATCTTGTTGATGATCACGTGTGCAGACTTACTGGTGAACTTACTGTTCCCCACCATCAACCCGTACAGGTTCTCGAGAGCGCTGCGACCTTTTTCTTCATCGCGAGAGGCAGAAACATCCGCATCATCTTCAGCAGCTTCCTGCACGCACTGAGGGAAGTGCTGATTGTGCTCATGCTGTGCTTCTGCTTCGTCGCGTTCTTCGGACTCGTGGGCTACCTCGTCTTCTCGGACACGAGCGATGACCCGAGCGCGACGTTTTCAACTCGCTCTCGTCGTCCATGTACACCATGCTGCTGATCCTCAACTGCATGCCATACATGGCCCAGAGCATGTACCCGTACTACAAGATGACCCACTGGAGCGCCATCTTCTTCGTGCTGTTCGTTTTGCTCACGAACCTCTTCCTGCTCAAGCTCACGATCTCCGTCTCGTTCAGGTCCTACAGGAAAAACACGGAGAACATGCTGTACAAGCGGCTGCAGAAGCGAAAAGCTGCGCTCTACGCCGCCTTCGACATCCTCGCCCAGAACGTGAACTTCGACGACGATGCCGCCGCGATTCCACCGGCCTCGGGAGGTGCCAACAGCGCTCCACTCAGTGCTGCAAGCGACATCAGTCTGGTGTCGAATGCCCCGATGCTAAACGCTGCGAACCGCCGTGGATCTTCACGCTTTTTCCTGGGCACGTTTGACAAGCGCGCGTCGTTCAACATCACCAACCCCAATCCGAGCGCCAACCTTGTGACGCCTGTCAACAAGCGCCAGATTTCGCTCGAGTCCTGGATCAATGTGTGCGAGTATCTAAAGCCCAAGTGGACGGCAACCGACGCTGAGCTAGTGTTCAACACTGTCGATATCGAGCACGTGGGCTTCCTAGACCTGACTAACTTCTACCAACTCTGCTCTCTCCTCAGTGTCAAGCTCGAGCGCTCGACGCTCTTCTCCAACAGTCTGATGCGCCGCTTCTTCACGTCGCGCCAGCGCCAGTCAATCCGTCGCTTCCGCTCTCAAGTTCGCAGCACCTTGCTTTACGAGGTCTACATTTTCGGTCGCTACCGCGTGGTGCTCGCAGAGCTTGTGGTTGGCATGCTCATTTGTCTCTCGGTCGTCCAGGCTGTCCAGGTGAACAACATCGAGTTGGCTTTCTCCGTCAACCACTCGTGGCGCCTGCTAGGCTTCTTCCTGCTGAATCTTTTCACACTGGAGGTGCTGGTGAAGATGTTCGCCTTTGGCTACAACGAGTTCTTCACGCGTCCGTTCTGCAAGCTGGACTTGGCCGTCGTCAGCGTGGGCTGGTTGTTCTACGTGCTTACGACGCTGTCCAAGCCACCCAATATTTCACTGGTGTTCTACGATATGGCTCTGGCTGTACGATCGCTGCGCTTCCTCAAGCTGTTAAACCTGTTCCCGCCGTTCCACGAGATCATGTACACCATGAAGGCGATCATGCCGCTGATCATGCAGTTGCTGCTCGTCATTTTCAGTGTAATGTACGCCTTCGCCATCGTAACGCAGGCGAACTACGGAACCGAGTTGCGTGATTTCCCGGCTAGCAAACAGTCAATGTCGCCAGGTTGGTACGCTCAGCGCGAAGAGTTCCAGGCGGAAACGTTCGAGGGCACTCTCGTGACGCTCTTCGGTGTGGCAAACCTTGCTGGGTGGAACGCTATTATGGATGCCGCTCATGCGATGACCGGCTCTGATTCGACCTACGTCTTCTTCTTCACGTATCGGATGACGATGAGCAACATCCTGCTGCCTATCTTCGTCGGTTTCCTCGTGGAGTCTTTTGTCTCGAATGCCAAGACCGTGGAGTCTGCGATGCAGACCAGCTATGTCGACTCGGCTCACCAGATCCCCCTGTCAACGATGAAGAAAACCGAATGGCGCTGCTGGAGACTCGTCACATGCGGGATGACGACGATCTCGAAAGCGCGAACCCTCCGTTGTCCTCTGCGAAGCTGCTGCAACAGCGGCTTGTTGATGAGCCGCCCATGTCGCCTGGATCCGTATCGGATTCGTCGGCGAGCGAGGTCCGCTTCAAATACAGACGTCGGGGCAGTGTGGTGCACGATCAAATGTTCGACGCCGTAAAGCTCTCGGACGTGAGTCGCCTCACGCTGCAGGTGGAGCAGAAGGAGGAGGAGCTGGCCCAGCAGGACATTGAAATCCGCAAGCTGGAGGGCAATGTGCTGAGCATGAAGAACCGTCTGAGCCAGTCGCAGCATGTGATCCTGGCCTACGAGGCCAAGATGGAAGAGCTCAGTACGGCTCTACGTGAGGCGCAGGAGCACCAGGTGGACCTGGAAACAAGGCAAAACTCTCTGCAGCAGGCCCATGGATCGGAAGGTGCGCTGGGAGACCAGGGACGCTCTCGCAGTGCTCGCCCACGTGACCGCGCGTCTTCCTGGAAGCTGTGGACCGCCAACGTGTAATATTGTGCCTCTGTAGTGTCTACATGTCGATACATTTAGTCGTAAAGTGAGACCCCATCAACATCAAAACCACATTATACACGCAACCAACGTTCAACCTAAGCCATCTCTTCGTTACTGCTACCGGTAAGCTGCCATATTCATCAACACAACACTGCAGCAGCACCTTCAGCACCAGAATGAGTCGTCCGTTGCCACTGTTCCAGAGCCTTAATCGATGCGACCACCGGAGCGGCTACCGTACGTTGAAGCTGCCGTATGTCAACACGTGGTGGTGGTTTCATTTGCTTTTGCCAGTCGCGCCCTCGGCAATCTCGACTTGTTTTCCGCTAGATCCCTTGCTCTCTTCCTTGCAGTTTCGTATGGATTTGCCGTGCTCGAGGCTGTGAGCAGCTCCGATTCGGAGTCCGAAGTGGCGGACGATCTTATCGTCGCCACTTGGTTCTCCCTTCAAAATGCGGCGGCAACCTCACCGCGCACGCAGGTCTCTCATTGCTCGTCATGATAAGCTTCCCAAATGACCGCCGAGGGATTAAAATCAGTGCCCGACCTTGCTTCCTCATGCAGCGTTGCTCAGCTGACGAGACTCAACGGCGGCGGTCTTGGGGGTCCACCAACACGCATCACATCGGTGGCGCCAGAGATCAGGATCATCGCGTGCACGTGCACTCCGAGTTGGAAAGACGATCCGCGACAGCACTACTCGATGTGGCGAAGAGCTCTCTCCTTCAAGGAGTCCTTGGCGGTTCGCCCGACAGGCCTGCGTGCGACGGTCACAGCGACCCGACAAACGCAATGCTCGTGCGTGTGCATTCCCGAGAGGCTTGGAGAGCCGGCCTCGGACCAGCACGGCGCCGCATGAACTTCATGATGAAGGTGGCTTCGAGGACTTCGGCCCGCGACCAAGTGGGACGCTTGCCCGAGCCATGATGGTCCTTCCGCTCGAAGGACCGCTGGTTACGCGGCACCAGCAAAAGGACCTGTTCATCTTCTCGTCATCCGTGCGAGATCCCACCCCTTTTGCTTGAAGTGGTCGTGGTCCAACGCGCAAGAACTTCAGGGTCAGGCTTTCCGTTGACCAACATGGAAGGTATCCGATATCCCACGTCTCGACACCTTTCTTGGCGAGGAATTCTGGGCTCTCGAAGAGCCTTGCAGCATGCTTGGCGCACGTGTTAACATTCGCCACTCGCGACATGCACACGCCTTCGGCTGAGCTAGGCGGTTGGAGATCAGTGCACACCGCAGCCCTCCACCAAGCAACGCGCAACGCGAAGGTCGCAGCGCACAGCATAGAAAGCAACGGGTCATGCCATCGCGACGAGGGCACTGACCGTCATGCTGACGGTATTGCTGTCGCTTGCTAAAGCACACCCGCCGGATTCTGGCACTCCCTGTCATGTCTTTCTGATACACTCACCACGTGTGCGTGTCAATGACGATCAAGGCATCCTCCGCGTCAACACCACTCGCATGCAGCTTCCATTCGGCTCTGAAATAATAGCACGTTGTCTTCCTAGACAATGGACGGACCGATACGCATGCACTTTCATCGTGTGTTCATTGCCGTCTATCGGTGTCTTAACTCTATTACTCTCTACTCTTTATCTACATAGCGTGCAAAACCTGTTGCGTGTATAAGTTACGGTCGTCAGCACTCGACCAGGTCCGCGAGCGGATGCGCGTTCGAGCACTCGATCAGCAGCGCGTGGGCGAACTCCTCGAGTAAGCTGCACCGCTTGTGCAGGTAGCTGAGCTCGAGGCGGTTGAACCAGCGGCTGGTGGCGTCAATGGGCTGCCACGCCGTCATCGACTGCTTGAATTGGTTCGTGTCCAGCGCGCTCACGAAGCGGTAGAGCTCCGAGAAGCGGCGCCAGCGGCTGAAGTAGCGGCCGTCCAGCTGCAGCTCCACAAGGTACTCGGCGTGCTGCGCCTTGGAACCTTTGGCCTCGACGATGCGGAAGCTGCGGATCTGAATCTTGGCCGCGATGTGCCGGTGCGACGGCAGCACGCGCAGCCACGGGTACGGACTCTGGTGGTAGGGCGTGTCGTAGGTCTCGCGCAGTGGTGGGAAGGTGCGGCACATGTCGAAGTTGCTCGACATCTCACGGTTTAGCATGGGAGTGACCTGAAGGCTGCTGGCAGTCGGGAACGTGGCCGGTAGTGACTGACGAGACGGGAAGAGCAGGTCGCTGCTGCTGGCCGACGCGCCGTCGTCCGAGCGGACGTCCACGTCGTCGTCAAAGTCCTCGAACCAGCCCCACTCATAGCCGGCGTCTTCCGTCTGGTTGTCGTCCTCGTCCGTGGCTTCGGACGACGACGTGAGACGGTCCTTGGTCATGGGGTGCAGTCCCTTGGCGGGCGACGTGAAAGCCTCCTCCACGTCCACGACCTCCTCCCGACACACAGGACAGCACGTGCCCGACTGGATCCAGCGCTTGATGCACTTGGCGTGGATCAAATGGCCGCACCCGGACAACTGCGTGTCCACATCGTCTGCCAGACACACGGGGCACGTGGCCCCAACCAACATCCCCACGCAGCGTTTGCCGCGCAGGATCTCCTCGGCGCGCGCCGTGATGCGTTGCCGTCGCTGCTCGTCGTCCTCGTCCGCAGGGCTGCCTTCCACGTCCAGGACGCTGGCGCTACCACCTGCGGATAAGAGCCCTTGGGTGAACCCAGCGGTCGCTCACTGCAGCTTTTACGTAGCGCGCGTTGTGCGCCGGAGCGCCGCTTTAGTGCCGCCGTACGCGCCGCCACGCTGGCCGAGGCGTCGACCTGTTGCTGCTTGAGGGCCACCTGTCCAGCGTTTCGTACGTCTCGGGTGCAGTGGGGCGGCCATACTGTTGCAAAGCGCGTCGGCCTCGATGCCCATCGACTATTGCGTCAGCTAATTATTTCGCTGCCTGGTGACTGGAGCAGGCAAGTTGGCGAATGGCGAATGCAGCCTAGCGGGCAGGCTTCATCTGCATATCGTGAGTGCATGACGAGCGACAGGCGATGGGTTAGGTGGAGGTGCACATTGGCGTTGCTGACGACGGTGCGTGCGCTCACGTTGAAAAGTTGACACAACGAGGCGATGTTGACGAGCTCCGGTTGATCCGGATTGAACCGCGCCCTATGGTGTCTGCGCTGATGTTGCTGCTGGCCAAGGCGGGCGAACACCTGCGTCCGGCTTGGACTCGTGTCAGCAGATGATCAAGAGTTTTTCTCGCTCGCTTGGCAGGTTGATTCATTTCGCGAGTAACTCGGCGCAGATGCTGGCCCGCAGTGCAAGCTCGGGCTGTCTTATGCAGGCAATCGCCTGCACTGCAAGCCCAGTTCAGACAGCGACAACTTCAATCACCGACACTCGGCGCCTCGTCTTCCCAAGCGACGTTGAAGTGCTGAGTCGGTTGAGAAAACCGCTCGGATGAGCGTATCCCTCCGACGTTCACTTGCTTTTCTGCATGGTGCCCTCGATTCACTTTATAATACGTAGTGGCGGCCGCCGCGCGTCCGTGTGTCCGTGGGTTTTCTCAAAAACGGCGTAACTATCCTAGCAAGACGGTGAGTCGTCCCCAAGGCTACCGGTAGCTGCCACAAGCCAAGCCGACGACGACAGCCACTGGCGCATGTTGAGCTCTTCTCCACGCGACCAAACACCGGCATGACGCCGAGAAAAACGCCACGCTAAGTGGACCGAAACGCCGACGCGAGCGCACACCACCGCTGACGGTCCTTGTTGCAACAGAATCCACCGCGATATTTCGGCACGGTTGATGCCAATGCAAGCGCTGCGCTGGATAGTGCTGCGCCAAGCTAAATATCTCACCTCGAGGTGCTGCTGCAGACGCTTCTGCCGGCCTTGAAGTCTTGCACGCGCTCTCCCTCTGCAAGAATATCATGCGCTGCAGCAACGCAACTCAGCGGGGAGGGGCCTGTAGCCGCGGCCGTCCCTGCAATGGAGACTTGCTGTCGACTGGCTCGTCTACGGGTACATGTATCTCCGGTTCAAGCTCCGCGGAGTGCCACCTTCAGATTTCGGCTGTAAACGAATGCGTGTCCGCTCGTGTGGAAAGTCAGCGGCGGCAGCTTCGAGCCAGGTTTGGTGCGAGCACGCACGCTGGGCATGTCGAGTCGTAAAACTCGTGAGCACCAGGAAACCCGAGCTCCGCCGTAATGGCGTAATGCTCCGGAGCCGTGCGGTGGATTTTCTCCTCGCGGCGTCAATCGGACGAAGGACGGACAAAGCGACAGACAATGCGCGCCGGACATACACTTGGAACGGCCGTCGTCGTTCGACAGTCGACTAGCGCAGCGGACTAAGTTCAACCAGAGCTGAACCAGTTCAGAGCAAGAGTGTAACGATTCGATCGACTACTGGGTGGGATTGAATTGACTGCTGAGATAGCGACCACCATTACGTTCCTGGAAAGGAGCTGCCTCCAGCAGCAGGTAGCTCCGCGACACCGAGGCGTCACATGAGCTGGTTAATGTAGACGTTTCGGCAGCGCGAGTTCTCAAACGTAACCACGCGGAACGATGGGTTGGCCTCTGCAATTTTGACCAGCCACTCCTTGCAGGCCCCGCACGGCGCTAATGGGTTCCGGTCCGGCGGCGCGCTCGCACGCATCATCTCCTCGACGGCCACTTCGTCAAACGAGAAGGTGCGCGGCCGCTTGGGTTTACGCGGAGATATCAAATTCGCGTTCGTATTCTCCAGCACGTGCTTTCCGCGACCTCGACCTCGCCCACGCCCGGCACCACCGACACTTCCCCGCTCCGCAGTCGTGCTCAAAGCCTTATTCGCTGCTGGTGGTGGCTCTGTCGACGTTCGACCAGATGCAGGTGCGACTGAGTCAGCAGTTGAAGTTGAAGTCGGTTGGTCAAACGTAGCGCCAGCGGCAGCCTGTGCTTCAGATGGCTTCTTATTGCCGTCTTCCACCACATCGCTGCCTCTGGTCTCCGATGGTGTCGGGCTAATAACGTTGCTACCAGCGCCGCTCAGATTTAAGCCCAACACCGCGATCATCTTCAACGCGCGGCGAGTCAGCGTCGGATCACTTGCCAGTGCGCTGCCGATAGCGTTGCGCTCCGCACACAGTGAACCTGTGGGCATGGACACTTCGCAGTTCATGCCGCGCTGCACCAAAATAGTCGGCCGCTCGCCAGCCACGGCTGCTGGTTTCTCAATTAGCAGCACTGCTAACACGGGTTTGCGTGACTTGCGTAACCAAAAGCTGGCCACCTCGCCCTCGCCCTCCGCCGCCAGGAACTGATCACGAAACAACCGCATCTCGCGCACGATCATCTGCGTCAAAGCGTCGGTTTTGCTCGGCGCCACCAGTGGTGACGCCTCAATGTTCTCGAATGAGTGGAAGTCCACGTCTGCCATCGACAGTTTGCGCTCGTGCCAGAACGTCTTGAGCTGCCAGATATGCAAGTACGACGGCCGATACATGCGTAGCGACGCATTCAACGCACTCAGCCTCGCCGGAGGGCCGTCCGCGTACGCGATGGTCACGTGAAAATGCGACTTCCACGCCTCCCCACATCTGTCCACGAGCGTGTCTCGATGCGCCTCCAGCAATGGCCGCAGCTCTCGCGTCATGAACTGCACATTGTCGTCGAACCGAAAGATGTTGGAGCCCGAATGCACTTGGATCGCAGTCATGTGAGGGTAGTACTGGTGCACGAACAACACAATGAGCTGCGCCGTGATCTCCGTCGAGTTGCCACTGTGCGAGTGCTCGACATTGCGCGGAATGCCCGCGCCGCTGATGAGGTACACGAGTTGGCGACTGCTTTCCGACTGGAACTCCTTGAGCACCTGCGTCCACTTGGGCAGCAACAGCGCCACCAACGGAAAGTACACGGCCGTGATGCCCACGCGGTCCCAATGTCGTTCCACGAGTCTCGAGGTCTCGTCCTCTCCTCTCAACTGGAAGTCTCGCAGTACTTCCGCGCTGTTGATGGGGATCGGCGCGTCGGCCAAGTTGAATCCAATGGGCGACTGCGTGTCTTGACAGCGTGCCTTCCAGCGCTCACCAGGTGTAGCAATGTCCAGTAGACTCGGGTGCAGCAGCGACGGCGCCTTCTGCTCCTCCGAGACGCTGAGCACTGCGGCTGCGTGCGTGGCCTGTTTTGCCTCGCGCTTGGGGTGTCGGAGCTGCTGCACGCGCTCGAGAATCTGCTGGCTGGTTTGCTGGAAAAGACTGAACTTGGGGCGACCCAGCACCGACAGCGGCACGGTGACGCCGTCCACGTCCACGGAGGCGACAGGTGCGCGCGCGCTGGGCGACACGGTGGCGCCATTGCTGCAGGCGCTAGAGCCGTCCGCACGCAGCCACGAGAGCTCCACCACCAGGTCCGAGTGCGAAATGTTGTGCACCAGGAACTCCATCAAGCTAAGATACCAAGATGCGAACTGACAACAACACAACGGTTTGAGTTTTGCCACGTCGACGACGTCGACGATGGCTACATGAGGCAAGGGCTCTGCTAAACAAACATGGATTGACACTGTTATCACTTTCATCTGCCTGCTTGTCGTCTACTAAATACCTAGGATATGGTGCTGTCTTCATTCCAACAGCTCGGCTTGGCGTCGACCGGTGTCCCAGTGGAGCAGGTCTGTGAGCAATGACACCACGTCCTGCGCGACTTCCACGCCGAACTGGATGGCTGACCCGGCAGCGTACGTACAGAGAGCGCCCTGGATATCGGCCATGCGCCGCAGTTGATGCACCATGCGCGGAGGCATGGGTACCCGCGATTCCGTCGTGAACAGTCCGCGGTACTCCGGGCTGTCGCGTAGCAGTCCGAGCTGGCCGGCCACACGCAGCGGTCCGCCGCACTCTTGCTTGATGCGATGCAGACTTGGCCGGAGTTCCAGACTCACGCTCAGCAGCACTTCGTCCAGGATACGGATTCCTTGCTGCACCACACGGTTAGGCTGCGGCGCCGCCTCATAAATTAGATAGCGCAACTGGCGATCCCACATGCGGCACAGCGGGAGGAACAGCGCAATGTTCTGCAACAGCGGCTTGGGTAAGCGCAGCGTGCGGTCCATCAACGCATTGTACTGCAGCCGCTTCGGGTTCTTGAATGCCGGCGTCAGCACTGCGCGCGACAAGACATACAGCGTCGAGAGCCGCATGAGCGTGAAGCACCTCTGCCGTCGGAGGTCCTCGCGCATCAAGCGGAGCTGGTTCTGCACCGAAATCTTCAGGAACAAGTCCACGTGTCCTCTCCGCTGAGCCGTCTCGGCTGCTGTCTTGTCCCGGTCGTCCTTGAGGAAAATGTCTGCGCCAGCAGTCATGAGCGCCTCGACTGCAGCCGTGTGGCCGCGCTTGGCAGCAAGCAGCAGCGCCGTGCTGCCCTGCCGCGTCTGCTTGTTCACGTTCGAGCCCGACTTCATGAGCGTCGTGGCGATGTTGGCGTGGCCGCGCTGGGCGGCCAGCATGAGCGCCGTCATGCCCTCGTTATTGGACGCGCACGTGTCGGCGCCTTTCCCGATGAGGAACTGGACGACAGCGTCACGACCCTCCTGCGCCGCGCGCATCAGCGGCGTGGTACCCTTCTTATTGGCGTAATTCTGGTCGCCTCCCGTCTCCAGCAGCATCTTGACGACCGGCAAATGGCCAAAGTGCGCGGCCGGGATGAGCGCCATGTTCTTCGACTCTTGGTTGGCGCCGCGCGCGAGCAGGAAGCTCGTCATGTCTTCCCAGCCCTTCTGCGCCGCGAGCAGCAGCGCGTAGGTGCGCTTCTCCTGTGGGAGAGAAAGAAGCAGCAAAAATGAACAATAGCTCAGTCCACAATCCCTCTAAAAAGCACCAAGCGGAACAACACTACCGTACCGTCTTCAAGTTGACGTCCGCGCCGGCGTCCACTAGCAGGTGGCAGAAGACGCGGTCGTTGCTGCGTACGCCCAGCATGAGCAGCGTGAGCCCCGTCTCGTCCTCCGCCACCAGCAGCTTGGGCAGCAGCTCGTCGGCGTTGCGCGCCTTGCACACCGTGCGCAGTCCCTTGTGCAGCTGTTGCGCGCGCACCGGCTCACGCGCCGAGTTGAAGAGGAAGCGCGCCACGTCCTCGTACGCAAACTCCACGGCGGCGTCCGTGGCGGGCTCCAGCTTGACGAGCGACAGCTGCTGCAGCTCCTCGTCGTCCGTCGTGGACTCCTCTGCTGCTACAGCGACTGCCATGGGCATGGGCTCGTCCTTGATCGAGACGCTGGAGCTGCTGAGCGCCTCTAAGGCCCCGCAGCGGCGGAAACGTCTTCGGCGTCTGCTGGGGCGTCCAGGCGGCCGCGCGCGAGCAGCAGAAAGGACGACATGGCCAGACGACTGCGGTGCTCGGCGTCGTCCGCGTTTGGGGACATGCGGGCGAGGCGCGGCTGAGACTGAGAGGGTGCGGAGGGCGGCGTCTCTTCTTGGGCGTCCAGACGCGCGCGCTTCCTGGGCGGAGGCTCGTCAGTCATGGGGACTGGTAGAGAGGAGGAAGAAGAAGACGGATCGATCGACCGGCGCTTTGCTGGAGTTTGGGGATTTCTTGAAAGAAGGGAGTGCGTATGACGTAAGACAGGTGGGAAGGGGGTTCGTATGAAATTAGATAGGCTGTTAGTAAAACTGTCACGAACGCGAATGGTTATTTATTGACGGGTGAAAGCTGCTCTATTACTTCGTTTTTACCAAGCTTACAGTCTTTTGCCTCATCAAGTACTGCAAACAGAACAACAAAGGGTGGACTCCACCTTTTATCATGCTGAACGAGGAAATGTCCTCAGGTGCGAACTTCTGCTTCGATATCATGCCAACGCAGTTTGCGTTTCAGAATGCCGATGCATCGATGACATGATGACTAACCTGTGTGGGCAGCTCTTCATTTACCAGTCACTGACTGGACTGACAGTCAGCCTCGGGCACAAGGAAGTGTCCAAGGCACATAGCGCAGTAAAATCGGCGCTATGCACTTTTCACTCGACAGCAAGTCGAATTCTGGCGTGGATGGAGTGGGGATGCAAACATCACGGAGGCCATCACGACGCAAGTGATGAAGCACGTGTGCGCATGCAGGTGCCGAGTTGAAGGACGTCCGAGAGTTGCTGGTGACACAAAGACAATATCCAGGCCGAGAAGGACGTCGTTGGCCAGCAAACTCACAGACGAGTTGAAGTTGACGGCAACCAAGGCCGAAAAGGAGGGCGCAAACTTGGCTTAGTCGCAGAGGCTGCTGGACGAGATTATAGCTGAAGCAGAATCAAGCCATGAAGGCGAGGCAGCTTGTGAACAACTTCGACGACTGGATGACAGAAGACTGCACATTGTGGTGCACTTGTTGGAAGATATTAGTTTGGTGCTTCAATTCCGAGATGCAGTTACGAACAAAAACCGCGATAGTCACCTCGTGGGAATTTATGCCTCCATCCTCAAGATTTACAGGAACATGGCGATGCTCAGAGAATTTTCGAAGATTGGAGTGCTATTAAATGAAAATGGAAAAGAAAAAGACGAAGCGCTAATCGTTCGCGTTCCGAAAGTCTGGTTTACGTTAATAGGTGATGCACTCGCAGGCGTGGCTTCCGAAATTGAGCAGCTACAGAATGCCGTGAAGGAGAAATATCGTGACAGCTCTCACAGGGATACATCAATCAGTACACTGAAGCAATTTTGAGGGTACGCCATCGAAATGGCTTTGCTGGAATTCCATTCAAGATTTTTTTCAGTTCGTTGCTGATATGCAGCAAATATGGATCACCTCGTATTCGGGTGAAGTTCAGTAGGAAGCAACAAGGGATTATCGACTCTCGTGGTTCCATTCCTTGCGCCGGCCAACCGTGTATAGCCCTGTTTCCTGAAGGATACCATACTGGATTTGGGAGATATTGCACGAACTGAGAACAAAGAAGTACTTGTATACGATACGAAATTCCTCGACGGCAAAATCTTGGTGGAGTGAGAAGTCAGCCGATTTTCAGCAGCGATGTTGCAGAAATTTTATTGGGCAACGTTCCCGTCCAGGTTTCAATGGACAGGTATTCATCAGGTATTCGCTCCAGGTATCATCCAGGTATAAATTAAACTGTATATTACCACATCTCGTATTTTTCTTTCGGCTGTCAGCCACTCATCCAGTCAAAAGCACGCCACGCGGCAGTTGCTCCGGCACTTCTCCGCGGAGCCGCAGCGAGCCGCCATGGCGCGCACGCACAAGACGGCGCAGATCAAGGCCCAGATGGCAGAGGAAGCACGCAGAGTGGACGAAGCTCGTGCGCAGGAGGCGACACGTGTAGCGAGCGTCGCAGAAGCACGCACACGGTCTGAGAGAGCCGCCGCGTTGGAGAATGCCCGTCGATTTCGCCACAAAGAAGATGGCGATGCAGAAGAGGAGAAGAAGGATGCAGAGGGCGGCATTGAAGAAGAGGCGGTGGGGAAGGAGGCGGAAGGTCCTGCAGCTGCCGAGGCGGAAGGTCCTGCGGCTGCAGAGGCGGAAGGTCCTGTGGTCGCGGAGGCGGAAGGTCGTGCGGCTGCCGCGATCCAAGACTCAGAGGGTGCGGAGGAGAAACAAGCTGCAGAAGTGCGTCCGGGGCCGCTGAAAAGCAGCGCAAAGGGAAGAAAGCTTGGCCGAGCATGTGGAAGAGGATGAGCTAGTGTCGGTCCCGCCGTTCCTGCGTGATCACAAGTCGTGGCCCGAGTTTGAGCAGTCGTTGCAGCCGTACATGAAGGACACCCGGTAGATAGTCGCGGTGAAGGAGGTGATAAGCGTCGATCGACGCAATGCCGCGCTCAAGTCACAGGTTCAGTACGAAGGCGTTCCTGATGAGGATATTCCCCTTGTACCGGCGGCAGCTGGTCCATATTTTAAAGACCATGGCAAGAGAGATCGCTGCTGTTATGGAGAACACTTACGGTGGCCTGAACGTGGAGGAACCCATCCAGAACGACGGAGACAATTGTGGGGTGTTTGTGTGCCTTCACTTCTGGAAATGCGTGTCGAGTGAAGCGCCCAGCGATGTGTCCGACGCTGGAATCACCAAGATGCGTTGGTCGATGTTGCACACCATTCTGACGAAGCGTCGCTATAACTGAGAGAGATGAACTGCTTTGACTGTGCTCGTTGAAGCTGCAACTTTCATAATACATGATCTTTACCTTGACAATACCTAGACTATACCTGTTCGCCATGAACGTAGACATTACCTGGAGGATGCCTGGACCATACCTGGACGTGATCGCGCCAATCAAAACCCGTGGACCATGCCGACAGGGGGTGCCCCCGCCACTTTCACTTTTGCTCATGTAGCGCACACATGACTATTCCAGGTATTTGGAGATCTCGATACCTGTGTAATATTTGGACCGATAATATATCGGAGCTGAACGCACCTTATCATGCTCCAAACGGAGACCTGGAACAAGCCTGGACAGAAACCTGAACTTTACCTGTATCTGAGTAAACCTAACCATATGTAATCATCTGGGAAACCTGGACGCTAACGCCAGCCAATTTTATTTCAGGGGAAAACTGATCAGGTGAGAGTAGCCCCTTCATGAAAGATATGTCGGGGATGATGGGTGCCTACGGCATTGACCCGTGTCCACTTCTACCGCATTGGAGATCATGATGGCGCTACGAGGATGGATAAAAGGAAGAAACGGTGGCGCACTGATCTAGTGACAATTGAAGGCGAGAAGAATAAATGTCGCGACAAGAATTGCCTCAATCCGAACGCATGCACGTGTGGATAAAGTGATTATCTTGTTGGAGGTAACAGCGATGTCTACGAACATAAAGGGAGTGGCGGCGTAGCTTTCATGTTCGACTTCATGACGGACTGGTGATATGTTCACGTTTCTTCAGGCTGAGCGGGTTGGTCGTTTAAGCGAAAGTTAGTCAATTTAAATGCATACTTTGACTAACTTTCGCTTTTACATATTGCAGACCACGCAAACGTTTGATTTGGGAAGTTGAAGTGACCATCACTCTTGCAGTTTCCGCACTGCAACTGTCCTCACTATCAATAGCGCCCGGTGGTTGACACCAGGGGCCCAGTCCTCTTCTGCTTGCATCATGACGACCACGCCGCTCGCGAGCGACTCAAGTTTCCACAAGAACCACAAGGCGCAGGACAGGACTACGTCGCGTCGCAGCTCCATGCAGACGGCACTCGACCGCATACGCCGCAGCACAACCTTCTCGACGGCGTCCCCAATGCGTAACTCACTCTTACGACCACGATCCAACTCAGTGGAACTGCTGCTGTTCGAGGTGCAGGACGCTCTGGACCCCAACTCGAGCTTCGTGCACGTGTGGCAACAGCTGCTGCTGCTCTGCGTCGTGTACGAGATCACCATCCTGCCGTATCTGGTCGTGTTTCGAGACCAGACCATCACTAGAAGCACAGGAGAACTCGTCTTCGTCTACTTAAGTGAGCTCTTCTTCCTAGCAGACGTCTTCGTGGAGCTCAACACGGGTTTCTACGAGGGCGGAGACGTCACGAGGGACGCCAGGAAGTCCAGAATCAGGTACCTCAAGTCTCCGAGGTTTTACCTCGATATGGTGGCTCTGCTGCCACTGTCGTTGCTGCCACTCAAGACGTCCGTCTCGATCGCTTTTTTGAAATGCACAAGTTGATTCGAGTGTGGAGGATCCCAAAGTACATCTCAAGGTTAGATGACGTGTACGCTAGGTACTTTGTGGTGCTCAAGATGTTCAAAGTGCTGGTGGGGATTCTACTATTGTCGCACTTTATTGCCTGCTTTCGCTTCTTGTTCGGCTATGACGAACATGGAGAAGATCACTGGTTACCGCATATGCCCGATCATGAGCAGACGCCAAGGACGAAATACCTCATGTCGATTTTCTGGGCGTTTGGCGTCATGACGGGGCTGTTCGAAGGAGAACTGCCGCACACGATATTGGCATTTATATTCACGATTTTCGTGGCCATCTGTGGATTTCTACTGTTCACGTACTTGTGCGCCACGTTTTTCATGATTTCCAAGTGTGAAAGCCAGAATGAGGCGTCCGAAGCAAGGATAAACCAGTTTAAGCACCTACTCTCGTTTCATCACGTGCCTGAGGAGCTGCAGCATCAAGCAATTGGGTACTTGAAACGATACTATACGTACACAGAGTCAAATGATCGCGAAGCAATGCGCTTGTTGTGCCCCTCCATTCGCAAGGACGTGCAAGTGGCTCAGATGAAGGATCAAGTTGCTAGCGTCGTCATCTTTCGAGGATGCAATGACCAGTTCATCGTTGCCATCACCAGTCTACTCGAGATGATGTCACTGCCGGCGTATTTTTGTGTGTTCAAAGCCGGCGACCGAGGTGATGCTATGTATTTTGTGAACTCTGGTGTACTTCATGTTATTGTGGATGGTGTCAAGGTACGGGAAGAGCGTAAGGGAGACTTTTTCGGCGAAATGAGCGTTTTCCTAAGCCAACCACGCTTTGCTACCGTTATGACGGTCACGTATTGCACATTGTATAAACTTGCGCGCTTCCATCTCGAGCGAGTGCTTGACGGCTATCCAGAGCTCGCGAAGTTGATTCCAAAACAAGTCGAAGAAATGGCGCGTCGAATGTTCAGTGGAATGTCTCGAGACATGACTCCGGCAGCAAGTGGAAAGAAAAAAACAATATCCAGTCTCCTTCGTAAGCATATACAGAAGGAAAAGGGAACGCCCTCACTTGGGTCGGTAGTAGCGAATGCTTTGGCGAAAAAGACGACCCAAGCTCTATTATTGCTCCAGGTCAAAAACCTCCCTTGGGTGGCTGGTAGCAAGTGCTTTGGCGAAAAAGACGCTCTTGTTCCTGCCCAGCCTGTAGAACAAAGTACCATTGTTGTTCCTGCTCCCAAACCCTCACTTGGGTGGCTAGTTGCGAATGCTTTGGCGAACAAGGACGCCAATGCCCTTAATAAGCCAGTAGAGTCGACAAAATCCGACATATCTGCCGGAAGCACCTCTGTTTTACAAAAATCTTTGGTACAAGCAAAGGTCCCAATGGCAGATCCAGTTCCTTCTAACAACACGCCGGTTGCTGCATTTTTAAACAGTGCAAACTCGGCGGATGAAAAGCAACCAATAGAGGTTGTGACCCCTCTATCTCAACCAAATGATGAGGAAGCAGCCAGGAGAACGAGCTTGAAAATGCCCCCAGTGATGCAAATGGTTGCGCAGCTCCATCGGAAAAGGGACCCGAAGGCTCCGTTTTGGACCGTTTTACTTCTCCCCAAGGCTATTGACTTTGAGTCGGCTAGACGGATGTGGTGGATCCTTGCTCTGGAGATCAACTTCGTTTACTTCTGGTTCGTGATTCCGACGCGTCTTGCTTTTGAGGTGCTGAATTACTCAAGTTGGTTGCTCTCTGTGCTAAATATCTTGATGGAGATCGTATTGTGGGTCGACATCTACTTGAACTTTAACTTGGCCTACATTAAAAATTCGGAGAAGATTAGGGATCCGGCTAGAACTGCACGACGATACTTACAAAACAATTTTGCTTTGGATCTACTGTGTGCACTACCCCACTGGGCTATGGGATTTGAGTTCTTGCAACTTCTGCGGTTGTTACGTATGTGGCGCGTGAAGGACCACGTCAAAGAAGTTGACGAGTTCTTGCATCTCGACAACAAAAAGCGACTTCTGCTCTTTGGCTGGCTAATGCTGATGCTTTATCACACTGTTGCGTGCTTACACTTTAGTATAACGTACCTCGAGGGGTTTAGCTCTAGCCCCACGCCTGGCTTCCGTCGAGTGATTTGCATTTGCGACGGCTGAACGAGTCCTATTACGTCGATGCGGATAATGAAACCTATGCTGTTGGCTCTTCCGAGATCATTGAAATTGGACTGAACCAGTACTTCAGATCGTTGTATTACGCTTGTTATGTGATCACAGCTTTGGGAAGGCCAGTCGAACCTGCCAGCGATACGCAGTTTGGTGCTGCTCTCGTTTTCATGCTGAGTGGCTTTTTCATTACGGCAATTGTGGTTGACAACGTTCAAAAGCGATTTACTGCGTCTGCTTATGAGCAAAAGGAATTCTTTGCGAATCGAACGCGAATCCAACTCTTTCTCATGCGGCAGAACGCCCCTTGATCATTCACAAGCGCGTTAGCGCATTCTTAGATTTTTGGTGGTCTGCGCATCGCGGGGCTGTCATTGGGGCCTTGTTAGAGGAACTACCGACGACAATCAAGCATGATATCATGAAAAGTGTGTGCAAACCGGCATTGCAAACGATTGCACTGTTAGCGGGGGTACGGTCTGTGCTAAATGAGTTAGAACAGGTATTTATCGAGAATGTTAAATTCATCCTCTACGGACAGGGGAAGTCGTCTATCGTCAAGGAGACTTTGCCGGCGGGCTGTTTTTCCTGTTGGAAGGCGAGGTGTGTGTTATCGCAAATGGAGGCGCACCTCGAAGTATCCCGCAAGGAAGTTTTGTGGGGACGGCATCGTTGCATTTTGACACCAGCTCGCCAAGCTATTCGAACGTGTAATGGCAATTAGTGGGTGCATTATCTTGTTCATATCTCGAGAACACCTGCGATTGATGCAAACTACGTTTCCAGCACTGCCCGATGCTTTGAATTCCCTGGAAAACGCTTCTTGGATCCAAAATTCCTGAAGGCATCCGAAATGTCCACTGGTTCAGCATCCTCGAGCAATCGCCCTTACATTATCAGTTGGCTTTCGGAGCACGTGTTTGACCCGGATTCCAGCGTGATGGTTGTGTGGGAAGCTTGGGTATTCATCGTGATGACGGTGCAGTGTTTGCTGACCGTCTCGATAATTTGTTTCCCTGTATCTGTGCAAGCAAATACGATAATCGAGATCATCATCTTTTTATTGAGGTAATTTTCATGATCGACATGTTTGTGAGGTTCCGTCTTGGGTTTCACGAGTTTGGTAACAAGGTCATGGATTTGCGTGTCATCAAGAAGAACTATTTGCACTCACGCTCATTCGTGGTTGATGTGTTCGCGTTACTTCCACTATATTTTATCGATTGGGGATTAGCAAGTGGTGGTTTCAAGCATGTGGAAATTCTCAATCTGAACAAGCTGGTGAGGCTTTTTAAAGTCCCAGCACAATTTGCAGCTCTGGAGAACAAGCACCTCAAGTTCACTTTGCAGCTTCGCTTGTTCAAGTTAGTGTACTACACGTTCATACTCTCTCACACGCTGGGGTGCTTTTATTTTGACTTTCGCTCTCATGCATCTCACATGCACGGAGGGTCGGATGACAGTGATTCGCATCAGGCATCACACTCGGCAAATGCCCACTGGTTACCTGAATTGGCCCTACTTGAAGAAGGGTATCCTTTGCAGTATTTCACTTCGCTGTTTTGGTCGTTTGGGGTCATGTCTGCAACATACCCCGGTGAACTTCCTAAGACTACATCGCAGTGCCTTTTCAACACAATCACCCTCACTTTTGGCTTCTTCCTATTCGCGTATGTTATCGGTAACTTTTCTGATATTATCGAGCTCATGGACGCTGAAAACCGAGAGTACTATGCTACGCTCAGCTCGTTCAGGCATCTACTCCAGCATTTCAGCCTTCCAGCGCCCATTCAGGAACGGTTCAAGGCTTATTTCTTTTTCAAGCGCTTTCACTCGATTACTCAGGAGCATTTGCTCGAAAGCTGTCTCCCTCCGTCACTGCTGACAGATATCCGTATGGTGCATTTGCAACCGATGATAGTGAAGGTGTCATTTTTGGCGGGTATGAATGGAAGCGTGACACGGATGCTTGTGTCTCATTTCAGTCAGGTCATGATCGTAAAGGACGAGTTCGTCTACAGATACGGCGAGGAAGGCAGTGATATGTATTTCGTGTTTGCTGGTTTGCTGGACACGCTGATACCACGCGAAGAAGAGCTAAAACAACGTGCAACTGCCCAACGTGCGTCAGTCGTACGCAGATCACCTACAGAATCCTCCCTATTTGCGAGGCCAAGCATTAAACCTCAGTTTTCGAGCCGCAAAGTTCACCCCCGACCACAATCAGAGTGGACAAGTGATAAGCTTGATATTGATGGACTGACAAAACTCAACCAAATCACAGCTGGAGACTACTTCGGTGAGAATGCGCTGTTTGTTGACAGTGTGCGCAACGCTTTCGTGCTAGCAAAGTCAACGTCAATATTGTACAAGCTGTCGCGGAATTCCTTGGAGACGGTTTTCAGTCGTTATCCGGAGTGGAAGCAAAAAGTTATCCGGGTCATTAATCTGCAGCAACAACAGCAACGTTTAACGCACATAGCGAAGTTGGAACGTCACAACTCTATTGGATCTACGATGACAGAAGAAGATCACATGAATGCTTATGCTGAGAGAATGGAAGAAGCAGTAATATCTGCTCGGTACAAGCGCTCCACTGCTACTAGCGCCATCAGTAAGCGAGAAACATTTTCTCGGCATGCAACAGACCCGACTTCACCAAAATCAAGCAAATCAGAACACAAAGTATCAAAGTTGCGATGTGGCATCCCGGTGTTCGTGTCGGTGCTTTTACGTGGTGCGCCTGCTCAAAGCGTATACCACTTGGCATGGATCAAGATGATCGTTTTTGCTACCTTGTTCATGTCCATTGTTGTACCTTACCGAATTTCGTTCGACTCGATGAAGCACACTCAATGGTTACCCGTCGTGGTGCGTGAGATAGAGCTTCTCTGTGAAGCGCTCTACCTTGCCGATATTTGGATCAACTGGCGAATTCAGCGCTCCAGTGAGTCCGTGGATTTGTATGAGCAGGATCACCGGGAAACTTACAAGAGTGAGCGACTCGTGTGGGATATTTTGGCTGCAATTCCTTTCGATTACCTTATTTCCAGTTTCTCGAATGATCCGCTGTACCGCATCAATCGTTGCCTGAAGCTGCGCAACTTCTTGCATTATATGGACGAAATCAACCGGAGCAGTATTTATAAGGAGATGCACCGCCTTCGAACGGCCTCTGCTCTTTATGTCCTGATCATGTATTGGAGCGCATGCATGTATTTTGCCATCGCAGTGTACGACCACTTTGGCGACGAATGGAATGCGTGGCTGCCCGATGCCAGCCTATCCGACCCAGAGGGAAAACGCACTCTGAGGTTGCTGCGCGGGTGCTTTTTGCCACGACATCGTTCATCAAGAAAGGGCGCACCTTTCAGCCAGACACGATCTTCCACTTTGCTTTCTGTATCATTGTATGCTTTGTTGGGTTACTGACAATGGCTTTCATGATTGGTGAGTTTGCAAACCTATTTATTTCATACATCAGCAACGAAGTGGAATACCGCAAGAATCACATCGCTGTGGAGCTGTACTTAGGGAGGTGGAAGATAGCTGGCGAGTTGAAAACGCGCACCCAAGCGTTTCTATCTTCACTTTGGTCATCGCATCGGGGTGTCGACTATCAATCTTTTTTGGAAGGCGTGCCTGTCTGTATTCGTACCGATTCAATACTCGTCATTGCACAGGCGCCACTGCACGCATTTGTTAGCGACATTTTTCGGCCTTTACCTCGTAGTGAAGTGCTCAATATCGTCGATAAACTCATGCATGATATCGCCCGGCACCTCAGGTTTGAAGGCTACCCCGTGGTGAAAATGTACTGGTAGAAGGTAGCATTACGAAGTCCATGTACTTTGTCGTGCGTGGCTACCTATTCTCTTCGAGCGAATCCCACCCAAATCGTGGCTCCAGTTATTCCAAAGGCACTTACTTCGGCGAGAAAGGATTACTAGCCTGCTCAGTCAGTACGTGCACTATTCACACTCTGCGCGCATGCGACTTGTTGTCTCTGTCCCCAGATTCACTGCTGCACGTGATACGAAGTCATCGTTTCACAAAGCTCGCGTATGAAATTGCAATCCAAGCCGTGCAGATTGTGACAGCTCGAGAACGTGTAACAGTCGGTGTGACTGCGACTGAGACCGAGTGGGGCGAGGCGTTAATAAAGGTGATAAGAATGAAGGGCGTGGAGTTTAACGCCAATGGTACAGACAACGTACCGTCAGCAGTTCTACTACTGGATGGGTTGGATCCTGCGGCTCGTGCTCGCAAGAGAGCGCTAGAACAAATCGAGCCCTATGTAACCCTTGAAAGAGCTATCGATGCGTTTGGCGCATTTCGACCGCTACTTCAGCTTATAGTGCCTAATGGCCAACTTCACACTGTCGGAGGAGCAAAGGTAGAACAACCTGTCGGTGAAAAGAGACCTACGTTGTGTGAAAGTGAAGCGGTGACCACAACAACGGACGAGCAACACGTGCAGGCGTTGGCTATCATTCAACGGCTATTCCAGAAGAAGTATAACGCAGTTGCACCCGTGGCTACAGCAGCTAACAAGTCTACAGGAAATCCTAGATCAAAGCGGGAAGCGTCTGTCCCGTCCGAGGTAGCAGACAGCTTGGTACAGCATGAATTAGCCCGCGTGGCTCCATCACCAACCATCAAGGTACTCGAAAACGTGGTGGCACGCGAGTCTGCACAAAAATGAGCTAGAATTTCCATCCTTTGAGGCATACATGTAACCCACAACGCTAAACCCTGCAGATTCAATGACAAAACTAAAGCAGTGCAAGCAAAACTCGTGAGGAGAAATCTTTCATATGGGTTGGTAAAGCTCGTCACCAGATTGCTACTGTAGATGTAGTTTTCCACTCTGCAGCACACATCACTGTCTATAACTTTTCGTTGCGTAGTAAAACCTTGATAGTTTTCCACAACCAATATTAAAATCCGGTCGTGCAACTACAGCTTTATTGTGTTTATTTTTAACACATTTTTTCCAGCAACAGCCGAGGTCTACGCGCATTTCAATTTCGCGAAATTGAAATGCGCGTATACCTCGACAAGCTCCATCGGTCCAATATCCTGTGAGTGGATTTCTGAGCTCCCATGTGCGTCAGCACCAACTTGTCGGGGTAGAAATGAAGATCAAAGAAGAATTTAGTTGCTACCTCGAAATACATTGGCATTACTTACAGCTCATTTGTGCATTCAAATTCCACTTTTTGTTTGGTCTTGAGGGATCGAGCCCTTGGTGTTAACCTCATGCTTGTTCTTCTTATTGCTGCTTCAAGCACACAACGTCCAGGAAACTCTCACTCTGTACGAGCATTTCATAAGCTCGACGCAACTCGTGAGTGAGCTTTAATTGAGCATTGAAGTGGAGTACACCACCGACATCGCGCATCGTCTCCAGTGGGTCCTGAATGCTCATGCGCCACGTCTTCGACTTGCATCCCCACTGAGAAAACGTCGGCACTGATGTCTCAGGTGATCGAATAGTCACGACATGTTTGATACAGTCAAACTCCGTGGCGTAGAACTCGAAGAAGCCGAGCAGTAAAGCTGGTAGTGACGCATCGAGAGAGTCACTATCGGTGTCAGTATGCTCGTGATAAATCTGAGCGATGTCACGATCTTCACAAAAAGCGATGCTCACACCGTCATAGTACTCTGGCGAGATATCAGCAAGCTCCAGAAGCTGAGGGTTCTGTAGGTTGGGAAGCACGTGCACGATCTGGAGATAATAGATACTGAGCAGCACGAAAGAATATGAGCTCAAGAACCCGGAAGCAGTGTCGGTGATGTCGCGTTGCTTAGCCCAGTGCTTTACAGCAAGACCAAGCTCACGGGCTCTGTCGTCGAAACCTGCGTATGCGCGCAACAGTCGTGTGTTTCGCATACCGAGTTCGTTGCCGACACACAAGTCACACTTGTACTCGAGACTATCCCGTATGTATCGAAAGCGAAGGACAGGAACTCGTGCGTGAGAAGCGACCGCGTCAATTGTGCAAAATGGAGAGCATTCGAGCATCGACTTGATCTCAAAAGGGCGTTCTTTCGACGTTTGCTGACACGCAGGAGCTTCTCCTTCTGTGCCGTTCGCGAGGTGGGGATGGCTTCACCAGTAGCCCGCTCTTCCCAATACAGCTGACCAAGTTCTGCAGTGAGGGCATCAATGAGCAGCTGCATCTCGAAATCGAAAAATGAAGCAAGCTGTCGCTGGTTTGGGTCCTTTGCGTGGTAAAGGTTTTTGACCGCATCAACCACCTGGGAGTGCGCCTTCTTGAGCTGTTCGATTTTCTCGACTGTTGTCATTCGTACGCGGTCATCGTCCCAAACCTTTCGCTCCATCAACTTCTTTAGGTAGTAGAATCCGAGCACCTCCGTCGGCAACTTGTTGCTCGTACTAGGTGCTGAGATAAACACACACATATCCAAATCCGAGTCCAACGATCCATACAGTGACTTGGCGCTGCCGTACACGTCCGCCTTGAGCCCGTACTGCAGCACATCGTTGATTTCACTCGCCACCAGTTCCCGCTTCTCCTCCTCTTCAGAACTGATCCCCTCAATCTGCTCCAACTCCGCCATCCACATCAGCCCTTCATTTCCCCCAGTATCGGCACAGAAACCTCAGAAACCTCGTGTTCGTCATCACTAAAAGGCGATTCCTCTAAAATCTCCTAAAAGGCCTCTTATCTTTTGCGAGCTTTCTTTCCAGCATTTTTAACTTTTCCCTTCCACAACCAATTGTCACCGTCCACCAGAATTTCCCTCCACCGCGACAAGAGCAGCATATGCTGTTGCGTAGATCGACTGATCAGAAGGCCCGTGGCGTTCTCCACCACTTCAGCCACGGTATCCCGCTCCAAAGCACTTTCCTCCCGTGGATTCGTGAAATGTTCAGTTTCCAGCTCCTCACGCAATTTTTCAAGCCTTCCACCCACGTCGTGGACGATTCTGCCCACAAACCACAAAGTATCCTCCTTTTCCTGGTTCGGTTCGGCCTCAGTGATGTTAAGTCCCAACTCGCTGCGGAGTCGCTGGCGGAATTTAAACCAGGCAAAAACCCTTCGGGATAACCCCAGACTCTGTGGCGTCTTGACGTCGCACAGGTCGACGCAGCGGTCTAAGAGCCATTGCGCGAACACGAGGTCGCCATCCCCGCCTTGAACCACGTGGCGTCGTAGAAATCGATGTCGGCATGAGTTTTGGACATGTGGGGAGGGCGAAATCTTTGTATTTCATTATTATTGAATTTAAAAATTCACAAATGAGTTTTAACTTGATAAAATCCATGCATGGGTTAAACAGCGAGTGTGTTTTACAACTAAAGATATAAAACCCAATAAATGGTCAAATGGTGGGTTGTATTACCGTAAAGTTCGGATTCAATGAGACAGTCGTAAAAAGGTCGCTTGCTATATACTAGTAAAAGTTTTTAAAATTCAAGGACAATTTTAGTTTTTACGATCGTAAAAGAAAATGCATACAATTTCCAAGTTATTTCAAAATATTTGAATTTAGTTTTTACCACTGTCGCATTGAATCGGTGTGTCTTACTGAATCCAAACTTTACGGTACGGTACTCCTTATTGCTGCTTCAAGCATACACCATCCAGGAAACTCTCACTCCCCACGAGCATTTCATACGCTCGACGCAACTCGTGAGTGAACTTTTGTTGAGTGCTGAAATGGGGTACGCCACCAACATCGCGCGTCGTCTGCAGTGGGTCCTGGATGCTCATGCGCCACGTCTTCGACTTACTTCCCCACTGAGACGTCTTCAGCATCGACTTTTCTGGCGAGCGAATAGCTACGACGTGGTTCAAATAGTCGAACTGGGTCACGTAAAACTCGAAGAAGCCGAACAGTAAAGCTGACAGGGACGCCTCGCGAGCGTCACTGTCGGGGGTGGTTTGGTCGTGGTAGCTGTGGGCGATGTCACGATCCTCACAAACAGCAATACTCTCACGAGCGTAGTACTCCGGCAACACGTTAGCAAGCTCCACCAATGCAGGATTCTGCAGGTTTAGCAGCACATGCACAATCTGGAGATAGTAAATGCTGAGCAGCACGAAAGAATATGAGCTCAAGAACCCGGAAGCAGTGTCGGTGATGCCGCGTTGCTTAGCCCAGTGCTTCACAGCAAGACCAAGGCCGCGGGCTCTGTCGTCGAAAACTGCATACGCACGGAGCAGTCGCGTGTTTCGCATACCAAGTTCGTTGTCGAAACACAAGTCACACTTGTACTCGATACTGTCCCGTACGTATCGAAAGCGTAGGACCGGAATCCGTGCGTGAGAAGCGACCGCGTCAATTGTGCACGCTGATGAGCATTCCAGCATAGACTTCAGGGCGAAAAGGTCGTTCTTTCGACGTTTGCTGACGCGGAGATGCTCGCTCTGAACAAATTGTGAATTCGTCCGTGTTTCGAGATGGTACCTTGCATTCAAATTCAGCTGGTCGAGTTCGTCACCGAGTGCCTCAACCAGTAGCTGCATATGAACATCGAATAGTGGCGCAACTTGCCGTTGCTTGAGGTCCTCCACGCTGTACAGCTTTTTGATTGCTTCCAAAATCTGCCGTCGAGCCATCTTGAGCTGATCTACTCGCTCAGTCGTTGACACCAACACATCGTCGCTGTCCCACACCTTCTGTTCCATCAACCGTTTGAGATAGTAGAAGCCCAGCACTTCCGGCGGAAAATAGTCGTTGAGGGAGGTAAAGGCACATATCCAGATCCGAGTCCAGCGATCCAAAACGCGACTTGGAGCTGCCGAACACTTTCACCCGCCACTCTGAGCACGCGTCTAAATCGTGAATTCGATTTCTTGCGCCACAGCTTCACGTTTCTTCTCCTCTTCCAAACTCATCCCTCCAATCCGCTGCATCTCTGATGCCCACAATATCTCCGCATCCACCGACACGTTCGGCACAGAAACCTCATTTTCGCTTCCTGAAACTGTGTTCTGTAGCAACTTCAAAAAGTCCTCAACCTGCTCACATGCCACCTGTCCAGCGTCTCTAGACTTCCTCTCCCAAAGCCAAAAATTACCCCCCTCTAGAATTTCTAGCCATCTCCACAACAAAACGTCGTCCTCTCTAGTCGCTCGACTAAGCAGCAGCTCCGTTGCATCCTGCACCACTTCGGCCACCACCTCGCGCTCCAATCTGCTGTCCTCCCGTAGACTCGTGAAACTTCCGACTTCCAGCTCCTGGCGCAATATTTGCAGTGCATCTCCCACTTCCTCGACAATTTTCTCCGCTGCCCACAGCGGTTTCTTCACCTCCTGCGGGGCTTCGGCTTCGGTGGAGGTGAGACCCAACTCGAGTCGCAGTGTTTGACGCAGTTTAAACCAGTCGTAGAGGTTCTGGGCGACCGCTTCGCTCTGCATCGACTTGATGTCGCACAGCTCGAAGCAGCGGTCTAAAAGCCATTGGGAGTAGACGATGTCGCCCTTTGCCATCTTGAATCACGCAGTATCGCGGTAAGCATCAGCCCTTGTCATGGTAGAAAAAATTGCTGGTTTGAATGAATTAACCCAATTTATGCTTCTTGTTTACTACTTAAGTACTATTAAAAGTGCATTATTAATAGAACTTAGTAGAAGTTGAATTACTACGTAAAATGAAAATGATACTGGATTTGACGTTTTAGAAATAGTATTTTAATATTTATTGAAAAATGTTTTATTTTACTACTACCGAAATATTCGTAGTAAAATACTATGAATATTTCGGTATTAATAACACATGTTGCATTAGCGTTTGTTAGTTGTACGAATCAGAATACATTCGAAAGCCTTAGTGAACGAGGTTTAGTTGCATACACCCACTTGGTTGTCCATACAAGTAACAAGTACTACGTACTATCTGCTTAACCTCTGATACCCCAACGGACCTCACTAGGCTGCGGTATTATTGCTATCGGCTTTCGACCCGCCTCGCTTGCGGTGAGCTCGCTGCTGCCACTTTTTCTTTTTTGATTCGCCTTGTTCGCGTTGTCAACATCACCCTCAACGCGTGAGCCAGTTGAAGCCGTCACGACCTCAACATGACGTACAGTCTTCCCAGTCGGCATGTTGTCTCCCCGAGGCTCTTTCTTGGTTGAAGCTAGTTTTCCGCTGATGTTGCGCTTGGAATTGATCCTGCTGTTGTTGTCAACTTCATGGTGTTGCTGCTTCTTTCGACGGCCGTTCCTCTTTGAAGCAGCAGTACTTCCAGGAACACCGCCCAACGTCAAACGGAGGACGTGGCGCCTAATGTTTCTCTGAACAACGACATGGTCGATCCGCGGCTCACCTCTGTCACCAGTCCCTGCACCTTCGTCGGCATCGCCTTCGTCAACATCTTCTGGTGGGCACTTACCAGTCGGGTGCTCTGGTGACAAGCATTTCTGGCAGGGTGGCGTCGAGAACAAGGCCTGGTGATGAACCCACACGCGCCCTACACGACCATCAGCTGCCTTCCAGTCGATCCGTGTTCGTAGAGACAATGTACGCGGACAATTTTGCGCTTGTGTCAGAAGTTCAACCTCCCACTGTTTGTTCTCATTTTCAGTGGCACCGTCAGCGTTACTCGGAGCCGATACCTCAACCACCTTTCCAACACGGAATGACTTGTGAAAGTCCTTGAAGAGATTTTCAATCACCTCCTTTGTCAGCTCTTCGTCAGCGCTCTGCATCGTTACAATGTACGATCGCTTCATCTTGTCTACTTGCTGCTGCTTCGGTTTGCTTTGATCAGTGCTCACCGTTTCAGCACCTCCGTTTGCTTGCTTACGGGGGGCTGCTTCGCTTTTGCGCCGGCTTTTCCGGTTCTCCCGGCGACTTTTCAGGAGCGCAGACTTCGTCAGAGAAACTTTCACCACGTCCTAACATATCATGTGCGCGACGGAACTCACGAATGATTCTCTCTTGCCCCTTGAACTGCAGCACACAGCCTAGATCACGCCCAGTCTCCAGCGGATCCTGAATGCTCATGCGCCACGTCTTGGCCTTCCGCCCACCCCACTGAGCAATTTTCTGCGCAGGCGTCTCCGGAGATCGTACCGTGACGACACGTTTCGCAAAGTCAAACTGCGTGGAGTAGAACTCGAAGAACCCAACCAGAAGTGCCGTCAACGGCATGTTTGATGCGTTAATTCCATCAGTAGTGCGCTTATGGTAATCTTGGGCCAGATCACGGTCTTCACAGAAAGCAATGTTCATATCATTGTAGTACACTGATTGTATATGCGCTGATTCCAGGAGTCGAGGGTCCTGCAAGCTTGGCAGCACGTGCACCACTTGCAGGTAATAGATGCTAAGCAGCACAAACGAATAGGAGCTGAGGAAGCCCAGCGAAGCATCGCTAATTCCCGTTCCTTAGCCCAGTGCTTCACAGCGAGACCAGAGCACGTGCACGGTCATCAAAGGAGGCGTATGCACGCAGCAGTGGGGTGTTACGGGTAGCCAGCACATTTTCGAAGCACAGGTCGCACTCGTATTCTCGGCCACTGCGTGTGTGCAAGAAGCGAATGATGGGAACGCGGGCACCAGCAATCACGTGGCGAACCTCGCACTTAGCAGCACGCTGCAGAATGGCACGGAGGAAATAGAGGTCATCGCTGCGGCGTCTGCTAACAGCAATGACCGTCTTCAAGCGTGCAGACTTGGCGGTTGAATTGCCCTTCTGAGACTCTGTAACCCCAGGCAGCTTCGTAAGCTCCTCCACGATAGCATTGCGCAGCAACCGCGTCTGAGTATCGAAGAAATCAAATGGCGGCGTTGCTTGGTATGCTTGTCATCGTTTTTACCCGATCGATCGAGTGAGTTCAGTGACTGCGTGAGCTTTTCCAGGCTCTTTTGTACCTGTGCACGCAGTTCTCGCAATTGCTCAGCGCTCTCCTCGTCAGTTCTGGGAGCGTGCCCACCCTCACCAACCTTACCATTAATCAGATGCCGAAGCTCGCGTGGCTCCACCACCTCTTTAGGCGGGTCCAGGTCTTTTCCAACACTACGCCCAGTGGGGAGAAGGCACATATCCAAATCCGAGTTCCGCGAGCCGTAGCGCGATAACGAGCTACCGAAAAGAATCACCTCACAATGGCGCCATTTACTCACCTCACGACGCAGCACCGCCTGGATATCACGCGCTACGCGCAGGCGCCGCTCCTCCTCCTCCGGCTCAATACTCGAGAGCTCCATTATTCTCTGCAGCTCCGTTGTCCACACTTGTTCTGCATCGAAAGACGATGCCGTCACTGAGACTTCGACATGTGTCTGAATTTGCGCCGACTCTGCCATGAACGTCAAGAAAGACTCCACCTGCTCGCACGCCGTGTCCTCCGCCACCTTGGACTTGTTCTTCTTCATCCTCGTCTTCTTCTCCTTCTTCTCCTTCTTTTGCTCTTCATCTGCGCTGCAATCTCTCCACCCCCACTTCATCCACCTCAGGACTAACCTCCGGCACCTTCTCCTCTGCCTCCACTTCCTGCACCATTTCCTCCTTCAATACGGCGATCCACCGTCTCAGCAGCGGTTCATGTTCACTCGAGGCTCTGCTCAAAATGAGCTCCGTGGCATTATCTACCACCTCCGCCACAACGATCCTCTCCAAGGCTCCTTCCATCGTCTTCTCCTTCTTCTTCAGCTCCAGCCTCGACACTCTCAGCACGTTGCCCACCTGCTCCACGATCTCCTCCACAGGCCACAAAGGCTCCTCCTCTCTCTCCTCTTCTCCCTCTTCTCCTTCTCCCTCCTCTACTTCAGCACTTGTGGTCTCCTTTTAGAGCCCAGCGCCAGCTCCTGCCGCAGTTTTCGCTGCGTTTTATACAGCGCAAACATTCTTTTAGTGGCGTCCAGCGATTGGGGCGTGGCGGCGTCCCCCACGCCGTTGCAGCGACCCAAGAGCCACTGGGCGAAGACCAAATCCCCTCCTCCCGCCTGGAACCACGTGGAAGCTCGGAAGTCACCCAGGGAGGCGTCGGTGGTTGCTTCTTGAGCCGAGGACTTGGGCGTCGACTTGGAACGCGTCGTTTGCGGCTTCTGCTTGCGCTGCGAAGACGCGGACTGCGGCTTGTGTCGTGTAGAGACGTCTTCTGTTGGTGGGAACTACGAGGATGCGGATGGGCTTGAGGGGAGCCGTGGCGTCCTCCGGCGGGGACGCGTCCATGATGATGAGCAGGGGGATCCTCTTGTGCCAAGACGCGACTCGTCGGGCGCTACGATTGGTGAAAATAGGAGAGGGTTTTGACCAATGGGAGGAGATCATACTTCGCTTCCGGAGGACCATCTTGTCGGCAAGGACTCAGGTATGTCGGTTCGTCTTGGTCTCAAATTGCTTCGGCCTTTTTCGTCCGAGATGCACGGGATCGATGTGCTCGATGTGGTCGCTGCCTCAAGCCTGCAGATTTCCGGTGGCGGATGATAGGATGTCCAGCGGCACTCGTCGTCGGACTCATTCAAGACGAGGCCCCAGCACTCCAGCACTCCAGCCTTGCCGACGCGCGCTCTATAGTAATGCATCCGATCCCGAAGCAAACCGCAAGTTCAAACCACCGATAAGAAACCGCACCGGATTACTGTCCTGTGAGCCGATCGCAAACACTTTCCTGGGCAGCATTGGGGCTGTGCATCATGGACACTAAAATGCCGTCTCCAGGCTCCAAGCGGCAAGTGTCTTGCCACGCACGACAAGATACATATTCGCTTGCTGCTGACATTTCCTTCGCAGCTAATTTCCACCTGACGTTGCGCCTGACGTTGCAGTGGGAAATTCCTCTGCTGGATTGTATCGGACTCGACTCGTACTTAACCGAGTACACAGTGGGACCGGCGCGTCTCCTTCTGCGCGTTTCGCAGATGCCCACCAATAAGCTCCCAGAGAAGCAACGGCCATACACCAGACACACAGTTAAGCTGGCGTCCACCGAGCGACTTCGCCGAGCATTTAGGCGCCTGTGCCTCTGCTAGCGCCGCTCCAAGACCCCAAGACCCCCAGACCTCCTCCTTCTCGCCCATCCCCTCGCCATGCTCGCCGGCAAGCGCCCACGTCGCGCCGCCTCGTCCGAAGACGCGCTGGACCCGCGCGTTATGACGGAGAGGCAGCAACTGGCCTTCCTGCTGCGCGCCACGGCACCCTCCGACGCCTCCGGGGCTCCAGCGACTCGAGCAGCTCCAGCTCCAGTGACGAGGACGAGGACGAGCCGCCACGTCCACGGCGTCCAGTCAAGCGCAGCAAGACGCGCGCTACCCGTACGTGGCCTTACAATGTGTCGGATTTTTTCTTATTTGGGTCGTGGAATGTGCGCTTACCCAACCGTTATTTTTGTGATTTATGATTTTTTAGGTGCTAGTGGCACGACGGGGGACGCGCCCGTGATTTATTGCGGCCGAGGCCGACCACCCAAGAACTCCATCAAGCTCCCGAAGAATAGTCCGCTGCACCCGCTCGCTCGAGCAGCGCATGTCGCCCAGGAGCCATAATACCAGGTCCAGAGACGCCGCCGTGGCTGCGGCCGTGACGGTCAGTTTGAAGGCCAAGAAGATGGCGGCCGGTCGAGTGCTCAAGACGCAGAGAAAAGAAGTCAAGCAGGAGAAGACCAGTCCGTCCAGCGCCAGTGATGTGGCCATGTTGGGCAGTGCAGCCCCAGCTCCGCTCTGCGCACTGTGCTGCGACCTGGAGCCGTTCTGCGACGCGCCGCTGTTCCTGTGTCCGGCGTGCGATCAGAAGTACCCGACGCAGCAAGCGCTCGGTCGTGTCTGTATGACATAGCCAGCGGAGGAAAAGAGAAGGGATGGGAAGCCGCGGAAGTAAAACAGCGGAGAGTGAAGCAAGAGAGAAGAAAAATGATGCCAAGTGCTGACGCAGGTGCAAGAACGTAAGCTGCAGCGACTGTTTCGAGGTCTTAAGCTGCGAGCTGTAAGCTGTAAGCTCAGCACCTGTGGGGGAGGACGGCACATGGACGATGAAAGAGCGCGGCCTCGGCGTGTCTTGTCTATAGCTGTCTGTATGGATTCGATATGATTGAATGGATGCCTGTAAATCCTTCATTCCTGTCGGCTTCCTGCCTGCCAGAGCTCTCAACGGAACTCATCTCGTGATCCAGCGTCAATATATTACCCCAACTCTCTTCATGTCATGATGACCAAGTACGTCAGCAGCAGCAGGATGAGCACGAGAACGATAATCACAATGAAGTTTTTCATGCCGCCCGACTGCTTGATGAGCTCCTGCGTCTGTTTCGTCACGGCCTCCAGCGTCTGCTTGGCCTTGTCTGTGTCGTCGCTCAGGTCGTCCAGCATCCTATCGGTTGACAGAGAACGTTAGTCTCCTGCCATTAACGCGACCAATAACTCGAGTCTCCTACTTGTTCTGCGTGTCCAGCTCCGAGCTGATGTTGATGCTCATGTCGCCCAGCCGCTTGACGGCCGAGTGCAGCTCGTCCAGGTTCTCGTCCTGCTTCTGGCGTTCCACCTGCTGCGCGCGACGCTGGTCGTTCACGTAGTCGTCGTCCCCGTGGTCATCAGGCTGCCGCATAAAGGGAAAATTAGCACGCAGAAAAAGGAGACAGAGTTCTACCAGACACAACGCACCTCGTTGCCCAGCTTGGCGTACGCCGGCGGCTTCCCGGCGGGAACGCGGGCGCCATGCTCGCAGCTTCTTAGTCGAACGTGGCGAAATGCCGGAATAATGGCAAGCGCGCTGATTGGGTTAAATATAGAATTGCATAGACAGCGCAAAGGGAGATGGGTCAGAAAGTGAAGCGGCGCACCGCACTGTGCGTCTTCGGCACAGCAATAATGGAGACCAAGTTGCTGGCATTGTGCTGCCTTTGTATGGTGGCGGGTGTGTTGTGCTACATGTGTATTAATCTCTTGCTACTGTATGTTGCCTGGTTCGTCGTACGCGTCGCTTGCTTCTTCCTCCTCAACGTCACAGGAAAATAAGCACAATAAATATCAACTGGGGGAGTAGGTGGCGGTCACTTGGTCTCTGCTGCTTGTCTTGTCCACCGCTCGCTGCTCCTTCATTCGTCTTCTGTGTCTCCGTCGCCGTATCTTCTTGATGGTGATGCACACTCAGTTGCAGTACGGGAGGCGCTTTTCTCGACCACCTTCTCGAACGTCGTTTCGCGCTCCTACGTCATGCACGCGCGGCGTCCGAGAGCCTGCTGCGTCGGGTACTTCTGGTCGCACGCGGGACACAGGAACAACACGTCCGAGAACGACGCCTCATGCGCCGTATCGTAGTCACAGCACAGCGCGCAGCGTGGCGCTCCGTGCCCAAACGACTGTGTCGGGTCAGATGGACGAAGTCGTCGGAGCCCGTGGGGCTGGGCTTGACTTCGTGCTGATTGTCCTTGTGCGCCATCACGCGCAGCTTTGTGTGGCTTTTCCTGCTCTTGGGCGGACGTCCGCGGCCTCGACGCGGTGTCGCAGCTGCTGGCTGCTGCTCCGAGCTCTGGCTCCGTCGAGGCTTCTTCTCGCAGCGAGGCGGGTGCGTCGTCTCGTCCTCGGAGCTTTCGTCGCTGGAGGGCGACGCGTCCGACGCCTCGTGAGCGGTGGTGCGCAGCAGAAACGCGAGCTGCTGCCGCTCCGTCATAAGGCTCGGGTCCATGTGCAGGAGGTGGTCTTCTTCGTCCTCCAGCTCCCACGGCTTTGAGCGGTGCGCGCGCTGGCGCTTCCTGGCACGCGTGGTCATCTTCCTTTCTGCTGCTCGTCTCGAAAAACTCTCCGGATCCGGTTCCTGCTTGCTGTCTCTCCGGCAAATCGTAAAGTGAGCAGATTGCCTTTTCGACCGATTTTTGATTACTTTTTGCAAGTTGAAGTGGCAGTAAAAAGCAAAAAGACAGAAGGCACACCAGCTCGTGGGATGTCCGTAAGTTTCATAGTTCCTCACACGCGGGGCGCATACACCTTGCCGTCCTTGCCCCGCAGCAGGCCAATCTCCTGTTTCAGCGCTTCTACCTCCCGTGCCTGCAGCTTTACTAGTCGGACGAGTTTGTTGCGTTCCTTCATCTCGCGCTCGGCCAGAGCCGCATCGTCCTCCATACTAAGCAACCCGCCTCCGTCCCTGTCGCCGCTGCTTCCGCTGCCACCACCCTGGTTACGATTGAGCTCACGCTCCAGCTCCGCTTGGCGTTCGGTGAGCTCGGCGATCTGTGCTAGCAGTGCCGTATTCTGCTCTGTCGCCTGCAGGATTGCATGCTGAAACTTCGGATGCGTCTGCTTTATGCGGCGGAGGGCGCGCTCACCTTCGACCTCGCGCACCTTCACGCGAGTCTGCAGCTCGTCCACGGACGACGCGTCGCAGGCACGATCCAGCACCTCAAGTCCACGAGCTGCCCAAACTTGAGTCGCTGCAACTGCTCGCTGCGGTCCTGAGCCCGAGCGATGGATTCCTGTTGCACGCGCTTCTCGCGAGCCAGCACGCTCTGCTGCTTGTGAAGGTCACGGAACTGTTGACGTAGCTGCTTGTTCTCGGCTTGCAAGGACTCTATGCGCTCAGTCAATGCTGAGAACGCGCGTGTTGTGAACACGAGGCAGCCTGCAGCCTGGGCTGGTACCAACCAACCTTGCTGGTTCGGAGAAGGGGCTCAAGACACCGTAGCTGTCGCGTACTGAGCGGAACCACAACGTCTAGCTGATTGAAACGTGACTGCTTCTCACTTTGGAACTGCTGCGTATCCTGCTCCGTTGCCGCGAGATCCTTATCGATAGAGCGCTGCTTTGCACTCTGTCGGTCCCCAGCTTTTCTGAGCTCCTCGATAGATTTGTTCAGCTCTCCCATTGCGTCGTCTACGTCTGCGCGCTTTTCACGCAGCGCCAGCACCTTCTCGTACAGTGTCAAGTCACAGCCTGGCGGACACGCGTCGTCTTCTTCCTCATCGTCGTCATCGTCGTCTTCGTCAAAATCTTCGTCTTCGTCCTCCTCTTCTTCCTCTTCTTCCTCTTGCTCCTCGCCGTCCCGTGCACTTTCCGAGACTGTCCATTTCCGTCTTTCCCGTCTTCCTTTCCACCTGATGCTGTTGGTTTCTTCTTAGCCCGCTTGATCTTGCGCTTGAAGAGCTTTTGTAGTGCGGCAAAGCTCGGATGGGGTGTAGCGGTAGATCCCGTCCCGCCATTCACAAGCGTTAAGAACTCCCCTTGCATTGATCGCTCCTGCCGCGACCACTCGTCAAGCTCGCGCTTTTTGCTCGCCAGCAAGTCCTGCACATCACGTAGCTCGGCCACAATCTGCGCTTTTTCTCCTTTGCTCTTATCCAGTTTGTTACTCAGCAAGTTTTCCTTGCTCTCAAAAGATTCAAGAAGCGATAGTTCGCTAAAAGTGTAAATAGCCGCAGCTCAGCTTGCTTGAAGCCAACCTCGAGCACAAGTCTTTCGCGCCGAAGGTGCGCTATAGCTGCGTCGAAGGCGGTAACTTCACGTCGCTGCTTACGCTCCAGTAAAAGGGCTTCTTGACGCATCAGGTATTCGCACACTGTTACATCATCCCCATCAAAATTCCCCCATTCAAACCGAGAGGTGATGTCCCAGCAAATGCTGCTGGTACAGCAGCTGCAGTCGCAGTGACCACAGCACCGCCCTCATCCATTTGCAAATGCAAATGGCCAATAGTAATCCCGACGGAAATGCCACTCCCGGCCGATACATTCGAACCTGGCCCTTCGATAGCTCGCGCCACCGCTGCAATTGACCGGTCTGACGATTGGTGGTGCTTCTCAGCCCCGCCAGTGCGCGTCAATGGCAATTCAGATTCTGTTGTCTGAGACTGTGAGTGTGATATGACTTTCTTTTCTCTCAAGAACAGTTCAATATCAGCGTCGCTTACGCGTTCACGCTGCTCCGGCCACTCACGTAGGTCTACCGCAAGTTCCGCGGGCACAGGAGATACAGAAGAATCCCCGCCGTTTCCCTTTGCAGCTAGTGCAACACGCAGCTCGATTAATCGTTCTTGGTCGCGTCGTAGCTCGTTGATTAACTGAACCTTCAGTTCGCGAAGTTCCAGTACTTTGGCATTGAATCGCAGGCGCGCTGCATACAGACTCTCTTCGAGTAGAACTATTTGTCTCAACTTCTTCACCGCGTTGACGCGTTGGTGCTCTGGGACTACATAGTCTGCGGCGGTTTTCAACTTGTAGTCGCCCATGTTGCGTTGAGCAAAGGCAATAGCAACAACATCCCGGGGATCATCAGCATCTTCACCTGGTTTGCTGTTAATCCAACGCGTCAGTCTATCCTTTCGCTCTGTTCGCAGCCGCTTGCGAGCTTCAAACCCGTGAACTGACTTCGATCCGCCAGTCTCCTGAACTGCCGTAGGTGTCCAACCTGCTCCACTCCCACCAACAGCAGGTTCGATGTGGCTCATGATCATACGTCGCTCGTCCTCTTTCAGTGGGAACTCTTCATCCAGTGGCGTATCCTTCTCCATAATGTCTAACACTGACGCTCGCCTTGGTGCACCGCTTACCTTTGCCCCAACCGGTAATTGTTTTTAGCGGCAGCCTCGGCCGTGTGGATCTCCGCGAGTCGTTTCTGAAGTGTCGGCGGCATCTTCATCGTACGAAAGGATTGAACGCTAAGGCCACTCTCAAAAGCACGCAGCGTCATTAACTCTACAGCCAGTGGTCCAACGTAGGTATCGCGCATCTTCAGCAGCAGAAGCTCTTCTTTCTCCACCGCAAACGCAAGCTCCTTCCGAACTTCCTCGCAAGCCTCATCTCCCTGCCTTGTCAACCACTCGCCGTAGTCTAGATCAATTTCCCAATCTTGAGGATCCACACGGCTTTGAGGTGGTAATGCCGCGTCTTGAGCCTGAAGGTCTTGAAGTTGAGCTCTCATTTTGCTTAAAACAGCACGAGTCGAATCTTGTTTGCTGAGCGTGGACCTCGCACGTGCATCAGCCTCACTTTTCAACTTTGCATCCTCAATTGTGTACGTTTCCCCTGGGTTTGTCAGGTCCGCCACCCCTAGTTGTGTCAAAGCTGAGGCGGGTACCCCGGTCTTTATGTTCGAACTAGCATCATCCCGAATAGGAGGTGCGGCTTCTGGTAACCCGTCGGTGCTCTTTGCGTCACTCACAAGACGAATTACTCCTTGAAACTCTTCATTATCCGTGGCACTTAGCGACAGCTTACTTTCAATATAAACAGCATAGGCCTTCGCAGCGTGGAAAGCTGGTAGGTCACTCAATTCGGTGCTAGCAGAGCCTCCTGCAGTATTGCTGGCGTCGTCCTCATTTTTATCATCCATTGCCTTCTGCTGCATGGCTACCACTGTTTCTTGCTTTTCACGGGCTTGGTCACGCGCGATGGCAGCCTCAGCCAACAAACTCTCGAACTTGCCAGCGAGCAACTTCGATGTTTCCTCAACTTTGTTGCTGTGAAGTCGGCAAATACTGAGATTGCCGTCACTTCCTACTGCGATCACGTACGAATCGTCGAACGATAGCGCGAGTTGTAGCCTACCGGTGCTACTGGATGCCGCGAAGTCGTGAAATTCACCGCTAATAAATGCATGAGGTCTTCGCGCACTACGAAGTTGAAATTTACCGTTTGATAGACCACACAAGAGGAACCGCTCAGACGTCGACAATTCGAGTGAGGTGATGTGCCCCCAGTCTCCGACGCCAGTTCCTCTTGTGGTTTTGGCTGATCATGCTGAACGACAAAGAGGTTTCCATCTAGTGGTGCCTGGCAACTGAGGAAGATACGGTCTTTGTTCGTACGACCCAGTGGCTTGCCCTTATCTTTATCGGACGCGACCGTATAAAGAGCCGCCCAAGCCTTGACCGTCCCATTCGCTGGTCTCACTTCTATCTGGAATTGATTGCGAATTTTCTCTTCTGTTTGGAGGGCGGTGGTACTCGGATATTGTGCTTCGAGTGTTTCCAACTCCTTCACACTCATGAAGCGGCTGCGCTGGTGCAGTGTCCACTCACGAGATGGAAGATGAAGCTCGTACGATTCTCGCTCTGCAACACTGACCTCAGTATCATGGATACCCTCTGATCCATCGCCATCTTCAGTACCACCTTCCATTCTACCATGCAGCTCTTGTGACGGCAGAAAAACTCCAACACCTGGCCGTTCTCTGTTGTGACAAGAACCGCTTCGTCATCATGGCGCCAGCAAATTGCTATCACTGACTCCGGTACGCGTTGGAACCCGAACGGCTCATACTCGCACTGATATTTTGCGAATTTGGACGACTTGATACTGGGCACGACCTGGAAAAGGAAAAAGGTGCCGTCGGAACTGGCCGTCACAAAGGCTGAGCCCGAGTGCGAGTACGCCATGCACGTTACGCGTTTGCTGTGAGGTTTGAACACGTTTATGCGTACCCAAGCGCGGTGCTCGATATCCATGAGGAGGACGCGCACTAGTCCGTCATCAAAGCCAACAGCTACCTGCCGACTTGCTGGAACGAGATCGGTGACCACTGCAGCACTGTCAGGCACCCAACGGATTGTAGTAGCGGCTGCCAGTGTCATGTCGCTGCTAGTATTATCTTCGTCTTCAATACGAGCTTGCTCGGGATACACGGTCATTAAGCACGATCCAGAGACATAGTCCCAGGCACGAACGCTTCCATCCTCACCGCACGTAGCTGCAAGATGCTCATAAGGCGAGCAGGCTACGCCAGTAGCACGGCCTGTATCGTTTGAAACATAATCAAATTCGACCTCGTTCTCGTCGTTAGCTTTCAGCAGCAGCAAGTGGACACTACCCGCGCCATCTTGTAAAAGGTAACGACCAGTACCTTCCTTTACAACAGCGCGGATATCCATCTGTGGTTGTACTAACACCTGACATTTCATGGGGACAAGTGCGACAGTTTCATCAGCAGCTACGTCCGCGCTATCAATGGAATCAAAGCTCCAGAAGCGAATGTAGCCATCACGGCCAGCCGTCACGATGTGGCCTTCCTCTTCATCAAAGTCCACAACATTAATCGTGCCGTTATGAGGAAGATGGCGACGCGAAGTCAGAATTTCACACTTGATGAAGTTGCCGTCCCAGAGTAGTAATACACCGCGTTCCGTGCCACTTAATACTTTCTTGTCAGGAGAACGCAGAATGCCTCGATGTCGCTGAGCTCGCTTTTGCCAAACTTTCCAATATCACCTTGCAGCTTAAGACCTGTGAAAGTCGCTGCCATTTTCCAGAGCCGAATATGCCCGACACCGCTTGTTGCAAGAAAGCCACTGTCAGTCGGGGCGAATCGAACACTGAAAACTTCCTGCCCGAAGGCCTTGCATCGTAAAACAGTTTGCTCTTCCCGCCAATTCCACACTGTCAGCAGAAAATCTGGGGCACTCCCCACGGATGCCAAGGTTTCGCCATTCTTGCTGAACTCTAGGCTAGCATAGGCCCTCTCCGTACCATTCCGCAGCACGTGAGACACAGTTGTTTGCGGGTAGCGGTAGATGGAGATGTTGGGTCTCACTCCCTTCTCGCCGACAGCAAAGAACTCGCCAGACGGGTGAACTGCAAGACTACCTATACCACTACCACCGAAGCCAAATACGTAACGTCGATGCTGCACATTTGGACCGGAAACAGCAACGTCCGGGGTCATGGTAAGTAGCTGAATGGTGTTACCCGCTGCTGTCAACAGTACGCTACCATGCTCCCTCCCGTGCATCGGCTCCACGACGTGCAGGATGTGGCGCTTGCCTGTGTCCAGCCCGCTCATTGTAGAAAATACCAGATGATCTCTCGAAATCTCCCAGTTGCTTAGCGGCCGCACCAGCTCCGACTTCGCGTAGTCCTGCACTCCCTGCTCGGCTTCCTGCCCGTCTCCCTGCTGCTCTTGGAGAACCTCAGGTAACAAGCCAACATCGCTGAGCTCTTCACCTTCCATCGCTTTGCTCTGTTTGGATGTCGGTAACCAAATGCAGGATCCGTCGTTTCAGCTACGGAGACCGACCTTTCGTGTCGGGCAATAGTGCTGCAACAGCAGCAACAGCAGCGCACAAGAGCAGCACGGCACTCGCCATTTCGCGCACACCCGAATAAGTTTGGACCTTGATTCCTATTCACAATATAGCTCCCTCGCACCACTGCACAATGCACGCCACAACGTCAGCCATAGCCTTCTTTCCTTTAACTGTTGAAGATCCGCGTGTACAGCTGATCGTGCATGGCCTGCACGAGGTCCAGCACGGGCGCCGACGAGTACGAGTCCTCCACGCGTCGGTTTTTCTTGGCTTGGAACACTTTCTCCAGCAGCGGCGTGGCCTCGAACTGCAGTTTGGCAGCCTCCAGAGGCCCCACGAGGTTGAGTCTCGTGGCGGCACTCAGCACGTCGCGCGTGGTCACGAACAGGAACATGCGCTGCGCCGCCTCCGCCTGCACGCCCAGCAGTTCGCAGACGACACCGAAGAGCACTGCGTGGTGTACACCGCCCTGTCTCTGCTTCTTGGCCTCTTTGCGGACCGCCAGCAGCGTCTGGAAGCGCGGGACGCTCGGCGCGTACGTGGACAGCGCCAGCCTCAGTAGCGCCGCGCCCTGGGCCAGCGACGCCTTGCGCGCCACATGGTTCGAGTATAGCGCCGAAGCGCGCGCATTGAGACTCAGAACGGAGTCCACGAAGACGGAATCTGATTCTGATTCCGTGATCTGATACGCCGAGAACACGAGCGGCAGCGCCCAATTGGCGCTCTGGTGCAGCGACGCCGACAGAAACTCGCGTAGTGACGCAGCACTCACGATCCTCCTGCGCGGCGGCCTCGAGCCCCAGCGAGTGCGCGAAGCCTCCCGTCGGGTACAGTGAGTCCAACATCTGCCATTGAGCCCAATCCATGACGTTTTCTAGAGTGCGGAATGAAAAGCGGGGAAATCTAGAGTGATGGTCAAATTAATGTACAGTATGGAGTGGCGCGCTGTGATTGGCGGACGCGAGCGCAAGTTGAAGTGGCCACCGCGTAGCTATCTTTATCGCCCATTGCTGAAGCCAGTTGACAGCGCTCATGGCGCCCGAAGGCAGTGACACGCAGAAGCTGCAGCGCGTCCCTGCTCACGGGCGGCTGTTGCGAACGCTGGCCGAGGCCTGGCAGTGCACCCAAGTGGGCCATCGAGGCCTGTATACGGCTGGACGAGTCCGCGCGTTGGAGCGCTACTGCCACACGGCGTCGCACACGAGAGTGTTGGTCGTGTGTCTGCTCACTCCACTGCCCGTGCTGGGCTTCGTGGTGGCCATGGAGCTGCTGCCGCTGAACCCGCCGAGCGATGGCTGGCGACGCAACTCTGGCTGGCTCCTGCGCTACGTCTTCGTCTTCTGCCTGCTCACGCTGAGCTGCCTCCAGCAGGCGTCGAGCATTACGACCTCGCTCAATGTCACGCTCGGACAGGCGCTCGCCATCGTCTGGATCTGCGTGAGCAGCTACTTTATCGTGCTGCTGTCGATCATGGCCGCGTGGGTGTTCCCCATCCCGTTTGTGTTCGAGCTCCCGGGCGGCGTCTTCGGCCTCGCGTTTGTGGTGTGCGTCATGGTGGTCTTTGGGGGCCAAACACTCAAGAAAACGGCAAAGCTGTCGGCACAGCTGCGGGTGATTTACAACGTCTCGGCCGTCGAAGGCGCAATGTGTTTCTTGTATCCTGCTTTCAGCGCCGCCTTCCAGGTGCTTCACGGTGGCTGTTCATACTGCTTCTGTACGTGCTCAAGGCGCTCCTGCGCTTCTTGATGGCTGTTGCCTGCTTCTCCAGCCAAGATGATGAAGATAAAAGGCGGCTCCGAGCACGATTACCCGAGCGTGTGGTGTTCACAACAGACCTCTTTCACGTGGTCTACCTCATGACGTGTCTACAAGGCCCACAGATCTCGGTTTGGGTTGCCACTTCACTCGTGTCGGTTGACATTCTCAATTCATCGTTTGGGGTGTATCGCCTTTTTCACCGGCCATCCACGGTGTTGATTCTGGGCCCACCAAGACACAGCTTCCTGGCAGTTAACTGCTCGCTTTCCGCGGTGGTGCCTCTGAGTGGCCCATCAGTACCTGTTCTCCCAACAGGTATCTCTGACCCACTAAATCGGGTTACTAGCAGAATTATCACAAGCGCCTCCAACATAAAGCTGGCGCGACGCTCACTCTCTCGGGCATCATTGCATTCGAACGGTCGACAATCAGCGCCACAGTCGTGTGTTTAATCGCAACTTGCGGGGCTGAGAGAAAAGAGAAGAACCGAGCCACCTACCGGTTACAGACCAGACTTCGGTAACGAGGTTACGCGGTTGCAGACTCTTGCTATGACTGAGTACTTCATCCTTGTTGAATACGTCTCCTGCATGATTCCATTGATGGTTGGAATCTATACAGCTATACTATCACGTCTACCAAACGCTGTCTACTGGCAACCTCTCAAGCTCTTGAACTCCAAGTATCACAAATTAATGTGGCAATCTACGCGGTGGTTCAGATATTATCGATGGTGGTATTCGGGGAGATCTTACGATGGCGCCTGCAGTTCCCCATAATGCACCAGCTCGCCTTTGTATTGAGACGGCTGTCGCCGACGTCCAGGCAAAACTTGCGATGTTTATTCCGTACTGCTTCTTCTTCTTCCTCGACGCATGTTTCCCTGGGTATCTTTACCAAATGTCTTACCTTTTTATTGCTCGTGTCGTGAAGGTGTGGATTTTAGTTTTCGATTCGCGTGGATTCATCAAAACTCGACGTTCCTGCGAGTCTATACGAGCTATGATCCGGAAAACCAAGCAGTTGAGGAACCCACCGGCTAAATTCAGCTAGAAAGAGAGTTTCATGATCTGGAGCTATATTCGACGAGTATCTATTTGAAGCGAGCCTTCAAGTCCAGCGGTGAGTGGCACCCTCGCTTTGAAGACCTCATGGCTGATGTCATTGTCCCAAGAGGGCGGCGCATCGCCAAGGTGTGTGATCCCTTCTGCAGTATTTGGGAACGAGTGCAAGTCAGTCGTCACGGGGCCTACACCACCCGACGAGCGCGGGCGCTCGAACGCTACGTGTACTCGAAATCGCTCACGCGCGTACTAGCAGTTTGCTTGTTGACGCCACTGCCCGTTCTGTCCTTCGTCTTGTTACAAGAACTGGTGCCGCTTGATCCTCCTGCAGTTGGTTGGCAAGCAAACTACCGGTGGTTCATCCGATCTGCAGTCATCTTCATGGTGCTCACACTCGGCTACATTCAGCAGGGTCTCGTCTTCCTTGCCCCACTCAAGATTTCGTGGCGGCAAGCGCTGATTGTCACGTTTTCCACTACGACGGCGTATTTTGGGGTACTCGTGGCCATTAGCACTGCCTGGGTTTTTCAATCCCTTTCGCCTGCGTGGTAACAACTGGGGCGTTCACTTCTCTTTTCTTTGGAGTTTTCGTTGCATTTATTGGATGGCAGACACTTACAACTACACCGCAGCTGTCAGCGCATGCACGAATACTGCAAGGTGTTCTCGTCGTGGAAGCGATCATCGTATTCGTATACCCAGCATCTAATGCTGCTTTCCGATTGCTCCAGGGGCTCAGCAGCTTGCATTCCTGTTGATTCTTTTTCTTTTGAAGGTGCTCATGCGTTTCGTTATGGCGTATGCTCTTCGTCGAGGGGAAGGAGGCGCAACCATCTCAGAGCGCTGGAAGGCACGTTTACCTGAAGTCGTGGTATTCAGCACTGAATTATTTCACGTGTTATACTTGACTGCGTGCCTGCAAGGCAACCACGTCACGATCTGGGCAACTGTCGGACTCTCGTTGTTTGATGCCTGTGGTTCTGTTATCAGCGTGCGCTATTTGCTGGGTCGTCCTTCTGTCATGCTGATCCCCGATCGATCAAGCGAAAAATAGGTCCGTCTCGACATTCCCTTGGCGCCGTTGTCCCTGTTTCAGTCTCCACGCTACCTTCTTCACCTGTTAGACTGCCAATCATAGATTCTACGACGTCTAACAGGTTTTCAAGTCGTCGGCGCTCCAGCGCGGTCACTCTTTCTACTAGTCGCCGCCTTTCCAATGCATTTACAGCAAGTGTTGGAAACCTCAAACTTGCCAGGCGGTCTAGCTCTGGGTTGTCAAAACATTCGAACGAATCTGCTCCCCGATCGACCACTCGTATTTCTTTTAGTACAAATTGCCAGCCACTTTCTCAAGTCAGCACTCAAGAATTTTCTGCCCAGGTCGTGCGCCTCCAGACGTTATCGATGATTGAGTATTTTCTTCTGGTTGAATACGTCAAGTGCATTATTCCAGCAATGTACGGCATATTTCAGGTTGTGGTAGCGCGCCTACCAAATGCGGTCTACTATCCATCGCTCGCAAACGCCACCCCGCTCGATCTCCACCGAGCGCAAACCAACATATTGGTATTTGTATCTCTCGAAATACTTTCTTTGGCAGCTTTCATGGTTTTACTCCATCGGCGTCTACATTTTCCGTGCTGCACCAACTGGCATTTGTTTTGGAGACGGCGGCAGATGATATCCAGGCAAAACTAGCAATGTTCATCCCGTACTGCTTTTTCTTCTTCCTCGAGCATAATGGTGCGTGGCTCTCTCGTACTCTTTCTCCAACTTTTGAAACACAGTCTAATAGCAGTCGTGCGAATATACTGTAGGTGTGGATTACAGTTTTCAGTTTTCCTGGGTAGACAAATCGTGAAATCGCGAGTCCACCTTTTGAAGCGATTTAGTCGGATGAAAACGTGTTGTTTGAGCATGTAGCTTGAGATCAATAAACGCTGATATCAAAGTGGAATCGTTGTAGGCAACTAAGTTTTCAGATCGGAACGACCAAGAAGGCTTACTTCAAGTTGCAACTTGTTCGTCAGGGATGGCCTTTGTTTTTGATGGGTACTTGAAGTACTATGGTAGATGGCGTTGAGTAGCTAGCACCATTTGAGGCGTCAACAATTTTCACAAAAGCAAATGTATTTAAAAGAAAAATCTCGAGTCCAAAACACTACACATGCACAGCTCGCACCCTACGATGACAGACGAAATTACTGGATCGCCTGTCATGCGTAGTTAGTTGCGAGCAACGATTGTCACTGCAAGATCCACTTTGCTTATCTCTTCAGGTGGCTCACGTATTTGAACGTTAAGTAAATGGCCACCTGCAGCACCACCCAGATCACCAACAACCCCGCCATGAAGTTGTACTTGTTGTCAGGACGGAAGTCGTACGTCTTCTCGATGTAGGCGGCCACCGTCATGTTCGTTGTCGTGTTGCCCGACGGCACCGAGATCACGTCTTGGTTGTCACCGAACTGCGCACCAACCAGCGCTGCAAGCGAGTAACTCGACGGCATCAGGTACGTGAACCACTTATAGCCCGCCTTCATGGCCGTGCGCGGCAACAAGTAGCCCGAGAACAGGTTGAACAGGCACGACAAGGCACCCACAGCCACGTTCGCCACCTTCTCGTTCGGCATCAAAGCAGACATCCACTGCCCCACGTACGTACACGCTGACGTGTACAGATAGAACACGAACATGAAGAAAAGTAGTCACCCGCGTTCGAGCTCCAACCCACCAGCCAGTACTCGATCGTCACGAAAAGCACTATCACGATGATCAAGTACGGCACCTCTGCGAACCACAGCGACAGACTGTACGGCAGTGGGCCGTAGTAGTTCGACATACGCTCGCGGTAGAACACAGCACGCTCGGCGCACGTCACCTCCAGAACAGTCATGAGGTTGATCACACCGATAAAGTCCATGCTGTTGTAGATGAGACCGATGTGCGAGTTGATCTTCTTCACACTGGCTGTAGATAGTTGGTAGAACGTGGTGCCGAAGATGATCGCGAATAACGGGAACAGGAACATGCGCATGAAGTTGTACTGTGGGTTGCGCCAGTACGTGAGCTGCTGCTTCTTGGCAAGCTGGCCAAGCTGGTTGGTGAAGCCCGTCGCAATCGATGAGTAGTTCATCGTTGAATGGCGCACGAAGTCGTTCGAAACTTGCGCCAGCTGCAGCGTGCGATCGCGGTTGGACTGGTAGAGCTCACTGTTCTTGTACTCGATTGAGTAGTCCTTCACGTCACGACCGATACCAGCACCGATCACCTCCAGCATGTACGTGGCCGGGTTGTACTGCGGACGGATCTCCATCGTGCCAGGGATGGACTCAAAGTACTCGAGCATCTTCACCGAGTCCACGCCCAAGTCACCGAAGTACGCCGTGTAGCCTCCCTTCTGCAGCAGTAGAAGACCGTCAAACAGCTCGAAGATCGAAATGCTGGGCTGGTGGATCGTGCACAGCACCGTACGGCCAGTACGCGCAATTGACTGGACTCCGCGCATCACGATCAATGCCGAACGCGCGTCCAAGCCGCTGGTCGGTTCATCCAAGAACAGAATGCTCGGGTTCGCCACCACTTCGACGCCGATCGTCACGCGCTTCTTCTGCTCCACGGACAGACGCCCCACCATCTCGCCAGCGATGGCCGACAGCTCCAGCAACTCTAACGTTTCGTTCACCAAGTTCATCCGCTCCTCCTCCGTAAACGTTGGAGGCAGACGCAGGTTCGCAGAGAACACCAATGCCTCGTAGATCGTCGCAGCCTCCGAGTGGATGTCCATCTGCTCGCAGTACGCCGTGATGCGGCTGAAGTTCGCCGGGTCCTTCGGCTCACCGTTCACGATAATGTCGCCCACGATGCGTCCTCCCGTCTTGCGACCGGCGATCACGTCCATCAACGTCGTCTTACCAGCACCTGTCGCGCCCATGAGTGCCACCATGCGGCCAGGTTCGAAGTGCGCCGTAATGCCACGAAGCAATTGTTTCTCCACACCGGAAGGCAGCGTCACGAAGTATTCCAAGTCCTTGATGCACAGGTTCGAGGGGGTGAACGGCAGACCGGCACCTCGGGCCTTTGTCTGCACGACATCACCAGCACCAGGCGTCTTAACTTCGACATACACATTGTCCTCCTCAGGAGCGTTGTCCGTCATCGCCTTCACACTCACACCCTTGTACTTCTCGTAACGAATGAAGTGCAGTGCCAGACCGTTGAGCGTCGTGAAGAATAGGTAGTATGCCACTAAAATGCCGATACCGAACCAGACGTACTCGGTGCCCTCAGTGATCGAGAAACTGTCCAGGAACTTGGTGCTCTGCGCGGGGTGTACCGATCACTGGAGAACTCTGATAGCATGTTGCTGCGCAGGGCCCACGCCAGCGGGTTGAACCAGTACATCCAGATCCAGTAGCCCGGGATCAAGTCCGCCAGGATAATGTTGCCTGAGAACAGCAGGAAGAAGCTTACGGAGATACCCGCCAGTGCTTGGCCCACCGTGATACTCGGCGACAACGAGCTCAACATCGTCATGTACGCGCCGATGGCATGCTGGAAGCACACAAGCACCAGGAAGAAAACTATGTACTTCTCGAACGTCCGCGTCAGCCCACTCATGAAGTAGAAGAAAGTGCCCAGGATGAACGATACCGACAGATTCACCGGAATCTGCACCACCGTCTCTGCAATGGCGTACGACATTGTGCGGAAGAAGTTGCGCGGACGCTGCTTGTAGAACACGCCACGGAGCTGGAAAGAGATCGTGATCTGCTGCCACGCCTGCCGCTGGAAAAGCGCGATACTGAAGAAGATCATGCGCAGGTAGTACGTCGAGCTCACGTTGAAGTAGATCATACCGAGCACCAGACCCACGATAAGCGCCTCAAACAGTTTACCCCACAGCAACGGTGGGTCACGCAGCCAAATCAACTTCTGCCGGTGAAGCAGCAGCAGTGTGCTCGGCACGAACGCTAGACCAAACTCAGACTTCTGCTTCGAGCGCGCCAGGTTGGCCACGCTCTTGGCCTTCTGGAAATCCTCCGGGTTCTCGAACTGGTGCTCGTTGAACCCCTTGCTAATCGCGTCATGCGTCTTCTTGTAAATGTTCGACTGGCAGAAGAGATTGTTGAAGTCTTCGGAAGACACAGCAAGATCCTTCCTTGGCACCTTTCCATTGGAGTACCGGTGACCACGGCCCGAAGTCACCTCAATCAAAAAGTCGGCTGGATCCACGCGAGGGGGCAGACGAAGCCGCGCTCATCGAAGTACTCAAGATTTCGGTCCTCGGACCATGGTACACCATGTGACCTTCGTTCACCATCAGGATATCGTCGAACTGCTCCACAACCTCCGGCGTCGGCTGCAACAGCGCCACGATGACCGACCCGCCCAACGTCTTGCACCACGTCCGAAGCGCCTTGATGATGTCGAATGTCGCGGCACTATCCAGACCCGTTGAGATCTCGTCACACAGGAATAAGCTCTGGCCACCCACCAGCACCTCACCCACCGTCACACGCTTCCGCTCGCCACCGCTCACACCGCGCAGCAAAGCATTGCCCACCACCGTGTCGGCACAGCTCTCCAGACCCAAGATCTGCAAGAGCAGCTCCGTTCGCAGTGCTGCGATGTCGCGCATCTCTTCGGGTTGGTCCTCCGGACGGCCGTTCACACACATGTCCGCGAACTTGAACGTCTCACGCACCGTAAGTGTCGGGATGTGGTTGTCCGTCTGGTCTACCAGACCAACGAGCTTTACCAGGTCGATCTCCTCGCCCTTGAGATCCGAGTACAGGATTTCTCCGCCAATCTCTGTGCTATCATTGTCTTGCAGCTTGCCGGCCAGCGCCTTGAGGAACGTCGACTTGCCGGCGCCGGGGTTGGCCAGGATCAACGTCATGGAACCCGGTTTGATGATGCCGCTCATCGGATGCAGCGCCTGCTTGGTGGCCATGGGGACCTTCTGCCACGGCGTGAAGATCTGTGCCAGGTGCGACCCCACTGTGCCGTATGCACCAGCTTGCGCCGGCACTTGCACCGAGAAGGACAGGTTCTCGAAGCGCACCTCGGGCGTCGGTAGCTGGAGGTTGATCTTGCGTGACAAGTGGTTGTACTTGTTGTAGAACCGCTCGAGGCCGCCGTTGAGCATCGTCTCGAGGTTCTCCGCTCGCAGTGTGCTGTACCGACTCGTCATGGTGTCACCACCACGGTTCGAGTACGGGTCTTGCAAACTGCGAAAGTTGAGCGATCGGTACACGCCGGAACCTCTTCGCCCGCGTCGTTGGCCTCTGGCTGTAGTAGACTCATCTTGGACTTGGATTCCGTGGGGATGATCGATTCAGGCAGAAGTCTCTCGGCGGGTGTCTCGTTCAGCTGGGGTGGTTGACCGAACGGGTGCGGGGTGGTCCTCGGCAAGCCGAGGTAGATCCAGGAATGAAGACTGGAGAGCTGCAGCGCAAGAGGTGAGCGACCAGGTGCATATGTCCGCCACGCAGAGTCGAAGACAAACGAATCCGAGCAGTTCTATCCCACCAGTCTCGATTCATGTATGTACGAGACGGAAGGACGAGCATGCCGTATGGAGGCCTCAGATGTATAGGCTTTTGGTCTCCGAAGCCTCGGTTCCACTAAAGATAATCAATCTTGTCGTGGGCGGACGACAATTTTGTGCATGCGTCTTATGTTACCAGCTGTGTCAGGATATCATAGCGGCAACGCTTGAGGTGGGCAGGACCAACGTATCCGATGGCTTTGTCTTGGCTACGAGTCACACGTGCTGTGGCAGGCTCCGCCATTGAATTCGTCACCCGGGTATTGTACGAAAAGATGACTTCATTTTTTACTGTGTGTAAATTTTAAACTAAAGTGTTTGAACTAAAAAGTAAAAATGTGTCAAAATCTTTAAAAAACATTTCGACACTGCTTTATCAATTTAATTTAAAATGTTGAAAAAGTAAACATTAGAAAGCGAGCAATTGTTCGACTCCTCTTATTGCAGCAAGCTCTGAAAATCCATCCACATGTTAGAACTGCGCCTGTAATCCAGGCGTAACTCGCGCGTAACCGCGGTACAGTCACCGGTTTCGGCAGCCACTCTCCGGATGGTGAGCTCGGGACCACACGAATGGCTGCAGACAGGGAGCAGGTAAGGCGTTAGTTAGCGTCGTCCTCACTTCTCAATATACAACGGTATCCTCAACAACTTACAGGTTATGAGGCCAACGGTTTACACCGTCGCCGGGACGAAGCTCACGGAACTCCGGAAGCCAAGGTCGACCACGAAGAGGACGGCGGTCTGTACGGAGACGTTGATGAAGTCATGGGGCTGACCAAGCCGCAGGAGAAGATGCTGGACCTTCTCACAGGCCTTGCTGAACGCATGGAGCGCCTGGAGGCGTCGCAGCAGCGACAGGAAGAGAAGGAGCGGTTATCGGGACGCGAGTCAAGCGTCTTCGAGTCAGCAATCGGGCTCGGAAGAGCCATGGACCGGCACGCGTTGGAGCAGACGCCGCCACCACGGAACCCGCCATTATCCCCAGCCACGTACTTTGGTGTGAAGCAGCGTGGGTATGGGTTTGAGAACGCAGCCGCGAACGTGGAGATGGCCCAAGCGCCGCAGCCAGCGCTGCCACAGCACTACGTGCCACCTCGCGCGTACCAGCAACCTACCCAACCACCCATCTTGCCGCAAGGGATGCAGGCGCCAGTCAACAGCTTCTCTCGCGTACCAGATACGCGTCAGCGTAAGCTGGGGATTCGCCACTTTGACGGAAAGGAGCTCTACCAGGGTGGTTCCTGCCATGGGGCAAGAGGTTCGTGCGAGAGATCCAGTTCGCGGGTAGACATCCTCGGACACCACCTCACCGGCATGGCTGAGAGATATTAGAATCAGTAGGTGGGGAGAGCACCCGACACACGCAATGCATCGTCTGCTGCACACCTTCGCAACGAAGATCACGCCGGCGCAGAGCATGAAGATGTTCACGTCCCAGAAGAACGCTAAGCGTAGCTGGACTGAGCATTGGTGACGGTCAGTGAAGCGTGTGGAGGCGCCGACAACTTGGTGCTAGACAACATAGTACACTACGCGGATCCTGCAATGAGGGTGTCGATACTGTCGCGACTGAACCTCGGGCGCACGGACTACCTCCGTCAGGCAGAGGAGCTGGCGCATTTCGCGCAGTCAACGGAGATCGAGCTTCAAGGAAAACAACTCGGGTGTGACGTCGTGAGCGACGTACATGAGGGCGCGTGGACACTCGCAAGTGTTTCAAGTGTGGCAAGCAAGGCCACTTGAAGGCAGCGTGCCCGGGAAAGAAGACAGAATGGAGTCAGGGCGGATAAGCGGATTACGTGCTTACGGTGGACTGGATAAGCGGCTGTGGATCCTGGACAACGGCTCTAGTCGTCATCTCGTGAACGACGCGAGTCTGCTGAAAGACCCAGAGGACTTCGAGAGTCAGTGCGTCGCCGCGGACGGAGGAGCACTGAGGGTGACCAAGCGTGGCTGCGTGATGCTGGAAACCACCGCTGTGGGGAAACGGAACAAGGTGCGACTGCTCAACGTGTAGTACGCGGAGAACCTTGAGAGGAATATCATCTCCTATGGACAATTGGAGAAGAAGGGGTTTAAGAAGAGAATCGGGGCCCACATCGCGTGATAGTTGCGATGACTGGAGGGCCAGCGGTGTTCGACGTGCAGAGGCGCAACAACGTGCTGGTGGTTCGTGCAGACGGCTGCGGCAGCATTAGGAACGCAGAAGACATGCTGATGTATGTTCTGGCGGACAGCCAGGCGGAGGTCGGGCCAGACGTGCAAACCGGCACGCTCACGCACTTCCACCGCAGGCTCGGGCACCTCAACTACGATACTATCCTGAAAATGGCTAGGGGCCCAGCTTCTGGGATCTCGCTGACGGACGAGAAGCGTGCAAACTGCTTGGCCTGTGTGCAAGGCAAGCAGACCATGAACAAACAGTCGTCGAAGGACACTGGCGACAACTCGCCCATCCACGTCATCGGGGGCGTCATCTGCTCAGACCTGAAAGGGCCCATGACGGCAAGGGACCGACTAGGCAATAGGTACATGGTGAGCTTCATAGACCATCGTACGAACTACTGCAGGGTCTTCTTGACTGCTTTGCCATCTACATTTTGTTTAGAATGAAAGTAGCTATTGCTTCATATTTGACCATTTACATGTAAATCAGCTTCAGGGCTCCATGAACTTGCTGACAGGTTAATACCAACTCTACCAGACGAATTGATATGCATGATGCTACTATTACCACATCCAATCTTAACTGGATCTGCCGTAATAGTGCCTATCCAGAGTCCATTTCCGCTGCTTGTACCAGAAGTCGCATCTTCAATCTGAATTTCAGCCCGTATCGGTGTTGTTGCATTATCGTTAGCAAAGGCCATTATTCGCTGCCATGCACCAGCTAAATACGAACCAGATCCAATAATATGGACACTACCTGTAGGTGCGCTCGTGCCTATGCCTCTCCTCCTACCTGTTTCACTACTAAGCGGTTTGTCATAGGGCTTAGGATATTCGAAGAAGATCTTGTTTGGATAGCAAAGTCAGCCATCGCGTATTGAATACTTGTAGCCGTTCTCGTAGCTACAAGAGCAACTGAGGGTGTATATGTATTGAGAGCGCTATCATCTGTAGAGAAAGCGATTGCCGATGTTGCTCCAGAAGTTGCGCTTGAGTTCAGAATTAATGTCTGATACTCACTCGTACGTGAAGTTGAAGGTATGGCTGTTCCAGATGCAGTTAAACACTGAGTGTTTGTAATCGATATCAGATTAGTTGCTGTAAGACTGACAATACCAGTTGTTATCGCTGACGATGCATTTAGAACAAGAGCCTTTGAGGCCTGTCCTACCCCAGTCGCTGTTATAGCAAGATAGTTAAGCTCAGCTGTTGATGCAGTACAGCCACTTAGGATGTTGAGTTCAATAGCGATTGAGCTGACGGTAGTGCCTCGTAGTTGAAGAGTAGTTGGATTGATGTTGAGAGTAGTTGCGCTCATCGTCTGAGTACCGGATTTGGTTATCGTATCACAAGTTAGCGTTGGTGTAGAAGCACTGGTAGATGCAGTTAGAGTGCCTGTGCAACTAATATTCCTAAGAGACCCAATATCTTTGTTAAAGTCGACAACCAATGCCTTTTGAGCTACGCAACCACCTTCTAAGACGCCAATGTAATAAGAATTGTGTAAGTTGTCATACAGTGAGGTCGATGAATTCCAAAATTTGAGATTAGGCGTAAAGATACCTGTTCCACCGGTATTCAATGTTAAATTGGATAATACACCTACCGATGTAATATTCGTTTGCGCCGCCGTAGATAACGAACCAGAGAGCGTAGCAGCCGAAAAGGCCCGCTAAGCATCATATTCGCCAATCCGGCAGTGATTGAACTCGATGAATTCAGTACAAGAGCATGGCTAGCTTCGGCTATGCCAAGAGTTGTTAGCTTGACTCGATCGACTAATGAATGTCGTATGCAGTACCACCCAGTCTGTAAGTACCAGAGATATCAACATCGCCAAAAACAGTAATAGTGCCGGATGTGATTCTCAACATCTCAGCACCTGTAGTAGCTGTATTCCCGTACCTCCCATACCTGTCCAAAACGAGTGCTGAGTCCCTGAGTGGTATTGTAGATTATTAGTTTTAATACCGAAACCTCTAAAGAGGCCTGATGCTGCTCTATCGTTATAGATTGCGATTACTCGAGAATCATCGGTTGGTGCGTTGAATTCTAATTGACATAGAGGACCTGCATTTCGTATACCAACACAGTTTGTGGAAGAGACTGTAAGTGTGCCTGAATATTCATAGGTCCCAAGTTGTAGTGTCGTGCTGGCTCCATTGATAGCATATGTTATTTTGCCGTGAGCGAAGTCGCTCTTTCCGATCAGGTAGCTAACTACATTTCCAGCACCCAAATTCGGAACATAGGTTTTCATCATGGAACCTCCTGTGGTTGCTGTCGATGTGTTCGATAATGTTCCAGCGAATAGGCTATCCTTCTCAACATAGATACCACCCATAACCTGTAGCGCTCCTGTGGTAGATGAAGTAGAAGCTTCTGTATTAGTTAGAATTAATCGAGCAGAGGCATCGAAGCTATTAATAGCAACGCCATTAACTGTGAGCGCCCCGGTAATGTCTAAACCAGTAAGCGTTCCGAGCGATGTGATATTACCCTGAGCAGCAGTTTGTAGCGTGCCAGTGATAGATGTTGCTGATATCGACGATAAACCAGATAACGATCGACTTGCCCCGCTAAATGTAAGATTACCAGCAATGCTTAATCCAGTTAGAGTTCCAACTGATGTTATATTCGATTGGCTTGCAGTTTGAAGAGTGCCAAATATTGAAGTCGCTGTCAGCGATGTGATCGTACCGATCTCACCAGATGCTCCCCGCACGAGTGCCTTATTGTTTGCTGCCGTTCCAGGTGTGATGCCCACGACGTAAGCTGGAGCAGATGAAATGCTGGAACCGTTCACAGTCAGACTGGTACACGATAATGCTCCAATTCCACTGATATCATTATTAGTACCTGGAATGAGGGCTACACCTTGTGTTGCTGTCCCTGGAGTAATTCCTGTTATATACGTCAAGCGATAATCATTCATATCAAGATAAAGTGTCTGAGCATAGTCGTAGGTTAGATATCCACTGGCATCCAACGTTAGATAGAAAGCAGGATTATAGATAGGCGACGAAAATATTGGTTGGGGATAAGAGAAACCTGAACTCATAGTTGTTTTTGTCTCGAGCTAAATAGATCGAGTGATTAAAGACACGATCATGAGCGGTATTCCAAACTATGGCGCTTCGTTGCCATAAAAGTTCAAGTCTGCTGGTATGGGTGATATCCCTGCCCTTGATATCAAAAAGCTGTTTAGAATGGTTGTCCTTGGACCCTCGTTCAGTGGGAAGAACAATCTCTGTATGTTCATCCTAAAGCATTCTCCTCACGTATTCGCACATTTGACGATCATAGCCCACAATCCACACCAAGAATTATACGAGTATCTACGTGATAAGTTAGAAGATTTTATCACTTTTGCTGACCCTGATACTCCACCCAGCGTTGATCAAGTACGTCATACACCAATGAGTTCTAACAAGCCTGAGCTTGTTATCATCGATGATTTTAGTAATGATAAGCTACTCCAGAAGAACATCTTTTCTCATTACTACACAAGAGGAAGACACTTCAAATTGAGTACCATATTCCTTAGCCACGGCTACTTTGCTACTGATAAGATGATCAGACTCAACAGTGAATACGTAGCTATCCTAAGAGCGAATTCCAAGCGTGATTTACAGATGGTTGTAAAGGACTTCAATATCAAGGGTGTAGATGATCGCTCGATTGTCAATTACTACAATAAAGCCACTGAACAAAAAGAACAGATGCTGTTCATTGACTCCGTGAAGGGACAAATCCGCTATAATTTCGACAGACCTATTGCTATGGATGACTAATTCCGAATTATCAATCAGAAAAATGCTTAGCATCATATATAACAAAAATGGCGAGCTTTCTCAAACTCGACAGTACCAACCTAATCCAAGATGGCTCAACTTGGAAATACTCGTTCCTGGGTTCAGCTGCTGACTTCCGCGACGTAGTTTGTGCAGTCCAAAGCATTACCATGTACAATAGTGAGTACAACATTGACGCGATGCAATTCCAAAACACAAGCTTCAAAGTCGAAGTCCCGACTGCTGCTACCACCTCTACTATCAGTATCACTCTCCCTGATGGCATTTATTCTTATGACGACATCAATCGCAGCATTCAGACAGCCCCGGTCAATGCTGGAGCATATTTGATCGATCCAACTGGAAACAATGTGTTCTATCTAAAGCTTAGTGAAAATAGTGTCTATTACGCATGCCAGGTGGATTTTTCAGCAACACCAACGACATTACCAACTCTTGGAGGTACTTGGACGAGACCCGCCACTGGACTATATTCTGCTTTGGTACTGGATTGCCTACTACCACTCGTGTACCTCGACTAATTATTGATAATGTTGAGTTTGGAAAGGTGCTTGGTCTTACTGCACGTACGTACCCTGATGCCTCAGCAATCGTTGCCAGTGCTCAGCTCTCTAACATTATCCCTCAAATTCACCCCACCAGCTCATACATCGTTCGTTGCGACTTGATCAAAAATGAGTACGTTGCATCTGGTGATATTGTCAGCGCATTTGACAGAGGTGATGCAGCAATTGGTCAGCTAATTTCGTACAAACCCAGTAAGTATGCGTGGACGAATTGTTTCAATGGATCGAGATCAACGATCACTGTCAGCATCTACAACCAAAAGGACAAGAAGGTAATCTTTCGCGATACTCCAGTCTCGATCATGCTGTTGCTGAGACAAAAAATAGGTAGGCTAATGCTTCATTTTTCTCTCACAAACGGAAGGAGCCAATTGACTTCCGCATAGCACGGATCTTAGCCATATGATCCTTAGCTTCTTGCGAACCCTTTGGCTTGCCAACACCTACTCCATACCGACGACGGACCTCGCCTCGAATCGACTTGATCAGGTCCCCATGCTCAGGTTTGGTCGCCTTAGATAGTAGATACTTCTCTCTAACATCAACGGCATCGGTTAGAACTCCTCTCCGTTTAGCATACGAAAGCGCACGCTTTGCTCCTTTCTTAATATCAGTCATAGTTAGTCGTCCTCCTTCCCTATCACTATCTGAGTCATAAACACCAATGCCAGTCAAGGATCGGATAGCAGCTCTTGCAGGGATGGCACCCTGTGGAGCTCCGATTGCGGTTGCAAGAGCGGGCACAGGAACGTCGGCAGCGCGAGACAATAGACCTGAGTCCTTAGCAAACTTGAAAGCTGATTTAATGCCTCCCCATACCTTGGACCAGATACTCGAACCATACATGCCACCTCCTTGCATATGCTTAAACGGGTAGCCAATCTCCTTTTGTGATAGCCAAACGTGTTCCTTTACCAGATTTGCGAGCCCGAAGAGCTTTCGCATATGACTCTGGGTGAAGATGAAGTGTAGCTCCAGAGCCACTTAGCTCATATTTAGTTAATGATAATGTCCCAGTCTTGAATGCTTTCTTGAGCTTGGACTCAGGAACAGATACGGAAACTTCTAACTCTTTGAAAACCATGTTTATTTTTACCATTTTGAGAGAAAATATGAATTATATTTAATCCTGAATGAAGATAGAATATTATATAAATATAAACGTACATTTGTACCATGCTCGGACACATCTATCGTATTATCCACCTTGCTCAGTCCGCTTTGTACAGTTCTGCTACCAGCTCGACTACGTGGATACTCAAACACTACTACATTCTCATCTTCGTTTGCCACCACTTTGGTGCATCTATCCCCAACGATGGATTTGTTCGCCGACTTCTGTCTAACCCTCCTAATGATGGCTCTGATTTCTCTACGTCGTGGCCGTCTGTGGGTGGAGCTGCTGCTTCTACCACTATCTCGAATCAGACTGCTCGTGGTGCCTTCGTATCTGGTGCTGCTACCGCTAACGCCATCATGGGAACGTGGAACTATATGCTAAAGGTTAAGCTAACTGACCTCCATCCGATTTTCAAGGAGCTCGATTTGATGGCCAACCCTCAGATCCGTCTCCGTTTCCGCGTCAATCAGGGTACTTCGTCTGTTGCTGTAGATGCGTCGAAGGGTATGTCGCTAACCAGTACTACGCTCGCGAGTGGTAATGTCTGTCCTGTTATGGTTGCGGCTTCTTCCACCGGTAATCCTATGGCTGGTGTCCTTGCGGCTTCTGCCCCATTCAGCATTTCTTGGGGCGCCGTTGTCAATGCACTTGAACCGACCATCGATGGTACGTACATGCCATTCACTACTTCTCGTCTGTATGTACCGTTCGTTCATCTTGAGAACCCTCAGGCAATTATCTCCAAGCCTGTTAAGAAGGTTCGATACAATGATTGCTATGCACAGTGGTTCTACCAGCGTGCTGGTACTGGTAAGCAGTCGACTCAGCTTAATGCTGCATTCGATCTCCAGCTTTCGGCTTCTGTTAAGAATGCTAAGTATGTTATCCTCCTACCTTTTGCTGAGCAGACGGGTAGTTTTGCTTCTGCTGCTGTACACGGGTCTAAAACCCTCATAAGATCCAAAGAACGTGGCATGCGCTCTTAGGTGGTCGAGAGGTCGTGCCGCTGAAAGCGATCCTGTCCACAAAGAAGGTTCCAGGAATGTTCTTCGTGGTAAATTACGGTAAGGAAAAAACTGCCGGCGTATTGTTCCAAGTATTACTACTTGCGACGCTGCTTGCTCGGAGTTGGTCGACGGAAGATTGATATGTGGTGTGGTGTAGTGTGGTGCGGCAGTAATGTGGTGTGGTGTGGCGCGTCTGTAATGTGGTGTGGGGTAGTGTGCCGCGGCTCTAATGTGGTGTGGGGTAGTGTGGCGCGGCACCCACACGTTGACAACCGTGACGCCGTCGCATCACGTGGCCGAGTGTGCGCAGCCATGCACAGCGGCAGAACGGCATCTCGGCCCGCCCTATTTGTGTTTATTGTAGGAGATGCGCTACTTTGCTGCTCAGAGTTTACGTGTGTTTGTTATATTTCCTCAACCATGCCCAGTCATGCCCAGCTGTGACCATGTGGGACGGAAAAACCTATGAGTTAGGGAGATCGAGGTGTGACTCACTTACAAAAAGACCAAAACGAGATTTAGATCCGATTGAAGAATGGCACGCGTTGCTGCCCCCAACTGAGAAATCTGAGACGAGCCAATTGTGCCCAATCACACCCAACCACGCCCAACCGACACCCAAACGCGCCCAAGTGACGCCCGTGTGACCCCAAATTGGCCCCCAATTTGATAGAGTCAGTTTGGAGCGTAAAGGTGCGGAGCTGTATAGCCGGATGATGTATATTAGCATTTAAGCGGAGCGGTGATGATCTGAATGAATCATTGACCAAGTCGGCGATTCACCGAGTCGACCATGCACCGAGTTGACAGAGTCAAAATTGACACACAGGCACCAAGTAGCCTAGTAGCGCACGCATTGACTAAGTGACATGTGGACACTCTGACAAGGAAGTCAAGGGTATCATTAGCTAGTGCATTGAAATTGGACATAGAAGACTATCTGTTCAACAGAAGCTACCTTAAGCTTACACGCACATGCAAAAATAGCGGTATCGAAGACACTGCAGCGTCTTCTTGTCCAAATGACCGATCGGCTCACCTCAGCAAAACATCTCAAAGGCCAGTAGGACGTGCACTCCGCAATTTTAGCTATCCACCTGAATTCCCAATCCCGACTGTGTCGGTGCTGTATTATCACGTTTTTGAGCCTCCGAACGAGATTTTGCATGTGTTGATTGGTGGGGTGACTGACTGAGTTCTCTTGGGCACCCACTTTCCGAAGTTCGTTCACAGTGCCCAACACTTCCGGCTCTAGCGCTGTCTTGTTGTGCGGATAGTGCCAGAATGTCTTTTCGTGCAAGGAGTGATTGTGCACCAACCTAGCCAAAGTCATCCACACCACAAATTCTCCATCCGACACCTGAACGCAAGCATTGATCTAAAGAGTAGCACAAATGGCACGTTTACCCAATCATCACCCAACTGGTACCCATCGGAAGCCCAACTTCATCCAACCGACACCCAACTGGGTAAGGAAAGAAAAACTCACCTGAGCATCGCAATCCAGGGCCCTCGATTGTATCCGCTTCTTTTCCTTGATCATGCGACCTGTACTTGCCCGCATGTGTGCAGACAAACGTCTTGCCGTAGTTCCCCCACTCCTCCGGAAGCAACGGCGTCTTGGACCCCGACAAGCGTATGATTTTGTTCCTTGCAGCTACCGTCTTGTTTGTACGCACGCTGAAGCTCTACAACAATAACAAATAAATCAATAGTAGCCCCATCTTCCTTTTGCAACACGATGGATGCGTTGAATGCCTTGTAATAGCGTACCTGGTACGTTGCCTTCATGTATGTTTGTAGATACTCGTTCAGCTCCCTCCGGTTGGGTTGACTTTCGTGTACTCATAGCCTTAACAAGAGACCTTGATCACACCATTTCGGGAGTTGGTATGCGTTGTTGCTGATGTTGAGATTGGGGTCGGTGTTCGGCTTCGTGTTGGGCAAGGTGCTACATGCGACGCTGGTGGTCTCCCTAGCTGTACCAATGCCAACGGCGACCGGTTTAGTGGAGAGAAACAAATTGTCGATGTAGATGAGTCTGAAATATCACTTGATTCTTGTTGTGCTAGGTGATTTCGCCTTGATCGTCGCGCAGTTGGCGAGTAGCGAAGGTGTCAGCCTCGCTGCCGTGTGCGTGACGACGATGAACGCACCATCGGTATTTTGCAGGTGTCGTTGTAGAGGTAGCTCGATAAGTTGAACTCAAAAGAAAAGAGAGAGATTCAATAGAGTTTATACAGAACAGACTGCATACCGAGTGCACCTTGTGAAAGCAGAACTTGCCCTCGATCTCCCTTCTTGCGTGCTTCTGTTCCTTCAAAATATTTACTCGGCTGACGCCACTAACCACTCATGCTTGTCGCCGCGTGCCACTCGACCAATACTGTCGCTGGCTCGGCCGTGTTGCCTCAGCGGCATGCGTCTTCTCTTGCCATTCGTTGGTCCCCGTGCAATAAGGCGTCGAGATCGGCTTCGGGATCAGCAGCTCGCTCGGTAGCTCGCAGTATCGTTTAGCTGTTAGTTTATTAATGTGCTGCGTTTGCTGTGGAAGGGAACCTGTGAAAAAGGATATTTTGGTCATGGCATTTGTATTTGATCAAACATGTGACGAGTCACACAGACAGCACCTTGCCTTGGGGAAGCGTAAGATAGCAAAGGCTCTCAGTGAACGATAAGTTCACTGTTCCCGGCTTAAGGGAACTGTCTGCGGGATTGATAGCTAGATAAAGACTGAATATATATTATAGCTGAGCTAAGCTTGTAGCATAAAACTCTTAGTCATATATAGTAAAAGCTAAAGAGCGTCCATGGTTGGCTCACAGCCAGCCGGTACCATGTACCATGGACTCTAAAGAGGGACATCCGTCATACACGTCGGTGTACCCCGTTACATCCTTCTCCAACTAACTGAAAATCACACCTGATTTTCAAATCAGAAGTGAGAGAATTCGAACACCCAAATGGGCAATTCTTGAGTGCAGCCTAAGCACGACTGGCGCGCCCTCTCGTCGGTCACACAGTGACTTGTGTCCATGACTGACACTGCGAGTTGCATCCTTACACTCGCGACGACGTTGGCCGTAATGCCGACGGGCATAGTTGGTCTTTGCTTGGACGCTAGCACGGAATGTAATAGCATCCAAACTTGCGGTGGATAACCGCAGTTTTACCCAAGGACCGTGGGCCCTCCTGATACTTCGTGCGTCTTGTTCCTCCCGCGCGGTGCTACACCTCGAAGGCTATCGCATTGCCCAAGAGTGGAGTGAGCTCGCAGCTAATCTCCTGGCATGATTGCAGCCGGTATGGGTCACGCTAGCCACGGCCGACCCCGAGTGGACCCTCGGAGCCGTACTCGGACTCATGTCATTCATTGTCCATAGTATAGAGGCATCATGCTTCAGCTATTAGCATGCCGGATGGAGCCGCAAGCTCTTCCCCGCGTCTTGTGTATCAAACCAAAGACGCGTGCATGTCGGTCGTCGACACTGACGTACCCAACGGTACTTCTAGCATTATGGCGGGTTACCTGGTGAACCCGACACCTCAACGTGGTATAAGCGACTGCCTCGCGCATCGCGCAGACCATGACATGGTCAGGTGCATGCATGACTGCACGACACTCGGTCATTTAGATGACCATGATCGCGTACGGGTCCATGGCCACGCGATGTGGGCCTACAGGCTCGCGACCACGTCGGCGTACGGGTTGACAGCCACGTAAGCGATCGCGTCGATGACCATGAATGCACACAGGTACATGCCCACGTTGTCGTACATCCCATCGACGTACGGTTCCATGGCGCGTAGGCGTACGTCACGTCGGCGTACAGGTTCACAACCACGACGGCGTATAGAGACGCAAACCTAGCAATGTTCATCCCGTACTGCTTTTTCTTCTTCCTCGAGCATAATGGTGCGTGGCTCTCTCGTACTCTTTCTCCAACTTTTGAAACACGGTCTAATAGCAGCCGTGCGAATATACTGTAGGTGTGGATTACAGTTTTCAGTTTTCCTGGGTAGACAAATCGTGAAATCGCGAGACCACCTTTTGAAGCGATTTAGTCGGATGAAAACGTGTTGTTTGAGCATGTAGCTTGAGATCAATAAACGCTGATATCAAAGTGGAATCGTTGTAGGCAACTAAGTTTTCAGATCGGAACGACCAAGAAGGCTTACTTCAAGTTGCAACTTGTTCGTCAGGGATGGCCTTTGTTTTTGATGGGTACTTGAAGTACTATGGTAGATGGCGTTGAGTAGCTAGCACCATTTGAGGCGTCAACAATTTTTCACAAAAAGCAAATGTATTTAAAAGAAAAATCTCGAGTCCAAAACACTACACATGCACAGCTCGCACCCTACGATGACAGACGAAATTACTGGATCGCCTGTCATGCGTAGTTAGTTGCGAGCAACGATTGTCACTGCAAGATCCACTTTGCTTATCTCTTCAGGTGGCTCACGTATTTGAACGTTAAGTAAATGGCCACCTGCAGCACCACCCAGATCACCAACAACCCCGCCATGAAGTTGTACTTGTTGTCAGGACGGAAGTCGTACGTCTTCTCGATGTAGGCGGCCACCGTCATGTTCGTTGTCGTGTTGCCCGACGGCACCGAGATCACGTCTTGGTTGTCACCGAACTGCGCACCAACCAGCGCTGCAAGCGAGTAACTCGACGGCATCAGGTACGTGAACCACTTATAGCCCGCCTTCATGGCCGTGCGCGGCAACAAGTAGCCGAGAACAGGTTGAACAGGCACGACAAGGCACCCACAGCCACGTTCGCCACCTTCTCGTTCGGCATCAAAGCAGACATCCACTGCCCCACGTACGTACACGCTGACGTGTACAGATAGAACACGAACATGAAGAAAAAGTAGTCACCCGCGTTCGAGCTCCAACCCACCAGCCAGTACTCGATCGTCACGAAAAGCACTATCACGATGATCAAGTACGGCACCTCTGCGAACCACAGCGACAGACTGTACGGCAGTGGGCCGTAGTAGTTCGACATACGCTCGCGGTAGAACACAGCACGCTCGGCGCACGTCACCTCCAGAACAGTCATGAGGTTGATCACACCGATAAAGTCCATGCTGTTGTAGATGAGACCGATGTGCGAGTTGATCTTCTTCACACTGGCTGTAGATAGTTGGTAGAACGTGGTGCCGAAGATGATCGCGAATAACGGGAACAGGAACATGCGCATGAAGTTGTACTGTGGGTTGCGCCAGTACGTGAGCTGCTGCTTCTTGGCAAGCTGGCCAAGCTGGTTGGTGAAGCCCGTCGCAATCGATGAGTAGTTCATCGTTGAATGGCGCACGAAGTCGTTCGAAACTTGCGCCAGCTGCAGCGTGCGATCGCGGTTGGACTGGTAGAGCTCACTGTTCTTGTACTCGATTGAGTAGTCCTTCACGTCACGACCGATACCAGCACCGATCACCTCCAGCATGTACGTGGCCGGGTTGTACTGCGGACGGATCTCCATCGTGCCAGGGATGGACTCAAAGTACTCGAGCATCTTCACCGAGTCCACGCCCAAGTCACCGAAGTACGCCGTGTAGCCTCCCTTCTGCAGCAGTAGAAGACCGTCAAACAGCTCGAAGATCGAAATGCTGGGCTGGTGGATCGTGCACAGCACCGTACGGCCAGTACGCGCAATTGACTGGACTCCGCGCATCACGATCAATGCCGAACGCGCGTCCAAGCCGCTGGTCGGTTCATCCAAGAACAGAATGCTCGGGTTCGCCACCACTTCGACGCCGATCGTCACGCGCTTCTTCTGCTCCACGGACAGACGCCCCACCATCTCGCCAGCGATGGCCGACAGCTCCAGCAACTCTAACGTTTCGTTCACCAAGTTCATCCGCTCCTCCTCCGTAAACGTTGGAGGCAGACGCAGGTTCGCAGAGAACACCAATGCCTCGTAGATCGTCGCAGCCTCCGAGTGGATGTCCATCTGCTCGCAGTACGCCGTGATGCGGCTGAAGTTCGCCGGGTCCTTCGGCTCACCGTTCACGATAATGTCGCCCACGATGCGTCCTCCCGTCTTGCGACCGGCGATCACGTCCATCAACGTCGTCTTACCAGCACCTGTCGCGCCCATGAGTGCCACCATGCGGCCAGGTTCGAAGTGCGCCGTAATGCCACGAAGCAATTGTTTCTCCACACCGGAAGGCAGCGTCACGAAGTATTCCAAGTCCTTGATGCACAGGTTCGAGGGGGTGAACGGCAGACCGGCACCTCGGGCCTTTGTCTGCACGACATCACCAGCACCAGGCGTCTTAACTTCGACATACACATTGTCCTCCTCAGGAGCGTTGTCCGTCATCGCCTTCACACTCACACCCTTGTACTTCTCGTAACGAATGAAGTGCAGTGCCAGACCGTTGAGCGTCGTGAAGAATAGGTAGTATGCCACTAAAATGCCGATACCGAACCAGACGTACTCGGTGCCCTCAGTGATCGAGAAACTGTCCAGGAACTTGGTGCTCTGCGCGGGGGTGTACCGATCACTGGAGAACTCTGATAGCATGTTGCTGCGCAGGGCCCACGCCAGCGGGTTGAACCAGTACATCCAGATCCAGTAGCCCGGGATCAAGTCCGCCAGGATAATGTTGCCTGAGAACAGCAGGAAGAAGCTTACGGAGATACCCGCCAGTGCTTGGCCCACCGTGATACTCGGCGACAACGAGCTCAACATCGTCATGTACGCGCCGATGGCATGCTGGAAGCACACAAGCACCAGGAAGAAAACTATGTACTTCTCGAACGTCCGCGTCAGCCCACTCATGAAGTAGAAGAAAGTGCCCAGGATGAACGATACCGACAGATTCACCGGAATCTGCACCACCGTCTCTGCAATGGCGTACGACATTGTGCGGAAGAAGTTGCGCGGACGCTGCTTGTAGAACACGCCACGGAGCTGGAAAGAGATCGTGATCTGCTGCCACGCCTGCCGCTGGAAAAGCGCGATACTGAAGAAGATCATGCGCAGGTAGTACGTCGAGCTCACGTTGAAGTAGATCATACCGAGCACCAGACCCACGATAAGCGCCTCAAACAGTTTACCCCACAGCAACGGTGGGTCACGCAGCCAAATCAACTTCTGCCGGTGAAGCAGCAGCAGTGTGCTCGGCACGAACGCTAGACCAAACTCAGACTTCTGCTTCGAGCGCGCCAGGTTGGCCACGCTCTTGGCCTTCTGGAAATCCTCCGGGTTCTCGAACTGGTGCTCGTTGAACCCCTTGCTAATCGCGTCATGCGTCTTCTTGTAAATGTTCGACTGGCAGAAGAGATTGTTGAAGTCTTCGGAAGACACAGCAAGATCCTTCCTTGGCACCTTTCCATTGGAGTACCGGTGACCACGGCCCGAAGTCACCTCAATCAAAAAGTCGGCTGGATCCACGCGAGGGGGCAGACGAAGCCGCGCTCATCGAAGTACTCCAAGATTTCGGTCCTCGGACCATGGTACACCATGTGACCTTCGTTCACCATCAGGATATCGTCGAACTGCTCCACAACCTCCGGCGTCGGCTGCAACAGCGCCACGATGACCGACCCGCCCAACGTCTTGCACCACGTCCGAAGCGCCTTGATGATGTCGAATGTCGCGGCACTATCCAGACCCGTTGAGATCTCGTCACACAGGAATAAGCTCTGGCCACCCACCAGCACCTCACCCACCGTCACACGCTTCCGCTCGCCACCGCTCACACCGCGCAGCAAAGCATTGCCCACCACCGTGTCGGCACAGCTCTCCAGACCCAAGATCTGCAAGAGCAGCTCCGTTCGCAGTGCTGCGATGTCGCGCATCTCTTCGGGTTGGTCCTCCGGACGGCCGTTCACACACATGTCCGCGAACTTGAACGTCTCACGCACCGTAAGTGTCGGGATGTGGTTGTCCGTCTGGTCTACCAGACCAACGAGCTTTACCAGGTCGATCTCCTCGCCCTTGAGACCCGAGTACAGGATTTCTCCGCCAATCTCTGTGCTATCATTGTCTTGCAGCTTGCCGGCCAGCGCCTTGAGGAACGTCGACTTGCCGGCGCCGGGGTTGGCCAGGATCAACGTCATGGAACCCGGTTTGATGATGCCGCTCATCGGATGCAGCGCCTGCTTGGTGGCCATGGGGACCTTCTGCCACGGCGTGAAGATCTGTGCCAGGTGCGACCCCACTGTGCCGTATGCACCAGCTTGCGCCGGCACTTGCACCGAGAAGGACAGGTTCTCGAAGCGCACCTCGGGCGTCGGTAGCTGGAGGTTGATCTTGCGTGACAAGTGGTTGTACTTGTTGTAGAACCGCTCGAGGCCGCCGTTGAGCATCGTCTCGAGGTTCTCCGCTCGCAGTGTGCTGTACCGACTCGTCATGGTGTCACCACCACGGTTCGAGTACGGGTCTTGCAAACTGCGAAAGTTGAGCGATCGGTACACGCCGGGAACCTCTTCGCCCGCGTCGTTGGCCTCTGGCTGTAGTAGACTCATCTTGGACTTGGATTCCGTGGGGATGATCGATTCAGGCAGAAGTCTCTCGGCGGGTGTCTCGTTCAGCTGGGGTGGTTGACCGAACGGGTGTGGGGTGGTCCTCGGCAAGCCGAGGTAGATCCAGGAATGAAGACTGGAGAGCTGCAGCGCAAGAGGTGAGCGACCAGGTGCATATGTCCGCCACGCAGAGTCGAAGACAAACGAATCCGAGCAGTTCTATCCCACCAGTCTCGATTCATGTATGTACGAGACGGAAGGACGAGCATGCCGTATGGAGGCCTCAGATGTATAGGCTTTTGGTCTCCGAAGCCTCGGTTCCACTAAAGATAATCAATCTTGTCGTGGGCGGACGACAATTTTGTGCATGCGTCTTATGTTGCCAGCTGTGTCAGGATATCATAGCGGCAACGCTTGAGGTGGGCAGGACCAACGTATCCGATGGCTTTGTCTTGGCTACGAGTCACACGTGCTGTGGCAGGCTCCGCCATTGAATTCGTCACCCGGGTATTGTACGAAAAGATGACTTCATTTTTTACTGTGTGTAAATTTTAAACTAAAGTATTTGAACTAAAAAGTAAAAATGTGTCAAAATCTTTAAAAAAACATTTCGACACTGCTTTTGTTTACATTAACCCGTATGTTGTACCAAACAACATAAGAGAATCCGAAGACGACAATGTCGCTGAGGTTAGGCGTGCTCTTCGTGAGCATCTGCAGCGGCGACTTAGACCCCGGGTTCGCCTTGCTCGGGCTCCGGTTTAAAATGTAAGCAGCGTACTCGGTGGCATCCCCCAGAAACTAAGGGGCAGCCCACAAGCAAACACCATGATACACACCAAGTTCATTATGGTGCGGTGCATCCTTTCCGCCTTGCCGTTGCTAACCTGGTTCCTAGGCTCACGCACTTGTCTGGCGATGCCCGTGTCCTTAAAGAACAGGTCGAGCGTCTGGTACTCTCCTCCGCCGTCCGTACGAAATACGTGGATGCGGCAGTTGAACTGTCTCTCAATGAAGGCCATGAAGTGCTTAAACTTCTGCGCAGCGACGTCCTTGGTTATCGCACTATTTGGTCTCAGTCAAGCTATCTGGCGTGGGGTACGGATGCTACGGTCGGCGCTATGAGATTAGGAACATGTGATGCTAATTTTCCTTGGGTAGCGTATGCCCCTGTGAGAGTCGGTGCTTATACGAATGCAAGCGACCGGAGACTAAAGAAAGACATTGTAGTGATGCCTTATGGTCTAAATGAAGTTATGCTTATGAAGCCAAGGAAGTTTGCAATGAGAAACGATAACTCTCAGCATGTTGGATTCATTGCACAAGAAATGCTTCAAGTAATCCCTGAATGTGTCTCGGGGTTGAATCAGTAGATGATGAGTTAAATGACGCTGGAGAGCCTATCAATCCGATGGGTATTGATTTAGCGAGTCTCCAGCGTGCTATGCAAGGCCATCCAAGAACTCAAGGCTGAAGTTGATGAGTTGCGAGCAATTATCTCTGAATGAGTATAGCCATGGCTGGCGCTTATAAGTTTCGTGTTTCAAGAAAGTATGACGGGAGATGCCCGAGGTCGCCAGACCCTCGGGTGGAACCCCGAGAGCCTTGGCTCTCTGCTCTGTTTGCTGATGGTAGAATTGTCTCTTTTGGTGATATTAAGCGGAATGGTACGCCTTATGCTCAATACAAAGACCGTACAACACTGAAAGCTTACCAAGACTACGATCACAGGATAAGAAGCGGCGTGAAGCGTACTACAAACGTCATGGTCCAATTGATGGAGATAATGGATATACACCCGATTGGTTCAGTAAAACGTTTCTTTGGTAGAGTATAGCAACAATGGGTTGCGGACCAAGTAAAGAGCTCAAAACTGATTTAACTTCCAGATTGTTGGATCGTCCATGCTCCAAGCTGATAAGATTATTGTCCTCGGTGATAGTGTTTTCCTTCCAACTCAAAATCCCGATGGGGAGTCTGCCATCATTGATATCAGTTTCAATGATAAAAAATGAGTGTCTATTGTGGATATCAAAATAAACTCGTGCGAGTGGCATTAAGTAAGCTTAGAACCCTTGGCTCGGTGCTTGCGCCCCTTGCCTTCAGGGTATTGCTTAGATAGCAAACGTCTTCACAGTTTTAGTCTTTTTCCGGCTGGTAAGCCCACATGCGGCCACCTTCGGTTTGCGTTGATGCATCCACCTCCCGGATTGACTTATTGCCCATACAGCTGCCTGAGTCTTCTGAGGTCGGTCATGAATGATTAGATTCTTCATAATTGCTTTGAGTTCAGCGACATTGTTATCGGCGTTATCACCATACCTACCAGATGAGCTGGAAATAATGCGGGGGTTGAAGAAGAGCATAGTGTTTATAGTAGTCGAGTTATAATTTGCTTGAATTCTTTATCGTCAATGAGACGATTGCTGTACATATCCACAGTGAGAGACTTGAGCTGCTTAATAATGCTTGGATTATCATTTCCTAACTCAATCTCCCCTTGAGCTTGTCATACTCAGCACGAAGGGTTTCCAATGGATCCGTGAGCTTATCGTGGAAATTGTACTGGAGATGGGTGATTGCAAGGATCTCTTTGAACATTTTTTATCTTCGACGCTGAGCTTATCATACGTTGGCTGATCAATGTGTTGCTTATAAACAAGAGTTCTGATCATGCCTTGAAGACTATCACTGATCTGGCACTTTGGTCCGCACTTTCGATGATTCGGTTGCACAATCACAAGAGTCTTAGCATCGAGGTCACGAATACGGATATACTTGCTACCAAGCTGGCGATATACGTAGGCACTTGGTGTAGCTAAGCCCTGAATCTCATTGAGATTGTAGGTTCTTCCACGCCTGACAACACCTTCCAGTGGAGCCACACCAGCTCCTCTTAGCCCACGACCCTTCAATCCGCTGTCTTTGTTGATTGCATCGCTATAAGCCATAGACTTCGCGTTGAATACCGCTTTAGTAGCTCTCATAGTTGATTTTGCTGCCTGTAGTGCCGATCGAGCTGATTTTGAGCTATTTCCTTTGACAGCGTTCTTAGCCTCATAATATCGCTTTTGAGCGTCACCATACTCCTGATAAGCCCGTTCAGAGTCATCATGAAGCTTTTGCAAATGTATTTTATATATGGTTCAGTACCTTGTCGCCTGATATCATGTCCCGTATTCAGTATTGCTTCATTTAATATTTTAAGATTATCTTCAAGATTTTTGCGCCTCTGCTGATCGAGTTTCTTATCCTTAACCAATTTTGCTGCTTCCTCTTCATTTGATGGGAAGGGATACTCAACTTCCTTGAGATATTTATCTAAATCCTCAAATCCATCGAGCAACGATATGAATGTCTGATATTCTTCATCAACCCCTTCATCGCTTCTCCAGATACTTGCTTGTGTTTCCCATTTCTAATATTCAAGGGTTTGGTTTCAGATGGCTCACCAAAATAGTATTCAGGATGCATTTTAACACTACTCTTAGACTCAATGATTGGTTTGAGTCTGAACGGTATTTTTACACCTTTAGAATTAAGACCACTGTAGTAATCGGTTAAGATTTTTTAGCATCGTTGTCAGCATTGGATAGGTTTTGATCCATGTCTTCATCAACTCCAGTCATTGTACCTTGACGTGCCTCTCCTACACCTTCTGTGAAATCGTTCGCATCAAGTTCTTTATCCACATCACCAATCATTTCTAAGTCAAGTCCTTTCGATCTGACCATATCTACAAATGATTCGAGCGTAAGCTGCCAATTGAGTTTCTTAGTTATAGAGGGCTTGATTTTATTACTTTCCTTGCCGAAAACGCCAATCATACTACCATCGATCCATACATAGCCATTAGCATCAAAAGGAGTTGCTTTGTTGGTTCCTTTAAGTATAGGAACAATCTTCTTCATTAAACCGTTGGATTCAAGTAGTTCCTTATTTTTATCAATGATCGAGTACATTTTGAATTTGTTATAAGTCTGATCGGAAGTTGTGGAAGTTGATTTATCAAATTCGAGAAGTCGTTGTTTGCTTTGTTTATAGTAATTCGGTGTGTTTGATAGGCTACGCTTTTTACCAATCAGTCTCTCCCATACCTGATGTGGTGCATTTTTATCCTCTTTACCCATTTCATTACGTTCTCGTTTCTCATTGATGTAATTGAGAAATCGAGCGTCATTAGTTAGTACCACACCGATATGGTCGTATGTCTCTGACCAATTGATGCTTGGAACTAAAACAAGCTTGTTTAATCTAATACTGTATGTCTTTGCTCCATTTCCAATATAATACTTCGTTAGCTGGCGTCCATTAGAAGCGACGGGATGAATACCCAATTCTGCAAGAATCGGATAAACTTCAAATATATCTCCAACTGCTTGCTTTGATCGCTTCTGTTCATCGATCTCATCGTTGCCATCATCACTAAGCAAAGTATCATCTGTATCATCGACTGTTGCCTTATCCTCACCAACCCCAACATCTGATGTCGTTGGTCAAGCTTGAAAGTTTTGGTCAGTTGTATCAGGTTGTGTTTGAAATCCTATTTCAGCTGCATCAGGGTGTGTATGTATTTCAGCATCTACCATAATGGGGCGAACATTTACTTCAGGATCAGTTGATACCTCAGGGTTTGTTTGGGAGGATTATCACTCATCGTTTTTAAGGGCTCAGATGATCCGGTGGAGGAATCTGTCTGAGCTGATGTGGAAGATGTGGAAGTTATGCTAATAGTTTTACCTACGTCACTTGCCCACGATGCGCCTTCATACATATCACGCTTAGCATTAGCTTGACGAACACGACGTTGAGCTTTTTCAAGAAGCTCCTGTCGTTTTTGCTCTCTCTGAGCGAGGATGTGAAATTTGAAAACATTGTGTCTATATCAAACGAATCATAAAAAATGAGTAGTCTTATATACTCTTACCAGTAGCTCGGCATAATTGAGTCGTGTCGAAACTGAGAGTACGAATGACAAATATGGTTTCGCTCATTTAGAAGGCTTAGATAACGATCCTTAATGCAGTGAAATGGAACACCAAATATTGCTTCCAACTCAAGGCGATACTTATGATTTACTACCGTTTTCCGGAAATTGGCTGCTGCATCAAGGTTCATTAGTTCGTTCTTGATTCGGCTTACTTCCTGGATAATCCATAGCTTCCGCTGAAGCTTAGCAAGCTCACGGTCCTCTTCTAAACAACTGGGGCACATTATATTATTACTATATGTCAAGTCAGATAATTCAAAACTTTTCGCAAAATAGATCAAACAATATACTTGAGTCAAAAGCTTACAGAGGATGTCTCTATCAAAATTATTTACAAGCTAACTATGACTCTTTTTGAATTCACTTCGGGCGTGGGGTCGCAGACCAGCGAGCGATCAGCTCTTCCAGTACTCTGTCTCAAGGGTAGATCTCCTGTTTTTGTTAACCAGCCGCAGATTATCTTGTGGCTCCCAGGAGTCAGGTTCATTACCCAGCCATCTCACCAGATATTTGTACTTTCCAGAGCGTATTTTTGTGATCCAAGATCTTCTCCGCCTCAAGAATATCGCCTCGATTAATAGTAGCATCCGTAGTCTCTGATTTAACCATTTTAAGATCATTTGGTGCCTTGTAGAGGGTATGACCATTTTTGAGCGGATTTGGACTCGGTATCCATCAATTCCAACGATTGTATATACAGCTTTGCTCCATCGAGCAGCTTCTTTATCAAATGTCTGCTTCTTAAGTCGATATAGCACCTTTGCTCCGACTTCGAACTCATTCTCAACTCTCTCTGCTTCACCTTGATTGTGTTCCAGCTCTGACCCAATGACTTTTCCTTTGGCCTCGTTTGGGGTCATTTTAATAGAGCGATGGAACGTGTTATTATAGTTTTCAATAACATCGCTGATAAGCTTTTGCGTAATCCTCTTGGGAGACATTTTAGTTAGTCTCTGCTTCAAGGTCCTGTTGAATCGTTCGATTTTGCCCATGGTTCCGTGATCACCAGGCTCATTGTTGTAGTGCTCAATGTTCTTACTTTGGAAGAATTCTTGAGCCTGTGAGTTCATGAACTCGCTTCCATTATCGCTTGTCAGGATATCAACTGTGTGAAGGTGAACAAATGCTTTAAGCGTTGCTAACACAGTTGCTGCCTCTTGTTTGATAAGAGCTTTGCGTATCCCAACCTTGAGTTGATGTTGATAGCAGTCAAAATTGGTCGTTTCTCCCAAAACGCAAGATCCATTTGCCACGAATTGGGGTTGTGTGAAGCTATTTTGAAGCCATCAAATCGATTCTTCTGATCCTGAAATCGCTGAATATCGGTCTGGTTAGCATACCACTCCTTCACGATTTTGATAGTAATCTTAGGGTCTAACTCCTTTGCCTCCTGATACAGAGCTTGAGTGCCGATAAAGCCGGTCTTTGGATCATAGTAGAGTTTATTTTAGTAGATCTTGAAAAACATGATCCTATATTTAGATGGAAAAAAAATAAGCATCAGCTCGATATATCCCCTTAGACATTAAGCGGAATCGTTGAAACACCATCCGATATTACCTGGCGCTTGTCATAGTAGTAATTGAGCGCTGTTTTGGTTTGAGTATAGGTAATGATCGATTTGGCTTCTTTCGATAGTCTGAAACCCTTGTTAGTACCCCGAAGTGTGATACGGTCCCGTACAACTGTCTCAAAACCGTCTGGGTTAAGTACATCAACATTGCGACCACGCCCCTGCTGTACACCCTTAGCACTGACTTTGACCTTGTGCTCCTCGTCCGGTAGATAGCAGATGTAGTTCTTAGAGGATAATGAGACCATGGCATCACCTCGCCACCCTTCCTTGAATAGTCCAGGTGTGCGGCAATCGAACTTGGCCACCTCAGCGTTGTAGTCTCGCGGGAACCACTCGTACTTATGCTCATCGAAGTGATCACGTAGTTCAGGCTTGATACATTCTTTGAATGGGTTCTCGCAGCTGAACGCAATATAGCCACTGTCCGTATCCATCTCCTGATATTGAAAGTCTGAACGATCGAAGTAAAAGTCGATGCAGTCATAGTAAAACAGAATCATGCGTAGCTTAGCGAGCTGATAGATAGCAATCGATAAATGGATCGGGTTCTTGTTGTTGAGCCGACGCTTTTTCATCGTAATCTCACAAGAATCATTAAGCTCCTCCAACCCGTGGAACGTAAAGTGTTCGATCTTGCTCTTAATAGCTTTGTCGTTCGACTCATACTTGACCTCTTTGTGCTTACTCATATCCATTCCAGATCGACCGAAAGCACTGTTGCCTACAAGTTTCATCATCTCAGCAATCATCGCCTTCGAATTATCAACATCACCCTCTCGTCGAGCGTTTGATATAGCCTCCATAAACTGATCAAAAGCCTTGTGAGAGCTGGCCTTACTAAAGCAGTAAGTCTTGGTAATCTCCAAACCGTGGGAAGATACCATTTAAGCAAAGGTGCGTATATAAGAATCTTTTCACCAAAGTAGCTACCTATAAGCTGACGAGCTGGTTTTGCTCGGCTTTGCTTACGTGCCTCGTTGTACTTATACATGTGATGACCAATTACACTCTCATCAGCACAATCGATTAGCGTGTTTTTGAAAATTGGGGTCATCTCACTGAAGTAGTCTTTAAAATGGTCTGGAGTTTGAATATCGCATTCAAGGAATCCGAAAATCTTATCAGCAACGATGTCCTCGACAATGCCGTCATAAGCCTCGATCGTAGTCAATCGTCCGCATGGCATCTCATTACCAAGTGCCCATAGGTATAGAGCGTTAGCATCGTATCCGATAATTTTCTTACAGAGCTTACCTCCGCGAATCTTCGTCTCATTGCGCTTAGCGTAGCGATTGAAGATAATAGATGGGCCTCCAGCAATGTTGGCTTTCATCTTAGCGTAGATGTCTTTTTCCTCCTTATCAATGCTATACACCAATCTGTCCGAGTTGAACTCAAGCAACTTCTTATAGCGGAATACCTTGAGTGACATGTCCTTACGCGCGGTGTTGCACTTGATACAGCTGACCAATATGTTGCCATTGATGTGTCCAAGCTTGTTGTTGATACGGTCTGCTGAAGCGGTATCGACGGTCAGCTGGCAGTAGCATAAACCACACAGATACTTTTGCTTTTGCAGTAATGTATCCAAGTGATCAAGTGTCATACCAAATTTCCGCTTTGCCTTAGCATCCTGACTCTTGTAGCCGCCCATACGCTGAGCTGGAAATTGGAATGCGTTAGCAGGTGCCTTATCCGGATATTGGAGATTGTTGAAGCAGGTCTGATACATAACCTTCTCCGACAGTCCAGGTAGCGACACGCCATCCGCGAACATATCCAGATCGAAACGCATGAACAGCTCGCGCTGGGCTTTGATAGCCTTGATGAATGGAACTACATCGAGATTGTTGTACCAGACCAGTAGGTCCTTGATGGATTTCATCTCATAGTACCCCCACACGAACTTCACTCGCTCGTAGTCATCATTGGTGATGCTTGTTCCACGGAGCTTGCTGTCAAAAGTTGACTTAGGCGGGATAGTAGTCCGGTTGAGTACATTGAACGCGGTGATGTACTCATACGGGAAGAGACCCTTGCCAAGACCACAAACACATCTAATTTTGTCATCACATTTGCAGCCACCGAGATATGTCGTAAGATACTTATCGTAGCTGGTACCAGCCGGTACATAGTTGCTAATATCGAGCATTTTCATGTTCGATGTAGCAATGCACATGTAGCTGGGGTTCTTGATAACAGATTTGATGTTGTCAGTACCAATGATGGCGAATAAGTCGCTCTTAATCAAATTGATATCATATCGACCAGAATTGAAGCCGAATACTGGTACCTGATTAATCTGCTGTTTAAGTCTTCCGTAGTCGGACCTCTGCTTACCAAAGCCAAGACTGTTATGGAAGTGGAAGAAGTTGTCATACTTCCCTTCCTTAATCCAACTCTCCACATCAGATATCTTGTACTTCTGACCAAGATTGACACCTGGAATTTCCAAACCTGTCAGGCCGTGGGCATTGATGATTTTTTGCAGAAGCGACTTATACTTATCGACATTGTACTGCTGGATCTTCACCGATACATCACCAATGTATTTGAACATATCCATAAGCAACATCTTTGGATCGTCATTTACAAAACAACGCACCTCCTCGGTTAAGCTATCAGCTACGGATACAGACACCGGAATGTGTTCGTTCGTGAAGACAGTATTCTCCCCGTGTTGAGTCGCGGTAGGCTTAAGGATTGCCTCAAAGTCATAAACAATGAAGTGGTCGATGTATTGATTGGCATCCTTAATGGAATACTTTGTAAGTAGTGATCGAATCGCGTTAGGAGCTGGCTTGTAGATAGTTGGCTCAGCGGGGAAGCTCTCAATATTCACAAGCTCGCACTGATTTTTCTTGTGACTTTGAAGTCTTTCGCCGCTCACAAAAATCATTTCACACTTGGGACACTGATACTTAGACTGAAGCATATCGATGCTCTTGATGTAGAGAGCGTGATTCTCGTGTGATAGAATATCCATAGCCTCATACCCCTTGTCCGACCTACGAATGCATTCTACATTTCCAGAAGCTACATCCATGCTGTATACGTTAATACCAAGTTGGAAGCAGTCCTCAACCTCATCAAGCTGTAGCAGGTCAATAGGCTTGAAGCTCCTAAATAGACTCAACGTATACTTAACCCCTTAAAAGAGCAGTAGCGCTTGAATGCATCCTTCACGTGAGCCTGAATTCTGCGAGGATCCTTCTTAGCGCTCTGGAATGTGTGCCAGGCGATGCAGTGGAAGACGCACTTGTTGTTGGTCTTAGGGAAGTTGATTACATGCTTCTTTTCGCGGATAATCTTAGGAATAATAGCGTCGCTATCCCCAAGAGCATGGTCGCGATGGTAGACAAAAATCTTGAATGCAGTGATCGCCTTAAGCTTATATCCGGAGCTGGGATAGTTCAGCTTGTCAGCCAACTCCATAGACCGAATTTCCGAAATCACCTTCTTTCGAATATCCGCCTTGCTATTGATTGCGACGGGCTTATTGAATACATAAGTGTTAGCGAGATTCGGGTAGGAGTAGCGAGTGCCACCAGGATCAGTCTTGCTCACAAGTTCGTACCCAAGAGCAATATTTACCTTAAAAACACTTGCCTGAGTCGAAAGAACGTTCTCGAGCTTATCGTAGAAATCAGTAGCCTCGATACCCTCATATAGGTGTGATTCCACGTGATTACCAGTGTAAAAACGGTACTTGGGATCAGCCTTATAGTCAGGCGACATATGCTTCTCAAGGGTTTCAACTGAAACATTGTACTGCTTAGCCACCAATTTCTTGTTGACTGAACGTGAAATGTTGCTAACATATACCATCTTACCAGTTCTACCTCGAACCTTAACCCGGTAGCTGCAACCCCATTTGACAGCTTGGATATTTAATCTCTTTCATCCTGCGAGTTCGTTGGAAACATATTGCCTATATATCTTCGACTAAATTAATCTTGTGAGAATCGACTTTTGAAAAAAATCCAGCTAAGGGTGTATATCTAATTAACCAACCATTATTTACATCTCTCATTATATGTTCAACACTGTTAAAAGCTAAATCAATATGCGGTGTATACAGTTAACGGTTTAATTTCTGTTGTTATGATTTTGAATATTTTTCATTAGCTGGTATACCGCCCGCAAATGGTGCTTCTTTTTTATTGTGGTTTATGTGAGCACGAATTTCTTCGCGATTCTTCTCATCATATTCTCGCTGCTGCGTTTCCTTGTTTTTAGATAGTACCGCTTTTGAGCGGCTTTGATTCGCTCTTTGTTAAGTTCGTATTGTTCAGGTGAGTACGTCATCTTTGTATATTACTAACTTTATATTTATCAGGAATAAAATATTATAATAGAAGGCAAAGCTCCGCATTCATTACTTTTTATGCCTACTTCGAAGCGTATTACTAATCTACATATCGCTTGCACCCCTGCGGTCTTACGGCGAACAGTAAGCCACGCTTTTCAAACAACTCCGGCATCCTTTGCCGCATTTAAGCTTGCCGCTTGCTCTCTGCAATGAGGTCTTGGCTCCACATTTTTGTCAGCCTCCTCCAAACTTGAAAATCACCCGAAAGTCCGACGACTACCGAACTTAAAAGTGTGGACCACATCGTGTAATTTCTCGGTCGGAAAGCAACTCGGTCGAAAAGCAACCAGTGAGAAAGAGCAGCGATGGCGGACAAGCAAAAACCTCACGAAGACGTCCTTACGCGAGTCGTGCGCGACTTGGAAACGAAGACGACTTTGTGCTACGTCAAGGACTATCCTGGAGTGGAGCTGAAGCAGTTGAATCATCACGTGAAGAAGCTCGGTCCACTGGTGAACCCCGTTTTTGGCGAGCAGCCGGCGTTCTTCATCGACGAAGGCCGCTTCATTCCCTATCGAATGGTCGTGTATGGCAATGAGAAGGTGGCGGCCAAGATCGCGACAGTTTTGAATGAATGGGCGACGTGGTCTGGAAAAGGAGGCAGAGTGACAACCTCGCAAGGGGCGTTCATTCTGGAGCAGCGTCCCGGAGGGCCCAACGTGAGAATGGCATACACACCGCGAGATGACGACAGGAATTTGACTCGTGAACAGATGTGGACGTATCGTGCCGATCCCTTTGTTCCCACCTTTGTTGTTGAGATTGATAAGCTCTCTGGTCGAGGCTCTCAACGCAGCGCTCTTGATCGAAAGATGCGAAATGAATATTTCCAGCACGGCGTCCAGTTGGGTTGGCTGATCGACCCACGCCCAGACTTTCAGCGGATGTATGAGTACTATCTCGACGACAATGGAGACGTACAATGCTCTGACAACACTGCGTGGAGAGATGTTGACGGTGGCGACGTTCTTCCTGGTTTCACTCTTGTTAGCACTGATCTGGAGATGGTGTTGAACCAGGATTCGGGTGCGTCGTCAGAAGATGAAGTCGATCTGGTGTGTCCTTATCCAAGATGCAACAAGCGATTCACATCGCCTGGTGCCTGGACTGCTCATGCTGAATGGCACCGTGCTGAGCGCTCTCGACAGAAGTTCTTAGCCAAGCGTGAGAACTCATAGTTATCCAGTGTGAACTCATAGCCATCCAGTGTGGCAACTACGCTTCGACAAGTTCCTATCTAACCATATCGCAGAACTCAAAGCTTGCGATCTAAAGCATAGTTGGCGGCGCTGACTGGTTTCTTATTCCTGATTGGTGGCTAAGAGAAGATAATAAAAAACTATCTATTGTTTTATAAATATAGTTTGAATGTTGTCGGTCGAGCGGTTCTAAAACTACCCTAAGATCCAAAAGACGTTGCTTTCACTCTCAGGTGGTCGAGAGGTAGCGTCGTCAAAATAGCACCTGGTCCGAAAGAAGGTTCCAGGATTGTTCTCGATGGTAAATAACGGAAAGTAAAAAATGCCGGCGTAATGTTCCACGTATTACTACTGTCGCAACCATTCGCTGGCGGAGCGCCCAGCACACACACGCCGAAAATGTTGGGTCTGAGCGCGACAAAGCTGTCCCCGCAGACACTGTATCCTGGCGACACAATCGACTATTTTTCGCGTGCCTTTGTTTGGGGCGATCACAGAAGCCACCGTGTAGCTGCAGTGAATCGCGTTGACGGAAGTAGTGTGGAGTTCCCGATCGCTGTCGACACGCAGGAGATCATCCCGCAGGACACGATGATGAGGAGGGTGGCGGACCGCTTCGGCGAGCCACTGCCGCCCGACGGCACCAAGTGGCGGAAACTTCGGACGCACCAGCTGAGTGGTGGGTCTTTCGCGTCTTCTTCGAGGGCCAGCGATCTCAAAAAGGGCCTCGAGTGCGCATTTGTGGATTCTATCGATGCAGTACACAAGGCTCTTTGCCATGTGCCCGAGGAGATCGTTCCGGAAAGCCCGCAGTCGGACTGCCTCAGCCCTCAGCAGCCGGACCAAGAAACTGAGGAACCGCCCAGTGCACGCGTCGTCGACTTGGCGTCGCTTTCAATCCAAGAAAATCAAAGCTCTAGTCCTGTCTCACACGAACAACATGAGGGATCTGCTGAACATCCGTGTATTACCGAAAATATCGACCTATCATCGTCACAGGAGAGGGCTTCCCAGGAAGTGGCGTCGAGCGCGTCGGTGGCGAGTGACGCGGGTCTCTTCCGCGACGCAATGAGCTGCGTACCTGAAGTCAGTCCCTAATCGCCACACCCGAGCCAAGATCCGGCACCAACCCAAGAAGCGGAACGGGCAGTGGTTAATGCCGAGATCACGGAAGCGCAAGGATCAAGCGAAGTGTGCAATTACCAGTAGCGGCAAACAGATACACCACGCAAGGACTGTGAAGGCCGTCCAGATCCAGAGCATTCTCCGTTCGCCAGAGGTGAAGTCGAGGCTCCGCAACTTGCACGCCCGACGCGCCTCATTTCCTGAGACTCCTTCCCAAGAAGCTGCACTGCCTATCCAAGAGGTGCCGTGGCCCGACGGCATCGTGCGCATCGAGACGTGCAGTACCAGCGGAATAACCTTCCGTGACATAGGTGAGTTTGACCCTTGCCAATGCATTGGCGACTGGTTCCTCGATTCGTGTAAGAACGTCGCGAGTGCGACGTTCTGCACTCCAAGCTGCTGCAGCTGGCGGCACGTTGCAGTAACGCACCTCGGACTCTCGAGACACTTCGACACTGGTTGAATGGGGCTAAGAGTGTTCACGACGACCGATCAGGACGTGGGAGACGTGCTGGGCGAGTATTGTGGGGAGTTGATTGAGTTTCCGGCCACTGTGGAAGGGCAGCCAGATCAGGCGGTGAAGCAAAACAGCGGCTTCACGTTGTTATACAACGCCAAGTCCTCCAACCAGAACTTTGTCTACGTTGATGCGCTAAAAAGCGGCTCGATAACCCACTTCATTTGCCACGCTTGCGACCCCAACGCGACGTTCGTGGAACAGCAGAACTGCTAGAGCGTGAAGGTTGTGGTTAAAATGATCAGAGATGCTTGGGCCGGTGGTCAGATAAATAGTCGTGCACCTTTGATAGTCACCCCACTGGGTTTGAAAACATTTCCAGTTCTATCTTAAATCGCTGAAAGAGTCCGGATTTTGGAAAAACTCGTCGAACATATTTGCGTGATGTATTTTGTTTGAAAATTTGACAACTACGTTTCGAGATGCATAGTTTTCAAAACGAGGTAGAATCCGCATCTGACAATAAACCAGAAATAGTCGTGGCACGACTAAATAGAGTGAACGGTGTATCATTTTTACTTCTCCGTTGACCCGTCGCACTACAGAAACACACATGCAATTATTGTTATCCCTTCAACATGAACGGTGTATATACCAACTTACTGACGGTACCAGTCGCTCGACTGCCTCCACTGGAGAGCATGTGGACCGAATTCCGATCCATCCACATGGCTGCCGCTATCTGTGGAAACATCTTGTTCTGCGCTAGTTTAGTTGTACCCTGAGCTGGAATCACCACCTTTCGCTTGTTCACCGTCTTGGTCTTTTTGGATGTAATGGCATCCTTGGCGTACCCGGATCGATCAATTTTTATCGTCCCAGTCAGATAAAGGCGGCGATGCAGCATCTCTAGGGCAAGCTTGACAGAGGTGTAGAACCGATCAGTGACGACTAGTCGTCATGCAGACGTAGGTGAGGGAGGCAACAAAGAATTCATATTGTGCAGCACAGCAGCCTCTCCAGAGTTGTTATCCTTGGTAACGGGAGTGCTGAGATGTGTTTTCGCTCCGCAGTATACCTCGATCCTGAAACATATCACAGTGAACATAAGTTAGCGCTAAGTAGCATATTGCGTTTGGAGGCGCTTGTTATGTTGACTTCAATCCAACATAAGCACATGAGCCAAAAGTGGCAAGCCAACGCTTGCCACATCTGGTATGCCCACTCACCTCATGCAATACGCGGTCTTGGCACAGGCAGCGACGAATACTTTCGTACCCCATCGGTGCGGTTTGTCCTTGTTGAATTGACGCATGGGGTTGTATCACGAGCGCGAATGCAACGTTGCTTCGTCAAAACTGATTACAGGTGGCGCCTTGTAGCCGCGAGCAAACGTGCGCTGGAGTACGTCGATGACGGGCCTGATCTTCCATGCTCGGTCCAGTCGGGCTTGTGGCAATTTGTTGTTCGCGAAATGCAGGTATCCCAAAACGTGGATAAATCTCATGAACTTGCCAAACCGATTCGTCGGTAGGGCACCAACTGTCTTGAACGACCAGCGCGCCGTGATTCCCCGACGGATCGGCCCGAACATCCTCTCTATCAGCAGGACCATGACTCGAAGGACATCCCACGCTTTTATATCCTCCACTGTCGCGAGGAGGCGACGTATTTCGCCGAGATCTTCGCCTTCACCGCCGTTCCGTCGCTGCTGCGATCCCTAAACCCTAAACCCTAAACTGCGCGTAGTAGCGGTTGCACTCCACTGCGATCTGGACCCACAGATTTGGTGGTAGGAAGTAGAATAGCAGAGCCAAGGGATCTTCGGCGATACTGAGCACACTGTCGCTTGGCCCGTACGGACCATCATACAGATCTGCATAACTAGGATCAGGCCAAAACTTGGATGGATCTAAATACATGTACACAGAAAATCAATGTTATGTTGACAATATATCCAGTCTGTACATCATATATTGGATGTGTACAACATAACATACACCGAGTTGCTAAATTTTCGACAATGATGACACGGTCTAACGATCTTGACGAATGTGCACTGACACACTTTGCAGAACGTACTCCCAATCATCGTTTCGCATGGAAGTGAAAGTGCGCGGATTCTTTGCTGTCGATAGCCAGATAGAGTCAGGAAGTTCCTGGTAATCAGAGTCCGATTCATCATCCGTGAGCTTGCCGATGTCCCAGTCGCCATCCCAACTGTCATCGTCGTCTTCTTCTTCAGGCTCTTCTTGAAGGTCAGGATCCTCGTCCGAATTAAGGCCCCGCCCCGGCTGCCATCAAGTTTGGATCGGCGTCGACAATACAAGAGGGCATCGTAGACTGCGTCGCGGTTCTCTTCATCGTTGAACACTTGATCACTGGGTTCCACGTACAAACATTACCACAACATTGTTATGTTAGATCTTGTGTTGGTATCAGCGTGTAGAACATAGTCTTATGTTGGAAAAAGTCAACATTGCTTACCTCTCCCTCTTCGTCGTCTTCTAGTACGCCGCGAGAGCGCTTTCTCGATGCGGGGCGTGAAGCTTGCTTCCGTGATCTGGCCCTCGATGTCGGTGTCACATCTTCAGCGGGTAATGGTGCTCGATCAAGTGTCGTAAGATTCTCGGCATAGGATATCGAGTTCACCGCATCCAAAATCGCTTCACACACAACGGTATCAACTGCTACGGTGAAGCCTGGCGAAACTGGTGGCGGTTCCACTGCGGTAATCATGTCCTTGACCGCTGCCTTCTTTTTAGTCAAAGCTGTCATATCCTTGGCAGCCGCCTTCTTCGTTCTTGTCGTTTCCTTGGCTTTAGCAGTCTCTTATACATTCATCACTTCCTTGTCCTCTGCATACTCAGTCGGTGGATCACTACCTTTAGATTCCGCTATCTCCATGGCTACAGTCGTGAGCTTTGCCGCCCTTTCGCCGGTACGAGCACCGTCACTGATCATCTCCTACAGCGCTTGTAGAAGATGACGTTCGTGGCGGTTGCTCATCCGGCACAGTCGCTCCTCTTTCACAGTTAGCTGTCGTCGCGGGGTCGTGCCGGTCGCCGCAACCATGTTCTCTCGACTCGGATTTTTGAAGAATGAGCTATTTTGGAGGCTGCAGGCCACTCACTCCTGGAATGGGTATTGTCCCTCTCTAGCGCACTGATCCGAACTGAAACCTAAGCCTGTGCATTTGAACTAGTTTTGCAAACAATATATATTGGTTTGACTATGTGCTCAACTGTGATGTGTATCTTTACAAATACCAAGTTTAAATTGGTCTTCTGTTGTACAAGAGATAATGCGAAAAACGCGAATTGGGGTATACACCCGTGCATTGTGCACCGAGACACCAAGAACAAGTCCTTGGGTGAGCGCGGGAAGCCGGCTATGATCATTGGAAAGAGCGATGAGATAAAAGGATACAGGGCGTACATCCCCAAGGACAGAGTAGTGGTCGTCACGCAGCACGTCAGGAACATCGAGACGCTCACCGAAGAGCAGCATGAACAGCCCAGGCGCGTGCACCTCGAAGACTCGGAGGAGGCGAAAGACGGAGAAATCGACTCGGAGGCTACGCAAGAGTCAACGGCGGCCCGGAAGACGAAGTCCAAACGCCGGAGAAAGATCCGCTGGACCCGATAGAGGCATTAGACAAGGTCGGCTACTCGGAACGCAGCTGCCAGCGCGGAGCCGCCCAACACCGACGACAGCCAAGGCGCCTCCCCCGACGTGGTGAACAGGGCTCAAGGACAAGTGGACCGTGGCAATGGTCGACGAGATCAAGGCGCTCGAAGAGAACGGAGTGTAGACGGTGGTGGTGCCGCTAACTGGCAGCCACGTGCTGCACACGAAATGGGTCTTTAAGACCAAGACGGACGCTGGCGGAACCATCGAGCGTTTCAAGGCCCGCCTGGTTGCTTGCGGAAACGAGTAACTGTTAGGCATTGACTACGGCCTAATATTTGCCGCGGTAGTGGAGTTGAGCACCGTGAAGGTGATCTTAGTATTTGCGAGGCGCTGGCGTGTTCCCGCTAGACACGGAGACATCAGTAACGCGTATGTCAAAGCGGACAAGGAGCACCACCTGGAGATATACTTGGCGATTCCCAAAGGCATGGTGGTATGCTGCGTGCACTCGGCGTAGACAGCAACGCCAAGCTGGCGCTGCGGTTGAAGAAATCACTCTACGGGTTGAAACAGGCAGGAAGGTTGTGGAGCAAGCTGCTCCACGCCAAGTTAGAAGATATAGGGTTCACGCGCTGCATCACCGACATGTGCCTGTACTACAAGAGGCAAGGAGACGAGATGACGATTGTAGGCGTGTACGTGGACGACCTTTTGGTCACTGCGTCCAACCGCCAGCCTGGTAGACGACTTCTTCGCGGCGATGAGCGTTCTGTCCATCAAGGACTTGGGCGTGGTGCGGAATTCCTCGGGATGCGCGTTGAGCTCGATGAGGCAGGAACCTACAACCTCGACCAGCAAGCAGCTATCGAGGAGCTGATGGAACAGTACGGACTCGCGGACGCGAACGGCGTGAGGGCTCCCATTGGGGAGGAAAGCAATGAGGCTGAGCCTCTAGAACCACAGCTGCTGCCGAGTGCCGGAGCTCGTGTGGGTCCCACGGTGCGCGGCTTCCAGTCGCTTGTTGGAAGTCTGCTCTGGATCGCTCGCTACACAAGGCCCGACATCAGTTTCGCCGTGCACAAGGCCACGCGTCACACGCACCAACCAACGATGAGTGACTGGAAACTTTCCAAGCGGATCACACGCTACCTGAAGGACACGAAGGAGCTCAAGCTTGGCATGCCGCGGTTCAGTCACCGGTTTCGGCCGCCAGGTGAGCTCGGGACGACACGAATGGCTGTAGACAGGGAGCAGGTAAGGCGTTAGTTAGCGTCGTCCTCACTTCTCAATATACAACGGTATCCTCAACAACTTACACCACACACGCGCGCATGAATGAGGATACGCAGTTCTACTAGTCGGAGGGCTATTATCGCCGAACACGGCCTTAAATTCTTAACATGGTTCCTGCTGTTAGAGTTGGCGACCACTAATATTGTGAATTCCGTCCAAATTTGCAGATCTTGAGCGGTTCGCTTAACCGCCACATACAAATTACAAGTCATTTGCGAAGTCGCCCATAGCAGCACATGTGTCACAGTAAGTACGAATCGGACTTAGTGTGAATTCGGCAGTCAGATTTGGCACTGGCCATTGCATGGCCGTTTCATTCAACCAATTTTGAGTAGAACCCACAATTAGGTACGTTGTTTAGTATGGGAGATAGAATATTAGGCGTGGCGTTAGCATTGATGAAATTTATTTTCACCCCCGCTATTTATTGGTATACACGAAAGCCCGCGTACTCGAAGCTCGTGTCGCAGTGCATGGTGTCGAGTCCACAGTGCATAGTGCATAGGCTCACTTATTCCCTGCGCCGATATTAAATTTGCGCACGCAATCGTACTCAACCTGCGCACACTACACAGACCATGGCTTCATCTATCATGTACTCACTCATTAACACTCAACCTACTCGACGGCTCACACAACGTTACACTCAACCGGCCAACACAGAACTTGTCTTCAGCTTCCATGAGCACGCTCGTTCACACTCAACAACCCCATCGAGCTCACACACCACACTACACACTAAATATACCTTCAGTCCAACAAGCTCACTGGTCAGTGTCGGCTCATAAACTCACTCTAAATTCACTCTGTTGACCACGCAAAATATGTGTTGACCACACACTCATGTTGCACGAACGTTGACCCAGTTGACGTCAAATAATCCTCGTTGGGCTTCCCAATAGCTAGCTTCGCTACATGTACCTATCTCCCAGTATAATAATGTTCAACAGTTGGGTGCTTTTCATGTATTTTAATTTTAGTACATTAATAAAACCGTGTATTAAAATACATGAAAAGCTATTTAAAAAAGTAATATCATGGATAATGTCATTTCGGTAAACAATGTTTACATGTCATGAAGCATGCATATTATACTTGTTAATATTACTATTATTAAAACTATTACTTGTAGTAGAGAAGGAGAAGGCGATTCGAAAAATATGAAAAGGGTAATATCGTGAAGGAGACTGCAACGGATAACTACCGGTAGGCACAATAGGCAGATATTTACAAACGACGCATGATCGAAAGATGCATCTGTCTACCGTATTGTGGCCTTGTTGTCCGCATTCAATGCACCGATACGGTAACCACGTACGGACCCTTCCTCCCCAGTGGGGAGTCCCCACGCAAAAATTTGGGGAAGAGTTACATTTACAGTTACATGTATGGTGCGTTTCCTTCAAATATCTTAGCGTGCACAGCAGACTGTCGAAGTACTGGGATATCGCACAAGGTTTCCGCGACAGTCGGACACGATTATTGGCCCCAGTGATCATTGTAAAATCGATTCCACGACCCACGCTCGATAAAAAAATTGGACCTCAAACAACAGGACCTCTTAGTAAGAGGTCAAGAGGCTCTTACAGGCGTTTGGTCGTCATTGGTGGTAAGCCAGTTTACTCAGACTCCTACGACAGTAGTACAGTACCGCCAAAGTTGTCGGTTTACGCTTCGGTACCTCGTGAATGGATGGACCGCGTTGAAGCACTCGCGACAACTCTTGAGAACCCTCGGTTTCCACGATGAACAGTTCAATCGCGCAAACTGAGCTTTATGGTTGCTACTCGAGATATCTAAGCAACCCGCCAGTAAAGGGATAAATGCGAAATGTAATTACCTCAAGCGGCATCCTTGTTGCTCCGGGCCTCGAGCCACGACTTGGAGTTCATGAGATGGCAACCAGACTTCCGTGAGCCCAACGGTCGATCATGCTTTTCATGAGCCTTCAAGCACGTCATTAGCCTACCGCCTCGCTAGAATACAGTCAGTACAATAGCATTGTTTAGCTTTATATTTCTCGAGGCTGTCGCTGGTGTCGAAGGCATTGGCATCGTCACTTGGAACGCAGTGGTTCGCAGACAGACGGCGCGAGGCGTTTCCGAGCCTCGGTCAATCTATCCCACGAGTCGTGGGCCACGTTCCCGAGAGCGGTGTCCGAGGTACACCCCGGCTCCACGTCGATTGGAGCGAGGATTGTGAGCTGCCATCTCTCGGGAGAGTCCAATCAGCACTTGGAGTGGCTGTCGAGGCGACGACGAGGCATCGCGCGTTGAAGTGCGTGCCAAGGTGTTGGCGGTCTTCGCAAGCCCGACGACGGGCGGTGTGATCCCTCGTCGATCTCGGTCTCATTTCCATTTCGACGTGGACGACGACAACACCATGGGCGCCGACCCCATCAACAGCAGTACCGCCGCCGCAATGCCTGAAGTGGAGCAGGACCTCAAGGTTTGCAGCGTTCAACGTCCTGTCTGTCTGGTGATCGAGTGCTTACTTCGTTGGTTGCTTGTTGACAGATTCCGCGCCACATCGCCGTCATTATCGATGGCAACCGCCGCTACGGCAAGAACAAGTACGGCTCGGGCACACGCGGACATTCAGACGGCACCAAGACCGTCATGAACTTCACGGACTGGTGTATTGACGCCGGCGTCGAGGCGCTCACGGTGTTCGCCTTTTCAACAGGTAAAGTTTGTGTCGTCTCCAAAGTCTCTGTTGTTTGGCAGTGGTACTGACCCAATATATTTGTATCCATTTACAGAGAACTGGAAGCGTGAGCAGGCCGAGATCGACGCCCTGATGAAGCTGGTTGATGGCTTCATCCACGACATCCTGGGGAGGCGCTCACGCGCAACATCAGAGTGCGTGTACTGGCCTCTGACAGCAGTAAACTCCCCGCGTTCCTTGTCAAGTCCATCAAGGAAGTCGAGACCAAGACGCGGCACTGCAACGCTTTCCACCTCAACCTTTGCGTCAGGTGGGGAATCCCAACAACTCTATTTTCCCATCGTAAAGCTAACGAATTTTTGGTGTCGCTTTGACAGCTACGGCGCACGCGACGAGATCGTCGGAGCCTGCAAGAAGATCGCTGCCGAAGTCGCTGAGGGCGAAACGAGCATCGATGACATCGACGAGGAGCTGCTCAGCCAACGCATGCTTACCGCGTACGTTTTCATTATCTTTCGTTCGATCGTCTTGCACTTGTGTTCACTCTTTGCCGCGTCTTTGTTTTGCATGACAGTGGCCTGCCCGACCCGGACATCATGCTCCGTACGTCCGGAGAGCTGCGCATCAGCAACTTCCTGCTTTTCCAGATCGCATACGCCGAGCTCATTTTCATGGACAAGTTCTGGCCGGAAGTCACACGCGAAGACCTGCAGGACATCATCGTGGAGTTCAACCGCCGCAAGCGTCGCTTCGGCAAGTAAACCAACAATTCTCAGCGTTGCATATCTAATCAGAAGTCGACGTGTTCGAAAACACGCGTAGCATAACATCAATGAATCAAAAGAAAAGAAAATTGTCTAAGAGGAGCACATCTGGACTAATGTGTCGCCGACTGAGTCCAGCGCGTCATGCGTCTATCAAAGGCGGCTCCTCGGCCTTCACTTCTGGCTTGTTCACAATCAACTTGACCCGGTAAATATCTCCTCCTTCGTCCCAAACGAACTTCTCTCTGTCCGTGGGGATTCCCAGTGGATTTTCATGCAGTGCGTCAAAGCCGTAGAGCCTCGACATCTCAAAGATCTCCACCATGTATGCAAACAGTTCCTCCACGTCCGTCTGCACGTAGATGGGCGTACCGTTAGGAAGGTGCTTGGCCATCTCCTCCACGAACTCGTCGGTCACCAATCTCCGCTTGACGTGGCGTTTCTTCATCCACGGGTCCGGGTGGAAAATGGAGACACTCTGCACGGGCGCAGGCAGTGACTGCAGCAGCGTCGCCTGGTGGATATTCATGTTGGCATGAACGAAGGCCAAGTTCTGGAGCTCGCGTCGTTCGGCCTCTCTCGGCCTCCTGCAGCACATTGCGACGGATCTCAACGCCCACGAAATTCCGTTGAGTCGCCTGAGACTCCGCCACATCCATGAGGTATTTGCCACGAGCGCAACCGATGTCCAGGTGGATGGGAAGCGAAGCGTCTGCAAAGCAATCGGACCACTGCGGCAGCTCTACGGGCTGGCGGTAGACCATCGAGAGCGGGTTTACGTGCTGTCGGAAGCGTTTGGAGCCCGACGGAGAATTGCTGGTAGGTGATGACCCCGTTGACGTTGGCGCCCCAAACTTCGGCATCGACGCGCTGAAGCATCGGATCAAGTGGTCGCGCCCGCGGCTTCGCGTGGCGGTTAGTGACAAGTGCATGGATCTGCCCAGCCGGAGCCATCTCGACTGCAGCAGCGCCATTGTGTTCAAAATGCCGATGTATGGTGGAAAGCACGCCCGTCGCTGATTCGCTGTTTATCAAATTTGCTTAGTCGGGGGTTGGTTGAAAAGCGTTTTGAAAACGATTTCATGCCGCATGCCATTATTGTGTTGGACACGTCACTGGAGACCATTGACACTGCACTGCCCTGCATTGACCTCTATCAGTAGTGTATAGGACTAGGACTGCAGGCGATGGACGAGAATGCGAGCGGCGTCGTGTGGCGCGAGAGCTTCGGGCGGCAGACGCTGTCGCAGCTGGACGGAGCGGACGTGGCGCGCGACTTGGGGCTGGCCAAGACGTTCTACAACGGCTTTGAGATGTGGTGGCTGGCGGGGATGCCCATCACGCTCGTGTTCGTGCTCACGCTGCTGAGCTTCTCGCTGGCCTCGGGTGTGAGTGGATTGGGCAAGTCGGTGCACTGGCCTCGAGTGCTGTCCGTGGCGGTCTGGCGGATTTCCAAGCTGCTGAGTGCGGACCTGACGACACTGGAGAAGAAGACGGTCGGGCTCCGGGACAGCGCAGACTGGAAGGTTCCCCGTCATATTGCAGTCATTATGGACGGAAACCGACGCTACGGCAAGACCAAGTACGGGGCCGGCGTCAAGGGCCACTCTGATGGCAGCAGGACGCTCGTGAATTTTACAGAGTGGTGTATTGAGGCAGGCATCAAGGCACTGACGGTGTTTGCCTTCTCGACAGGTGAGTTGGTGGTGCGCAGAGTGGGGAGTAGTGTACTGGACTGACTGGTTGTGGGTTTGCAGAAAACTGGAATCGAGAGCAGTCGGAGGTGGACGCGCTTATGAACCTGTTCAACCAGTTCATGCACGAGATTGTTCCCGAGGCACTGAAGAGAGATGTGCGTGTGAGGGTGCTGGTGTCGGACGGACGCAAACTGCCAGCGTATATCGTGCAGGCCATTGAGGAAATTGAGACCAAGACGCGGCACTGCACAAAGTTCAGCCTCAACCTCTGCGTCAGGTACGGCGTTGTGTGACTGGTTAAGGTAGTCGAAACTCAAACTGACTCACTTTATCTTGCTTTGGGCAGCTACGGAGCGCGTGACGAGATCGTGGGCGCTTGCAGGAAGATCGCTACAGAGGTTGTGAATGGGGAGACGACCGTTGAGGAGATCAACGAGGACTTGCTCAGCCAGCGCATGCTCACAGCGTACGTTCGTGTGTTTGCAGCGCAATGGACAGGTGTCTTAATGTGTCAATTACTTACTGACGTTACTTGGTGCTACAGCGGCCTGCCGGACCCCGACATCCTCATTCGCACGTCGGGCGAGCTGCGCATCAGCAACTTCCTGCTGTTCCAGATCGCGTACTCGGAGCTGATCTTCCTCGACAAAATGTGGCCCGAGGTCACGCAGAACGACGTGCAGGACATCGTCCTCGAGTTCAACCGCCGCAAGCGCCGCTTCGGTAAGTAACGCATAAACCATCACGCCGCACTGTATTCACCACTAGAGCAATGGACATAACGCACTACAATACCATTTGGCCCTCAAACGCTAGTTGAAGTGGTGTACCGTGTATCTGGTACAAACGTCCTACCGCATACAATATGCCGTACCAGAGGTCGTTTTCCTCGGATGGCGCCCAAAGTGACACAGGCCTTTTTGCATACTGAAAGCAAGTGATCTCGAGCCTCAAACATGGCGGGCAAGGGCGACGCGCGCCGCAGCCACACCAAGAAGAGCAAGACCAAGGAGGTCACACCCGCCTCATCAAAAGCCCCCGCCACGGACGCCATGAAGAGCACAGCTGACGCGCAAGCGCAGACGCCGCCGCCCGCGAAGCCCGCCGCGTTAAAGAGCAAGTTCTGTCTCAACTGCCAGAAGGACCTGGCGCGCAACATCCGCATCACGTGCGCCGAGTGCCGGCCGCAGCCGCCCTTCGAGCTGTGCGTCGAGTGCTTCGCCGTGGGTGTGGAGCTGGGCGAGCACAAGCAGAGCCACAAGTACTTGATCTCGGACTGTCTGGCCTTCCCCATCGTGCACGAGCGGCAGGCGGCGGAGAGTCTCTCCACTGCTGCAGCCCCCGCGGCCGTGGGCACCAATGCTGCAGCCATCCCCACAGCTGTTGCGGACGCTGCCAGTGCCGCGTGGACGGCGGACGAGGAGCTGCTGCTGCTTGAAGGCATCGAGATGTTCGGCATGGGCAACTGGAAGGACATTGCGGAGCACGTCGTGAGCAAGAGCGACAAACGGTGCGAGACCCACTACCTGACGGCATACTTAGGCCACAACGACCTCCTGCCCAAGTTCATTGGAGACGTGATTGAGGAGAGCGAGGAGCAGGTGCAGAAGCAGCAGATGACGACAGAGGAGAAGGCGGCCGAGATGAACGCCGCGTCGGATCAGTTGATGCAGAAAGGGGGACCACCTGGAGAGAGGAACGGACCCAGTCAACTAGCAGGGTACATGCCCCTCCGCGGGGACTTTGACGTGGAGTACGACAACGAGGCGGAGGTGATCATGGCGGACATGGAATTCTCGGACGCGGACCACGCAATCGAGCGGGATTTGAAGCTGAAAGTCGTTCAGATTTACAATCAGAAATTGGAGAAAAGGATTGCGAGGAAGAAGTTTGTGGTGGAACGGGGTTACTGGACTACAAGCTGCACCAGCACACGGAGAGGAAGCGGCCCAAGGAGGAACGCGAGCTGTTGGCGCAGGTGCGGCCGTTCGCGCGCTTCCAGACGCCTGAAGAGCACGAGAAGTTTGTGGAGGGCATGATCACGGCCATGCGGCTGAAGAAGCAGATCTTGCTGCTGCAGGAATACCGCAAGAATGGCGTGCGATCGCTGGCGGAGGCGGAGCTATACGACGCAGAGAAGAAGAAGCGCGAGCTGGACCAGGCCATCCAGAAGCAGCGCGACAGCGCCTCTTATTTATACGAGTCAGGTCGTACGTCGTCGAGTGGACGTGACCGCGCGAATCGCTGGCAGAACAGGGAGCAGGGCGGAGATGCAGGCGGTGATAGTTCGCGAACTAGAGGTGCAAATGGCCTCAACGCGATCGCAGCGACCTTCTCCATTGAGGGCACACCAGGCTGCCACTTGCTGACCCCGAAGGAGAAGGAGCTGTGCGGTAAGCTGAAGCTGCTGCCAAAGGTACATGCTCTTTGCGTTTTTGGTCCGTGCTGAATGCGGAGGTTGACGTTGTTTGTTGTTGTTCTGTTTGTAGCATTATTTGGTGATCAAGGACGCGTTGGTTCGCGAGTGCTTCCGCTTGGGCTACCTGACGAAGAAGATGGCCAAGGAAACGGTCCAGATAGGTTTGTCCTCGTCTCTGCTCGTTGAAGCGCCCACTTATCTGTTGCTGACTCAGATTTCGGTGCCTCGTACAGACGTGAACAAAACCGGTCAGGTCTACGACTTCTTCGTCAAGTGCGGCTGGGTGAAATCCGAGAACGCCACCACCACAGGTATAACGCCTGTGCTTGTTTGCGAAGTTGACTGCAGCCATCTTACAAAAAGCTGACGAACACCTTGATTCTCATCTGCAGTTTCGGCATCGCTCAAGACGAAGAGCCCCAAGAAGCCCAAGAAAGTGGCGGCGGCCGAAGTAATAGCAAAGGAAGAGCAGTCCGTAACGCCTGCCAAGCGCAAAGCAGCCGAGATGGAGGCAGGCACGAAATTGTGAGCAGAAGACCGTTGATAATAAACCTGTTGCACATCAATCAGCTCTCTAAATTCCGATTACTGGCCCCACACTTCCGAACAGCAAATTCTTTAAAAAGAAGAAAATGGGGAACATCCTGGAGGAGATCGCGGCGCAACGTCGCCTGGACGTGGAGACCGCCAAGCAGGTCACGTCGCCCGAGCAGTTGGTGAAGAAGATCGAGAACATTGAAAGCGTCTACGGCTCCGCCTTGCGCGTGCTCGACCGCCTCAACGCGCCGGCGGTGCGTCCACCGACTGAGGAGAAATTCCGGGGAATGGAAGGAGGCTGACGGCTATCGTTGTATTGCTTCTATTGTGGTATTGTAATATTACAGAAAGAAGGCTGGTCGGATGTGGCGCTGGCGTCCGAGTTCAAGCGTGCCAGCCCCAGCAAGGGAGACATCGCCACGGGACTCAACCTGCGCGGTGCGTGGACGGCTGCATTGCTGCAATTATTGCAGTAGGAGGACCGAGAGCTAATATGATTTTTGCGTTGGGAGCAGAGCAAGTCAAGTCGTATGCGGACGCGGGCGCCAGTATGATCTCAGTGCTGACAGAACCCAAGTGGTTCAAGGGCTCCTTGGAGGACATGATGGCGGCCAGACAAGTGGTGGAGGGCATGATCCCTCGGCCCGCTATCCTGCGCAAGGACTTCATCATCGACGTGTACCAGCTGCTGGAGGCTCGCGCCTACGGAGCCGACTGCGTGCTGCTCATCGTGGCGCTGCTGTCCCAGGAGCAGCTCATTGAGCTCATTGATGCAAGTGGCTGCGTTGATGTACTGGGTTGTTTTGATGAATTTTGACGTTTATTTTATTCATTGTGTTGTGCAGGCGACGCACAACCTCGGCATGTGTGCTTTGGTGGAGGTGAACAGCGTCGAAGAGCTGGACATTGCTCTGGCTGCCAGAGCGCGTCTGATTGGTGTCAACAACCGCGACCTCCGTTCGTTCAAGGTGGACATGAACACTACTGCCCGCGTTGCGGACGCCATTCGTGGGCGGGGACTTTCGCTCAGCCGTGACGGCGTCACGCTCTTTGCACTCAGCGGCATTCGATCGCACGCGGATGTGGTCAAGTACGAGAGGTGCGGCGCTCGCGGCATCTTGGTTGGCGAGCACTTGATGAAGAGTGGCGACGTAGCAACTACAGTGAAGGACCTCCTGCAGGCCGTGACTCGTCACAACGAATTGGGTGACCTCCCTCTACTCCCTCCTCTTGCTAAGGTGTGCGGCATCACGACGGTAGAGTACGCTCTGGCGGCCTTGCGCAACGGCGCCAACATGATTGGCATTATCATGGCGGAGCACTCGCCTCGCTACGTCCAGGTGGAGCAAGCTAATGCAATTGCTCAGGCTGTGCGTGAGTATGGCGAGCGCACTGGTCCGATCCTCCCGGAGGTTTGGAGGCCCACCTTGATGGCCAAAATGACTGGTTCCACAGGAATGTGTTGGCCCTTCGTGAGGCTTGCTCGCGTGCGCCTCTCGTGGTCGGCGTGTTTGCCAACAAGACGGCCGCTGAGATGAATGCAGCAGCCGAAGAGATCGGACTGGACCTGGTGCAGTTGCATGGAGACGAGGGTTTTGAGGTCTGCAAAGACATCAAGTACCCCACGATCCGCGCCCTGCACCTGCCGGACACTACACTGAGCGACGGCGTTGACGCTGAGGCCATTCTGCAGCAGGTTCATGAGGGCCTCGCCAACTACATCTTGCTTGACACGACCATGAAAGGCCAGCAAGGAGGTACTGGCGTCGCGTTCGACTGGAAGATCGCGGCCATCTTCACGCACGCTCGCATCCCGTGCCTGATGGCAGGTGGACTGACTCCGGAGAACGTGGTGAAGGCTCTGTCGGTCGGTCACCCTGTGGGTGTTGATGTCAGCAGCGGCGTGGAGGTGAAGGGCTCTCCTGGCGTCAAGGACCTGGACAAGGTGGCTGCGTTCCTGAGGGCCGTGAAGGACTACCTCTCGATTGCTGCACTCAAGATCGACGAGGAGACGGAGACGTGAGGAGAATGGGATGGAGATATACTCGGGACAAAAGGCGTGTCTACGGCTTGAACTCGTCCACGAAGGTCAGACAGTAACGTTGATAGACTTGATGTGGTGCTGCAGCAGAGTGATGGTCTAAACGTTGAATCGCAGTTGAATTGCTGTAGAGTGATGGTCAATAAGTTGCTGTAGCGCGCAAAATGCGGAATGAGACTTGCAGTTGAAGTCTCATTCCGCATTTTGCGCGCTACAGCTAAGCCTCGTCGGAGCTGGAGAGAATGCTGGTCGTCGGGAAATGGGAAGAACTCAAGGTAAAACGGCCCCAAAGCCAAGACGCGGCGAGTTATATAGCCAAGCGACAGTGTATCCGTGACCAAGCTTCGAGTGCAGACGAAAACCCCACCCAAGAAGTCGAAACTTGTGGTGGGCCGCCGAAGACTTTGGCTCTGGAGTACTGGGACCGAACGGTCGAGTGCCTCGAGCGTAAATGGGCTCACATGGACATGGTGGACAGATTGTTCGACTCCAGAGAAGAGCTCATTCTTGCAACGACGCTGAGCAGCCAAGAGACTGTCCTGGAGCCCAATATGTTTCCGTACGATACCCCGAAGGTATCGAACACTGGACACTGTGGAGTCGCCATGAGATGGAGGATGAAGAGATCGAGCAGTACGTTCGTGGGTGGCTTTGTGAGAACGCGCCTCACGTGGAGAGCTGGAACTACGACGAGAACCTGTCGCGCTCCATCGATGTTTTCATGTCCACGTTTACTTTAAACGGCCTGCACAACTAAGACAAGAATTGCTACGATATCACGCACTCTAACATGTACTTCGAAGTACTACGTAGTATTTGCTTGTCAGCTCCTCCAGAACCGACTGACTAACTGCTTAGAGCGGCACTCATTTCCCACAAGACACAAACTTTTCTCGTTTTCAATGGACGCATCGGATAATATCAGCGAGTGACTTGCGTACTGCGGTGCTGTAAAATGTGTTGGTTCTCCAGCATAATTGAGTTGTAGTTCGAGGCGTTGATACCGGTAGTACGGCAGCTGTATCCTCAACTATCGGATCAATCCAAGCCAAGAAGAACGAAACATTGGTGTTATCAGCACGACGTCCTCGAGCTGGTGAAGATATACATGTAGATCAAGCGGAGTCAGTCTCGTTGTTGTAAGTACGGGTTGAGTCCTTCCCAGGCAGCGCTGCAAGCGCCGTCGTCATATCCACAGACGCTTCATTGGCTGAAAAGACCATTCCATGACGCTGATCTCCGACGTCGTCGCTCTGCGCGGGCTCTTGAGCCTCCTGCCCGGCCTTGACAGCGCAGCGGAGCGGGAGGCCGCGTCGCTGTCTCTGGTGGTGAATTTGCGGCGTGCGGTCGTACTCTCGGCGCTGCAGGCGCTGGTCGCAATGGAGCGCTACTCGCACAGTCTGCGACGGTGTCCGCTGGTGAAGCAGGCCTTCTGGGAGCAGGTGCTGGCCTCAGACCTCATGGCAAGTCGCTCAGAGACCCGCCGTCAGCAGCTGCAGCTCCGCCACGAGCAGTTCCCGAGGCTGGTGCTGGATTTCTCGCGCTCGAAGCTCACGCCGCCGCTGCTGGAGACGCTGCGCGAGTTCTTCGCCTACTATGAGACGGAGGAAGCTACACACCGGACGGTGTCAGTAGCGCTTCGCTTCGTGCGGTGTCGACTGACGGCGGATTTGATCCGGAGGCTGAAGCTGCTGCTGTCGGGGACTGGGGAGACCAGTCTGAGGTACCGCATCACGTCGTTGGATTTGAGTGAGAACGCGATGAAGGAAGACGAGTTGGTGGCGTTAGCGGAGCTGCTCAGTGAGTGCAGACAACTGGAGGAGCTGGTTCTGGAGAACGCCGTCAGTCGAACGCTAACGACGCAGAACTGGGCTGCATTTCGAGCGTTTGTGGGGGCAGCGTTCGGTATCTCGCCGATACTTTGCAAGACGTCGTTGAGGCGCTTGTCGCTAGCGAACAACTCGCTTAGTTATCATCATGTTGCCTGCATTTGCTCGGCGTTACGGCATGAGGAGACGCGCATCGAGGAGCTGTCACTCGCGCATACGTTCTCGCTCGTGGATCCTGCCGACCGGAAGATGTGCTGGCAGTGGCTAGCAATTGGACTTCGCTGTGGAGGACTTCGACGTCTCGACTTATCAGGAAATCCGCTGTTCCCGATGGACAGCGATGCGTGGATCGAATGTCTGCGCGATCCACACTCGACAGTTGTTCAGTGGCTTGAAGACCCTGCGCCTCGAGCGCGTACGGGTCAGGAATCGCCAGCAATTCGCTGCTTGCTGTCAAGTAACTCTGAGCTCCACTCGACACCGAGCGACGGATCTCCTCGACTGCATATCATTGAGAAGGAAGTTCAAGCGGCATGCCTTGGAGCAGAGGACAAGGAGTGGGAGGTGCTGGCCTCCGTTGATGGGGAATCTGCATGGCTCTGCCTTGTTATTCCAGGCTTCGGGGTGGCTTGGACGCAGTCCAAGTTTGCAATGTCCTGGGAGCACCATGAAGACAGCGATGTTCCTGCTGGCGCAGCACTTTCCGAGCTAGTGATGAACGACATGGCCGCCTCGCTCACGACGACGGAGGCCTTAGAGAGCTTCGTCGGTGGCTTTCACGGACGACTGCAGTCGCTGGAGCTCCGACGTAATGCCTTGTCAGCCATGGATCTTGATGCAATTATCGCGGATTGCCAGCAGCTCCACACACTAGACGTTGAAGGTTGCAGAATTCTGCAACTCCAGCTACTCGTTGATGCTCTAAGCGGAGACCTTGGTCAGCACCTGCGGACATTGAATCTCAATGCCAATCTCGTTGGTGCCGACTCAGTGAACGTGTTAGCAGCAGCTCTACGGGGTCAAGTACAAGACCGAGTTCCAGTGCTCCAAGAGCTACGTGTGGCGCACAACGAGATCGGTGCCAACGGTGTTCGCCACTTACATGCTGCGCTGGAAGCCAACAAGAAGTTGAACCTGCTGGAGTTGGATTTGCCGAACGAAGCTGCAGAGGCTCCTCGGCGGCCCGATGACGACGAGTATGTGCAGCTCTACCGAACGCGCTGCATGAGGCTGGACGTGTCCTTCCAGAATGAGCTGCTCGGTATATCTCCTTTGCCTGCGGATCGTAGGCTCGCGCTTCTGCTGGTGCTGAATGCAAGCGACGTCGTGCTGGACCGGTTCATCTGCAGCATCATTTTCGCGTTCGCAGCGGACGAGGAGCAACGACGTATACTATGGAACTCTGCACACCCTTGAGGGGGAAGATGGCATGTGCCTGCAGGCCTCTTAGGACTCAAAGTTCGCGAATGCCCACGCATACCGGTACATGTACACAGAATCCAGGATGTACTATCGCCTTCAACTCCTGCTTTGGTCACACCACGCAAATGCAAAGCGGAGTGGAGCGCTAGATTCCATGCGATTGGGGACAGAAGGCGGTAAACACATGCATTAACAGTAACTTCACACAGCAAATCATTTGACTTGGCAAATGTATTGTTTTGACCTATTATGCGTCGTGATAAGACATAAAAAACCTCTAATAATTTATGTATGACCAGCCGCGCTGCGCTTGGCTGGGCGCCCCGCAGTTCGCTTCGCTCGCGATGTAGAGATAGAACCTCCGGCCTCACGTGTTGCCCTCACGCTTTCGTCTCCGGCGGGGGCCCTCTGCCCCTGCCTTCGCTGTGACGCTGCGGGGACGTGCAGTGTTAGGTTGGTGCTATGTCCAACCACGTCGCCCACCCCACTGTGTATTATCCCAAGATTTTTGTGTGCCAGTACTATTTTCTGGTGATTGGGTCGACATCCTGTGAGGCGAGGAAGGAGTGCGAAGGTCTCAGCTAATGGTAATCTCGTCACGTCATGGAATCACTTCCTCTGCGGTCTCTACTTGTGCATGTACACTGGTAGCGGCCATAATGGAGCCACATTGTTTCTATCCATACATCAAGGGCAGACCTTGTGAATGGCATCTTCGTGATGAATCCCGCAGACCGACGAAGTTGAGCGACAAGGAATGGACGAACTCGCATCTTGCGATTTGCGAGGTCGAAGTAAGTCACGCTGCTATGAGTGTCTCTGCAACCGGCTGGGCTTGCAACGGAGCTGAACCATTTCAATTTTCCTGGCGGGGAGTGGCGAAGCAATCGAGACGGGTGGCAGGACACAATATCTCGCAGGTCTGTCGGCCGCAGCCGCAAGTGTGGTGAGAGAGCACAAGACAAGACTCGCGGGCGACCATGAAGAGCGCCCAAGGTTCGGAGAGCAGCTTCTCGCTCACGCCGCACAGCGCGATACTGCAGTTTGATTTCCGCTCGAGGGCCCCATTGCCGCCTCCGATCACACAGCACAGGAGCAACAATCCGCTTTCGTACCGTGGATTAGAAGTGAAGGACATGATCGCTTCGCCGTACGACCAGAGCGCGAACGTGAGCATTTGGCAGGTGGGTCTAGGTGCCGCGATCGGTCTCATGGCCGGCGTAATGCTCATTCGCTACGAGGTCAGCGGCGCTTATGCGGACTGGATTGCGATGCCCGGCCTCCTGTTTATCGCAGCCCTCAAGTGTTTGGTGACTCCGATGGTGTTCTGCAGCGTGATCGTGTGCATCGGCGAGTTGTTGGAAGCTGGCAAGGCTGCGTTCATCGGAAAACGCATAATTCTCTCCTTTGCCATGGCTTCCATCACGTCCTCATGTCTGGGAACAGCTTTCGCCTTCGCCATGTCGAAGTTGTACCCCTCGAGCGCTGTGGTGCCGCTTAAACCAACCGTCCCGTCCCTAAGTTTCCTGTGTGCTGACGGCAGATATCTCTCCTACTCATCAAATGGAACGCTCGCGTGTACTTCGACCAACGGCACGATGCCGAACAGTTTGTTCGTGCTGGATGATGTGAGCGGCTACTTGACGACACCAGACACAGAGTATAAGAACTTAAATGTGTCGGAGCAGATTTTCAACATCCTGAAGGACCTCGTGCCGGAGAACATCTTTGATTCGTTTGCAGGCACGTCGACGCTGAGTATCATTGCGTTTGCTATCTGGGTGGAGTCGCTTTGGTGAAGAGCGTGAACAAGGAAGCGGGAGTGGAGAACTACCCCCTACTCCTGGTGACGCACGCGAACGCAGCGATTCTTTTGCTGGTGAATATGGTGGTAAAGTACATCCCGATCGCGGTTGTGTCGCTGATTGCCGGATCGATAGCTAGCTACAGCTCTTCGTCGGTGCTGGTCGAGGGTGTTGCCTTCTTGGTCGGCACCCTGGTCGCGGCATTGTTGACGCTCACCATCGGAGTCTTTGGCTTGGCGCTCTTCGTGACAACGAAACAGAATATTTTCTCGCATCTGTGGCACATGATCCCGGCTCAGATCTTCATATTTGATGTTCCTCTTCCATCGCCACGCTGCCCATAACCATGCGCTGTGTGGATGCTACTAGGAAAGTGTCGATCCAACTTTCACGATTCGTTCTTCCTCTCGGAGCAACGAGTAACCTGAATGGCACCGCGGTGTATATGCCGCTGGCTTGCGTTTTCCTGGCCAAGGTTGGCGGCTACCACGATTTGTTAACGCCGTTGCGTTTCGTGTTTCTTGGCGTTGTTAGTGCGATTGCGTCGTTCGGCGTAGCCGGTGTGCCTCATGCCGGCTTAGTGATGGTGCTCACTGTATGGCGAACTGTTTTCGGTGTGGACGTGCCGATTGTGTTCACGATTTTGGTCAGTATAGACTGGATATTAGATCGCCTTCGATCGATAGTCAACATCACCAACGACACGATCATCGTTCGGATCATCGCCGCGCAGTGCGACGAGACCACCCTCCTGCAATTGAGAAGCGACAATCAGACAGAGGAGACCGACTACTAAGCTGTTAAGTTAATATATTGAAGTGAACCAACACGTCCATCTTTAGCAGGGATTGAAGGCAATTATGATTCACAGGGTAACACGACAGCTTCTTGCGCTCGTACGATGATATTTACAGTTGTGAGCTCGACTGGATGGCCTGTAGTACCTGGCTGTTGTAGAACTCTGCTGCGTGTTGAAGACGAGAGTACATCTATAACAAAAAGAGCACAACCATTGTGAGCATTTACCGAACACCCCAAACAGAACGCTCTTCTTACCTGCTCCAGGTCCTTCAGCTCTTTCTGGTATTGTGTTTCTTCCTCTTGCATCTGCAATTCGACCTTGCGACTGGCATCTGCGTTTTGAGTAATGCGCTGCCGCACTTCGTAGTGCACGGCCTCCAACTTGCTCAGCTGATCGCGAGCACTTCTAAGCGCATTACTGGCCGCTTCCTCTTTCACACGTAGGTCTGCTTTGTAGCGATCAAACTCACGCCTCTTGAGCTCCACCATCTTTTCTAGCCGCTGTCGTCGCGTGATGGTCTCTCCTGATCGGATCTGCAGCTCGCGAATACGCGTGCTGGCGTTCTTGACCTGGTGCTTGACGTCCTTGCACGCCTTCATCTCCTGGTCAATCTCCGCCAGCAGCGCGAAGGTCTTGTCCAGCTCCTTCTCCGCCCTCTCGTACACTTCGATGAAGCCGAGCACGGCGGTGTGCTTCTCCTCGAGCACGTGCAGCTCGTCCTTGGCCGTCTCCAGCGCCTCTGCAATTTTCTTGAGCTCGTGCTTGACTCGGTCGGGTGATGTGACGATCAGCGCCTGCAGCTGCTGCATCTCTTTCTCGGCCTCGAGCTTGTTGAACTTGGCCGAGTTGACGGCGTCCTCCAGCTTGTTGCGCTTGCTCTGCATCTCGTGCTCTTCGTGGCGTTGCACGGCCTGCTGGCGGTTGAGCGCGTTGATTTCCTTTTCCAGCTCCTCCACGTCGTGCTGCAGCTGGAGCCGCGCGGGCTCCTCGTTCTTCTGCTCCTGCAGCAACTCGTCCAGCTCACGTTGCAGTGCTGCGTTGCCGTCCTGCAGCGTCTTCTTGTGCTGCAGCAGCTCGTCCGTCTGGGTCGTGATCTCGCTGAAGGCCGCCAGTCGCTCCCCGCGGAACTTGGCGAAGTTGATGAGCGCGCTGAGCTGCCGCCGCACGCGCTTGGGCGTCGGGTGCAGCACATCGCGCAGGCCGAAGTCGTCCACGCCACAGGCGGCCAGCAGCCGCTGCGCCGAGCGGTAGAACGTGATCTCGGGCACCGACTCCGCGTGCATCTCGGGGTAGCTCAGCGTGGGCAGCCCCGGGAACGCCAGCTGCGCCATGTCCTCGCGCGTCACGCCCATGGCTTTCTCGATGAAGGCCTCCAGCACCTTCCGCACGGCGCCGGCGTCGCACGCACGGATCTCTTCCTCGGGCACTTCCACGTTCATCTCGCGCAGGATGCCGAAGATCTCGCGCGGCTTGAGCAGCGGGAACGAGTACACGCTCGAGCCCGACGCGGCGGCAGTCATGGTTTGAATTTGAAATGAATTGACTTGAGAAAACGTAAGTCCCTGGCGCCGACGATTCCCTATTGGTCAATAATAGCTGTGTTGCTGGCGCCATTGATAGGGACGAGCACATGGCGAAAAGCTGAAGAACGACAAGCTCCGGCCACTGGGGCAAGGCCGCAAATGCAGGGGGTTGATAGCAGTACGCTATCGTGCGGACTGTTGGGTTACATGCAAGTAAGCGGAGCGTAAGGTTTATTGCGTACTTAATATGTACTGACGTACACTCCCGGACAGAATATTACAGCCACCGACATTTTTGCTATAACTTTTTCTACTGGGAGTTGAGGCTTGCTGTTTAGATATGTGCTGTAGGCACCCTAGTGAAGCATAGTTACGATTAGAAGCCGTCGCTAACCAAACGGCAGACACGCCGCATCGTGCGCAAGGCTTCCACCGGAGACTACAGCTCCACGCGTCTGAAGGAGGAGCTTTCGTGCTCGTGCACGGCTCGAACGATCCGCCGTCTTCTGGCTGGCGTTGACTGGCTGGATTACGCCAAGATGGACAACACCCTCCCCTGACCAAGCAGCACAAGCTAGCTCGTTTGGATTGGGCCAAGCGGATGATTGTACAGCCTGACATGTGGCCTTCTCTGACGAGAAGAAATTCAATCTCGATGGGCCAGATGGCCTTCGCCATTACTGGCGTGACATACGGCGGCCTACCAGACAGACTGTGCGACGGCAGAACGGTGGGGGTCTGTAATGATTTGGGGAGCTTTAGTGCAGCCGGAAAGTCGAAGCTCGCAGTTCTCCAAGGGCGACAGGCGTCCGAGCACTACGTGTACACAGTGTCGGAGTACATGCTCCCGTTCGCGCACCTCCATCATGGCGTGGACTACATCTACCAGCAAGACAACGCGTCTATCCACCGCTCCAAGTTCACGACCGCATTCTTTGAGGAGGAAGGCATCCGCGTTCTCGACTGGCCTGCCCGCTCTCCGAACTTGAACCCAATCGAGAACGTGTGGGCCATGATGGCTCAGATCGTCTATCATAATGGCAAGCAGTACGACAGCGTTGCGGAACTGACAGCGGCTATTTATGCGGCGTGGGAGGCTGTTGACCTTACTTACTTGCGCAAGCTCATAGACTCGATGCCAAGACGCTGCATCGAAGTCATCTCAAGCAGGGCAACACAACGCACTACTAATAGCAAATTACACAATCTTTTCATGACATTTTTGTATGGGTCTGGCTGGCCGTATATTGTGTCCAGGTCCACAAATGTTTTTTTGTATGGGAGCCTCCTCGCAGCTCGAACTTCGCAAACTTCTAATCGTAACTATGCTTCACTAGGGTGCCTACAGCACATATCTAAACAGCAAGCCTCAACTCCCAGTAGAAAAAGTTATAGCAAAAATGTCAGTGGCCGTAATATTCTGTCCGGGAGTGTATTGGCTTTGGGGATGTGTAGACGTTGGAGTGCCGGCATTATTAGGCGCAGTAGTCACTGCTGGTCGTGTCAAGACTGCTCGTGCCTAGCGTAGCTGCTGCTGGTCGTGTCGAGCTGGCGTTGTTTCTGCTGGTCGTGTTGACATTGCCGGCGTGGGTTCTGCTGGTCGTGTCGATATTGCTAGCGTTGGTGCTGCTGGTCATGTCGCGATTGCTGGTGCCTAGCGTCGCTGCTTCTGGTCGAGGCGAGATTGCTGGTGTTGCTGCTGCTGGTCGTGTCGAGATTGCTGGTGTTGCTGCTGCTGGTCGTGTCGAGATTGCTGATGTTGGTGCTGCTGTCGCCGTCAATGGTGGGTGTAGTCCTCCTATTGCAGTTGCAGGTGTCTGTACCACCAATACTGAGGCTACCACCAATACTGAGGCTTCAGATGAAGATCATGCGGCTGTGTTGTCTGTGATGGCTCGGCGCTTTCGCTGATTGAACGGCAACGAGCGCGTGCTTGTGTCGTAGGCTTGGCAAACTAACCTTAGCGCAGTAGTGAGTTTGAGCTGTGCTGCATCTGCAGCGTTTGAACAGATACAGACCTGCACATGAGGTTCCACTGGCTAGTTAGGAAGAGATGGGAAAATCCCGCATCGTTCCGATAGAGAGTTGAGCGGCACAGCTCTTTGTAGGGCGAAAACGTCAGGGGCTGCTTGCCGGAGTTCTTCGGCGAGCTAGACTGGTTACGATTGGCCTCAAGTCGCTTACACCCCGAAAAACTGTTTCATATCATCACCGTATTCCACAGGCAAAGCAACTTGATTCAATCGATACAGATCCTTTACCGCGCTGCGATACCCGCTCAAAGTTGCTGCCTTCGTTGTCTTTCGCTTGTACGCAAGAAATTCCAAGAACATTGCCGGTGTGAACTCAGCTATATTGATTCCATCGTCTTCGTGAAAGAACCTTGTTGTGTCGGCACTCAGGGTCTGCGCATACACCTCCCTAATCCACTTCTTGATGCCTCTTATGTTGCTTGTGTACTTCTTTCTTGTCTCGTTGGAGATACAAGCGTCGCGTATTGCCCTCACCTCTGCTGCAGCGTCCTGCGATCTTCCATCAGCCATGTTAGTCGATCTTAGAATAGTTTTGGCCAATCGGAACAGCGACTTATCGTCGGCTCTCGGTACTTACGAATTCTCGCGGCAACGCGGTTCTCGGCTGCCCATAGTGAATCAAGGTAAGTGAGTATCCACCAAGGGGCGAGGAACTCGCCGATTCCTGAAAACATAAGCCAATCCGCCGACGTTTCGGCAGGAAATCCCATATATAACTTACGTAAACGAGAGAATAACAAAAACTGGATTGGGTTTTTACAATCAGGACTTTTAAAGATAGGTACAAGTGCTACTACTGCATGTAGTAGGTGAATAGTACCGGTTTATTTTATTTAAAGTAAATACTACTTTACTAAAAATAAGTAAAACTATGTTTTAATACATAGTGTTACTTAAGTGCTAAAATATGAATTGTGCTTTGCTAAAATGGCTTATGCAGACCAATATATATTAAACTGAGAATACCTCTGGACTCCAGAGTCTGGAGGTATGGACAGCCCTCAATGGATTAATTTCACGGTTCCTGTAACCTGGGTTAACATCCGTGCAACATTCAGCCACCGGATCAGTTTACCACAAACAACATTCAGCGAGCAGGTCAGCTCCTGTCAGCTCACACGGAACATTCAGCCAGCGCCTCGGTGATAAGCAAGCAACGGCACGTCGCAAACTTGAACCTCTGTGCTGTTTTCCGGGGTTTGAAGAAACTCCAAAGGCAAGGCAGGTGACGATCCTGCTGGAACTTGTAGCCTAGTGTATTGGTAGCTTGAGAGGTAACTAGCAAAATGAAGAGTGAGAGATTTAGACAGTCGTCACCATTCATCCTTCTCAACGAAAGAATGAAACCTTCATGCTGATGGCAGCATGAAAGGGAACATGTAAGGCTGTCCGAGATTCCACTTGGATCACTGGCGGCCTGTCCTACAAGATCCATGAAAGTTTGGTCAGATCCAGATGTCTGGCTTCTGCCATCGCCAGTGAAGTACGCTGACCTTGATGCACCAGGGTCAGGTGTAGATCCTTCTGTGATTGACTTGGATGCACACTGTCTAGTCGTCAAGTCTTGAAGTTCACGTCTGGCGGCGGAAGCTGGCTTGACCCAGAATCCACTACACATCCTCCAAAGCTTGATTCCGCCGCTTCATCACCTTCTCCATTTGCGGCCATGGCAGTCAGATCCATGCCTGGTCACCACCACGCCTGAAGGGTCTTCAGCATTGGACGCACGATCACTTCTCGCTCGCTAGTCGGTCGGCTCTAGCGGCCTGTGAACGCGTACGACGGCTCACACCGTGATCCTCGGCTCGAACCTGTATCAGGTGCTTCAGGGTGTTCGCGTCGGGTGGCTGTCCTCCAGTCCAGGTCGATCACGCGAAGTCTGCACTGCAGCAGCGACGGTGTCACCTTTATCGGACGCTTGAGTAGTTGTAGTTGAACGCGGTTACTTCCGTCGAGGACTGGACCTCCGGCGACTCATGTTCGGTGGCCTTACCATCGTAGTTGCAACTGTCGGTCCTTGTTGTTGTTGATCTCCGGTCGTAGTCACGTGCTGCCAGTGTGCTTTAAGCTCTTGATCCGCGGCGACCACGTACTGGTTCACAAGTGTTGGAACATCTCGAGACAGGGTCGTCAGCGGATCGAAAGAGTCCTCGACCGCTTCGAGTCCCTTCCACAGCACCAAAATCACAAACTCCTTGATGTTGTCGTTCCACTGATGCTCCTTGAGCTTCTCCACTATCAGGATGATTCCTTGCGACGAGATGTGCTCGAGTAGTTCTTCGGTCACGTCCAAGCTGGAGTCTGCATAGAATTTCAGTCAAGAAGCATGCACGTCCAACTCAGCACCCGTGATGAGGTGTTGAACCACGAAAGAGTGTGCATCGGCGCGTATCACGCGATATGGCCCTACACATTTGACGAGCAGCTGGTTGCCACTCTTTTCATCAACCCGTTAACGTAACACATAATCACCTTCCATGAAGTTTACCATGTTCTCTCCTCGCTCTCGCTTCTTGTTCAGCAGTCTCTGCTTCGGTCGTTGGTCTTCAACGACCTTATGCATGTCTTGAATACTGCTTCGTAGGTTGACGAGGAAGGCCTCAATCGTGCCACTCGCTGGCACCTTCTTGAACTCCCCGAACCAGGCAGGTAGAATTCTTTGAGAGGTGTCGGGTATGGTAGCCCAGTAAACACCTCCACCGGCATCTTGTGGTCGAGTGAAGATACTGCAGTGTGATTGAGGCTGGACAGTACCATTGGCAGCAGGTAAACTAGCTTGGCCTGTTGTCCGTGTTGGCCTGCCAGATGGACCTGACTGGTGCCATGCGTGTCGGCTTGCTGATCGGGGGTGCTGTTGCGTGCAAAGAGACGCTGCAACGTGAGCAGAGTGTGTGGCAGCAAAAGAAGCTTCCCGTCCGGGAATTGAACCGGGTCACCCGCGTGACAGGCGGGTATACTAACCACTATACTAACGAGAATCCGTACCCTACAACAAACACAAACATTTTTGCAAACGAAAACGCACGCTGCAACGCACACAACAACCCCTACACACGCTGCAAGCGCTTCCCACGCCGCACCACCACCTTGCCCACGCCTACATCACCCCCATCCAGTCCCACAGCCTTCCTGCGCAGCGCCAGCAGACTCCGACCGACACTGCTCTTTTCCATGCGTTTGTGTCGCCAACGACGCTCGGACAACGCTCCACCCGCCGGATACGGTCCATGTGAATGCCCAGAGGGACTGGCAGGCTCTGCGTCAGATCAGGTCATTATAGCAGCGACGGCAACGTCAAGGTCGTGGGATCGAGCCCAGCGGGGTATGGCTTGGTCTGTTGTCCGTGTTGGCCTGCCAGATGGACCTGACTGGCGCCATGCGTGTCGGCTTGCGGATCGGGGGTGCTGTTGCGTGCAAAGAGACGCTGCAACGTGAGCAGAGTGTGTGGCAGCAAAGAAGCTTCCCGTCCGGGAATTGAACCCGGGTCACCCGCGTGACAGGCGGGTATACTAACCACTATACTAACGAGAATCCGTACCCTACAACAAACACAAACATTTTTGCAAACGAAAACGCACGCTGCAACGCACACAACAACCCCTACACACGCTGCAAGCGCTTCCCACGCCGCACCACCACCTTGCCCACGCCTACATCACCCCCATCCAGTCCCACAGCCTTCCTGCGCAGCGCCAGCGACTCCGACCGACACTGCTCTTTTCCATGCGTTTGTGTCGCCCACGACGCTCGGACAACGCTCCACCCGCCGGATACGGTCCATGTGAATGCCCAGAGGGACTGGCAGGCTCTGCGTCAGATCAGGTCATTATAGCAGCGATGGCAACGTCAAGGTCGTGGGATCGAGCCCAGCGGGGTATGGCTTGGTCTGTTGTCCGTGTTGGCCTGCCAGATGGACCTGACTGGCGCCATGCGTGTCGGCTTGCGGATCGGGGTGCTGTTGCGTGCAAAGAGACGCTGCAACGTGAGCAGAGTGTGTGGCAGCAAAAGAAGCTTCCCGTCCGGGAATTGAACCGGGTCACCCGCGTGACAGACGGGTATACTAACCACTATACTAACGAGAATCCGTACCCTACAACAAACACAAACAACTTTGCAAACGAAAACGCACGCTGCAACGCACACAACAACCCCTAAGCACACTGCAAGCGCTTCCCACGCCGCACCACCACCTTGCCCACGCCTACATCACCCCCATCCAGTCCCACAGCCTTCCTGCGCAGCGCCAGCAGACTCCGACCGACACTGCTCTTTTCCATGCGTTTGTGTCGCCAACGACGCTCGGACAACGCTCCACCCGCCGGATACGGTCCATGTGAATGCCCAGAGGGACTGGCAGGCTCTGCGTCAGATCAGGTCATTATAGCAGCGACGGCAACGTCAAGGTCGTGGGATCGAGCCCAGCGGGGTATGGCTTGGTCTGTTGTCCGTGTTGGCCTGCCAGATGGACCTGACTGGCGCCATGCGTGTCGGCTTGCGGATCGGGGGTGCTGTTGCGTGCAAAGAGACGCTGCAACGTGAGCAGAGTGTGTGGCAGCAAAAGAAGCTTCCCGTCCGGGAATTGAACCGGGTCACCCGCGTGACAGGCGGGTATACTAACCACTATACTAACGAGAATCCGTACCCTACAACAAACACAAACAACTTTGCAAACGAAAACGCACGCTGCAACGCACACAACAACCCCTACACACGCTGCAAGCGCTTCCCACGCCGCACCACCACCTTGCCCACGCCTACATCACCCCCATCCAGTCCCACAGCCTTCCTGCGCAGCGCCAGCAGACTCCGACCGACACTGCTCTTTTCCATGCGTTTGTGTCGCCAACGACGCTCGGACAACGCTCCACCCGCCGGATACGGTCCATGTGAATGCCCAGAGGGACTGGCAGGCTCTGCGTCAGATCAGGTCATTATAGCAGCGACGGCAACGTCAAGGTCGTGGGATCGAGCCCAGCGGGGTATGGCTTGGTCTGTTGTCCGTGTTGGCCTGCCAGATGGACCTGACTGGCGCCATGCGTGTCGGCTTGCGGATCGGGGGTGCTGTTGCGTGCAAAGAGACGCTGCAACGTGAGCAGAGTGTGTGGCAGCAAAGAAGCTTCCCGTCCGGGAATTGAACCCGGGTCACCCGCGTGACAGGCGGGTATACTAACCACTATACTAACGAGAATCCGTACCCTACAACAAACACAAACAATTTTGCAAACGAAAACGCACGCTGCAACGCACACAACAACCCCTCAGCACACTGCAAGCGCTTCCCACGCCGCACCACCACCTTGCCCACGCCTACATCACCCCCATCCAGTCCCACAGCCTTCCTGCGCAGCGCCAGCAGACTCCGACCGACACTGCTCTTTTCCATGCGTTTGTGTCGCCAACGACGCTCGGACAACGCTCCACCCGCCGGATACGGTCCATGTGAATGCCCAGAGGGACTGGCAGGCTCTGCGTCAGATCAGGTCATTATAGCAGCGACGGCAACGTCAAGGTCGTGGGATCGAGCCCAGCGGGGTATGGCTTGGTCTGTTGTCCGTGTTGGCCTGCCAGATGGACCTGACTGGCGCCATGCGTGTCGGCTTGCGGATCGGGGTGCTGTTGCGTGCAAAAAGACGCTGCAACGTGAGCAGAGTGTGTGGCAGCAAAAGAAGCTTCCCGTCCGGGAATTGAACCGGGTCACCCGCGTGACAGGCGGGTATACTAACCACTATACTAACGAGAATCCGTACCCTACAACAAACACAAACAATTTTGCAAGCGAAAACGCACGCTGCAACGCACACAACAACCCCTCAGCACGCTGCAAGCGCTTCCCACGCCGCACCACCACCTTGCCCACGCCTACATCACCCCCATCCAGTCCCACAGCCTTCCTGCGCAGCGCCAGCAGACTCCGACCGACACTGCTCTTTCCATGCGTTTGTGTCGCCAACGACGCTCGGACAACGCTCCACCCGCCGGATACGGTCCATGTGAATGCCCAGAGGGACTGGCAGGCTCTGCGTCAGATCAGGTCATTATAGCAGCGACGGCAACGTCAAGGTCGTGGGATCGAGCCCAGCGGGGTATGGCTTGGTCTGTTGTCCGTGTTGGCCTGCCAGATGGACCTGACTGGCGCCATGCGTGTCGGCTTGCGGATCGGGGGTGCTGTTGCGTGCAAAGAGACGCTGCAACGTGAGCAGAGTGTGTGGCAGCAAAAGAAGCTTCCCGTCCGGGAATTGAACCGGGTCACCCGCGTGACAGGCGGGTATACTAACCACTATACTAACGAGAATCCGTACCCTACAACAAACACAAACAATTTTGCAAACGAAAACGCACGCTGCAACGCACACAACAACCCCTAAGCACGCTGCAAGCGCTTCCCACGCCGCACCACCACCTTGCCCACGCCTACATCACCCCCATCCAGTCCCACAGCCTTCCTGCGCAGCGCCAGCAGACTCCGACCGACACTGCTCTTTTCCATGCGTTTGTGCCGCCCACGACGCTCGGACAACGCTCCACCCGCCGGATACGGTCCATGTGAATGCCCAGAGGGACTGGCAGGCTCTGCGTCAGATCAGGTCATTATAGCAGCGACGGCAACGTCAAGGTCGTGGGATCGAGCCCAGCGGGGTATGGCTTGGTCTGTTGTCCGTGTTGGCCTGCCAGATGGACCTGACTTGCGCCATGCGTGTCGGCTTGCGGATCGGGGGTGCTGTTGCGTGCAAAGAGACGCTGCAACGTGAGCAGAGTGTGTGGCAGCAAAAGAAGCTTCCCGTCCGGGAATTGAACCGGGTCACCCGCGTGACAGGCGGGTATACTAACCACTATACTAACGAGAATCCGTACCCTACAACAAACACAAACAATTTTGCAAACGAAAACGCACGCTGCAACGCACACAACAACCCCTCAGCACACTGCAAGCGCTTCCCACGCCGCACCACCACCTTGCCCACGCCTACATCACCCCCATCCAGTCCCATAGCCTTCCTGCGCAGCGCCAGCAGACTCCGACCGACACTGCTCTTTTCCATGCGTTTGTGTCGCCAACGACGCTCGGACAACGCTCCACCCGCTGGATACTGTCCATGTGAATGCCCAGAGGGACTGGCAGGCTCTGCGTCAGATCAGGTCATTATAGCAGCTACGGCAACGTCAAGGTCGTGGGATCGAGCCCAGCGGGGTATGGCTTGGTCTGTTGTCCGTGTTGGCCTGCCAGATGGACCTGACTGGCGCCATGCGTGTCGGCTTGCGGATCGGGGGTGCTGTTGCGTGCAAAGAGACGCTGCAACGTGAGCAGAGTGTGTGGCAGCAAAAGAAGCTTCCCGTCCGGGAATTGAACCGGGTCACCCGCGTGACAGGCGGGTATACTAACCACTATACTAACGAGAATCCGTACCCTACAACAAACACAAACAATTTTGCAAACGAAAACGCACGCTGCAACGCACACAACAACCCCTACACACGCTGCAAGCGCTTCCCACGCCGCACCACCACCTTGCCCACGCCTACATCACCCCCATCCAGTCCCACAGCCTTCCTGCGCAGCGCCAGCAGACTCCGACCGACACTGCTCTTTTCCATGCGTTTGTGTCGCCAACGACGCTCGGACAACGCTCCACCCGCCGGATACGGTCCATGTGAATGCCCAGAGGGACTGGCAGGCTCTGCGTCAGATCAGGTCATTATAGCAGCGACGGCAACGTCAAGGTCGTGGGATCGAGCCCAGCGGGGTATGGCTTGGTCTGTTGTCCGTGTTGGCCTGCCAGATGGACCTGACTGGCGCCATGCGTGTCGGCTTGCGGATCGGGGGTGCTGTTGCGTGCAAAGAGACGCTGCAACGTGAGCAGAGTGTGTGGCAGCAAAAGAAGCTTCCCGTCCGGGAATTGAACCGGGTCACCCGCGTGACAGGCGGGTATACTAACCACTATACTAACGAGAATCCGTACCCTACAACAAACACAAACAATTTTGCAAACGAAAACGCACGCTGCAACGCACACAACAACCCCTAAGCACGCTGCAAGCGCTTCCCACGCCGCACCACCACCTTGCCCACGCCTACATCACCCCCATCCAGTCCCACGGCCTTCCTGCGCAGCGCCAGCAGACTCCGACCGACACTGCTCTTTTCCATGCGTTTGTGCCGCCAACGACGCTCGGACAACGCTCCACCCGCCGGATACGGTCCATGTGAATGCCCAGAGGGACTGGCAGGCTCTGCGTCAGATCAGGTCATTATAGCAGCGACGGCAACGTCAAGGTCGTGGATCGAGCCCAGCGGGGTATGGCTTGGTCTGTTGTCCGTGTTGGCCTGCCAGATGGACCTGACTGGCGCCATGCGTGTCGGCTTGCGGATCGGGGGTGCTGTTGCGTGCAAAGAGACGCTGCAACGTGAGCAGAGTGTGTGGCAGCAAAAGAAGCTTCCCGTCCGGGAATTGAACCGGGTCACCCGCGTGACAGGCGGGTATACTAACCACTATACTAACGAGAATCCGTACCCTACAACAAACACAAACAATTTTGCAAACGAAAACGCACGCTGCAACGCACACAACAACCCCTAAGCACGCTGCAAGCGCTTCCCACGCCGCACCACCACCTTGCCCACGCCTACATCACCCCCATCCAGTCCCACAGCCTTCCTGCGCAGCGCCAGCAGACTCCGACCGACACTGCTCTTTTCCATGCGTTTGTGTCGCCAACGACGCTCGGACTACGCTCCACCCGCCGGATACGGTCCATGTGAATGCCCAGAGGGACTGGCAGGCTCTGCGTCAGATCAGGTCATTATAGCAGCGACGGCAACGTCAAGGTCGTGGGATCGAGCCCAGCGGGGTATGGCTTGGTCTGTTGTCCGTGTTGGCCTGCCAGATGGACCTGACTGGCGCCATGCGTGTCGGCTTGCGGATCGGGGGTGCTGTTGCGTGCAAAGAGACGCTGCAACGTGAGCAGAGTGTGTGGCAGCAAAAGAAGCTTCCCGTCCGGGAATTGAACCGGGTCACCCGCGTGACAGGCGGGTATACTAACCACTATACTAACGAGAATCCGTACCCTACAACAAACACAAACAATTTTGCAAACGAAAACGCACGCTGCAACGCACACAACAACCCCTAAGCACGCTGCAAGCGCTTCCCACGCCGCACCACCACCTTGCCCACGCCTACATCACCCCCATCCAGTCCCACAGCCTTCCTGCGCAGCGCCAGCAGACTCCGACCGACACTGCTCTTTTCCATGCGTTTGTGTCGCCAACGACGCTCGGACAACGCTCCACCCGCCGGATACGGTCCATGTGAATGCCCAGAGGGACTGGCAGGCTCTGCGTCAGATCAGGTCATTATAGCAGCGACGGCAACGTCAAGGTCGTGGGATCGAGCCCAGCGGGGTATGGCTTGGTCTGTTGTCCGTGTTGGCCTGCCAGATGGACCTGACTGGCGCCATGCGTGTCGGCTTGCGGATCGGGGGTGCTGTTGCGTGCAAAGAGACGCTGCAACGTGAGCAGAGTGTGTGGCAGCAAAAGAAGCTTCCCGTCCGGGAATTGAACCGGGTCACCCGCGTGACAGGCGGGTATACTAACCACTATACTAACGAGAATCCGTACCCTACAACAAACACAAACAATTTTGCAAACGAAAACGCACGCTGCAACGCACACAACAACCCCTAAGCACGCTGCAAGCGCTTCCCACGCCGCACCACCACCTTGCCCACGCCTACATCACCCCCATCCAGTCCCACAGCCTTCCTGCGCAGCGCCAGCAGACTCCGACCGACACTGCTCTTTTCCATGCGTTTGTGTCGCCAACGACGCTCGGACAACGCTCCACCCGCCTGATACGGTCCATGTGAATGCCCAGAGGGACTGGCAGGCTCTGCGTCAGATCAGGTCATTATAGCAGCGACGGCAACGTCAAGGTCGTGGATCGAGCCCAGCGGGGTATGGCTTGGTCTGTTGTCCGTGTTGGCCTGCCAGATGGACCTGACTGGCGCCATGCGTGTCGGCTTGCGGATCGGGGGTGCTGTTGCGTGCAAAGAGACGCTGCAACGTGAGCAGAGTGTGTGGCAGCAAAGAAGCTTCCCGTCCGGGAATGGAAACGGGTCACCCGCGTGACAGGCGGGTATACTAACCACTATACTAACGAGAATCCGTACCCTACAACAAACACAAACAATTTTGCAAACGAAAACGCACGCTGCAACGCACACAACAACCCCTAAGCACGCTGCAAGCGCTTCCCACGCCGCCCCACCACCTTGCTCACGCCTACATCACCCCCATCCAGTCCCACAGCCTTCCTGCGCAGCGCCAGCAGACTCCGACCGACACTGCTCTTTTCCATGCGTTTGTGTCGCCAACGACGCTCGGACAACGCTCCACCCGCCGGATACGGTCCATGTGAATGCCCAGAGGGACTGGCAGGCTCTGCGTCAGATCAGGTCATTATAGCAGCGACGGCAACGTCAAGGTCGTGGGATCGAGCCCAGCGGGGTATGGCTTGGTCTGTTGTCCGTGTTGGCCTGCCAGATGGACCTGACTGGCGCCATGCGTGTCGGCTTGCGGATCGGGGGTGCTGTTGCGTGCAAAGAGACGCTGCAACGTGAGCAGAGTGTGTGGCAGCAAAGAAGCTTCCCGTTCGGGAATTGAACCGGGTCACCCGCGTGACAGGCGGGTATACTAACCACTATACTAACGAGAATCCGTACCCTACAACAAACACAAACAATTTTGCAAACGAAAACGCACGCTGCAACGCACACAACAACCCCTAAGCACACTGCAAGCGCTTCCCACGCCGCACCACCACCTTGCCCACGCCTACATCACCCCCATCCAGTCCCACAGCCTTCCTGCGCAGCGCCAGTAGACTCCGACCGACACTGCTCTTTTCCATGCGTTTGTGTCGCCAACGACGCTCGGACAACGCTCCACCCGCCGGATACGGTCCATGTGAATGCCCAGAGGGACTGGCAGGCTCTGCGTCAGATCAGGTCATTATAGCAGCGACGGCAACGTCAAGGTCGTGGGATCGAGCCCAGCGGGGTATGGCTTGGTCTGTTGTCCGTGTTGGCCTGCCAGATGGACCTGACTGGCGCCATGCGTGTCGGCTTGCGGATCGGGGGTGCTGTTGCGTGCAAAGAGACGCTGCAACGTGAGCAGAGTGTGTGGCAGCAAAAGAAGCTTCCCGTCCGGGAATTGAACCGGGTCACCCGCGTGACAGGCGGGTATACTAACCACTATACTAACGAGAATCCGTACCCTACAACAAACACAAACAATTTTGCAAACGAAAACGCACGCTGCAACGCACACAACAACCCCTAAGCACGCTGCAAGCGCTTCCCACGCCGCACCACCGCCTTGCCCACGCCTACATCACCCCCATCCAGTCCCACAGCCTTCCTGCGCAGCGCCAGCAGACTCCGACCGACACTGCTCTTTTCCATGCGTTTGTGTCGCCAACGACGCTCGACAACGCTCCACCCGCCGGATACGGTCCATGTGAATGCCCAGAGGGACTGGCAGGCTCTGCGTCAGATCAGGTCATTAGCGCAGCGACGGCAACGTCAAGGTCGTGGGATCGAGCCCAGCGGGGTATGGCTTGGTCTGTTGTCCGTGTTGGCCTGCCAGATGGACCTGACTGGCGCCATGCGTGTCGGCTTGCGGATCGGGGGTGCTGTTGCGTGCAAAGAGACGCTGCAACGTGAGCAGAGTGTGTGGCAGCAAAAGAAGCTTCCCGTCCGGGAATTGAACCGGGTCACCCGCGTGACAGGCGGGTATACTAACCACTATACTAACGAGAATCCGTACCCTACAACAAACACAAACAATTTTGCAAACGAAAACGCACGCTGCAACGCACACAACAACCCCTGAGCACACTGCAAGCGCTTCCCACGCCGCACCACCACCTTGCCCACGCCTACATCACCCCCATCCAGTCCCACAGCCTTCCTGCGCAGCGCCAGCAGACTCCGACCGACACTGCTCTTTTCCATGCGTTTGCGTCGCCAACGACGCTCGGACAACGCTCCACCCGCCGGATACGGTCCATGTGAATGCCCAGAGGGACTGGCAGGCTCTGCGTCAGATCAGGTCATTATAGCAGCGACGGCAACGTCAAGGTCGTGGGATCGAGCCCAGCGGGGTATGGCTTGGTCTGTTGTCCGTGTTGGCCTGCCAGATGGACCTGACTGGCGCCATGCGTGTCGGCTTGCGGATCGGGGGTGCTGTTGCGTGCAAAGAGACGCTGCAACGTGAGCAGAGTGTGTGGCAGCAAAAGAAGCTTCCCGTTCGGGAATTGAACCGGGTCACCCGCGTGACAGGCGGGTATACTAACCACTATACTAACGAGAATCCGTACCCTACAACAAACACAAACAATTTTGCAAACGAAAACGCACGCTGCAACGCACACAACAACCCCTAAGCACGCTGCAAGCGCTTCCCACGCCGCACCACCACCTTGCCCACGCCTACATCACCCCCATCCAGTCCCACAGCCTTCCTGCGCAGCGCCAGCAGACTCCGACCGACACTGCTCTTTTCCATGCGTTTGTGTCGCCAACGACGCTCGGACAACGCTCCACCCGCCGGATACGGTCCATGTGAATGCCCAGAGGGACTGGCAGGCTCTGCGTCAGATCAGGTCATTATAGCAGCGACGGCAACGTCAAGGTCGTGGGATCGAGCCCAGCGGGGTATGGCTTGGTCTGTTGTCCGTGTTGGCCTGCCAGATGGACCTGACTGGCGCCATGCGTGTCGGCTTGCGGATCGGGGGTGCTGTTGCGTGCAAAGAGACGCTGCAACGTGAGCAGAGTGTGTGGCAGCAAAAGAAGCTTCCCGTCCGGGAATTGAACCGGGTCACCCGCGTGACAGGCGGGTATACTAACCACTATACTAACGAGAATCCGTACCCTACAACAAACACAAACAATTTTGCAAACGAAAACGCACGCTGCAACGCACACAACAACCCCTAACACGCTGCAAGCGCTTCCCACGTCGCACCACCACCTTGCCCACGCCTACATCACCCCCATCCAGTCCCACAGCCTTCCTGCGCAGCGCCAGCAGACTCCGACCGACACTGCTCTTTTCCATGCGTTTGTGTCGCCAACGACGCTCGGACAACGCTCCACCCGCCGGATACGGTCCATGTGAATGCCCAGAGGGACTGGCAGGCTCTGCGTCAGATCAGGTCATTATAGCAGCGACGGCAACGTCAAGGTCGTGGGATCGAGCCCAGCGGGGTATGGCTTGGTCTGTTGTCCGTGTTGGCCTGCCAGATGGACCTGACTGGCGCCATGCGTGTCGGCTTGCGGATCGGGGGTGCTGTTGCGTGCAAAGAGACGCTGCAACGTGAGCAGAGTGTGTGGCAGCAAAAGAAGCTTCCCGTTCGGGAATTGAACCGGGTCACCCGCGTGACAGGCGGGTATACTAACCACTATACTAACGAGAATCCGTACCCTACAACAAACACAAACAATTTTGCAAACGAAAACGCACGCTGCAACGCACACAACAACCCCTACACACGCTGCAAGCGCTTCCCACGTCGCACCACCGCCTTGCCCACGCCTACATCACCCCCATCCAGTCCCACAGCCTTCCTGCGCAGCGCCAGCAGACTCCGACCGACACTGCTCTTTTCCATGCGTTTGTGTCGCCAACGACGCTCGGACAACGCTCCACCCGCCGGATACGGTCCATGTGAATGCCCAGAGGGACTGGCAGGCTCTGCGTCAGATCAGGTCATTATAGCAGCTACGGCAACGTCAAGGTCGTGGGATCGAGCCCAGCGGGGTATGGCTTGGTCTGTTGTCCGTGTTGGCCTGCCAGATGGACCTGACTGGCGCCATGCGTGTCGGCTTGCGGATCGGGGGTGCTGTTGCGTGCAAAGAGACGCTGCAACGTGAGCAGAGTGTGTGGCAGCAAAAGAAGCTTCCCGTCCGGGAATTGAACTGAAGATAACGTCATGAACGCTCGGAATTATTCGAGATCATTTTTTTATAAAGCACCCTTCCCTGAAAATCTTATTCCTGCGCGCAAGGCTAGCAAATCAAAGAAGATGAACCAAGCCCGGCGTCGAGTGGAGAGCTGCACCGCCTCTGTCCATCTTGGTGATGGACATTTGCTCAGTGACTGAGCCTATGGCAAGCGGTGGAACGATGTTTCTCTTTGTTATCGATGATGCTACAATATACAAATGGGTCTATCACCTCTAGCCAAAAGGAGAGGCATGGCTTTGTGATTGCTCTACTGAATGAGCTCCACACTCAGCACAATATCCATCAGCATCAGCTACTACATGCTGACCAAGGTATGGAGTTCGCCAGCAATGAGCTGCGGGCCTACTGTGAAAGTAAAGGGACCATCCAGCAGTACACGAACGCCTACTCATCACAAGAAAACGGCATTGCTGAGCGCACGAATGGTGTGGTGCTTCCACGCATTCGTGCACTGCTGACTGCGACACACTTGGCCAACATGTTGTGTGGTGAGGCGTTGTTGCGTGGTGGACACATTAAACGTGCTGCCCAGCACGATCTGAGACTCGTGTCACCTCATGAGACACTGTACGGACGAGCATCTGGGCTCGGACAGCTGCGTACATGGGGATGCCTCGCGTGGATGAGGATGCCACCAGAGTCGAGAAAGCACAAGGAAATGCTGGAGCCACGTGGACGACTGAGTCTGCTGCTCGGCTACAGTGATTCTATGAAGGGTGTTTAACTTCATGGACCTTGTGACTTACCATATTATCACGGCCCATCTGGGTAATACCACGAGGAGTATACAGCGAACGGAACCTACGTGCAGCAATTACTGGAGACGTAGTATCGTGCATGCGCACACAAACTGCCTGCTACTGTACCGGTTGAGCGCATCAATGCTGCAATGGAGTCTTTTGTTTCTACATCTGCGGCGCTGCTGTCTGCAGACTTGGAGCTGTTGTTTGATGTCCAAGTTGGAGAACCTCCTGTGGGAGTTGTGCGTGACGGTGTGGAACCTGACAAGAATATTGAAGCAGCTAAGTCTGGTGGGACTGCTGGTGAAGGATGCAGTCCACCACGGTCCAGCGAGAGAAATGAGCTGAGACTGAGGAACTGTAATGGGCCACTTGACAGGGGCGACCATTGTTCTCTGTGGTGTGCCCCACCATTGGTGTCCGCCACACGCGTGGTGTGTGGCACGTCAAGGACTGCAGTTGTACTTAAGCAGTACTTCAGTTGTATTAAAGCAGTACATCAAATGGGTGGACCCAGTTGGACAGATCCATTAGACAGGGATTCAGTACGCAGATAGTTAGCAGTAGTTAGAAACCACAACAGTGTTCTTGATATGAGTCAGTTTAACTCTAACCCGGAAGATCGCAAGTCAATTGGTACTCGGTACCATATTGGACAGGAAGGCCAGGCCTTTGCAAGCTTACAGCAGGAACGCCAGGCGTCTGTTGTGGTTATCGCGTTAACCCTTCCTCTAAAGCCAAGGTGCGTGTGACCCCCGTCACACCTGGTAGCACTTGTATTCACCCCGCGACCGGTGCGGATCACTACAATCGAGATATCTCTGAGCATGGATGACTTAGGGAGCCGTCTGCCGTCCCGGCAGGACTTTCCTCACCTCTCGGATGCCCACTGGGCTACGCTGGAGAAGATGGTCAGTCTCCTGGGCGAGGCAGCATTCGCTGGGTTCCCCAACCTGCCTGCGGAGCAGCAGAGGGTGCGCGTGGAACGCTTCGACAAGTACGAGTGCCCACGTGAGCGCTGCAGTGCAGGAAGCTGCTCGCCAGACAATGCGAACTAAGGCACAGAGTGTGGCGCAGGCGAACCCCTCGGACCCTGCTCCGTACGCTTCGCGACAAGGAACAACGAAGCCCGTCAAAATGTCGGTGCCTTCATTTGACGGCAAAGAAGCACAGAGTCTAGTCTTCTGGATTCGAGATATCGAGATAGCGCTGAGCGCTGGGCAGATTTATGAGTCAAGGGCCCAAGTCACCTTCGCGCTTTCAATCTGGGTGGGCGTGCACGCGCATGGGCGATGGCACGAGAGACGTCGTCTCTGGGGTATTTCACCTCGTGGGCGTTCATGGAACAAGAGCTGCGTTCGATATTCCTCTTGTCCAATGTGGCTTATCGCTATCGGTCGCTGTTCTTGCGCTGCAAGCAAGGAAAGCGTACGCTTCAAGACTATGTCATGGAACTGCAGAACCTCGAGGCCGTTATAGCGGGCGCTCCCTCTCTGAGGACGTCAAGGTGACGGTCTTCATGGATGGCGTTCGGCCAGGTCAGGTCCGGATGGAGATCTTCCGCAGACAGCCTAAGACGTTCAACGATGTGGTACACGTTGCCATGCTGGAAGATCATTGCGTACGCTCGGTGCAGGGGTATGCGGGTTGCTCGGATATGTCCAATGACGGTCCCACTCCCATGGAGATCTCGTCGGCTGAGTCGGCCCGATCTCAGCGTAACCAACGCGCGACTGGTCGTTGCTTTGGATGCAACCAGCTTGGTCACTTCCGTCGGAACCGTCCAACGAACCCGTGGAAGGTATGCAAGACCAAGGCGGCTCTGCCGTCCCTTAACATGATCAACCTGCGGAGTCGGAAAGCGACGCCTCCCAGTAGGTGCTGGACACCCTGCTGGGAGACTTCGCTCCCTCGAGGCCGGTGGCTCTGACACCTCCGCCTCCTGGAGAGCAAGTCCCAGGGACGACACTGTTGTGTCTCCCGTGGCCGCCGCGCGGGCTAACCCCGTGGTCATCACTGCCAGCGTTGAAGGGTACGACGAACCGCTGACGATCCTGATTGATTCGGGAGCGTCTTACAATTTCGCGACGAAGTCCAGTGTGGCCAGGAACAGTGCATTGTATGCTAGTGCTTTGGAAGCAGCTAAGAATAATACCAATGTATCTGTTCGCCTGGCGACTGGGTCCATCGTGTCTACGCGAAAGGTTCTCCTATCCTTGAATATCAAGTTTGACGACTTCAACTCGGCCGAGCCGTTCATCGTCCTGGACATGGATGATCGGTACGATCTTTTCCTTAGCATGCCTTGGTTGACAAAGCATGAGCCTTAGATTGACTGGAGAAGTCGCACCATCGGTGCTAGTCACAAGCCCCTCGGGGACAGAGTCCTGGAGGGTCATGTCCCCTCCTCTTCCTGAGACGGGTTTGTGCACGAGCATCGCATGCCACTCGGCGAACGGCACTTCGCAGGTACTACGGAAGTACTCGAACTACCTACGGCGTTGCAGTCCGCGTGTCCTGCATCTTTGAGAGCTCAAGAGCCTTCGGTGGATGTGGGAGAATGTACGGAGGTTCCGTGTGTGTCTCACGATAAGGATCATGGATCTCTAAAGATCAAGAGCGTCGCTCAGGCCCATGGAGCCGGCGAAGATCAAGGCGTCGAAGCTGGGTCAGCTCGCGCAGAACAAGTCGCTGGAGCAGATGCTCGCGCAACGAAGGGTGGTCGAGCAGGGTCTCCCACTACGCAAGGCGTCGATGCTGGGTCAGCTCGCGCAGGACAAGTCGCTGGAGCCGGTGCTCGAGCAACGAAGAGTGGTCGAGTAGGGACTCTCACGATGGAAGACGCTAAGGCTGGGTCATCCGCAGCAATGTCACACCGCGGGGCGGTCACTTCCGGGCAAGATGACCGCACCAGTGGTGCTAGATGTTCAAGGCGTGGACCTGGCTCCACTGCCTACGAAAGCGGAGCTACTCGATCTGGAAGAGCTCTCGTATGTGGAGTTCTTGGATTCGCTGAAAGCGGGCGAGTTCGAAGAGATGGTCCTTATCCCCGCGAACACGACTCGGTCGAGCTGAACACCTCTTCTTTCATGGACCCGGCGGTGCTTGAAGATGAGCGGTCATCATTGAGGCAGAAAAGGTATGGCGCGGCCATCCTGAAGGACCCGTCGGACCCGTACTACCCTCTCCTGATGGAGTTCTCGGATGTCGTCAGCGATGATCCACCGTCGGTGTTGCCTCCGGGCAGGGGGTTCGGCACGAAATCGACCTGGTGTCGGGCACCAAGTACTGCACCGCTCGCCAGTGGCCACTACCGAAGGAGCAAGTCGACGTAATTGACGCCTTCTTCGCAGCGAAGTATGCGGCGGGCATGGTGCGCGAGTCGAAGTCACCGCACTCGTCTCCGACGTTTTGCGTGAAGAAACCCAACGGGAAGTGGCGCATGATATTGTGCGTTCTACACCAAATTTCCAACGCGGGCCAACAATGCAATGTCAAAATATAGTTTGTATAGCAGGATTCTTCCTTCGGCGTGGACTTCACTTCTACCTTTGGTTACGGCAACATGGACGACGGAAGTGTAGTCGAGGGCGTTGCCGCCATACAGGCAGCGCCACAGTCATTACTCCAAGTCCATACACCATCTCCACAGACGGGAGGCCCCCAATCCGGTACCAGAAGTACCACGTTCGCGGGTATCACCATATCCGCTGCGTGTTCGGACGCCGCCACAAGTTGGTGTCTCCTCATCGCCACCTCGCAGCGCAGGGTCGCGGACGCAAGAAACACGACCACCTCTTGCTCGGAGACACCACGTCAGTCTAGCTGTGATGTTCGTCAGCAAGATCCGTACATCTCGTCCAGCAGCGTTGTGCTCGACCGTCGGGATCACCCCTTTCAGTTGTCGAACCCACAGCTCATGGGTCGATTCGCTGGGGTGCTTCCGTCTCAACTTGAACTTGAACTGAGCGATATCTCTGCCCATGATGTCCAATGTCTCCCGTGGGCCCCCGATTACTTCTCGGCCGTACTCTGTGTCATCTAAGTCTCTCGACGACTTGATTAATGGCACCACGACCTCATCGGGCAGTTTTGCCATCGAATTGTACAAGTCCAACCTGATACCGGCTGGCATCATGAAGTCGGTACCCAAGCTCAGGTCGACTCCGGCATGATGAGGCATGATTCACACCTTAATTTCGTAAACTACTCCCCACCCCAGCGTAATCTTAACGATTGCGCGAGAGGTGGTCGCCACCTATGACTTGGCGATTCGTTGGACATCGATCTTCATATGTCGTCGTTGGTTAGTCGCTTCAGTCGCAACTTCCTAGCGAACGCTTCGGTCACCACCGACACGTTTGCCCCGGTGTCCAACAAGATCTTTGTCCGTTCGTCATCCACAGCTCCCATCACTAGAGCTCGCATTATCACTCGGCGATCGAATTTCCTTGATGACCACCACCCCAATCGCTCACCAGGGAGCAACTTCCATATCTTGGCTTGACCTAAGATCATCGATCGCTGAGCTCCGTCCATACTTCCAATCGCTCGGTCTTCATCTTCGTTCTACTCGCCGAGCCCGCTAATCTCGTCCTATCCACTTGTCCACTCTCTTCATCACTCTCACTCTCACTCCACTCGTCGGGCCGTTCCGATTTCCCAACAAAACAAACACGTAGTTCGCTTCGACTGCTGGTTCTGCTGACTGTGACAGCCCGTTGTTGTCCAACTCAGTCATGGTTGGCGATCCCACTAGTTTAAATGGCTCGACGAGTAGATGTACTGAAGATCGTCCGGGACAATGGACTTGTCGACTGACGTCTTAACGAACTTGGCGGGTTTCTCAAAGCGTCGGAAGAGTTCGCACTGGCCTATTTCGTGTACTTGCTTGCAGAACTTGCAGCGTCGGCGACAAAAGTGTGCATCGTGACCTGCTTCTTCGCAAGCTCCACACGGACCGTATGTCTTCCGCTCTCGAGACCCGTCTCGGCGATTAGCTTGTCCTTTGGGGTTCGACGAGTTCTACTGGGATCGGTTGAAGTCTCCAGTCGTATTACCGGCGTCGATGGAGTCCGAGTCTTCTTCAGAGTCTTGGTCGAGAACCTCGCTTGCGCCGCTTTCTCCATTCGACGAGTCATCGAGGTTGGTGTTTGCAGTAGCTCGGTGAGTGTCAAGTGCTGTCCACAGGTCGTCGATCGACGCATCTGTCAGCGTAACTCGGCGACTGCTGTCTTCAACCTGCCGACTACGGCGTTAATCCTGCTGTTTCTTGGAGTCGACTCGGCGATTTTGTTCTCCCTTCTTTTCAGCTCGTTTGGCGTCTTTGCTGCGGCTTGTGCTCAGACGATCGCGTTGTTTCTTGCGCTTTGCTCCGAGCAATCGCTGATTGATCACCTTCTCGACCTTCGTATTGTGAATTCCGTCCAAATTTGCAGATCTTGGGCGGTTCGCCACATACAAATTACAAGTAATTTGCGAAGTCGTTCATAGCAGCACAAGTGTCACAGTAAGTACGAATCGGACTTAGTGTGAATTCGGCAGTCAGATTTGGGGGCACTGGACGCCACCTAAAACGAGTTTATACTGGGAATCCCCGCTGACCACGTCGAACATTTCCTGCTTAATTGCGGAGACGACGACATCATGGATCTGTTGTACCCACAACGACTCGGCGATATTATTGTGGGTTTACTCAAAACTGCATTGGGCGATTGGTTGAATCTCCGGCGGTGAAACCGCCATGCAATGGGGTTGAGCAAGGCATTTTAGCCAATAAGACCACGTCTGAACTTTGTGAATGTATCCATGACCATCACTCACCAATTCGGAGACTTGCTTCAACTTGCACAAGTCAACCCGCCAAGGATGCAGCACGAGCTGCTCGCTTCAGAGCTGGTGGGCCTCTTCCACTCGCACCTCAACGCCGTCGACGTCTCCACCGCAGACCAATGGGCGAGTCGCATCCACTCGGCGTTCTACGGGTCCCAGTCCACGCGAGGCAGCAACAAGTTCCTGGCGCTGGAGGAGACGCTGACTCAAGTGTTCACACGTCTCAGCAGGGGAGCCAATGCACAAGTCTTTTGGGAATTTGCAGTGCAAGTGGTGCTGCTCCTGGCTCGAGAACCGACGGTCGCTGTCTCTGACGCAGAGACCTGCAAGTCTGAGGCCTCTAAGAAACCCACAAGAAAGCGACAGCCCAACGCTCCGCTGGCGTTTCTGGCGGTGAACGCGTTGAGGAAAATTGTCAGTTTGAATGAAAGCGGGGAACAGAAAAAGTTCAGTTTACTGCAAGGGAGACAGAATGAGGAGCTGCGGACGTTCTGCAGGACAGGACTGGGCCACGATGCAATCGTTGTACGAGGATAATTAGTGTGGTCTTGGATCTGGTTCGTGAAATGCTGATTCATACTGTGTTGACTGTGGTTGCAGGACCAGAAGCTGCTGGTAGAGCTGGTGGGGATTTTCCAGATCACGGACGTTGATTCGGATCTTGTGCGCAAGGCGCTGGACCAATTGCTTGCGTCCAAAAGCCACGCAGCGCTGATCAAGTTGTGTGAGACGTTTGCTGGCATGGACTGGCCCTTTGAGAGCATTGTGAAGAACATGGTGCAGGCGAAAGATTGGACGTCGGCAGAACTTCTTGTGAGAACGTTTGAGGGTGACGGTGACACAGGTAGGAAGGATCATGAGTCGTTTGCTTATGATCGCAGCCCATTGACAGTGGTCTGACAAACCTGTTCCAGCACTTTCGGAAATCTTGATCGATACAACAATTCATCTCGGAGATTTCAAACGGGTGCGCAAAGAGGCTATCATCTCAATGTGCATTAGAATTCTCACGAGCGTCGTTTGTCGTTGTTAGGCGCATCGGTTTGTGCTAAACTACAATCTCCAGCAGCAATATCCAGACATTGGTACGTGCTTTAGATATTGTGTGCCTGACTTGCTGCTGCGTGCTTGCCCGTTACTCATAAGTACCCCGGTGTCTGGTGATGATAGATGTACTCTACAGCCGTGACGGTCTCATGCGACTAATTGACACACAGCGCTGGCAGCTAGCACTTTCCTTTGCTGGACATGATATTACTCTGCATAAAGTGCTACTGGAGCAAATGTATGCTACCGGGGAGCTAGCACATGCCGCACAATTACTCAAGAAGATGCTGGCTGCGGGGTTCGAGCCAGACATCTCGCAGAATATTCACTGCATTGGGGAAATGTGGACACAGACCAACCTATTACTGAAGACGGAGCGTACCTTATGCTACCGCAGGACAGCAACGTTCTTTTCTGTGACTCGGAGGATACTCTTAGGCAGGTGATGGAGTATTTTTTCGAGACGCGCACCCAGGACCCTCAGCAACTCACCGAGACAGAATTCATAACTCAACGAGTGGTGGGTCTGGATGTAGAATGGAAACCCGTCACGTCGCGATTCAAAACAACGACTGCAGTGGCGAGCATCCTGCAGATAGCCACATTAGATCAAGTGTTCATTGTCGATCTCTTGGCACTTCATGTGAGTTCATGGGGATGATAGTCCTTTTCAGTACCTTGCTAACTGTTTTTGTTTACCTTGTACAGGATAACAATTTCTTGTTCGATAACATTCTTCTACGGCTGCTCACGTCACCCCAGTGGCTCAAACTGGGCTTCAGTTTTGATTCGGACTTGAAAGGTGCATGACAGTACCAAGTGATATGAAGTGTTTTTTGTATCTGAGCATTCGGCTTCCTACGGTAGTTCTGCATCAGACATTTCCGGAGCGCGAAGCATTCACTACTGTTTCGCCATTCCTGGATGTGAGTACTTTAATTTTGCTTTCGTTTCCAATACGACACTGACGCCAGCGTTGCATGTGTAGCTGAATAAATTAGTGCTCAAGTCCGGCGTCCCCGTTGGTACCAACCTATCACAATCGGTCCATCGTATTCTGGGCAAACCATTAGACAAGGTAAGTTATACGACGCGATCGAGGGATGCATTATGCAGGGTATCTGGAGTGGCTCAATTTTGCTCTTGACAGAGAATGCAACTTAGCGATTGGGAGCAGCGGCCACTTTCACCGGATCAGCTGAACTATGCGGCATTGGATGCAGTGTGCCTCGCCCAAGTTGCCACCAAGCTGTAAGGTCATGAAACTATTCGACGTAAATTGATTTTCAGACTCACCTGGAAAATGATATATTTTTATTACCAGCCAAGTTCAAGATGGCTGTGACAGCAGCTTGCTCAGCTGGAGTGAAGTCTGTCAAAATATCGGCAATCTCACCCACCCAATTTTGCTCACTGAAGCCGAAGTGTTGGAAGCTGTCTCCATGCGATTCGCGTATCGAAAAAGCTGGCACTCAAAGTGTATTTCAGAAAACCAAGCACAACATGCGGCACTGCTGGCTGCACCGCACGATATCGCACGAACGTGGAGCGAGCGAAAGACTACCCGAGCGTTTAAACTAGATGGGAACTTCGATATGACCCTGAAGTTCTTGCCGACGGAACAGATCACAGCGATGCTGGAAAACTCAAAGGACGATTTTGACACTCGGGACTTCATCGCTGTGAACAGCATTTGCGTTTTAATCGACGGTAAGCAAATTGTGGGGCACCGACGAAGTTACATAGTGTAACAGAGTTTTGTAACTATTTGTACCAGATGCGCCTTCGGTGGTGTGCATTGATGCCAGTTGCAAGCTCGACATGGCTCAGTTTGCAAGATTCTGTGGTGTTGGGCGTCGCAAGGTTCGACTGGCAACAGCCACCGAGTGCCGCGACGTGTTTGGATTTACACCAGGTACGGTGGCACCCTTTGGGCATAAGGCGTGGATATCACCGAGCTCTGCCAACGAGACTGCACAACCACAGCAAATTGAGGTTTACGCAGACTCGCGCTTGCAAAACACGCAATACCTTGCAGCAGGATCGGGATCAGAAGATGAAGTGATTTGGGTCGAGTCACGGGCGTTCTTCGCTTTGATCACCATCACACTGGTTAGCAACATCTCGATTCCGCGCGATTCCTCACGTTCGTTCTCTCCGAAGTCTGGGTCCAATACCAATGATAGGGATGTAACCATTGCCGCTGCCACCGACAAGGAGCCCAAAATCCTTGAAAATAAGTTTTTAGCAGACTCAATGGTGACCCAGGTAGGACGCTGGCTGCGTACAATTGGAGTTGATGTGGTCGCCTGGAATCCTGACGATACCAAACCAACTCGAGGCAAGGACCCAAAAGCAGAATGCTAGCGTACGCCACCAAGCATAACCGAATCGTTTTAACTCGATACGAGCCTTCCAAGCCGCCGCAATGCCGGCGCCTGCTTTGTGCTGTCGGATGATGAGTGTTACAAGCAGTTTCGAGAAGTCAAAGTGCAGTTTGGACTACTGAGCCATTTGCACTCGATCGTCCCGGTGCGCACGCTGTAATTCGGACAGATTCTCACCCATCAACGCTGCATCGGCGCGAATGAAGTTGTCGGAGCGGCTCCGCAACAAAGTCCCGAATTGCGTCACTAAATTCTGGACTTGTATAGGCTGCGGACGAATCTACTGGGAAGGTCCCAAGTACACCCCTTCAATGAATTCTGGCGTTAAGCCAAGCCCGGACGGCCAAGTTGTCTATCGACCTGTCCCGAGAAATCGCGTCGCCGGAGACCGCCATGACCAACGTCATCTCCCGGACCCCTGCCGTGAAACCACAAGAGAAGAAAAGAGTGTAAGCTTGGTTAACTACAATCATTTCTTGTTACTGCTGTTGCGGCGTCGTTGTCTTGCTAGAGTTTATCGTTCTTCTTCAAACCAGCAACTTCTTCCTCATCCTCTTGCACGCAACTTATTCGCCAACTGCTGCTGCATGTCTATCGTCATCGAGGTCACAACTACAAGTATAATACACGCAGTAGAAAATAACTTCGCAAATGTTATGGGCCGATCACAGCATGGGTGACAGCAGACATTTATTTTCTTTGGATCCACCACTTTCAGCCTGAACAATGATGCTATGCAGACATCTCAGCAAGATATTTGTACCGTATCTGTGACCAGAATAACGATCACCGCTGCCCGCATCGAGCTAGGTTGTGTCGGTCAGATAAACCTTGAGATTGATATCAGCCATAGAGTTGCATAACGGCAGAAAATTACGAGCCCAGTCTTGAACCAACAATTTTCAAGTGTGACTCAAAGAGCTGCAGATTCTCGGCCTTCAATGACATGCGATCCACGCATTGCCGCTGGGTTGCAAAAATTATAATCTCTTGTTGAAAAATGCTCAGTCCGCGCATAAGTTCACTTAATGACAAAAAGTAAATCGTGCGGGTGACCAATTCGTCACCGGGTGGATTCGTGAGTACAAACTGTGGTGACGTGCGAGTGCTGGTGGTCCGATAAATACCCAACGTCATGGTATCCTATCAAACAACAAACGGTAAGCAGAACATTCACCAAGTGGACCGTAGACCAAGCAGAAGCAACAGTACCTCATTGTGCAGTAGTCCTTCAACAAGCAGCGCATAAGGACGAAAGTGGTATCGCTCCGGTGCTGGAATCTGTGTTAATCGATGCCGCGATCTTTGCACTCGGTTTGGCATCTTCATGCTCATATTACCACTGATCACAAGTTGGGTCACCATCTCGATCATAAGTTGTTGGTTTGAGCAAGACCCCATTAGTGCGTCCATAAAATTGGAGAAGTAAATGTGGCCTGATGTGAACAATGGGCTGAAGAACGAACTGTCGAAAAACTTGACGTCTTTGAGCAGGTCGCGTTGGCGTGGATCGTTCGCCGCAGCCTTTGCATCGAACAAGGAGCCGCTCCGGTCGATAAGAAATTTGACGTTGCTCGGGCGAATCATCTCGGCGACGATGAATGGCATGGACCTCGTCTCATTGATACCATTGATTTGCAGTCGAGATACTTCGTTCTGCAGCGCCTCGCTTATGAATCGATGCGTGGTGATAGCGTCGACATCTGCCATGTTCTCGTCCATCGTCTCTTGGTCGTTCTCAGCATCCAAACTGCTAGTATCCTCTATTCCACAGTACGACATAATCAAAATACTACGCGCATGAAACATCCGCGCCATGTGAAAGACATGCATACTAAGCGGTGAGCCGCGCACGAAGTATAAGCGTTCATGCAGGTGATGGGCCATGAGATCCTTTTCCGTCAAGTTTCGCTGCGTGATGAAAACTATACCAGACGCCTGCTCGTTCAGATCCGACAGGTTGGAGAGAAATTCTTCGTAGTTACTAGGCGTCCCGCAGATCACGTAGTGATCGCTCATAGTGACCGGAGGTATGTCACGACGGAAGCACAGAGACAAATGTCGGACGCGCGATTTCAAGTTCCCGCTGGTAGCTACCGACGGTCGTTGTAATGGAGCAGGCTCCCAGTCCCTAGCATGATAGTCGTCTTCTTGATCGGCGAAAATCTCAGAAAATTGTCGTGCTGCTAAAATTTCACTGAGCGGTGGGCCGACTAAAGGGCTGAGGGTACTGCTGTTTGAAGTGGTGTGGTTTGTCGCCACTGGTTCGCGATCTACAGGTACGTGAAGGTCTCCAACACTGGGACTTGGTGTTGGGCCTGGTGTTTGACCGGACGTGGTTTTGTCGCTTGTTTGCTTGCTCGACGAAGATTCTGTGATGCTGCTATGCGTACTTCGCTCCCTAGCACTCCTGGCACTCCGAGCACTTAACGGCATTCGACTTGACAAGGGCTTGATGACCGGGTCTTTCTGATGACCGCGTGGTGTTGTAGCCTTTAATATAAGCTCGGCAGGAGTCAATGCAATGACTGGTATCGAAGGTCTCGGGAGTTTGTGGCTGGACGATTCTGGTGTGTCAGAAGGGTTTCCCAACGAATAATTCTCGTCCGGCGTGATATGGGCTGAATCCGTGTGAGTTGGAGAGAAGCGCCGAGCATCCAGGCGGTTATCGTCTGGAGGATTTAGAGTTGGGTTGTCTTCACTTCCAAACATAGGCTCACTCCGCTCATCTTCCTCTCTGTCCACCGGGGCGATCTTGTCCAGTGTGCGAGAGGAAAATACACTCATTCGAAAGCTTCTACCAGATACCAGTCGCTTCGTATTCATTCTTGCAAGCATTTTATCTGGCGTTGAGCTGGTTCTTCGATCTCGACCGAATCCCACGGACACCCGCCGTGCAAAGGGTATCTTGTGTTCAATCGCGGCACTCAGCAGGGTTGCCACAGTTCTGATGTTGCGATTAGCGCTCACACCCATAGATGCCGGGGCAATGTCAGGGTGTCGCGCGAAAACAGCAGGGGTCATCTTCTCGATTTTGTTTGCGACGTCGTTGCCTCGGCTGATGAAGAAGATACTTAAGAAATTTGCATCTGAGAGCTGCTCGTCAACAGGATAAACGGTGGTTGTGTCCTCGATAGTTCGAAGACCGACGACTGGAACACCAAATTCGCGATATAACAACACCGCGAGGGCGCGATATGAAGACATACTCAAAAGAAATTGAGGCAGGGCGGCCTCACATATCTTCTGTTCGCACCCTGATAGATAGTCCGACAGCCAATATCCTCTATGACAGCAATTTTAATTGACAGCACAGGTTAGCCCAGTTGTCAGTTGTCCTATAGGAGTCCAGTATTCGAGAAGCGTACCTGCACTCCTCTGTATGGGTAAACTTTTGGATGAGGTTCCCAAGGAAAGGATTGAGTCCTTTAATCCACAAGCATTTCCCGAAAATGCCAACTTGAGCTGCTCCAAGCAAATCACAGCAGTGGCTCCAGAAATATGGAAGTGGCGGGTGTTATCAAACTTGGAAACTTGGACGTGAAGGGGGCTGTTAACATTGACAAAAGTTTCGTTAGATTACCAGAGCATAATAAATGCGACAAGATAAAAGTCTCCGTACCATGTCGGTTGTTTTTGCGAACCGAGCACGTGATGAGGTTGGCAGCCGTGTCGTTTTGGTCCAGTGCTCCACTATGTTTTTTACCATGACAAAGCAAAAGTCTGCAGTTGGAGCTGCGGCACGTTGGAGATCTGCACCAACCATGGCGGAACCTTGAAGGTAGATCACTCGCTGTTCGTAGTCTGGGTGGAGGAGAACTCTCCTTAAGTCATTAGATGGCAAGGTAGGCGCAAGGATGACTACCTTTCGGCGAGTTCGACGCTCTTCATCTTTGTGTAGCCAATTGTGCAGAAAGAAGAGCAAAGCACCGTTCTCCACTTCGCCACAGAGTAATACGTGCTGCGTACTTCTATCTGGTACGTATTTTTTATCAAATGCCGTCTGCGTTACCACAACAATCGAGTCAGAAGAAGACACAAGAGTACACTTACTGTGAAGCACGCACCTCACGACTGAGAATGTAGGAATAACCGCTGATTTGCGTAGGGATCAACCCTCCAGCAAAAAGATTAGCTCGACATCGAATGCCTTGCCTAAACTTGTTTTTGGCGCGACATCTCCAAACCTAAAAATCAAAGAATCATCAATCAGCGTCTGGTCATCAGCGTTTATCTTGATTATACACTCCGTACCCGACTGTTGCAATAGTGATACATACGAAATAAATGGAGTCTAAGAACGTCATGTCCTGGCAATTCTCGCCTGAAATCTGTGTTTCCTTGAACGCTGGGTCGCAATACTCGATAGTCTAAGATAACCAGCAGCATCAACAATTTCAATGAACACATTCCGAAAAAATGAAATAAAGCGCCTTACCTGCATAAAGATGCCTCCGCAAATAATAATGCATGCGATAGTCAAGCAGATCAGTAGACCTTGCCGCACTTTAGCTGTCTTCGCAAGACGCAAAAGCCGATAAAACTGCAGTAATCGCGTCACTCGTAGCATCATGAGTAAGCGGAATGCATAGGTATTTGGCGCCGTATCTGTTGTCCCCGTAATAAACTCCACCAGTAGTGGCAGTACACAGATCATCTCCACCACCGAAAGCCAGTGGAACAAGAAACTTCTGCGATTGCTTGCTGAATAAAATCTATCGCCATCAACAGTTCACCAGCAGATTAGAGGTTGATACGAGAAATTATGCTAGTATCAGACGCCGCCAAACATACCTTAGACCGAGATTGCCTAGCGTCGCTAACAGATTAATTGTGTCAATTACGAGGTACCCAGTAGTAAAATTGGTGTTGGGGTTCTTCCAGTTTAGCTTCATAATGGAAAGCACCATTATTGAACTGCAAGACAAGCCAGCAGAGTTAGCACGGTATTATCCACAATTCCCCTGTTCAACGACGTTCTCACCTCAGCAGACACTGTACAACGTCTAGAAAATGCCGACTTCGGAGTCATGTAAATTTCTCTCAATCCATTGCCGCCTGCTTTCTCCCTTCATCCTCCGCTTGATAGTTCTTCGCATTCGTTTGACGAATCGCCGCAGTAGATCCTGTACTACTGGCGGCTTCCATTTGTGAGCCGAGTGCATCATGGTCCGCATGGACGGCTGTATCGGGACGACGCTGGACGCTCTGCTCTTCCTCTTCAGGGGCCAAGAGAAAGATGACTCGATCGAAACATGCACAAGGGCGACCGGGCCCTTCGATCGCAGCAAGAAATCACGAGATAGAGGGCGAGAAATCTCGACAGCTTCGAGAGAGCAGACCGGCTCAAGGCGATGCGAGCGCTCTCAAGTGACTTGGCTCGACTTGCCTACCTGTGTTACAAGGTCCACAAATTCTATCGCTAGACGTCAACGGGCGTGCTGCATATGTCCGCTCCCCATTTATAGCCGGCGGTTGAACCACCTAAAGACGGAGGCCAAAATTGTCAATTCCTCCATTAGTGCACGTGTTGCTGCGGAACTAATGCATCGATATATTTAGTGACAGACTGCCAGTAATGGAGACGACGGCGTGCACCTACCTGGTGTCAGGGCAAAAAGTTTTCACACGTCCTTCGGAGTCGTCTTGGCCCCTTCCGTAGCGTCCTCGATGGTCTTGGGCGCCTTCTCCTTCGACTCGTCCGTAGCCGCCATCTTGGCCTGCTGCAGCGCACCTGTCACGTACTCCACCGAGCTGTTGACGAGCACGACGCCCTTGTTCACGAGGTCCGTGCCTATGCCACCCGTCACTTTCTCGTCCACCTTCATGGCCGTGGCCGACACGCCGAGCGCGCGGTCCAGATCCGACACCTTGCCTGCCACAGCTCCTACAACCCCAGAGACCGTGCCCACGACGCCGTAGCGGCCATCCAGCTCCTCGGCCTTGCCCACGACGCCGCCCGCGACCACGTAGGCGCCGTATCCGGCGCTGAAGAGCGTGTCCTTGAGCGACTCAAAGCTCGAACTGCTGCGCTCGCGCGTGGCCACGACAATGTGCTCGATGGACGTGGACACGGAGCTCACGCCGCCCTTGACCGAGTGCACGGAGCTCGAGACGCCGGCGCGGAACTTGTCGTCGTAGCTTCGACCGCGCTCCTTGAGGCCGTCCAGTGCCGCCTGCACCTTGCTGAACGAAGCTTTGGCCACGTCCACGACGGGTGCCGACGAGCTCTTGGACTTGTCCTTGAGGGTCTCGCCCAGCTCCTTGAGCTCGTCCACCGACTTGTGCGTGCGCTCGATGGCCGCCTGCAGGGGAACTGGCCGTCTCAGACACGCCAAAGTGCGCGTCGTACTCGGCCAACTTAGTCTTGAGCTGGAGACACACAACAGAAAGAGAATCAGATAGGGACGCGCTTGAGACGGGGTTGGATGCTGCGTACCGAGGCCAGATACGTCTTGGTCTCTTCTGTGCCCTTGTGGATCTGCTCCTGCAGCTTCTCGACCTCTTGCGGGTCACTGGATGCCATCGTTGAACTGCTTCTCTTGCTTGGAAATGGAGAAATGATCGCCTTTTCTTGAGAGACTTTTTGAACGAAAATCAGACCAAAAACTATCAGATCACTTATCCGGAGTTGGAAACAGGAAGCTACGCTTGATTGACTTCTTTTCCGGTTATCCGGATTGAACTTACCACCGTATTTGATGCTCACAAAACAGATCGCTGCAAAAAAGGAAAAAGCGTGCCGTTTTTTATTCATACCGTCGCAAAACCGGTATTTATAGTCCCCATCAATCTTGGCGCCAATCGCCATCGGATCGACAATGGCGGACGTGGAGATGAAGGACGCGCCTGCGTTCGAGGGCATCTCGAGTCGCAATCGCTCGACCGAGTCGTGGCCGTGGGTGGAGAAGTACCGCCCGTCGAGTCTGGACGACCTCATCGCGCACCAGGAGATCATCTCGACGCTCAACCGCCTCATCGACGCGCAGAAGCTGCCGCACTTGCTGTTCTACGGACCCCGGGCACGGGCAAGACGTCCATGATGATCGCGGCGGCGCGGCGGCTGTACGGCAAGAACTACGGGTCCATGGTGCTGGAGCTCAATGCGTCCGACGACCGCGGCATCGACGTGGTGCGCAACCAGATCAAGGAGTTCGCAGGCACCAAGAAGCTCTTCAGCCAGGGCGTCAAGCTCATCATCCTGGACGAGGCCGACTCGATGACCAACGACGCGCAGTTCTCGCTGCGCCGCGTCATCGAGAAGTACACGAAGAACGCGCGCTTCTGCCTCATCTGCAACTACGTGAGCAAGATCATCCCGGCGCTGCAGTCGCGGTGCACGCGCTTCCGCTTCGCACCGCTCAACGAGAGCCAAGTGGGCGGCCGCGTCAAGCACATCGCAGAGCTCGAGAAGTAGGCTGTCACTACGCTACTTCTACTGTTGTGTACGCTAGACTAACTGACTGCTGCTGCTAGGCTGAACATGACGGAGGACGGTTTCAAGGCCATTCTGCGACTCGGACAGGGTGACATGCGGCGCATCCTCAACATCCTACAGGCCACGTCCATGGCCCACGACGTCGTGAACGAAGCCAACGTGTATCTGTGCACGGGCAACCCGCTGCCCAAGGACATTGAGTCCGTGACCCAGTGGCTCTTCAACGAGAGCTTCTCGACGGCCGTGCGCAAGTGCGCCGAGATGCAGAAGGTCAAGGGCTACGCCACAAGCGACATCCTGCAGGACGTGTACCGCTACACCACGGGGCTGGAGCTGCCGCCGCAGTGCCGCATGTATTTATACGATGAGCTGGCCAAGCTTGAGCATCGCCTGTCGAACGGCACCACGGAAGAGCTTCAGCTGGCCTCGCTGGTTGCCGTCTTCGCTATCGCGCGAGAGCAAATGTCTGGTGCGGTTGCTGCCTCGACGGGCGCCTAGAAACCTGCACACTTGCTAAACAGTTAGAGGAAAGAGCAAACAAGTTGCCGAAATCAAAGCTACATGCATTTCTCTTTCTTTGGGCAGCAGCCGCTGGCGCTAAGCCGAGACGTCTGACGCCGAGCAGCAACACACAAGGCATCCGGCACACCCATCAACGACGATGAAGAAATGATGCGAAGCGCCTGGTGTAGTGGCAAGTAACTCGAGGCTCGCATCAGCAGCCACGCTCCTGTCTATCCTGCATCGAAGTACCACCAATCTTTGCGGGCACGCTTGCTCCTCGTCTTCGCGATGTTTTACCGCGTATTTCTCAGACTGGAGTTGCTTACTTCTCAAGCGCCAGCACCTTGCCGATGGCAATCGTCTTTCCCTCGTCACGAAGAGTGAGGCGGCCGAGCTGCGGCATGTTCTCAAAGGTCTCGATCGTGATGCTCTGCTCCACCTCAATCCGGCAGATAACCGCCTGGCCCTGCTTAATGAAGGTCACGTGCTTCTTCACCGGCTTGCCCGTCTTGGGGTCGATGGGACGCAGCAGCTTCGCGACTGTGCACTCCTGCGCAACAGTGTGGATGTGCAGGATGCACTTGTAACCGGCAGTCATCAGCGGGCGGTGCTCCAGCGTGTCAATGAGAGCGATTTGCGCAGCAAACGCGTGAATGGCGCGGGCAGGGTCTCCTCTTTCATGCCACAGAGTACGAAGCCCTTCTGGACCTCGTCAAGGCCGCAAGACAGACGGATCGTCACGTTCTCACCGGGTTTGGCCGTGCGCACTGGGAGATCGTTAATATATACTTGGTTCACAATCACCGTGGTGCTCGTGGGCATGAGCACCATCTTCTGGCCAGTCCTGAGGACTCCCGACTCCACCTTGCCCAGAGCAATGGTGCCACGTTCCGCGTAGCGGTCCAGAATCGGTACACGCGTAGGTCCGTCTGGGTTACGGTCGGCAATGTGCATGGTGTCCATGTGGTTGATGAGCGACTCACCCTCGTACCACGGAGCCTTGGCCTTGTCGACGCGCACCTTCACGTTGTCGCCCTGCAGTCCGGACACGGGGATGAATGTAACGTCACGCTTGACAGCGAAGCCGCACGTGCGGAGGAACGGGCGCAGCTTGCCGACGCACTCGTCGAAACGCTCCTGGCCCCAGTTCGCCTCGTCCATCTTGTTGATCACGACAATGAGCTTGTTGATGCCCAGCGTCTTGGCGAGCATCGCGTGCTCACGCGTCTGTCCACCGCGCTCGAAGCCCGTTTCGAACTCGCCCTTCCGGGCCGAAATCACGAGGATGCCAACGTCGGCCTGCGACGCGCCCTGGATCATATTGGGCACGTAGTTCTTGTGTCCGGGGCGTCCAGGATCGTGAAGCGGCGGGTCTCCGTCTCGAAGTGGGCGCGTCCGACCTCCACCGTCTTGCCCTTGGCGCGCTCCTCCTCGCCCGTGTCCATGATGTAGGCCAGAAACCAACTGTCGCGGTGGCGCTGCTTGGCCTCGCGCTCGTAGCGCTCAATGGTGCGCTTGTCCACCATGTCCATGAGGAACAGCAGGTTGCCAGACAGTGTCGACTTGCCGGCGTCCACGTGGCCAATGAGGACGACGTTCAGGTGCTCGCGCGGGTCCTCGTCGCCGACCTCCTCGTCCACCTGCTCCTCGAAAGTGTCCTCCTCCTCCTCTTCGGCCTCCACAGTCTTCACCGCCTCCTTCTTCTCCTCCACGACCAACTGCTCGACCTTCTCCTCGAGCGCCGCCACGGGCTCAGCAGGAGGCGCAGGGCTTCAGCCACAGGCTCCGGGGCAGGTGGCGCAGGTGACGCAGCACCTAGAACAGCAGCCTTCTTGGGCACGGGCATAGCCACGTCGAAGGCGCGCGTCGGAGCGGGCGCTGGGGGCGGCGGCGTGAAGGACGCGGGCGGCGTCCACGTGGAGGCGCCGACGTTGAAGGAGAACTCCTTGGCCGAGGCGCTGAGCGCATTCTTGGCTGGAGAGGAGACGCATATACAGCAGGGTTAGCGAACGAGGGTACACTACATGTAGGTTACACTGCGCTACGTACGGGGTTGCTTCCGTCCATCTTGCCTCGGAGATTCACTAAAGAGTGACGCGAGCTGCTGGCTGTTGCGCCGCTTCGGATAAGTGCGAATCCTGACCGCAGAAGCTCAGTCAAGTATCTACGCACCACATTTTTCTCCTTAAACGGAGACAGAATTTAACTTAATCGGAGTGTCAGAGTAGGCGGTTCAGACAGAACCGTAACCGTAACCGTATTTGGTGTGCGGCCACACCACCACCAGACAGCATTCCGCATTTTGGCGCATCATGGGTCCGAGCCACGAGTTGCTGCCGCGCGCGGCGAGGACTTCCGCAAGCAGGAATACTGGGACCAGTTCTTCCAGCGGCGAGGCGAGAAGGCCTTCGAGTGGTACGGAGACTACGCGTCACTGCGCAAGGGGCTGCAGGCGCTGCTGGGGCTGCCCGATGACGCGCCAACGTCTCTGCTGCGTCGTCTCAAGGCCCAAGTGCGCGTACTGGTCGTGGGCTGCGGAAACTCGGCGCTGAGTGGGGACCTGGCGGCCGACGGCTTCTCGCAGCTACTGAGCGTGGACTTCAGTGAGCGCGTCATCGACGAGATGCGCCGCAAGCTGCCGACGCTGCGCTGGGAGGTGATGGACATGACGCACATGCAGTCGCTAGAGGACGGCAGCTTCGACCTGGTGCTGGACAAGGGCGCGCTGGACGCGCTCATGGCGGAGGACTCGGAGGAGGTGCGACAGGACGCCACCAGGATGCTGCAGGAGGTGCGGCGCGTGCTGGCGCCTGGAGGTCGCTACTGCTGCGTCACCATGGCGCAGGATTTCATCCTGCAGCATCTGCTCGGCTTCTTCAGCGCGCAGGACGACACGAGCTGGAAAGTGGGCGTGCAGGAGCTGCCGCGTGACGCGCGCAAGCCCTTCGCGCCGTTTCTTGCGGCGGCACTCAAGTGTCCCAAGGCGGACGGCAAGGCGGCCAGGACGGCGCAGTACAACAGCAAGCAGTTTGTGAGCGATGTAGGTGAGGCGCGCCAGCGCTGGCTGACCCACGAGGTGGAGGCCACGCAGTGGTTCGCTATGACGCAGGCCGCGCTGCGCCAGCTGAAGGTCGGACGACAGGAGATCGTTGAGCTTATTGCCAACGACGAAAAGGACGGACTGGGGCTTAATGGCAGCGCAGATGGACAGGTGAACCCGCGCTTCACGCTGCGACTCGTGGATTCAGTATGCGTGGACCAAACGGCAGCTGTGCGGTGTTCCTCATCCCGCAGGGCCGCGAGCACGAGTGGATGTTTTCGACCGAGGAAGGAGCCAACGAACTTGCGGCCGGAGCGGGCTTCAGCCGGCTGATTCTCGTTGCGCTTGGTCGTGGTGGCCACGCGTTCGAGAGCACTGCGAAGGTGCAGGAGGAGCTGAACGCCAAGGTGATGGAGCTGGCGCCCGACACGCTCGCTGCCGACGAGAAGATCCCTACCTGACCGTACAAGAAGGCCTGGGCGCACGCAACATTGTGCACCAGGGAACGTCTGAGCTTAGCGGTGCCTTCTTTGTGGAGGAGGTGCAGGAGGATGGCGAAACACTGCGCCGTCTTGTATTCCTTAGCAACACGAACGTTATCCAGAGTGAGGTGAAGCTGCAGGCTCGCGGAGGTGCTATGCCCACTCCCGCTGCTGTTGCTGTTGAAGCCCCTGCTGAAACTGCGAACATGACGCCTGAAGAAGCTGCTGCCGCCGCCAAGAAAAGAAAAACAACAAGAAGAAAAACCAGAAGAAGAAGAAAAAGCCCAGGCAAAGAACGCTGGCGTGGACACGTCTTACTTGGCCTTCGAGTACCACAAGGGCATGGTCGCGGCACTGCATGCGGCCTCGCTGTCTTCCAGAACAGCACCGGATGCTCTGCACCGTACATTGGTCCTGGGTCTCGGTGGTGGCTGCCTGGCGCAGTACCTGCACGACAATGTGCCTGGAATGGATGTAACGGCGTGTGAACTAGATCCCACGATCGTGACGGTGGCCGAGCAGTACTTCGGCTTCCACCAGGATGAGCACATGCGCGTGGTGGTTGCCGATGCATTGAAATACGCGGCCGAGCAGAATACAGTATCCGACAAGCCTAGCTTCGACTCCATCATTGTGGATGTGGATGCGAAACAGCGTGATGTGGGTATGAGCTGCCCCCGTTAGCTTCGTGGAGGATGCGTTCCTAGCGCATGTCCACAGCCTGCTGGTCCCGCGCGGTGTGCTGCTCATTAACGTATCCTGCCGTGACAGCGGATTATACAAGGATATCATTGCTCGGCTACAGCGTGTGTTCGCGGGATCACGCGCAGTGTTGGCGCTGAAACCTAGTGAGCAGGACGTCAACAGTGTCGTCTTTATCCGCAAGGCTGACACGAAGGAGCTCGATGCGAAGATGCTGTTGCAGCAACTGCACGACCAGGGGCGCCGGCGCGGCAAGGCCCAGAACACGCCGCGTTATGTCGATGATGAGCTGCGCGAGCTCATTCGCGACATCAAGATCACCAATTAGACAGCCCACAACACGTGAACCATTTTTCTTACGACTTTTACACCATGGTCTCGAGAGCTACATAGTTCTGTGTCTACTTATCCCACGTACTTGGATATCGAGCAGCTTCGTCTTCCCATTCCGCGCGGAAGGTGTCGAAGCGATACAAGTTGCGCTCAGGTCTCGAGATTTTCAGATCTGTGGCAAGTGAGTAGCCGTCAGTGTTGGCCACCGCTGCAAGCTGTCGGCTGGGCGTGTGGATTGATGTCGTCCGTTTCCTCTCGCTGACGCTGGTACCGCTGCGTCTTGAAGCCGTCGCCGATGACTCGACGTTGTAAAGCTGCACCGTACACCACACCACAGTGAGTGCTAGAACGTTGCCGTGTCGAGGGCTTCGAGATATCCCGACGACTTTCGCTGCCACTGTGCGCTCGCCTACAGCCTCTGCGCCTCCGGTGGAGCTCGTTACGGAATACACCGAAGCCTGCGCCAAGCCCGAACTTGGTCTCGAGAACCTGTCAGCACCCGTGGTGCGGCGCATGAGGCGTTCGCAGAATAGCACGGTGTCTCCTAGAACCAGGTCTCCTTCTTCTGGTCCACATTCAACGGTGAAATAGTCGGCAGCACCTGCAGGTCTCCGGGCTAGTCGAGCGCGACGTTGAGCGTCTTCTTTGCTGGTCGTGCACAATTGCGAGACTGTCGACTGCGCGCTTGCGATCCCATCACTGTTGAGTGCAAACACGCGGAGGCGATAGACCGTCTCGGGTTGCAGATCACGGATGTACGCTAGTGGCTCACGGCCTTCGTACACACGGCGCCATTCGCTGGGGCCATCGTTGGAGCTTGACACTTTTGGTGCCAGTGTCTCAATGCGCTTACAGTCAACACCGTATCGCACTGCACCACCCAGTCCCGGATGCCAGCGAACCAATGCACTATCACAGCCCACATCTACTCGTCCAACACAAGTCGGTGCGCTGGGCGCCGTGCACACTGTTAGTGCCTCACTGAGTGCACTGGATGCATGAGCACCCACGACGCGAAGACGGAAGCAATAACGTGTGTTGGGCTCCATCCCGTTGACAATTGCCGTCGCGTCAGAGCCACGGTAGCATACAAGCCGCATTTGATCAACATTCGAGGACCCTGGTGACTGCATATCCTCTCCGTCTCGACAACCGGAGTCGCGCTTCAACACATAGTGCACGTCAGGCTGTGTCCACCATCTAGCAAACTCAGAGAAGGAGATTTTACCATCCGAGTCAACATCAAACGCTGCCAGGTATGCAGCAAGTCGCTCTGGCGTCGGGGGCACTCCCAGTTCACTCAGCAGTGTTTGGAACTCTGGTAGCTCAAGATACCCACTGCCGTCAACGTCATAACGATCGAATCGTGCCTTGAAGTCGACGGCTCCATCGTCGAGACTCGTTTCCTGTGCCCACTCCTTCAGCAACCGAGACACTTGGTCATCAGAACCGTTCGGGGCTCCCAAAGCTGCGGGTGATAGACTTGGCCGCGCGTTTGCAGCGGTCCAACGTAGCTGTACGACAGCACTCTGAATCGCAGGCTCGAGCGCCGACGAGTTCACAGTCGGCGGTGCAGGTGGAGGCAGGAGTGTGTTCACGACTACCGGTTCGCTGTGCAAGCTAGTTCGGCCCTCAGCATTCACTGCCTGCACGCGGAACTGGTACGTGCTGCCACTGTGGAGGCCTAGGACCTCAAACCTTGGTGCTGCACCGCGATAGATCTCGACATATTCACCTGCAGACTCGTTGGAGCACTGCTTGAGGATGTACCGACACGTTGAAGCGGAAGTGCTGGATTTGCTAGTTCGTTTCGAAGACTGGTGAAGCGAGCGAGAAGATGTCGAGGCACTCAGCGACCGACGTGACCTCTGTGATGGCTTCGAAGAGACTTTAGAGCCTCGAGAACTCCGTGATACCGTATCTGAGAGATCCAAAACGCCATGGAAGAAGCGTAGGAATTCGTCCCATGATATGCTTTCGTTGTCGTCCGTCTCGATGGCGTCGAACACGCTCAACGGTGGAGCTCCTGGTGCCGCATCATTTTCCGTCGTGGTCGCTGCAGCTGTGGTCTGCTGAAGAAAAGCAACGAGCTTGGGCTTACGACGCTCGATTTCCTCCATGAACTCATCACGCGAGATACGACCATTGCCATCGGCATCAGCTTCTCGGAAGACCTCTTCCAATTCTCGTAAGCGCCGGGTGTAGTACGAAGAGCTCTCCCACGCGAGTTTGACACTGTGTGGACCGATCACAATGGCCAGTGGCTCGGGAGGTCTTGCTGGAGCTGTCACGAAATAGGAAAAAGCATAGCTACCAGCACCAAAGCCGTTGAGTGCGCGAACGCGGAAAGCGTATTTGGTATTCGGCGACAGCCCGTCACCGTGAACGAGCCACGAGGCACACCATCGTTGTCGGAGAAGTTTTTGGGTCACGACAAATTTCGTGGTAAGCACTTACACGAAAGTTTGCTGACCCCTCCGCACCAGCAGTCTCAAGCTGGTAAAGGCCGGAGCTCCACCACGTCCAGTTTCAGGTATCTTCCATCGCAAGCGCAGTATTGTGGTCAAGTCCAGCGAGTCATCATTGTCGTCTCGCTCGAGGACAGGGATGCTTGGGGGTTGTCCGGACGTCACGAGCTCACGCAGAACATGCTGTTCACGTGGCACAGCAGACCACAGCTCGAGTTTCTTCAGGAATGGTGCGGCCTGTGTATCATCCCATTGGGCGAATGCACAGCGACGTGGAGCTACACGCCTTACAGCGATCATGTCGCTCTCGGGACAGCATGTGAACCGGCCTCCACTTTGTTCCCGCCTTCGAACATGTCCTGGCAGCTCAGCTCGGCGTCGGTGACTCGAACCTTCGGTGCCAAGCACTAACTGAAAGCCATTCAGCATACCGCATTCATGGCAGACTGTTTCCACATACACACCGAGCTCAGTAACTGTTCCGTATCACCGCGGCACAATGCGCGGCGCTCATCGCCAAGTACAGTCAAGAATGCTTCGAGTTTAAGCCGCGCCGTTCCGCTGACGCCTTGGGTTTCTTCAGGGTCACCAAAAACTCAACAAGCCGCTGGGATTCCTCAGGCTGCGTCACAACTCCAACTCCACGAAGAATTGTTGCTAACTCGCGTCCTGAGACGAAGCCATAGCGTGCTATCAACTTGGCCTCTTCCAAGTCCTCGTCAAGTTCTTCACCATTCTCATCGATGGCATCACCGCGGGCCAAAGCCTGTTTGTGCCTTCGTGTACAGAATTCAACGCATGCTTGGCGGTAGTTCACACCTGACGGGCGATGCAGCAGCTTCAGGAACACATCACGCAACGGTGACGACGCACAATGGACGTCACAGCTAACTGGTGCGAAACTCTCCCAGAGTGCACGACACCGTCCAGCGCCACGAAAGCCTCGGCTCCAACGCACCCACGCGTCTAGCAACGTGCGATCCACTGCCTTGAGCGCTTTACCGATCTCTTCCCAGCGCACCGTTGCTGGCGTTGCTGGCCCTGACCTGAATTCTCCTCGAAGTCGTCTTCGTAGCTGGCATTGTTGTCGATGATCGGATCACCATCCTCGCCCTCCCTCGGTGGTGGGAGGTGCTCCAAGAACTTGACAGCCTTATCTCGCATCGCCTTGTGCGCAACCCAAGCTGCATAGCTTTCACGACTCTGTTCTCGCCGGCGACGATCACCCTCCTGCTTCCCACGCATTACCGGGTTGTTGCGCCGTTCAAAGAGATATCGGTCCTTGGAAAATGGCTTCGAGTCCGGATCATCATCGTCACCTCCATTGTCCTGGTCGAAGTTGTCGCGTAGGACATGGCCTTGCTGAACGAGCAGTTGCTTACTTTTCTCCAGGTCACCACCTCGGCCTTGAAAGCCTTCGCTCATGGCGTGAACGTATTTGAGACCGCTGTTTCGCATCATTTCCGCAGTGGAGCTTGGTGGACGACAAGGTTGCTTGTGACGTACAACACCAGATCCCAGCGAGAAGTCAAACCGAGGTGCTGGGGCATCCCGAACAGTTTTTACCGTCCGTCACTCGCCTCCGGAGCTGGTAGCCGAATGCGCAGGCGGTCCTTGCGACGTACCCACGCGTTGTGTGCTACAATTCCGCCCTCAGCCTTTTCACGGGCCTCATCCTGACGAGCACTATCCACGGCTTCTGCATCTTCTTCCAACCATTGCAACATGCGCCGCACACCAATGCGATTTAAAGCTTGCATCTCCACGACTGATGTGCTTTTACCAGAGTTTTGAGCGCTGTCCGCTGCAGCAGTCAACGTCTTCTGAAGGTATTCAGCTACGCGGAGCTGAGCTTTTGCCAGTACTTCTTGCAAAGCCCAAGGAAGAAAGCGTTCTGCTTCTTTTGGTCGGCTGTGAGCATTCGACGAGCAGCGATCTTGGCTGTATCGCCCTTTTGGGGTTTGGCTGCCGAGTGCCATTTGAGCGTCATGTAGTAAGTCGTGTTGCCGTCTTCCCTTTTGTCTTGATCCATCATCTGCCGCGTGCCTGCAGAAAACTGCCGTGCCTCTTCTTCGGTGAGCGGTACGCGCGAGAACGTGTGGTTCTTCGTGGTCCACTTGACCCAGAGATCTCCAAGTGAGCGCACAGGACACGAGCAGGGTCGCTGAAGCTTTACACCTTCATTCGATTCCTGTACGCTGCACTGAGCCAACACGGTCTGTGCCATTCGGAAAGCCGCCGTCGTGATGCGGATATTTGTGCCATCGTCCAGACTCAGACTCTGACCTTCACCGCGTCGCACAAGCAACCCGGCAAGCTCCAGCATGCATTTTGTGCGGTCCGAAGGCTCGCTAACTGCTGCTTCATACGGTTCCAGCGCTGCTATCATCTTGGGGGATATCGCACCTGGGGTCGTCCCGACACAACGTCGGCAAAGGGTACATTTTCGTGCGGGGCACTGGCAGCGCGTGCGTTGCCTAACGACGGAATGTGCTGGTTCACGACACACGCCGGGGCAGTCGCATGCCGATGTCTTGCCCGTCTTGAGTTGACAGTCAGTAGCTGCCAGCGCTACAGCTACTTCCAACCAAGACTCCTCACTGGTAGCTCGTGTTGTATCCAGCTGCGCTAATGCTCGCGCCATGCGCTCATACTTGTCCTTCCGTGCCACCCACACGTCGAACTGCACCTTGCTACCCTGAGACTTGCTACTTGCACCTTTGGACTCCTGAGGTTCCATAGCACCTCGCTTCGTTTTGCCTTCAGCTTTAGCAGTCGCAGCCTCGAGCTCACGGTCTTCGTCGCCAAACGCATTGTTCTCGTACAGGTCATCAATGCAATCATCTCTCGTGGATGAAGGAGGCCGTCTAAGCATTTGTTTGCTGGTCTGCTTTCCTGCTGCCATTTGATCTTGGAGTCTGCAGACACAGACGAATAAGTAAACCGACACACCGCAGCCGACCGAATCGACAATGATATCCATGCCATCTGCGGAAGAGAGTGGGATTACACGAAACGAACCGCTGGCATGAGATCCATCCGTGGCTTGAAAATAGCAAATTGCCGATCACACCGAGCTTCCCATGCTCCCGTGTGCCGTGCCAATAGCCTCGCCAATCCAGTTTCAGTGGGTCTTGATATATTTACGTCGATGAGGGCGCTAAATGCCCGTCGACTTCCTCAGCGGGCTCCGACTCGTCACTTCCATCTTCCTCTTCCTTATCACTACCTTCCTCATCGCTGCCCTCGCCTCCCTGGAAGAGGATCTCGCACACGCGCTCGTCCACCACCCACTCGTCCTCGTGCGTAGGCAGCGCCAACAAGAAGCCAACGACATCCACGGGGTCCAGTTCCTCTTCGTCCGCTCCCATCCACGCGCCGATATCCGCCAGCACCTCGTTGTCAAAGCGGAAACCAATCATCTCCTCGCCAAAAGTCTCTTTCTCCTTCTCTTCCTTCTCGCTCTTCTCGTCTTCGTCATCCGACGGCAACTGCTGCTGGTCCTCATAGTAACTCTTGGGGTACGTGTGCTCGCACGCCATCTCAAAGTGCAGCAGTTCTCTGGGCGAGGCGTCATCGTCTCCAAAGCCACCACGACCGAAAACTTGACGAGCGTCTCCTCCTGTCCCTCCTCCTCTGCCTCCTGTCTCGCTCGCTCGAACCTGTACTTGGTGACCATCGGGCCCTTGTCCTGCGTCTTGCCAGTCGCCGATTTCTTGCGCTTCTTGCTCGGCTGCTTGCTGCTCTTCTGCTCGAGCGTCCAGCGCACGTCCGTGCCCATGACCACGTTGCGTTTGGCGTCGTAGTCGCAGCTGCAACCGTCCACCGTAAGGCGCTCAGCCAGCGTCTTGAACACGGGCGACTGCGACGTGACGCCCTGGATCAGGTCCATGGACACCGGGTGCTTCATAAGGTGCTCGCGGATGCGTGTGGTCTCGAAGGCCAGACGCGCCTGTGCACTCAGAGCGCGCAGCACGTCCAGACGCAGGGCCAAGTCGCTGCCTTCAAAGTGCTCCACGACGCGCTCAATGGCCGCGTCCACATCCGCTGCGATGCTGCTGCCGCGACGGTCGTACGCTCCGGTCGCCATGGTCTCCGCTAATTGACACACTGACGTACTTGGGCAGCCACTGAGCAGCTACCGCGGACTTTATAGAGTGAAATGGTAGGTTTTATGCAACCATTTGATACAAACGGGTGTTATTGTGCGGACTTTGTAGGAAGACTGTTACCACCAGTCGTCCGCGACTCCATAACGGTTTTGGCCATACTGGAGGCAAGTGACTTGACGATGGACTCGGACCACGCCATGGACGACGCGTCGGCGCCGCTCGCGCAGCAGATCTCGGCGGCAGAGTACGAGCGCCAGGCCGTGGAGTACACGACGCAGCAGGTGGCGCAGCTGAACGCGGCCGTGCGCGCGCAGCCGGAGATCGGCGCGCGCTCCGAGTTCTTCCAGGACGAGGAGAACGTGGCGAAGGGGCTGCCGGTCTTCCAGGGGACGCACACGCGCTTTGTGTACGACGAGGAGGAGGAGATCGTGGCAGCAGTGGACGTGACGCAGGAGGCGTTGAGCCACGGACCAGTGGTGCGCACAGTCGCAGAGCTGGACGAGGACGTGGACGATGAAGAAGAAGAGGAGGAAGAATACTACGAAGAGGAACAAGACGAGGCAGTGCACAACACTTTCTACAGCGCTGAGCAGCAGGAGGTGGACGTCAACGCTCTGATGGAAGACGTGGAGATGGAGATGGCGGCTGTGGCTATTGACGAGCAGGCGCTGCTGCACACGGCGGCCCAGAGACAGTGAAGAAGGACCCATCAGTTGTATTTTAGACCAAGGGAATCGAGGTGTGCATATCTTGTGCTGGCGGCTTTATCGACTTGTGCGCCATCTACTCTCTGGGTTGACTAGAATACTTTAAACTTGGAGAGGAAGCCTGCTTTGGCCGGCGAATTGCCCGACTTCTCCGCCTTGAGTCGCTCCTTGAGCGTCTTGGCCTGCAGCTGCTGCAGGAACGCCTTGTGGTCCTGTTTGAGCACGAGCAACGTGTTCTCCTTGATGGGCTCGAACATGGCCTTGATAGGGCAGCCGAGTCGTAGCTGGACAGACTTGCGGTCAAGGTTCGTGCACGACACCTCGTACGGTGAACCCGGTGCGATGAAATACAGGTACAGGTTCCAGGCAAAGTTCTTGAGGTCGTCGGCCTTCATCTGCAGCGCCATCTCTTCGAACCGCCGGATTTGCCGCGCACACTTGAGGTTTTCTGCCTTGAATTCTGTTGAGCAAAGCACCAAGTCAGTACCATATCAAAGCATCGGTCAGGCAGTACGAAGCAACGTACTCTTCTCAAGATAGTCGAGCATTTCGCGGAAGAGGATCTTGTCGCCAAGAATGTCGTCGAGAGAGTAGTTGGCTTTTGCGATCTTCTCGTCCGTAAGTGTTGTCACCGTGGGCATGTCGATCTGGTACGAGTTATCCGAATCAAAGACCTTCTTGACAATCATCTCGTGCACCGCGGAGACCTTCGTAGCCATCTCCGTGTATTGTTGAGCCTTGAGGAAGCGCATGAGCGTATCCTTCTGCAAGGTCTTAATTGCATCCTGCATGGCCACGTCGAAGAGTTTGCCGCGGAATTCACCAGGTCGCTTCATACGTTCCTTGGTCTGTTCCCGATCATCAGACGGCAGACTCACCTCGTTGGGGGAGTTCAACGACAAGTAGTCGGCCCAAATTTGGTCGGCCATCTCCTTGCACGACTGCACGGACTCGGGGTCGCGGAAGTCGAGCAGACCGCACTCGTCCTTGAATTTGTCGACTGCCATGAAGAAGTTGAGGTTCTCAGCGCAATACTGCACAACACATCAAGAGTCATTCGACTGTCACCATGACCAAGCTAGAATGGAGGCTATCGTACTTGTTTCTGGCAAAAGTCGAGCAGGTAGCCACAGGAAATGGGGTTGGAGATGATGTCGTCGATGACAATGTCGCGCATGTCCTTTTGGCCCTTCTCGAGCACCTTGACGAGCGTCTGGATCTCATTGCCGCCCTTCTTCGACATAGTTCGTCTAAATCTACTAGACCGTGAGATGGTCTTTTAGCACTAAGCTGGATGGCGAGTGAGCGACGATTTACGCGATGTTACTTCCAGCAAGAGGCGCTAGCTGCAACTGACGCAGGCAGACGGAGAACCAGGAGTGGAGTCAAGGTGATAGGCACTTAAACGCAGTTATTTTCGTGCTCAAGCTGGCTGTGGGTTGATTTCGCTCTTTCCTCCAGCACTGAGTCATATGAAGCTCTCAGCAAGTAGCATCCCAGCATCGACCAATTTAGCTGGCAAGGACCCGGAAAACCACCTTGCCCAAGGATGATATTAACCCCACTTCAGAGTTTATTTCGAGGATGTACGACGGTCGTCTTCAAGACAGCAGCAGAGGACGTCATCATAGCCATCTCAGACTGAGAGGACAAGATACTTTTAAAATGTCAACATGTGTGTCGTCGATTATTGAAACCAAGTTCTCATAGATTGTGAAGTCCTACGAAAAGCAACGAAGTTGTAAACGAAAGCTACTTCCGATACAAGACTTCGTCCTGTGCCTACGAGCTCTTCGTTGAAGTCTTGTTCGCGGTCGAGTCGTCTGGGTTGGAGCCCTGGAACGCGCTAGTCACGTAGCCCAGTGACGAGGAGACCGCCCCGTGGCGCGCTCCATCAAAGTGGGGCCGGCGTCTTGGTCGGTGATGCTGCTCTTCGTGGTCGTCTCGCTCGGCCAGACCGCTTCCGAGGCTTCCGACGCCTTGTTGGCGAGACCACCAGCCGCATCCGACACGGCCATCTGAGCTGCCGAGGCCTGGTCTGCCATGGCCTTCTGCGTGGCGGCGAACTGGTCCTGCAGCGACTCGAAGCCGTGGAACGTCGTGTCTCGCGTGGACGTGACGAGCGACGCGATGGAGTCCTGCCAGGACGACGCGGTCTCGGAGCTGTTCTTCTTGGCGTTGTCCACACTCGAGTTGATGGAGTCGTGCACGTGCTGGTCGTAGGCCTGTGCGGACTTGCCCAGGTTGTCGAGCGCAGAGCCGGCCTGCTCCATGGAGCTCTTGGCCGAGTTGACGACCGAGTCGGACGTGTTGTTGCCGTCCGTGCGGATGTCCTCGCCCGACTTCTTGAGCGCCTCGACGGAGGCCCTGGCGCGGTCCATGGCGGCCTGGAAGTAGGACGTGGCCGACTCCTTGGACGACTTGTGCGAGTTGTCGTAGTCGGTGAACTTGCTCTTGAGCGAGTCGAGGTAGCCTGTGGCCTCGTTGGCACCGCTCTTGAGCTGTTCCTGCAGCTTGGTGAACTCGTGCTGGGTGCTGGAGGAAGAGTTGGTCGTGGACTTGTCGGAGATGGCCATGATGGAGTGAGTGATGGTGTTGGTTGTTGTTGCTTGTGCGTATGCGAGCGAGAGTTGAAATGAGCTGAGGTGGCGAGCGCCGGCAAAAACAATATCCGATCATTAGCGCGTGCCTACTTGTCATTACCGGTAACGTCATTTACGGGTCTGCTCGTTTTGAAGGACGCCACACAGGGAAGCCATCTTTTGGACTTTTTGTTTGGTGGCTGCAAAATGTATCACTGAGAAAGCGCGGGTCCGCTGAGAAACCAAGATGGCCGTTGCAAATACCGGTATTGCTAGTCATTGCGGGTCATTGCGAGCTCTCAAAGACGATAAGGCCATCACTTTTGTGATGTTGAAGTGGTGCCGGGGGCATCGTAGCGAAGAATCATTTCCGCTTTTGCCACGTCGAGTAAAATGACGAACGCTGTTGATTCCCGCGCTTTCGAGATTGCCATCGAGTTGACCAACCAGCTATCGATTGACGGCTCGTTCGTTGACGACCGCGACGAAGAGATGAACGGGGACTACGTGCAAAACGACGTCGGAAGCGACTCGCTCGACTGTGAAGGCGTCCTGGAATTCCGAGAGGCCATCCCCGACATGCCGGTGGAGAGCACAGTGGTGACAAACACGACCGCAGCAGCGAATCAGCGCAGTTTGAGTCGAACTGTGAGCTGGTGGTCGCTGGTTGAGCACATGGTGGACGCCTCGCAGAACGACTTGCTGCTGTTGGGTTGGTGAATGGTGACGGGCCCCGGATGTCGGTGTGCGTTGCCCAAAAAGCATACCGACGCAATGCTGCCAAGGCATATTTCTAGCACCGCAAAGCTACTTGTGATCGTGCAAGCGATTTAGCTAGTTGCATGCGATGCTCGCTAAAGACTCAATTAACTTTTGTAGAATCGTCACAAATTGATGATGTTTTCACGCCAAATGTTGACCGTTTTCATGTACGTTTTTCTGTCTTGCCGCGCTTTCAACGCTAGATACTACTGCAAAAACAGCCTAGTAGGGACACCAACTTCACAAAAGTAAACGATCCCGTCATGGGTCTCTTGGTTTCCATACGAGCAGTGTTGAGAAAGCTATTGATGAAATTGCCGTGCGCGAAGGGTTCGCGTTGAATTGAAGAGAAAACTACGCAGCAGTAATAATACGAGCAACGGATTCCTATTACTATGGAGACTTACCTCAGCATGTGTATTTCTCGACATCGATTGCCACGACCGGCGTGGAATCTTGATACGCCCAACCAACGGCCCTTGGTTTCTCAGCGGACCCGCGCTTTCTCAGTGATACATTTTGCAGCCACCAAACAAAAGTCCAAAAGATGGCTTCCCTGTGTGGCGTCCTTCAAAACGAGCAGACCCGTAAATGACGTTACCGGTAATGACAAGTAGGCACGCGCTAATGATCGGATATTGTTTTTGCCGGCGCTCGCCACCTCTGCTCATTTCAACTCTCGCTCGCATACGCACAAGCAACAACAACCAACACCATCACTCACTCCATCATGGCCATCTCCGACAAGTCCACGACCAACTCTTCCTCCAGCACCCAGCACGAGTTCACCAAGCTGCAGGAACAGCTCAAGAGCGGTGCCAACGAGGCCACAGGCTACCTCGACTCGCTCAAGAGCAAGTTCACCGACTACGACAACTCGCACAAGTCGTCCAAGGAGTCGGCCACGTCCTACTTCCAGGCCGCCATGGACCGCGCCAGGGCCTCCGTCGAGGCGCTCAAGAAGTCGGGCGAGGACATCCGCACGGACGGCAACAACACGTCCGACTCGGTCGTCAACTCGGCCAAGAGCTCCATGGAGCAGGCCGGCTCTGCGCTCGACAACCTGGGCAAGTCCGCACAGGCCTACGACCAGCACGTGCACGACTCCATCAACTCGAGTGTGGACAACGCCAAGAAGAACAGCTCCGAGACCGCGTCGTCCTGGCAGGACTCCATCGCGTCGCTCGTCACGTCCACGCGAGACACGACGTTCCACGGCTTCGAGTCGCTGCAGGACCAGTTCGCCGCCACGCAGAAGGCCATGGCAGACCAGGCCTCGGCAGCTCAGATGGCCGTGTCGGATGCGGCTGGTGGTCTCGCCAACAAGGCGTCGGAAGCCTCGGAAGCGGTCTGGCCGAGCGAGACGACCACGAAGAGCAGCATCACCGACCAAGACGCCGGCCCCACTTTGATGGAGCGCGCCACGGGGGCGGTCTCCTCGTCACTGGGCTACGTGACTAGCGCGTTCCAGGGCTCCAACCCAGACGACTCGACCGCGAACAAGACTTCAACGAAGTAGGCGGAGTAGTTGTTCAACGGTATCCTTCAAGACACCATAAGTTCGTCAACTCTACTCAACTCTACTCTAGGCTAAGCCAAATTTACTCTATTCAAACAACCGATCCAGTGTTAACGTTGTCGACACGGTGACTACATCGTAGTTACAGGCCGTCATTCCCCACGCAATGAAAAAGAAAACAGTTTGAGAAAAGATGTCAGTCCCCTTCGCATCGTCCTGCGCTGCTTGGGAGAAGGCGGACGAAGAAAAGATTGTCTGCCGCCCGTTGTCGCTCTACGTCAAGCTCGATGCCGTTCAAATGTTCACACCCAACACTCACTGGGACGAGGTGCGGGTGCAAGAATCGGAGGCAAACCTCGGAAAACTGCGCGCGATGAACTTGGTCGGTCTCATTGCCATTGTGCAATTCACCTGTCGAGGAACAGAGCGACCAAGAACACCAAGCTACCAACCAAATGGCTGACTTGCAGAGTAAGATGGACGCCCACCAACAAGACATCGACCACGCGAAGGAGCAGATTCACGATACGACCCAGAAGGCCGATTCGTATCTGACGGAGGTACGCGGTCTTGCAAACGGATGTTGAAGTCGTTTACCCGACTAACCTGAATTCGTGCTTTCATGTTTGGATGTACAGCTGACAAAGAGTGTCGAGGAGTACGAGAAGAAACACACGGACTTCAAGCCTGCTGGCCAATACCTGAAGTCGGCGTTGGATGCATCGCGCTCGGCCACGCAGAAGTTGAAGACGCACGGCCAGGACCTATCGAAGCGATCGGTTCCGGTAGCCATCGATGGTATGCAAAAAGTTCGCGAGTCCCTCGATGAGCTTCAGAGCAAAGCCGTTGAGTATGATAACAAGTATACGCAGTCGCGCGGCCAGCAAGCCGTGGAAACCTTGCACTACTGGGTGAACGCTGGGCGTCAACGTGCTACCGACGCGATGGAAACGACCAACGAACAACTCGTGAAACTGCGTGACGCCATTGGAAACGTGGCCGGTCAAGCCTCGCACGGTGCACAAGTTGCAGTGGGTGAAGCTGTGCGCGCTGCTGAATTTGGTGACGAGAAGTTGGGCGTGAGCACCAAGGCTGGTGGCGTCGTGCAGCGTGTGAAAGACTTGGATACCCGCTTGGGCGTGACGGCGACAGCCGTGAAGGTGGACGCCAAGGTGACTGGTGGACTTGGCTGTAAGATGGCTGCCACTACGGTGGACATTGTCTCGGAGAGTGTGAACTACATTTCGGAGACGTTGCACAACGCGAAGCTGGCAGCAGAGCAATCAGAGACAGCCCAGAGTGTCGAGGCGAAGGGTGCGTCTGCCACCGGTGCTGCCGCAGCGAAGAAGAACGAGTTGCAGGAGACTGTCACTGAAGCGGCCGAGAAGGGTAAAGCGAAGGCTGGCATGGCCACGGAGAAGACCGAGGAGAAGGCTGGCGAAGTGAAGGACACAACAGCAGAGAAGGCTGATCAGGCTAAGGAAATGGCCAAGGAGAAGACTGATCAGGCGAAGGAGAAGGCTTGTGAGGTGAAGGACAAGACCGCGGAAAAGGTTGGTGAAGCGAAGGACACGGCCCAAGACAAGGTTGGTACGGCGAAGGAGAAGACCGGTGAGACCGCTGACGAAGCCAAGGACAAGGCCTGTGAAATGAAGGACAAGACCGAGGAGGCTGCTGGACAGGCGAAGGACAAGACGCAGGAGAAGGCTGGCGAGTCGAAGGAGCAGTCGAAGGGAGTCGTTGACCAAGTCGCACAAAAGGTTGCCGAAGTGAAGGACAAGGCTATGGGACAGCTTGGTCCGCTGCAGAAGCGACGAAGCCGAAGGAGCCGAGTTTGACACAGGGTCAGACTAACTCTGAGAAGGCTGCGGAAGCTGGAAAGCAAGCGGGTGCAAAGGCGTCTGAAGCAGCAAAGACTGCAGCTGGTACGGCTCGGAAGGAGACGCGCGGAAAGCGTAGTTCCAAGTGAAGGGCAGCTGAAGATGACGATCGCACTCGGCTGAGTGGCGTGTCGACCCAGTCGATCGGGTCGATCACCTTCATCACGATGCATATCTAGGTTTGCTAATTTCAACAATGCCGTGCTGTCGCCCGGAAGAGCTCTGGATTTTACGTTTTGTGTGGTTTGATTGGGATTGGTGTTCAATCACTGTCTCATGCTGTGTCGAGATAGAGACAATATATGAAGTACGGTATAAACAAACAGGGGATGCAACGTACAAGAAGTGTCGATGTGAGGAGTATGAGCAGGAATTACTGGGGAGAGGTGTAGTGAGCCGGCGTTGTGAAAGTTGTAAGCAGCGAGCTTCGATGGAGCGGAGGCGGGTTCGGACTCGAAGAAGACGTGATGCTGAGTTGAAGCAGGATGAAGTAGTGTCTAATTGCCGAAAGCGGAAGAAAAGACACGGGAGGAATACACAGGGTATTACGGGGTGTCATAGGGATCCGAGGATAGCGGAAAATAATGCTGAGCTGTGTGAACGAGTTGAAGAACCTTGTGTAATAAGTGAGGGAATGATACCTGCTGAGGAGGCGCAGGTTTCTCGCGGTGAAAAGACTGGAGGTGGAGATTCTAGCGAACATCATGTTGATGGGGTCATTGGAGCTGTGTCTACAGGCGTGATGGAGCGAATATTCGATGATTGCTCGGCAAAGTTGGCAAGTGATCAAATGGATGAATGGGTGTGCTGTGTGTATGATTGCTTCTTTCCATCATGTGAGATGGTAGTGAAGTTGATTTCGAGATGTGGACAGTTAGTTGAGGCTATGCAGAATCGTTTGAAACCACCGGATGATGTGACCCCGAATATACGTGATTACTACAGTGTGTCGGATATTTGCCCAGTTTTGAGAGGCCTGTTGCTGTCTGGGAAGGGCATTGACGGTGAAGGGAATGCTGCGAAGATGCGGCTGTGTCGGTCGTGTTTGGTGTCATTGTCGAATAAGCGATTGAAGAAGTGTTCCAAGTTTTCTATTGCGAATGGGCTATTTATTGGTGAACTACCTGAAGTGTTTGCAGATACTACAATGACGGAGAATGCCATGCTTAATCGAGCGCAGCCAATGCGTTATTTAGCTGTCGTTCGTGGCGGTAAACATGCAAATTTACGGTCGCATGCGTACATGTTCCGAGCGAATCCTGACTGTCCTGCACAGTTGCTCTTTCACCAAGTAATATCTGAGGGTATGATTCGAGTCGTGTTGATTGGTGCAATGACGTCAAGGCAAAAAGCTCGGATGATGAAAAAGTTTGAGGTACGAAGCGAACGCTTGAGAGATCAGTTATCTTGGTACCGAGAACATAACATTAAGCTCAAAAACATTGATTCGATGCAGATTGGTAATGATGGGATCGAAACATCGATGGTAATTGATCGGGCAGTAGCTTGCGAAGCTAGTTCAGAAGAGCAAAATGACAGTGATATTCTGGATGATATTCAAGCCGCTGACAATCTCGATGCAGCTACGTGGCGGTTCAATGCACCTGTACCGGCTCACGAACAAGTTGCTTGTGTGGAAGATGAAGCTTGCGAACAGCAGTCAGTGGGTATTGTGACTGATTTTAAGCATGAAAATGCGGTCGATGGTGCATTACGGTTGCTACGAAGCGATAAAGTGATTGTGCGTCGATCAAGTGAGATCGTTTCGGATTTTGACAGTGAGTACTGGTCTCTGGCATTTTGCGAATTATTCCCGTATGGACGAGGGGGATTGGATGAAGATCGGAAAATTCCTATTGGACTGAACGAGTACATCCGATACTGTCTTCGTCTATCGACACGTCGGCATGCTCGTCATCATGGATTTTTGCTCACTGCGTTTGATGTATTAGCTCGACAAAGTGCGCTTCATGCAGTATGTCTTCAAGCTAAGCTTGCTCCGCGTACCGCATTGAATGCAGCAAGTGTGACTCGAAATGAGCTGATGACTCACTTGGAGTATACAAAAGCACGGTTGAAGTCGATGCAATCTGGTGCAGGCGAGGTTTCGGCGCCTGCGGAATATTGGAAAGTTAGTGGATTGTTTTCGAGTGTTTCAACAGGACTGCGAGCACATTGGAGTTCTAACGAAGAGCGGACGGCAGCACGAACCAATTTACTGTCTATGCCACTTGCGTTCGGTCAACCAGCAATTTTTTACGATTTCTCCTAGCAGCAGTACAACGTACCGAATTGCTAACATAGCAGGTGTGATTCCGCGGGATTTGTTGGATTCAATCGAAGCTGATGTCACACAGCATTTGGAATTTACTCGTGCTAAGTTAGGGATGATTGCAACGGCGAATCCTGTTTCCTGTGCGCGGTGAGTCATACTGTACATGGTCTTGGTTGTTGCTCGGGAAGTGCATTACTAAGTGAGTGATGTTTTTGCTGTTGAAGGTACCTCGATCATGTGATCGATATTGTTATCACAGTGCTTCTAAACTGGAACAGGGCGGCAAATGCTTCGAAACCAGGCTATGGTCTATTCGGGAAAACCAAGGCATTTTTGGATCTACTGAGTCGCAGTCATCCACCGGTGATTTGCATTGCCACATGATGATATGGGTTGCTGGGTTTCCTACAACAGTGGCTGAGTATAGTAGGCTTTGTAAGAGAGCTGAATTCAAACGAAGGCTGGTGGAGTATGTGGATTCAATTGTCACTAGTGATGTACCGCTGCATCCAGATACATGTCCGGTGTGCGAAGCTGGTGCTCTTGTGGCAACTGAAATAGAGCAGGCGGCTTACCAGCAGCCACGGAAAGGAGATTCTCGACCGATCACAGTTCGATGCTCCGATTGCGGACGTCGATTTGGTGGCAATGAAGTGATTGATGAGCATTTGAGTCGAGTTGGTTCGAGACTTGGCGGTGATTCTGACGTATTATCAGAAGCTGCATGCTTTGCTCGTTCGGCTATTTCGAAACCTTTCACACCATTTTCTCAGCTTACTGAGTTGGAAGCTATCATGAGCACGCGATCATTACTATCATTCCAAAGCCACCATTGGTATCATTCACAGTCATGCTTTAAGCGCTCGAAGAGAACACCATCAGGCAAAATTTGTCGGATGTTTTTTCGAAAGCAAGCTGCACTGAAACGCATTGGACGTCAAGTGATTCCATAGAGCTGGGTCGGAAGTTGGGGAATGAGTATATCAATGCGCATCTCCCAGTGATCAGCAGTACATTTAAATGCAATCACGACGTGAAGTTTTTAGGAGCTGGCGAAGGTATATATGGAGCAACCAATGGTTTATATTATGCTGACATTGTTATTTTGTTTTGGTGAAGGTCCATTCAAGAACTTCTACATGATGAAATACTGCACGAAACCGCAAAAAGAAATCGAAAATCCTGTAGCTCTTCAGCTTCATGCGTTCGACAAGGCAAGTGGAAATGGTCAAGTTCTTGCAGATGCCTTCAGTGCTGGCCGAAAGCGTATCCAGTCGATGTGTTGTACTCTCTCCAATGGCCAAGAGGTGTCAGGACCGATGACAGCATTGTATTTATTGCGAGAGTCACCGTTCTACTCTTCGCATGAATTTGTTGGACTGCACCTGGATTCTATTGTTAAGGTGCTTTCTGATGTGGCTGTGCTTGAAGAAGTACAGGAAGGGACGTATAAACCTGTGAATGCTCTAATCGATTACTGTGCAAGACCAATTGCAATGGGTGACGTTCCGTTGATGGAATTCAAACGGTGCTGGGAGAAAAAAGGAATTGCAAAGGATTGTTGTTCCAAGAACAACATCCGCAGCATCGTACGCACTCTATTCATCGTCGTTCTGCTGAAGCTGTCGTGACTGTCTTCAGCTCAAGATTGCCAGATATGCGCAGGGCAGACACAACACTAGCTATCAAAGTGGAGTATTACAAACGTTTAATGGCTTTGTTTAAGCCATTTTGGGGTACTGGTGACTTTCCGACGACAGATGAGAGAGTTGTGACTACGTTTGAAAATTGGTGGAGCTCTACTGATGCAGAAGCCGCACATATCTATGCCAATCTCAGTGAAGACTATTATATATCGCGTGAACTTGCTGACACTAAGGAAGACGATGACGTGCTTCACTATCAGCACTGATACAGTGGAGATGACACCTGACGAGGAGGTTGATATTAGCGACGATGATTTTGACGCATCGAATATGCTGGATGATATAACAAGTGCTCAGCCAAACGAAGATCATGTAAGCGAACTCAAGCGAGGAGTAGAATCTACGGAGCTGGCATCATCAGCAATGTTATGTGACAACATATAGTGTCCAATGGATATGGCTGCTCTAGATGATGCAAAACAGGATCAATAACTACTTGCAAAGGATATATCTCCAGGGGATGATATCAGGCATAAAATGATAGATTTTCCAGCTGTAGCAACGGGCATTGAAGTTATAAATGCCATCAATGGGTCAGATGAATGGGAACCTCCCCAGCTGGGATACCGAGGCAGCTTCCACCACGAGCTACTCTTCGTGAAGTTTCATCTCACTTCAAGCTCAACGAAAAGCAGCATAAAATGTTTGTGGTGGTGGGGACACGCCTTTTAGAGGCTTTGACGCTTGATGATACTTCTGCTGCGTTGAGGGAGCCATTGGTTTCTTTTTGGGTGGATTGCCAGGAGCTGGAAAGAGTAGAGTCATTTGGGCTATCCAAAGACTTGCATCTGCGTGGGGGTGTCCGGAAGCTGTTGGTACGGTTGCGTATCAAGGGGTGGCAGCTCAAGCAGTTAATGGAGAGACAATCCATAATTTTTTGGCTGGAGTTTGAGTGGATTTTCAAAAACAAAGGAAGTGTCGCCAGTTCAACGCGAAAAATGGCGAAACTCAAGACGCTCATAGTTGACGAGATTTCTACAACAGATGTGAAGATTGTGGGAATGATTGATAGTTGTCTGCGGCATTTGCGAAATCAACCCAATCTACTCTTCGGTGGCGTTGATGTTTTATTCGTAAGAGATTGGCTGCAGCAATTACCAGTTGCTGGTGTACCTGCCTATGTTGGTGCTCCTCCATACGTCAGAACGCAACGAGCACGAACGTTTAGTCAGGGTGGCGATTTCTTTTTCGTTCTCGAGGTATCCAGAGTTATCAGCAAGTTCGAAACGTGGTGATGTTGACTGAGAACATGCGTCTCCGTGACAATCCTGAATGGCGAGACATTCTAAGTCGGTGGCGAACTGAAACTTACACTCAGGAGGATATTGATGCAGTAAATGTCGCGAGTTATGCTAGTGATTGGAGTGTTCGAAACACCGAACATGAGTCGTTTTGTCCTATTATCGTGACTTCGAATAAGCTGCGAACTCAGTTCAATGCTCAAGCGTTACGGGCATACTGTCGGACTCACGGACAGACTTTACACAAGTTTGTGGCAAAACTAACTCGTAGGCGTAAACCTCTTGGTCGTGCAAAACGAAGAAGCCTACAAACACTACGGGACGATAAGACTAATGGCATGCCTGTTGTGTTAGAAATAGCATTTAGTACACAGGTCCAATGCACGAAGAACGTATCACGGGCTTTTAAACTGGCAAATGGAACTATTGGCTTTGTGGCTGGGATTAAAGTATCCGCAGGTGATGTGGTAACTTCGAGTTTACATGCTGACGGGTATGAAGAAGTGCGTCACACAGGACCACCTGATGTAGTGTTTATCAAACTTAGGGGCTACGAGAACCGTCGTTTCTTGCCGTTCATTCCTGATGGTATTGTGCCCGTTCGGGTGCGACGTGAGAAGGGCGTGCATGTGCAGCTACCAAATCGTGGGTTCTCCATTGCCATTGAGCAGACTCCATTAACCCCAGCGTTTTCCCTTACTACTGAGAAGTGCCAAGGTATGACGGTTGACAAGATGATACTTGCGCCGCTCCGGCACAAAACAAGGAAAACTCCGCAGCGATCCTCCTTTATGTGGTGGCTACGAGCGTTAGGTCGCTTCGACAGTTATATCTGATGGAGCCGCTAGAGTTAGATACTTTATTGTACTTTAAGCCGGTTCCTGCTGCTGTTGATGAGACGGAACGACTTGAAGGTATCGAGACATCATAACTGCATTCATCAGTAGGCTTTGGAAAAATATTAACTTGACTTAAAAGAAATGCTTACGCTTCATCCTTCCTGATCACATTGAATTTCGAATTCCTTTGTTGATGAAGCGTTGTTAAACATCGATCATTTGTGGCCTGTCATGTGGTAGCTGGTGCAGTCAGGTTTCATTCACGCGTCGGGGAGTCGCTGAATATCGTCACTGTGGCAAATTCCACCCAGAATGCCGTTCCACACCGAAATTTCTTGCAAGTCTCGCAGTTGGAGCTTAGCACTCAGCACGAATTTGGAATCGTTCAGTGACGCACCCCAAACCGTCACTCGGAAGGTGATACTTTGTTGATTCACAGCTGCACTTCTTTCGCGACGAGTTGGAATTCTTCACTTGAGCAGTCATCAACCATGCGCAGGTGAATACCACGTCTTGATACGCATAGTTTTTTTACCATCATAGTGCCTCTCTAAAGTGTGTTTGGTGTGTTGCATCGTATCGTCAGTGGCGAGAACTAAGGCAGTATAAAGGTATTGTAGTCAGACCACATAAGCAAGCTGAAGAAAGGTATTTATGCAGCCAACGTTGAAGCGCACACTTGGGATCGGACATCATGCTGGAATGGTTTTAAGACCTATTCCCAGCTCCAAGGGTATTGTTTGGGTAGACGTCAGAGCCCTTTCTCCCTAATGGCGCCATGTCAAGTTGAAGCTGTGTCGCTGGCTATGAATGTGTCGAACTAGCTATGCACTTCCGTCAGTTAGCGAATGCAGAACCGGCATGACTAAGTCATGGCACTCGTTCCGAGCACGCCAAATCGTCGATCTCTGTTGGCAGCGATGAATGTTTACGAGACTGACGGCGTGCGGTAACCTCGGCTACTCACTGGTACACGTAGTCGGGTGAGATGATAAATCGGCAACATCACTCGAAGCGGCGCATCTGAAGCCAATTTACTGGAAATGCCGAAGGGTGATAGCGAAGATATTGGTATTATCGTGGCTCCACCAGCGCCGCAAATTCATCAAGATGGTCAACTGGTTAGCGAACCAGCCTATGATGACAACGGACAAACATGAAACCCCTGAGGTGGATTTAGATCCACGGCGCTGCAAGCGACTTCGCCGGGCGGCAGTTTCGTCGCGCTTTATCCTACAACTGGCAAACGGCAGCCAAACGTACGTGCACGTTTTGTTTGATGTTGCTTCATTGTCACAATAGTGAGTGTTTGTCGTGAATGTTTGTCTTTTGAATGTGTATTGAGTAACAAGCAACATAATCAGATCTCCGCTAAGATCCCCGTAACAACTCAGGAATAAATCCAGAGAATTTCAATCGTGCTATTGCTAGCAGAGACTTCTGGCGCCATGGAGAGAGAGGCGGGTACTAGCTAAGCAGTGAATATATCACATTCGTTGACATTTCATCTGTATTTTGCATTTATACACGTGCCATTCAGCGTACAACAAACAGCAACGCAAGTCAACCCAGACAATGCATCTAGAAATCAAAGGGATTGAACGATTTGCTGGGTGCCTGCTGAGGCTGCGCAGGAGAGGCGGGCTGAAGGCTATCGAACGGGTTAGCCGAGGCGGGCGTCGAGATAGTGGCCTGCAATGCATTCGTCAGAGAAATTATTAATGCACACAGCGATAGCAGCATCGCTGCACAAACCTTTGAGAAGTCGAGCATATCAAATGGATCGTTTGAGCTGCTGTTGGTTGCGCTGAGAGGGCCAGACAGAGACATCACCGAGGTGGCCGACTTCGAGAAAGAATTGCTTCCTGCAAAGCGACATCGAGTCAAATATGACATACTACGACAGCGCACAGCTCTGAAAGAAATATTACCACTCCACGGATCTTGCGCGTGCTGTGTCGATGAGGCTGCAGACTGGATCACAGGAAGCTGACTTGAACTTCTTAAGAAGTCATCTCCTAACCATAGATCAGTTGCCGGTACTTGCTGAGTGGCGGGGGCAGGGGCAGGCGTCGCCGCGAGGACATCTACATGCCAGCAAAAACAGGTAAGACGACTCGTTCAACCCAGCACCGTAAAATGCAGTTTTACCGTCATCCCACAGATCAATCAAGTCCTTTGCAGGAGCCACAGGGGTTGAAGTGAGCTTGTTCTTCTCCGCGTCCTGGTTGCTGCTACTAAGAATTTTAGTTGCTCGCTGTTGCACAAAACTTGCAAACGGATCGTCCTCATCCTCTTCTGGCGCTGTCTTTGTGGCAACCTTGACGTCAGCTTCAGACATTTTCGGTTTGTCAGCAATAGACGGATTTTTGCTCTGAGCTTCTCGATCTAGTGCGCGCCCGAACAAAATCCGCGAAGGGATCATCGTCACTAGACGCTTGGTTGTCTTGCGGGGACAGGTCGTCCTTGAGACCAAAAGGATCGACGAGATCAATGTCTTCCGGAAGATCTTTCTTGGACTTTCCAGAGGTGTCTTCTCCGACTGTTTGGTTTCCTGCTTGCAACGCGTCATACTTTTTCAACGCGGCATGCAGGTCGTCGTTGATGGACAGGTATTTCTCAAGGTCCTAGTGTAGCGAAAACGAATCGTACAATCAGCCACACCTCTTTAATGTAGACAACAAAGCGACATACGCCTTTCACTCACCTCGTCACCTTCAGCAACGGCAATAGGAATTGCGCCTTCCATCCTGCGCACGATCTCTCTCACTTGCACGGCTAGCTCCTCCATCACGCCGTGGTTACCGATAGCAGATTCGTCCTTTTGCGCCTCGAACAGCATGTCTTCAAACATCTCGGACACGTTCGCCGCAACACGGTAGAGTTCCGGGGTAGAAAGCCCACCAAGTCCGCTGCTGCTGCTAGAATAGGACGAAGTATCGATCGAACCCGAAGCGTGAGCCTGGTTCGACGAGGCCGACCTGGTACTTGCACCGCTCCGACCTCCAGACGGTGTATCCGTCGGTGGGGTCAGCACCGGCACCTTGGACTCGTCGTACTGGTCCGGGAACTTGATGCCTTTCTTGCGCATGTTGTGGTACGTGTCCACAAACAGTGGGAACTCATGCTGCAACAGCCACCGTCAATAACAAAAATTCAACTTGCAAAAATGGCAGTATACACACACCCGAAAGGGCAAGAAGGCTTCTCCCCACGCCTGCACCATGTCCAGCACGCGACTGGCAATCTCCATGCTCTCCCGTCCGCGCTTATTTGCATGAGTCTGCAATAACAACACCAAAACACCATAAGAAGCCTCCTTAAACCTGTCAACCGCTGCGCGCACCCTGTAAACGGCCTCCATCTCGCCCATAAAAGGCTCCGTGGCGATCTCCTGGTGCACGAGGTCTCCACAGTTCTTGACGATGGACTCAGTCAGCGTCAGCGCCAGGATCACCACGCGCGTGGACGGGTCGCCCAGTCGCAGCTTCAGGTAGCGGATTGACTCCTTCAGTCTGTTGCCAGTACGACAAACGTCAGTAGCTGATGAGATTAACAGCCAATCACCTGCCGCAGACGCACACGGCGCGGTTGCTGACGCTGCTGAGTGCGTCCGTGACGCGCAGGATGCGGTCCCAGTCCTCGTCGGCCTCGTAGTCGCTCGTGGCCTGCGTCATCATGTCCGTCATCTGCGAGATGCGCTCCACCTCCGTGGGCGTGTACAGCACCGCCACCGACTTCTGCTGCACCAGCTGGTTGAGCTGCGACGTGAGCTGGCGCTTGCTCGGCATCTTCTTGCGCCAATTCTGCAGCATCCTGGCGTCCATCGTGGTGGCGTCCTGCGGGCGGAAAGTGAAGTGTCGGAGCTGCCGAGGTGTCGGAAGAGAATGGCGCGTTACGATTGGAGGATAATCGCGTCGTCTAGCCGCACGGATTTGACCAATCGTAATGAGGTCTGACATGTGAGACAGCTGACTTGGAAATTGTATGGGAAGGTTGTCAAGTGCAGGGCGAGCTGCTGTCGTGCGCAGCTCGCTCAGCTGCGTTCACGAGGGTTGACAGTGCATCTGGATCAGGATTATAGCTTGCTAGCGTTGGGAGGATCGCGTTCTCGAACATCCTTTTGTCTCATTCCGATTGGCTGATAATAGGAGGACAGGTCAGAACGCCTTCAATTGGCCAATAATTTGCACTTCAAAGATCTGACATCGGCATAATCGGTGTGGCGAAGAAGGTGAAGAAGGTGACGATGGAGACGCAGCAGCAGCAGAGCGCGGAGCAATACGAGGAGCAGTTCCGCACGACGTACGCGCGTTTTCTGTCGCAAGGCCTGGAGCCCAACGACGCCGTGGCGCGTGCACTGCTGGAGATGCAGCAGCTCTCGACTGGTCCATCGACGGTTGAGAAGGCGGCGGAGGACGCTCAGGAGGACGTCAAGATGGAGGACGCGCAGCATCATCAGCATCAGGAGGACGTGGAGATGGTGGAGACGCTCAAGGGGGTGCCGACGTCCGCCGTAACAAGCAACTTGGCCGCCACGACCATCGCAGAGACGGCTTCTGCGTTGCAACAGGATTCCACGTCGTCTGCTGCTTCTAAGCCCCACAATAATTCAGCTACTTCGGATACTGCAGCAAGAGCTGCGATCTCAGTAATCCCAATGGGGACGCAGCTGCAGAGCGCCTTGGAGCTTGCGACAGAGACGGACGACTTCCGAGCAGTCAAGAGACTCGTGTACCAGACGTTCTCGGACCCGGACGCTCTGAGTGCGGCGTTCGTGGGGAAACTTCAGCAACTGAGGAGGAAGAAGCTCGAGCAGAATGGTGGGATATTGACCGAGAGCAGATGCAACGCGTGTTTACGTTGCTGGACGCAGCCATGACAGGCAGTGACCAGGAGGCCATGCAGAACACGTTCCGAAACGCGCTGGAGATGCTGGTCACACAGCCGTGGAACGTCTGCTCGACGTGGCATGCTCCGCGAGCTCTGCGGTTCTTTTTGGTTCTGTTGGAGCACCCGTCGATGTTTGACCCCGAATACTTAAATGTCGTGGGCGGACTGTGCAGGCTGTTTTACTACTTGCCAGCAGATGCCAAGGCTCTGATGCGTGCGCAATGGACGACTTTCTTCTCAGTCGACGAGCTGCATCGACTTGTGGACATTCTTCAACAGGCAATCACAGTGTGTCTGTATGGCTCACGCAAAATGGATCTTGTGTACGCAGCCTGCGGTGTGCTGGCAGAACTTCATGTAGTGAACCGAGAGCGGGCGAATGGTCTTGAGCCATTCGCTTCCTATGACGAATTCTACAACGACGCGGTGAATTCGGAGGTGGATATCGTGCAGGACTACTCGCACTCCATAATCTTCTGGAAGAAGCGACAAGCTGCTACACGTGCTACCGGGCGGCTCCAGCGGGAGGAAGTCCGCCGTCGCCGACAGCGCAACGGAGAGGAAGACGAGGGCGAGCGCGAGCGTGAGGAACAACAGCGGGAACAGGAAACCACTGAGCAGGAATCGGAGCAGATGCCGGAGCGCATGCTCTCGGAGATGTCATTTTGTGACTTCCCTTTCGTCTTGGATGCAGCTTCGAAGAGCAAGGTTCTGCAGATTGACTCAGACCTTGAGCAGCGCGCACGCGTCGTGTTGTCTCGGTCCATCTTGACGATGGAGGGTGCACCTTCACCTTACTTGGTGCTGAAGGTGCGACGTAAAAATATTGTCGAGGATGCGATGCAGCAATTAGTCCATTTATCGTCGTCAGCTGAAACTCTGAAGAAGCCGCTCAAGGTCAAGTTCGTTGGTGAGGAAGGCATCGATGAGGGTGGCGTGCAGAAAGAATTTTTCCAGATCCTAATTCGACAGCTCCTGGATCCGGCCTACGGCATGTTTACGTATGACGAGGAGACTCGGACGCTTTGGTTCAATAGCGATTCATTGGAGTCCACGATGGAGTTCGAGTTAATCGGTACACTGCTGGCTCTTGCAATCTACAACGCTGTCATCCTGGACGTGAGTTTTCCTCACACCGTGTATAAGAAGCTCATGGGCTGCACACTGGGCCTGGAAGATCTTGAGTTGGCGCAACCTGAACTTGGTCGTGGCCTGCGGCAACTACTGAGCTTTCAGGGTAATGTGGAAGAAGTTTATCAACGCAACTTCGAGTATTCGTACGAAGTGTTCGGCGAGGTGAAGACGGTGGAGCTGAAGCCTGGAGGCAGTTCCATCCCGGTGACCAACGCCAATTGCGAGGAGTACGTACAATTATACGTTGACTACATGCTGAACAAGTCGGTCGCGCGCCAGTACGCCGCTTTTCACTGCGGGTTTCACCAGGTTTGCAATCGTGAGGTGTTGAGCATGTTCCGATGGGAGGAACTGCAACTGCTGATCTGCGGCAGCAGCGATCTTGACTTCGAGGCGCTCGAGGAGGCCACGCACTACGAAGACGGCTTCACAGAGGACAGCGATATCATTCGGTGCGAAGAATATGGCGGGTCGATCTCGTTTGCCTTGAGGTAACTAACTCGTGACTTCATCGGATAGGGATTTCTGGGTTGTCGTGCACGCGCTTCCGCTGGAGGACAAGAAGAAGCTGCTGCGGTTCGCCACCGGCAGTGATCGCGTTCCCATCCGCGGACTCTCCAACCTGGTGTTTGTCATTTCGCGCAACGGACCTGACTCGGACCGCCTGCCGACCGCGCACACTTGGTAAGATACCTAGACGTCCACTAGCCTTGCACTTTGAAAAGAGCCCCAGCTAACCCGATGTGGTTTGTATTTTGCGACCAGCTTCAACCACCTGCTGCTACCCGACTACAGCGGCCGCGAGAAGCTCAAAGAGCGTCTTCTCCTGGCGATCAACCAGGCCGAGGGCTTCGGACTGCGTTAAGTCAGGCACCTGAGTCGTACCATAGGTCAATGTATCGAGCCCCCAAAGCTCTAAGCGAACACAACCAACCAATTACTTAGCATCAATATGGAGGCACCAGTCGACGCCTCTGCTCCAGTCGAGTCGCCGTGCACCGCGTACGTCGCGATGCTGCCGTATGCCTACACGACCAACGACGTGGCGCAGCTCTTCGCGCCGTTCGGGAAGCTGGCGCGCGTGCTGGTTTTGCGCGACAAGCAGACGCGGCGTAGTCGTGGCGTGGCCTTCGTGCAGTTCGCGCGGGCGGAGGACTGCGCGCGCGCAGTGGCGATGATGGACAAGACGCCGCTGGAAGGCATGACGCTGGCCGTGTCTCGGAGCCGCGACAACGGCCGTTCGCGTGAATTTGCCAAGAAACGCAAGTACTCGACGTCCCAGCGCTGCTTCGAGTGCGGTGAACTGGGTCACGTGTCCTACGACTGTCCGCGCAACGTGCTGGGCGCGCGGGAGCGGCCAGCGACCACCGGCGGCAAAAGCAGCCGCAAGAACCTCAAGAAGAAGAAGAAGAAGTTCGACCCGCACGAGCGCGTGCATTATTTCAATGACGAGGGCGTCACCAACCTGCTGTACGTTGCGTCGGCAGTGGGGTGGCATGGAGTCTATCTAATGGGGTATTGGTGTGTGTGTTGTTTACAGCGCGCCGCCGACAGACTCCGACGACGAAGACCTGTCCATCTCGCTGCTGGCGTATCCAGCGTCTACAGCCTCGACGTCGAGCCAAGCGAGTCTGGCGACCACGCCGCCGTCCACTGCAGCATCGGCAGCCATTTCAGCTCGACGTCGACCACAGCGGAAAGCAGGCAGCTACTTCAGTGACGAAGACGCGAGCGACGACGAGTGATCTGCGGACAGTCTGGGCAATAACTTATCGGGATTCGCTGCTTATTTCCGCTGACGCTTGTTGCTGTTGCCTCTGTTGTTGTTGTTGTTGCCGCGACGCGCCAGCCCCGTGTACTTGAGCATACGCGACGTCATCTCCTCAGCAGAGACCTCGTCCCGCAACTCCTTCTCCTCGGACGCCGCAAAGCGCAGCGCTCTCGAAGCCTCCTGGAACTCGTCCTCCACGCCCTTGTTGAAGCCGTTGAAGGAGCGACGTCCGAACAGCAGCGGCAGTGATGGGTCGGGCACGTCGCGGGTGCACAGAATCTTCGAGCCGTCGTCGTCCTGGGCCTCGTCCTGAGGCGCGGCCTCCCACGTGTCCTTCTTGTGCTGCTCCTTGACGGCTGCGATGCGCTGGGCATCCGTCGTCTTCTTGCGCTGCATAAACTGGTGGTAGAGCGATGGAAAGCGTCAGTGCAATGGGAAGACACAAGAACTGCAACTCAACACAAACAAACCTTCATGGCCAACGTCTTCTGCGAGAGTTTGGCAGGCGCGTTCTTGATACCACGCGGCAATTGGCCGTCTACCTTCACGGGGGCCGCATCTTCCTTGGCGCTGGGTTTCTTGGTCTTGTCCTGCGGCTTCTTGTCCTGCGGGCGGTCACTGCCGGGCTTCCACATTGCTGCTGAATGGGATGGCTGGTAGCGGTTAACTATGGAATTGAAAGACGATGCATTACGGTAGGTCCTTTTCAAACCGATATGGCTACAGAAAGTGCAAAAGAGCAACAAGCCTCAATGCTCGTGGAACGTCCGTCTAGGCTGCGTTGACGGCATTGATATTGACGGCTGGAGAAACACAATTTCAATAGCGCACTGCAGTCGGCGCGAAACTCGCAGCAATTTTGACAAGTCGTCGGTGGTCAATCCAGGCACCCTACTCATAAGACTTCGTCATGAACTGCGACCAGGCAACTGCAGCATTGACACACGGCAAGTCAAGCAGCACCACTGTAAACTAACTACATGTATTGAGACAGCGACCACAACTGATCCTTCCCAGGACACCACGTGGCACACGATAGCACATGCCGCCAAACAGCAGTCTGGCGATGGATTTATCGTCGGTAACTCGTCTCGACCAAAGTGTCGACACAACTGGTCACTTGCTTGATGTTTCCAGACCTTTTCAAGGCAATAACTCGCCCGTAAACACGACAAACGCAGGATCCTGCCTGCCTCCCATACATGTACTCATCACTGCCATGTGGACGTCATCCACGGCGAGGCAAGTTCACCACCAACTGGAAAAAGAACCGGACGTTCGTCCTCGTCTCTGTATCCGATACTCAGTTTCCATTGGTCGAAATATCCACAATCCAGCCAATCACCGAGCAACTCCCTCAGGAGGGCGCCGGGCGGACGTCGGACTATCAGACAGGAAGAAGAAGATCAGGAGGAAGGAAGCTACTCCCTATGACAGTCGAAGTGGAGGCCTCGGACGCGGCCATGGCGTCGCCCACGAGTTCCAGCGGCGGCCCCGAGTCCCTGCGTCTGTCGGAGATCGAGAGCGCGCACCTGTGTCCCGCCGGCCGCATGAAGATGGAGGAGCTTTTCCGCCAATGGCTGAACGTGGACGGCACGCAGGAGCTGATCCAGAGCATGGTGGCGGACCTGCGACAGGGCAAGGAGCTCAATCTGGACGCGCTGCTGGCGTCCGTGGGTCCTGTCAGCAGTGGGGGCGACTCGCCCTCGCGCAGCCCCAAGCGTCCGCCCAACTACCAGCAACTGGCGCTGCTCAGTCCCGGCGCAGCAGGAAGCCCTAGCGCACGCAGACGCCACCAGCACCTCGTGAGTCTCTTCGGGGACGAACTGCACAACGCCGCGGCGGCGGTGGCTGCGGCTGCAGAGAACGAAGCAGGAGCCAAGACGACCGATGACGTGGACATGTCGGAGACGGACAACAATGAGGCAGAAGAACAGGCTCCTGCTGAGAACCAGGAGGAAGTTGCAGCTGATGCAGAACAGGCACCACCAGCAGACGCGGACGAGAACATGGAGGAGGAACAGGCTGCAGAGGAGGCTCAGGAACCTACTGCGGACCAACTGATGGCTGAAGACGTCCCGAAGCAGGTGGAGATTCCCAAGTTTTACACGCCAGGAGACACCCGACGCGGTCGACTGCGCGGTCTGTCGACGGACGCCATGGCCCGCAAGGCGGCGGATATCGACGCCCGCTTCCGCGAGTTTCTGGACGGCATGAAGGTGGAGGACTTTGTGGCCATCACTAAGGATCTGTGTGGCTTCCCGTCGTTTTTCAACGCGCCGTTTTTCCGACGCATCCTTGTCACCGAAGCAGCGGGAGAGACATCGCCGAAGCCCCCGTCCAGCCCGGCGGCGGACGAGTCGGCCAGCCCCACGAGCGCCGATGGGACGGCGCTGCAGCAGCGCATCACGAAGGACATGTTCCTAAGCTACTGGATGCGCGAGATGGCTCCGTGCGACAGTGTGGAGCGCTTCTTTAGAGCAGTACGTGGTCGCCCGAGATTTGCAGTACGGGAAGATGATGTGATCGAGGACTCACGGCTGCTTGTTCTTGTGATTTTTGAACAGGTGAAGCAACCAAAGAACGACTACATAGAACGAGACGACTTCGCGCCGTTTTTGCATGGTGCGGCGAGCTCTGTGCCTTTTGCTCTCTAGCTAGTGCTGATGATTGCTCCATTCTGCCTACAGAACTGCTGAAGTATCATCCTGGACTAGAGTTTCTTGGGGCACGCCCGAATTTCAGGAGAAATATGGTACGGAATATGCTCATACGGGATCAATGAGTGGTGAAATTAACAATTGTTTTGTGCGCGTTGTGTAGCCTTGACGGTGGTCGTACGGATATTTTACTCGGTAGATAGAGACAGCAGCGGCCGAATCACGCTGCGAAAGCTGAGGCGCAGTAATCTTCTCAGCGCATTTAACACCGTGGATGAAGAAGAAGACATCAACAAGGTGCGTGCGCAGCACACTCGTCGATTGCAGGTGTGCAGCAGCTGATGATGATCTTTCTCCAGGTGAACTCGTACTTCTCGTATGAGCACTTCTACGTGTTGTACTGCAAATTCTGGGAGCTGGACACGGACCACGATTTCCTGCTCAGCCCTGATGATCTCGTACGCTATGGTGGACACGCCCTTACACGTATCATTGTGGATCGTATCTTCGAGCGCGGTCGGCGTCCATTTGCGCGCGTACAGACGCTGACTGCCGAGGAGAAGAAGAAGATGAGCTATGAGGACTTCATTTGTAAGTGGGCGAACCTTCTCGTGATACTGCACGAGTAAGTCTGTACTTACGGCTTTCGTGCTTTCATGACAGACTTTATGCTCTCGGAGGAAGACAAGGCAAATCCCGTCAGTATTAGGTATTGGTTCGAGCTTATCGACACGAATGAGGATGGCGTGCTGCGTGCCGACGAGATGCGCGTATTCTACCGCCACCAGATCCACCGCATGGAGTGCTTAGGCCACGAAGTGGTGCCGTTCGAGGATATCTTGTGTCAAATGTCGGACTTGCTGCATCCCGAGAAGGAGGGCGAGTTCTATCACAAGGACTTTACTCGTGCGGACAAGATCCGCGTGTCGGGGTGTTCTTCAACGTGCTGTTCAATCTGAGCAAGTTCATTGAGTTCGAGCAGCGCGACCCGTTCCTCCTGCGTCAGCAACTCGCCGAGCCGGAGCTAACGTACGTGCTGCACTGCATCAACTGACTGTTGCTGGGTTCAATTGCTGATGACTCCTCTTCTTTCTGAACAGGGACTGGGACCGCTACGCTCGCGCCGAGTACGCACGGCTGGCCATGGAGGAGGAGAGCCGCGACGAAGACACTGCGATGGACATCGACACGATGGACGGCTGGTATGTGTCGGACGAGCAAGAAGATGCCCCCGAGGGCAGCGCCGACAGTGCCGCGGGCGAAGGCCGAACGGTCGAAGCGCCCTTTTAACCTTTTCCCTATCAACGAGGTAGACCCCTTCATTTCCCCTTAGAAGACGTCAAGAAGCGCCAGAAGCACCAGATCAAAGTAAGTAGAGAACGGCATGCGTGGAATCAATGCATGTGTCAACCATTGGAGCATCGATTGGGTAGTGGATTGTCTACTGCTTCTTGGCTGCTTCCTGCGCCTTCCGCAATTGGGTGACGCGGTCGTTGCACTGCTTGAGCTTCTTGACCTGCTCCTGGCACTTCCTCCAGTCGCGGTCGAAGTCCGCCAGACAGTCCTCCAGCTTGTAGTAGTCCTCATGGCAGCGGTTGCGCTCGATGAGCTCGTCCACGTCCAGGTCCTCGCCAAAGTCGCTCTTGCTACCGGCGTGTAGCCCCGCGACAGGCTTAGGGAAGGCGGCGCTCATTGTGTGGCAGAATTCGAGTGAAAAATGATATTCATATGGTACCGTGTTTTTGATTTGATAATGCACACATTGATCATAAGACATTCCGTTCTGTAAATAATCATAAGAGCGCATTCTTTCATCAGCTATAAGAAAAATTGACCATTACAGTAATGTGCATCAATACGGAACGGTGTATCAACTTTCAGTTTTTGCAGCGCCGCCGTCGCCATGACGGCCAATGTCCATGCGACGCTGCTGCCTGGTGCGTCCTGTCGCTTCTGCCGCTTCCTACCGCTGTTGACAGAGTTTGTGGTGCGTTGCAGGTCTCGTGAGCGTCGTGTTCGTGCTGGCCAAGTGCATTCGCCAGTGGCGGTGTTCCTCGCCAAGAAGTTCATGTCCGGCACCAGGCCGCAGCTCCAGGACGACGTGGCCGACAACGTGTTCGAGACGAAGCCGCAGCCTGCGAAGAGCCTCCGAGAGCTGCAGCTTGAGGCGGAGAGGCGGAGAGCAGAGGAAGAGCCGCAGCAGACAGAGAGTGAGACGCTGGAAAAATAATACGTAACTGCAATACTGGCGACGGCAATAATACATATTGCAGTTATTGTTTCAATTTTTGGTCGTTTTGGCCTTTGAATAGCGTTGGTTCCAAATGAGAATGGTCAAACTACGTAGTACTAATTCATTACAAAGGAGAAATCTGCGCGAGCTGGATATTGGAATCATTAAATATGGAAATGAGTCAGTTGGCATGACAATGGGAAGAGATGGTAGTGTACACAAGAACGATTTTGGTTGGAGGACAACAGTTTTTGTAGTAAAAAGGCAATATACTTATTACGGGGTCAATTTCATATTTTACGGAAACCTTGGTTTGCCAATAATAAGTAATTCCGTCAATATAATACTATAGTTATTATATTATAATTATTTTTCGAGCCCTGCTGCTACATGTACCGCGTCGACTGTCGCTGCAGAACCTGTGGCTCTTGAAGAGAAGCCTACCGCGAAGAAATCAGTGAAGACCGCGAAGAAATCTGCCAAGTCTACGCCCAAAGCGTCGAAGGGCAAGTGACGACGTGAAGGTTGGTGGTGTACGAAAGTCCTCACATCATCGCGTGGTCACGGCTGAGTCTTTCGTGACGATTTACCTCTCGCAACGTTCGTGAACTTTTGACTCTTAGAGTGCAAGCTCTTGATTGCGCCTTGAAGGTCGGAACATGTGAAAAGTATCTACACTTGCAAATGGCTAACCTATGCCAGCAATATCCTTAGTCGAATTCCGAGTTGCCTAGCAAGCCGTGAACCTCTTCGCGCTTCGAATGCAAGACTACTGGCTTACGAATCACTACCATAAAGTTGAGGCGCTCGCCGTCAAATCAACCAACCTACGGTCCGATAGCACGATTTCGCTTCATCGCGTCGGTGTCAGCAAAACGCGCATGACGGGTTGGATTCTCGCTGGTGCCGCCGCCAGCGTGAACAGAGACCGCTGCACGAGAGCGGAAAGATTCCTTCCGAAGGAACAACAGCAGGCAGCTTGACCATCATCAGCGTTGCCAAAGACAAGCGAGATTGGAGATATTTTCGAGGTTCCGGCTGGAGTAGCAGGAACAATTCTTGCTGTGGGCCGAATGAGCAGCTTCCTGAAGCTCACGCTTCAACCACTCGCCCCAACCCAACACGCCGAGCTCACCCGGAGCTGGCGTCACTGATCGGACTGTGGTCGGCACAATCTCGGAGGCAAAGCGGTCCCTCGAGGCATCCGCACACACATCGAAAGTCGGCTTTAATTACATGTAGCAAAGTCCCCCAACGTAGGGCCCCAAACACTGCGTGGCAAGCGGTCAAGTGCATGGAGTTGCGTGTTGCGGCGATCATGCCATTGCCTCACCAACACCTCAACACGTGAGTCAGCACAGGCGTTCTCCAGCTGGTGGAGCGTGGAAGCCGCAACCCGTTCACGCTGCAGACTGCAGTGCAGTATTCTTCAAGCATAGCAAAACAGAAAATGGAGTCGTGCTTCCTCGCCCATGTCGTACATTTCGGGCGCGTGGTGCTCAAATCTGCGTGGCACGAGTGCGACCCAGTCAAAAGCCGGTCTCACTTGCAGAGCCGCGCCCTCACGATCGACGAGTCACTCGTCCTCGGTGTTCTGGGCTCCAGCTGCTGCAGTGTTTGCGCTCGCTTTGCCAGCCTCGGCGTCACGTCTTGGTGGGAACGGCCCACAGCTCAAAACTCGAGCAGAGAGGCGGCGAGAGCAGAGACCTCCGACTGAGTTGCGCCGCAGCCTTCAACCCACCGCAGGCACAGCGTTTACTGTTGAAAAGGCCTCGAGTTCGTCAAAGCTGGCAATCACTTGCTGTGTCCTCGCAAACCGACGCCGAGACTTGCAGCCCGTTGGAGTCCATCCGCTTTAATCGATCTATTCATGCTTGCCAAGGCTCGCGCGTACGTGGGAGATGAGGAACGCCGTCGCAAGCAGCGCGACCTCAAACGGCGGTACCGCGAGCGTCGTAAAGTGAGTTGTACGTCGGTTGTGCTTGTCTACAACGGAGACTAACATGCCAGTTGCAGAATGACGTGCAGGCCATGCAGCAGCAGGTGGAGCAGTTGGAGGCCAGATACGACGCCCTGTTGAGTACACAGCAGCAAACGGTCGTGTCTTCACGTCGCGCACCGTCCGCCCTCGAGCAGCAATACGCCACGGCCACCAACGAGCTCAGCGCGTTGCGGCGGCAGATTGCGCTGACCAAGCAGAAGTTGGCCGAGTTCGACGGCTTCGCGTCTTCTCTGGAGGTCTACCTTACGGACTTCGAAGCGCCGTCGGTCTTCACTGCGGCTTCGTTGGCGTCGAAAAGCTCCTTACTGATGGCGCCGTCGCTGCCGGGTCCGGAACCGACGGCCGAGCCTACGCCGCGACTCACGGAGCAAGAGTGTCAGGAGATGATCAAAGCGTGCTACTACGAAATCTTCGACCGCCGCTTCCGCGGCCAGTGCTTGAGCTCGGGCATGCACATGCTCGGCTGGGAGGACCAAATGTTCCTGGACGGCACGAACCTGCAGTTCTCCATGTCCAAGCGGTTGACGGGTATGTCGGCCAACACGCTCATGCAGAAGACGTGGGATATCGTGACCACGGAAGAGCACATGCGCACGATCCAGTACTCGACACTTGGCGTCAAAGTCCTGCACAAGATCAACGAGGACACACTCGTGTTGCAGCGCTGCGTGCATCATCCGCAGCTCAAGACGGTCAACTGGAACAACATGGTCATGTTCCGACTGCGTAGTCCGCGAGGGTATGTGGTGGCCTACCAGACGATCAACCACCCGGCCTACGCCGAGGGCTACACCGAGTACTTCACCGGTCACGAGGATATCGTGACCGAGGACCTGCAGCCCAAGTTCTCTCGCGTCAACACGCTGCAGTGGTTCCTGTTCGAGGAAGACGACAACCTCGATTTCGACATGGACAGTGGCGGCTCCGACCTCGAGTTGCTCGGCTCGAGTGACAGTGAAGACTCATCTTCCAGCGTCAAGAAGGAAGTCTTGAGGAGGGGGAGGAGGGGGCTCGCACCGACGCAGCCCCCGCGGCCTTCTGGAGGCGTGAAGGTGACGATGGCCGGCAAAGTGGACAACAGAGATACATCCTTCGCTCGCTTCTACATGTTCGAGGTGCTCACGTACATCATCCGCTGGGAGAATGCCGTGGGCTCTGCTCGACTCACGTTTGGATAACCATCGCAGACACCTCTGCGACGTAAACTAAATTAATGGCCGGGCCAAGTGCATTACGCGCTCGTCCGCGCCGATCAACTCGTATCAAAACCCTGTCTAGCTGTATGGTCTTCCTATCAACCACCACGCATCAACTTGGACTGACATTCACGTGGTCATCCCATCAGGTCTTTAGCGTCAACTTGACCTGGTTGAAGTGGTTGAAGTGATCCTAGCGGCCAAAGGATCAGCAAACGTGATAGGATCTTGCGGCTGTGTTCGCTTCATTCCCAATCTTCCTCCTGATGGCCACTCCGGTGTACGACGTCGTGGTGGTCGGAAGTGATCCTAGCGGCCAAAGGATCAGCAAACGTGATAGGATCTTGCGGCTGTGTTCGCTTCATTCCCCAATCTTCCTCCTGATGGCCACTCCGGTGTACGACGTCGTGGTGGTCGGTGCCGGCCTCATGGGCAGTGCAGCCGCCTACTTCGCTGCGAAAGAAGGTAAACGCGTGCTGCTGCTAGAGCAGTTCGAGCTGCTGCACGGCAAAGGCTCCAGTCACGGCTCCAGTCGCATCTTCCGAGTGGCCTACCCGAACGACATCTACACGGAGTTGTGCTTGGCGTCGCTGGAGCTGTGGTGTGCAATCGAGAAAGAGGCCGACGTGAAGCTCATCCGCATGACCGGCGAATTGGACTTTGCCTCCGAGCGGATCGACGAGCTCCGGGGCCTGGAAGAGACGTTGGCAAAGTTCCACGTACCATTCGAGGTGCTCTCCGGAACCCAAGCAAACGAACGGTTCCCCGGCTTCTCGCTGCCTGGCAACAGCCACGCAGTGTTCAATCCGACGGCCGGAGTGCTGAACCCCACGTTGGCCATGGCCACGATGCACAAGTTGGCTAGAGGTCTAGGAGCCGAGATCCGGGAGCTCAGCCCGGTCACGGATGTGGCTGGGGAGCTCAATGGAGACGGGTCTACACTAGCTGTCGTCACGCTGGACGACGGATCGAAGGTACGTGGCCACCAGTGCATTGTCACGGCCGGACCGTGGACGGACAAGGTGCTGAACCAGTCGGGGGCGAGCACGGCGAAGCTTCAGCCGATCGCGACGTTCGGGACGTACTGGAAGTGCAAAGAGGAGCTGTACACGCCGGACATGTTCCCCGTGTTCATCAAGTACGGGTACCCGGAGGTCTACGGTTTGCCTATAATGGATCCTCGCGAAGGAGTTAAGATCTGCCGCCACGACGGGCCTGAGGTTGACGTGGACGCGCGCGAGGGCGTAACGCAACCTGCGGCGGAGCAGGATCATTTGAAAGCTTTCGTCGCCGAGAACTTCTCGCACGTGGACTCGAGTGCACCGAACAAGGTGGACCACTGCATGTACACCATGACGACCGACGCCAACTTCATCATCGATTTCCTCGATATCCCCACGACTTCGGGGTCTGCTACGAAAAGTATCGTCGTCGGAGCTGGCTTCAGTGGCCATGGCGCCAAGATGACGCCGGTGATCGGCCAAATGCTTGTGGACTTGGCGCTCACGAGCAAGACAAAGCATCCGACCGAACTTTTTCTTCTTGCGGTCGGATGTTACACCGTTGGAGCATTGTTCCTTTCCGAAGTAAGGATGAGCAGCGCTACGATGGCGTTCTACAGAGAAAATGATCAGAGTGCCGAGTAACTGTGCCAATGCAAAGTCCTGTTTAGTTTGTTACGAGATACCGTTGACTTGTCAGCCTGTCTTTGGGGAGCAAGGGGGTGAAGTCGATCAAAAGAGAGCGAGCAAGTATTTGCATACTGAAAGCGTTCACATGTTAGTTCTGCACTGGGGTCGCCGCCGTTCCAAGGTAGAGCAGACCGGGACTGTCACCATGCTGGCGCTTCTTGTAGACGACGAAAGCACCAATAGCGGCCTCCGCTGCAACGGCACCGACAGTTCCGAAAACGGCGGTCAAATCACCCGAGCCCTCCGAGTCCTTTGCCTTCTCAGCTGTGTACGTCGTGATCGTCTGGGTAGAGTCGTCCATTTACTCGGAATTCGTCGACGTCTCATCCACTGAGGTCGAGTTGTCCGAGGGGATAGGAAGGCTCGGACACGGAGTCGAAGTTTGGTCGGGACTGCTCGAGGCAATCGGAAGGCTCGGGCATGGTGTAGAATTGGATTTTGAATCGGCAGTGGAATCCGAGTTGCTCGAGGCAAGTTCAAGCGTTGGGCATGGCGTCGAAGTCAAGGTATCCGTCGAGTACACACTTGTCGAAGAAAACTTTCCCGGCATTGAATCAGTAGCTTCTTCAGAGCTTTCTGACGCCACAGCAAGTGTCGACCATGGTGTCGAAGTAGATTCTGCAGCCGTGGCTTTAGTTGTTGTAGATAACGGGGAAGTACGGGTCGGGTCCGAGCTTACTGTCGCAAGAGCAAGCGTCGGGCAAGGGGTTGAAGTCTCAGCATCGGCAGCAGTCTCCGAGCTTTCAGTGGCAAGTGCAAATGTCGGACACGGAGTAGACATCTCGGCATCACCAGTAGTGTCTGAGCTTTCAGTGGCAAGTGCTAATGTCGGGCACGGAGTAGATGAATCGACACCAGAACTCTCCGTTGCGAGAGCTAGTGTCGGACATGGAGTAGACGTCTCCGCATTGGAACTCTTCGTGGCAAGAGCTAACGTCGGACATGGGGTAGATGCCGCGTTGTACACGCAGCCCCATACCCCAGTCTTGATCTGTGTACACTCAGCGTTCGACGGCGCGACGCACGAATCGGTTCCCGTCCAGCTAGGGAGGTTTTCATGGCAGTCCTTCACAGCCACTGCACCCTCAAGTGGGCATAGCGTTCCGGTCGGGTGGTCACCCGATCCACTGCAGACAGGTCCTTCAATGCAGTACGTGGCATCGGTTTCCACGGAGACTTCGATGCAGGTGGAGGAAGCTTCACCCGTCGATGCCGAGGCAGCAGTGATTTTTGTCGGAGCGGGCGTCACGGAGGACGTAGCCGTTGTCGTCGCTGCGGGGTCACCGCCGGGGTTTTGCCAGCCATAGTCACTCCTACCAGAATGGCGAAGGTGATGGTACTGGTGATCTTCATTGTTGAAGCGTACTGGTAGCTGTCGGGTGCCAGTAGAAGTAAACAGGTGCGCCGTCCAATGCAAATTGGAAAGTGGGAGTAGAGTGTAGATGACTGCTGTGTACCTCAAGGTGTGGTAGTCGTCTTGAGGTTGGACGTGCTTTTGAATTTGCCATACCACCGGCATACCTTCGTGCTCGCAACTGGTACGAATAAGGTTGGGTTCCAAACTTATCTGGTATCAATCTCGATGATTTAGTGATTCCGCTCTGGACTCGACAGCAGCACGACTCGAGCACCAGCACAATCAGCCAATGCCTTTGTTGCGTTGTTTCTGTTTGAAAGACCTTACAATCTATCAGTTCACTGTAACATAGGTTGCAGGATCACCACTGCAGTGATTGGACCACCGGATCGCCGTAGACACTCGCAGCGACAGCAATTGTTCAGCTGAACTGGACGATGCAAACATAACATTGAGACGATGCCTCCTAAACTCGCCTCTAGGCGCGTGCTCTGGCACCATTGCCGCCACCAGCACACATTGTATTGGGTGTATGCACACGGTGGGCACGCGTGTCCGTAAAGCGGTGCTCATTTCAAATTCGCAGCTCAAGGACTCTGAAAAATTTATCTGCACTTTCACCTGCAAAACCGCATCATGTATTATACGGTAGTGGCCTCCACGCTTGATCAACCGATGGGTTCGGTTCTGTACGTCACACTTTTCGAGGCCGACCCGATCACTTACCGGTACATGTATGCTTTTTCTCAAACGCCCAAAGCCAAGAACATGAGTTCGCAGGAATTAACGAACGCTGCTTACAAAAAGTTAGCAAACTTCAACATCTTACTATGCCACGTCGATAAAGTGCGAATTTATTTCACAAACTTCGGCTGGTTCACATTTCGTTCAGACAGTGCAACAATGGCCAAGTCTCAAGGCGACAAGAAGAAGCGCCGTCGCAATGACAAAGTGCGTCCTCGAGTCCACATTCATACAATACACACAGCCCAGTGTCCATCCTGACACTTAAAATCGCGTTTTGTTCCCACTAGAAACCGGGGCCAACTCTGCAGCGCAGCAGATCCGCGCTGCCAAGTCGCAGACGAACGCCATTTTCTCCATCACGGCGTCCTCCAACCCAAATCCCAAGAATTTGGGTCCGTTCAGCGACCGCCAGCGCATTTTGGTGGTCGGCGACGGAGATTTCTCCTTTTCGCTGGCTCTAGCTGTGTTCCTGGTACTGTACAGTACACCGGAGACCGTCAATTGGCGAAATGGTAAAATGACATTTTGTTTGACTTTTTAGGGAGGGAACAACTTGGTGGCCACTTGCTACGATTCCAAGGTGGGCCTGAAGGAGAAATACCCAAACGCACTACTGAATTGCGACGCGCTCGAGACTGCGGGGGTACGAAGTCTTTAGTAGTCAATTTTTTTGTTTTTTTAACTAATTGATTCATTTTGCTGCAGGCTCAAGTTCATTTTGATGTGGACGCGACCAACCTGCAGAAGGAGAGCTGGCTGGGTGGGGCTGAGCCGTTCCAGGCGATCGTGTTCAACTTCCCGCATCTTGGTGGCGCCACGGAGGAGGACGTGGCAAACAACCAGAAACTACTGAGGAGTTTTTACTCGACGCGGCGGTACCTGCACCCCACCCGTGGACAAGTGCTCGTGTCACTGCGTAACACGCTCTTCTACAACCGCTGGAAAATTCAGGAGCAGGCCGCTGCGAGTGGCTTCAAGATGAAACGGTAGGCTTCAATCGAGTACTTGCTGCGGGAATTCCTCCTCACGGGGCTCTCTTTCTTGTGTGACAGAGCAGAGCCCTTCGACTCAAGCATTTACTCCGGCTATGAGCCACAGCGAACGCACCCGGCGTCGTTCCGTGGCGAGCCGCCCTCTACGACTGGAGCACACTACTTCATCTTTGCTCTTGACAAGAGTCTTCAAATTGTTGATCCCCGTCAGCAAAACCATCAGCAAGGCGAGGCTAGTCGTGGTGATAACGTCAAGAAGGTGCGATTGTGCTTGTCGAAATTTAGGTTTTGATTGAGCTCGAAAGCTAATGGAGTAACGAATCACCTTTGAACAGGGTGAGGCAAAAGAAGGCGGTTGCACCGCCCACCAAGATGGCTTGCCAACCCTGTGGCATCACGTTTCGCGACGTGAAGAAATACAACGGACACATGAACTCGGCCAAACACGCGAAGAAGGTGAAAGCACTGAAAAGAAGCACTAAGTAGCGACTTAGTGACTCCAGCGAGAGACCGCCATTTGTGTCGGTTGCTTAGTGAGCTAATAGATTTGTTCTTGTTATTAATAAGCCCGATCTTTAAAAAGGCGTGCTGATCTACTCCAGCTCGACAATGAGCTTGCCAATGTTTTCACGCGCAAACATGCGGTCGATGGCGTCCGGAATGGACTCGAATCCCTTGTACCTGGTGGGGTCGACACCCGGTTTCAGCTTCCCTCGTCGATGAGCTTCAGCAATCTATCCGTGTGCTCACGGACGTGCTCTTCGAAATGGTACATGAAGAACCCGCGGATAGAGGCCGATTTCATCAACACCTTCTCGTTCGCTTCCCACGAAAGCAATGGCGCAGGCTTGGGGGTATCGTCATCAGTCTTGGATTCCAGCACCCTTGAGATAAAACCAATCTTGATAATTCGTCCGTGCACTGCGATGTTGTCCACAGCGGCGCGAAACATTTCTCCCCGATTGACTCGAAAACGATGTCCACTCCGTTCGGGTACTCCGACTTGAGCACCTCACTCACGTTCTCCTTGTTGTAGTTGATGACACGATCACAGCCGAGCTCCTTGAGAGCTGCCACCTTTCGTCCGAGCTCGTAGTACCGATGACGTGGTTCCCCGCCAGTTTTGCCAGCTGCACTACGAACTGCCCGGTGCCACCCGCGGCTGCCGTCACGAGCACAGTCTCGTTCGACTTCATTTCGCCGAGGTACTCTAAGCAAATCGACGCGGAGACGCCACCAACTGCCACTGGAAGTGCGTTCGCAGTGAGCTCCGGGATCTTGATTGCCGCCGAGGCTGGCACCTCGACGTATTCTGCGTAAGCACCGAATGCCTGGTACATGACAGCATCACCAACCTTCACTGAGGTGACATCGTTCCTAACTTCGGTAACGATTCCTGCACCCTCGACACCCGCGAAAAATGGCAGCTTGTCGTTGTACATGCCATTCGTGAGGTTGACGTCAGTGGAGTTGATACCCAGGAACCGGTTCTTCACCACGATGTTGCCAGGTCCAGCCGTGGGCAGCTCGGGCACAGTCACGACTTTAGTAGCAGCTCGGAAGTTCTTGCTTAGCGTTTGCACTTGAACTGCGCGGTACGATGGCATGGTTTTACTGTGGGTGGTGAACTGGAAGCGACGAGTTTGAGGATGCAAATTCCAAAGTGAGCGAAGAGGGCGACAGCACTGCAGTCTGCAGCCCAGACCGAGTTGTAATTCGGTGGCGAACGCTGTGGGCCCTCGTGAGAAACCCTCGATGCTGGGAACCCATCATCATGGCCGATTTGTCTTCAGACCCTGTATTGATAAAGTTTGCAGTAAACGGCTACAGTAGCGTCAACACGGTTGTTGAAGCAAAACCTTGTAAGACAGATTTTCGTCACTGGTTGGCCAATTTGGTTGACTTTTACCTAATGTTACATGCAGTTCCTGGACCAAGTTGTTTTGGAGCAAAAATCGATAAATTTCCTTTGGAACACGGGTAGCAATTTATCCGTAATTTATCCACGGATTTCTGCGGATTTTCGTCGTGTCCCGCGGGCATAGTATTCAGGGCTTTGATTAAGCTCGAATACCAATGGATTAATGAGTCGCCTTTCGCAGCAAAAATGAAAGCGATCTCACCGCCCATTGCCGACATTGCGGTATCGCGTTCCACGATAAATACAACGGACACCAGGTTGTGTTGGTTGCTTAGTGATCTAATAGATTTGTTCTTGTTAAGCATGATCTTTTCGACTGGCGTGCTGATCTACTCCAGCTCGACAATGAGCTTGCCAATGTTTTCACGCGCAAACATGCGGTCGATGGCGTCCGGAATGGACTCGAATCCCTTGTACTTGGTGGGGTCGACACCCGGTTTCAGCTTCCCTCGTCGATGAGCTTCAGCAATCTATCCGTGTGCTCACGGACGTGCTCTTCGAAGTGGACATGAAAGAACCCGCGGATAGAGGCCGATTTCATCAACACCTTCTCGTTCGCTTCCCACGATAACAATGGCGCAGGCTTGGGGTATCGTCATCAGTCTTGGATTCCAGCACCCTTGAGATAAAACCAATCTTGATAATTCGTCCGTGCACTGCGATGTTGTCCACAGCGGCGCGAAACATTTCTCCCCGATTGACTCGAAAACGATGTCCACTCCGTTCGGGTACTCCGACTTGAGCACCTCACTCACGTTCTCCTTGTTGTAGTTGATGACACGATCACAGCCGAGCTCCTTGAGAGCTGCCACCTTTCGTCCGAGCTCGTAGTACCGATGACGTGGTTCCCCGCCAGTTTTGCCAGCTGCACTACGAACTGCCCGGTGCCACCCGCGGCTGCCGTCACGAGCACAGTCTCGTTCGACTTCATTTCGCCGAGGTACTCTAAACAAATCGACGCGGAGACGCCACCAACTGCCACTGGAAGTGCGTTCGCAGTGAGCTCCGGGATCTTGATTGCCGCCGAGGCTGGCACCTCGACGTATTCTGCGTAAGCACCGAATGCCTGGTACATGACAGCATCACCAACCTTCACTGAGGTGACATCGTTCCTAACTTCGGTAACGATTCCTGCACCCTCGACACCCGCGAAAAATGGCAGCTTGTCGTTGTACATGCCATTCGTGAGGTTGACGTCAGTGGAGTTGATACCCAGGAACCGGTTCTTCACCACGATGTTGCCAGGTCCAGCCGTGGGCAGCTCGGGCACAGTCACGACTTTAGTAGCAGCTCGGAAGTTCTTGCTTAGCGTTTGCACTTGAACTGCGCGGTACGATGGCATGGTTTTGCTGTGGGTGGTGAACTGGAAGCGACGAGTTTGAGGATGCAAATACCAAAGTGAGAGAAGAGGGCGACAGCACTGCAGTCTGCAGCCCAGACCGAGTTGTAATTCGGTGGCGAACGCTGTGGGCCCTCGTGAGAAACCCTCGATGCTGGGAACCCATCATCATGGCCGATTTGTCTTCGGACCCTGTAAACGGCTACGGTAGCGTTAACACGAACGACATCGGTCGTTGAAGCAGAGCCGTGTAAGACAAATTTTTCGTCACCGGTTGGCCAATTGGCTTGGCAGCAGCTTCATTCATTACTTGTTCGTTGTACGACACGAATTCCCCTTGGTCGGCATTTCAAGAGTCTTGAGTTGCTAAACGTATTTAGCGAGCGCACCTATCGGACACTTACTTAGTCTCAATGGGGAGGTCGCTGCGCAGACCCCACTCCGACCACGATCCATCGTACACCGGAGTCCTGCGGTGATACCGCCAATACATGTACCAGTAATACAGTATAGTTAGAATCGACACGTGACTTCTTACAACGCGATACTTACTTCTCCAGTGGCTTGCCGGTCAAATGCAGCCCAAATGTCAAAACGCTCGCGGTCACACCAGAACCACAGCTGTAGGCGTCGAAAAGTCGATAGCAAGAGCAACCAAGCATTAGAGCACCCACAGAGAGACAGAAACACCTACGTAGGCGTACCTCGTGATGATCGGGCTAGTTTCGTCCATCTTCACATCTTCAGATCAAAAAAGACAGGGAGTGAGAAATGACCCACACGTCACTGGCCCTGCAAAGCATGCATCATACTCGCTTCGGCAAAAGCGCTCTTGATTTCGTCCAGATCGCGGAAGAGCTGCACGAACAGAATATACAATTGTTTAGTCTCCAGTTGACGCCTCGACTTGCAAACCAACAACTGCGCTCACCGAGAAATCGTCCGGGTCGACAAGCTTGCCGAATGGCACGTTGACCGAGCCTGGGATGTGTCCGCCACGCATACCGGGACGCGGTTCCTACAGAAGAAAAATAATGCGGTCAGACAGATTAGAAAACATCAGCCAGCACAAACGTACGGGTTCCTTGGCGAAGAAGCGGGCAGCACCACGGGCATCCACGATCTGCGTGTCCGAACCGACCTTGGCCAGTACATCCTCCCAGGATACCGCGAGAGCTTCGTTGGGATTGGCCTTGTAAGTTGCACCCGCCACCACATTCTGCGGCTCCCCGTTTCAATGTCACGCTTCTCGCTCTTCCACTTGGTGATGCCACCTACCCAAAATTAAATTAAAAATCATTTACCCCTTGATCTGTTCAACCACAAGGCAAATCAACCGTTCAGAATGTGCACATTGTCGTGGCCAAAGTACTTGAACGTCCACCAGCATCGCGCGGGACTGCGTCCAACAACAAAAAGCAAAACAAATGTCAACTAACCTCACTGTCAATATTTGCTTGACTTTTTCAGCTTTCACCTAAAGCAGTTCTTTCCCCGTAGACGATCACCGTGTCGTTATTCTCCACTCCGAGGTACATCATGGCATGCTCGAAAGTCTCCGCTACAGTAACAAAACCAGCTGTAAGATAAATATCTTCCATAAATATCTTCCCCTTTGAATCAAATAAATTACGGCTTGGTAGCATGTGCGGTAGAGTGGACGCCGTGTCGGAGATCTGCTCAATGTCAAAGAACTGGGCACCCGGCAGACGTTCGGCTGCGAACTCCGTGGGGGCATCGCGGCTCTTGTCCAGGTACCAGGACGCGTCCAGGAAGCGCACGCGGCCAGTTTCGGTCAGCGTCTGCGCCTGCTGCGTGGACAGCAATGGCGACAAGGAGCTGGCGAGGCGGGAGGAAGAGCGACTCATGGTCTGGAGCAGGGGCGAGGAACGGCGGGCGAACATAATATGTTCGACACCTGATGTGAATAATAATGATAATATTATTATCTTCAAGTGTGGTTTGCGCAATACAAAAACTATTTTACCAGGTAGTCAAAACTTGATGTGGAGATTTGTAGATATTGCGAAAATAGCCATGTTGAAGGGGTAAGTTGAAGTGACTACGACACTAGACGAGTAGAGAGGCCCTAATGCAAGAGGAGAGTACATACAGTTGGAACATCCTACGGGAGGACCTAGACGGGGTCGCAACGTCGCCCCGGTACACGTGGAGCGACGTCATGTCGGAGCGCTGGCGGTGCTTGTACGCCCCGAAGCCAGCGATGGCCAAGATGGCACCCACGCCGGCAACGATAGCTGCGACGCCTCCGACGCCAATTGTTGACGCTACGTTAGCGCTGTCACCCGCTTCAGCGGTCGTCGTAGTGACTTGTTGAGTTGTTGAGGTCTCAGTCTGTTGCTGTTGTACGCTCTGGTCTTGATCTTGCTGTTGCTGCTGCTCCGGGGTGTCAGGCGTCTCTGTCGGAGGCTGCGTGGTCTTTGGGGTCTCTGTCGGCGGCTGAGTGGTCTCTGGAGTCGTCGGATAAGGCGTGACTGTCGGAGGCTGCGTGGTCTCAGGAGTCGACGGGTAAGGGGTCACCGTCGGAGGCTGCGTGGTATCAGGAGTTGTAGGATAAGGTGTGACTGTCGGAGGCTGTGTGATCTCCACCCAGGTTGGCGTTGGTGCTGGTACGTCCTCCACGGGGTACGGTGTTGTTGGCGAGGGCGTAATTTCCATGTAGGTAGGAGTTGATGCTGGCACCTCTTCGGTGGGGAACGGTGTCGTTGGCACAGGAGTAACCTCTATCCAGGTTGGCGTTGGTGCTGGTACGTCCTCCACGGGGTACGGTGTTGTTGGCGCGGGGGTAATTTCCATGTAGGTAGGAGTTGGTGCTGGCACCTCTTCGGTGGGGAACGGTGTCGTTGGCACAGGAGTAACCTCTATCCAGGTTGGCGTTGGTGCTGGTACGTCCTCCACGGGGTACGGTGTTGTTGGCGCGGGGTAATTTCCATGTAGGTAGGAGTTGGTGCTGGCACCTCTTCGGTGGGGAACAGTGTCGTTGGCACCGGAGTAACCTCTACCCAGGTTGGTGTTGGTGCTGGTACGTCCTCCACGGGGTACGGTGTTGTTGGCGAGGGGGTAATTTCCACGTAGATAGGTGCCGTTGGCGAAGGGTAATTTCCACCCACGTCGGCGTTGGTGCGGGCATAGGGCATGGAGTGGTTGGGAACGGCGTCGAGCTTGTCGTCGGCGCGGGGGTCGGTTGCTCATACGACTCTGGGGTAGTCAGAGAAGGTGTAGTGTAGTCGTTCACCTTTGGCTCGCCAAAGACACATCCCCAGGCCCCAGACGCGACGCGTGCGCACATGGCGTCAATTGAAGCCTCGCATTTGCCCGCGCCAGCCCAACTAGGAAGCGTGTCGATGCAATCTTCCACAGCAATATCACCCTTGACAGGACACAGAACTCCAGCAGGCTCGCTGTCAGCTCCGCTACAAACTGGGCCTTGGATACAGTACGTCGCGTCACCTTCGACGGAAACCTCAGCGCATGGATTCGTCGACTCAGTCTGAGACTCAGCGTACGGAATGGTAGGCGAAGGAGTACTGTCCGTGACTGTCGACGGCGCAGGCGTCGTGGCGTCCGATTCTTCCGCGACCGCCGTTGGCGCCGGCGTCGTAATACCCGATTTTCCGGTCGTCTCGGTCTGAGACTCAGAGTACGGAATGGTAGGAGAAGGAGTCGTGTCGGTAATTGTCGACGGTGCAGGCGTCGTGGCGTCCGATTCCTCCGTGGTCGTCGTTGGCGCCGTAACACCTGATTTTCCGGTCGTCTCGGTCTGAGACTCTGAGTACGGAATGGTAGGCGAAGGAGTAGCTATTGACGGCACAAGCGTAAGGACGTCCGCTTGCTCAGTAATCGTCGTTGGTGCCGTGATACCCGACTTTCCTGTCGTCTCGGTCGGAGAAGGGTTAGACTGCTGCACCGCGTTGTTGGGATTTCCAGCAGCTACGACGCCCAGTAGCACGACGGGAAATAGAACGACGCTGAGCTTCATGCTTCGTCAGGTGGCTGGTTGACTCGGGGCTCAGACGATAGTTGGCGGGTACGAAAGTGCTGCGGCTTTCGTGTTGGTTGCCGCAGTCGAGGCAAGTTGAGAAGTAAGACTACCACACGCACTCATGCCCGGCACCACAGATTCCTTCGGACGCGTCGGCATCAACAGCAGCAGCTGTATCCAACAAAACAGCCTCGCCCTTTTGTCCGCTCAACGCTCTGGAGCGTTGAGCTTCTAGGTTCGTGTTCGTGCCAAAACAGTTGGAAACGGTTGTCGCTAGTATATTGAGCGCAGGTGGCGGCGCTAACGTGAAAAATTGCAGCCAACGTCAGACCACCTGCTCGCATTGGAACTCTGGATGCACGGTTGAAGCGGAGCGGCTCTCGGGCTCCACATGGAGGAAGAGGCATCTACCGGTACTGCGGTCGAGGCGAGTGGATGCGGTCTGTGAATTGATATGCTTTAACCTAAATTCTAAGGATCACAAGGCGCATCTGCATTTTAAGAGAGTTAGCACGAGCATGCGTCTCCGTGACGAGTTTTCTACGCCGGCGACAACCAGCTACATGTACATGTATTAAAGTGATCTCCACATTGCAGTCTGTCAATCTCTGTCCAGAGAGAAAAGTTGATTCACAAAACCGCTTCAACCTCGCACTATTAATAAAAAACAGTTCTGATACTGCTACCCCGTCGTCGCCTACACCTCGTACGCCTCGTTCGTCCAGCTCAATCCCCCGAGGACGTCCCTTACGCCGTGCCCGTGGACGCCGCCCCCATGGCTTCTCCCAATGCAGTCGACTACGCGCGTCCGTAGACGTGGCGCAACCTGCCGCAGCAGCAGGAGCGGGAAGCCACGCGTCAAGCTTCAAGTCGAAGCCCACGCGTCAAGCTTCAAGTCAAAGCCCACGCGCTACAGCAACACCAGCGTCGACAGCACGCCGTCGACGTACAGTGACGTCACCACTTCATTCGCCGCTGCTGCAGTCGCTCCAGGAACGAGCTTCGCAGGTGACAGTAGCAGTTTCAGTGTCACATCCAGCGCCACTAGAAGCAGCGTGGACGCCGCAGTGGATAGTATCCACTGGATACCATGTGGGGAGCCCGCCGTGCACGCGAGAAAGCGGAAGAGGAGGCCGACCAGAAAATGCTGGACGCCGTGTGCAAAGCGTCGCTGGCGGAATTCAACGACCGCGAGCGGGCGCTGAAGGACTACGGGTCTTCCACCTCGCAGAGGTCTCTGGAGCACCTGTCGTCGTCTGTGGCGTTGCAGCAGGTGAAAAGTGAGGCTGAGCAACGCAAGCGCGCCGCGATGCAGACGGTGATTGACAGCAAGACACGTGCACGGCAGATGAGTGAGAAGGCGCGTGAAGCCACGTCACTCAATGAACAGAAGAACAGCGAGCGTCTCGCCAAGCAGGCCGACGCCGAAGCGCTTAAGATGAGAGAGGCGCAGGAGGTCAAGCTGCTCGCTATGCAAGACCGCAAAGAGGAGGCCATCAGCAAACGCACCGAGGCAGAGCAGAAGGCGCGCGAAGCTCGCGAGAAAGCAGAAGCAATGCGCCACCAGGCGTTTCAAGCAGCGTCCAAGGTGCGAGCGAACTCGCGTCGACAGATCGAGACGCAGCTCAGCGTGGAAGAGGACCAACGCCAGCGAGAGATGCAGCGCAAGCTGGACGAGATTGAGAAGAGCAAGAACCTGGCTCGTCAGAGGAAGAACGAGGCTGCCAAGAAGGCGGAGGACGCGTCGTCGGTCCGAAGAGCTTCGTGTGAGAGCTGAACATGCCCGAGCTGGACTTGCGTCCAGCTTCAAGTCTGATGCTGCCGCAGCGCCGACGTCGTCGGCGTAATACAAGGGCGTCGAGAGAGAAGTTGGCTGTAGTAACGTTAGTTAAATATACTACAGAGTAGTATTAGCTTACGAGTTGCCTTAGCAATAGTTGATGTTATGCGTCCGATTCCTCGCAGTTGTCGTTCTCCAAGCGGGAGATAGTGGGCGACGAGGAACGCCGCTTGGTGACGTGTTCGAGACGAGTTGCACGTGCCATTCGAGTCGCTGGCAGCGAAACAGGCAAGTGTTTCGTGGACGCGAGATCGAATGCGCAGGCAATCAGGAATATTGAGCTTTGACGTTAACGAAAAACATGAAAACACATTTCAAACGAACGGACTCGCACTCATATATCCTACGACGAAGTATAAAAAATACTTGCAAGATTATCAATCGGAGTTCGATGCATTAATTAAGTGCTGCTCATGAGTAATCCATGAATCAACCCGACAATTTCACGAAGTGCCTCTGTTGAAGGCGTCGATCCATGGATTTTAAGCGTCTCATTGATCCGTCGAATTTTCTCATCGTCATCGCTAATGAATACCCACTCGAGATAGTTGGTAACAATACCAAGTGTCCGCTCTAATCCCTCCACATCAGACAAAGCTTCGAGGCCAGCCACGTTCTGAGCAATTCCTTGCGGAATATCATCACGTTTTGCCTCGACGATGGATATACGCTTCCTGCCACGCTTCAGCACGAACTCGAAGCGACCGTGCACATGTACGTTCTTTCCTTTCACATCCTCTTCGACCAAAATCGTGGCATCACCCAGCATAACGCACACTGCTTCAATAATAGCCATAATAAAGACCTGACGCTTGGCTTCCTTTCCCGAGTAAATATCACCATACAAGTTACCTATGAGCAAAAGCCGTTCACGTAGCTCTTCGACAACTTTGTCAGGAACAACGCTCGCTACGAGATCTAAGTCCTCCATAGGCAAAATTGGTTCAAGATCGGACCACGACAGGCTTGAATACGGCATCGAGCTATCGACATCTCTGTTCTTTCGCTTCCTGTTGGTGTCTGAAATGCTCGTCTTCTCATTTCCTTCCTGATTCTTCTGTCGGATCATTTCGTTTATCGCAGCCCATCTCTTGAGACGTTCGGCGTGACGGTGTTTTGTAGTTCGTGGCAAAGAGGATGCCACGCCGAGATCCATTGCTGAGGAGCGATCGTTTTCTTGCTTCGGAACCACCACAAACACGTGAACCACGTCCTCCCCAAGCGAAACGCCTGGTCCAAACAGGGCTGGCTTGTTCAACTGCCACGACGGGCGCAGCTTCTTCATCTTCGAAGTGTCAACTTTATTCTGCAACATATTGTCCAGGTCATCGTCGTCTGGCAGCCACGACGTGCCGTCCGACGTCTTCGCCAGGAAGAGCTGCAGATTGTCTGCGTCGATATCCTTCAAGTCGTTCGGTTTCTCCGCCTTGATCGCCTTCTTCAGCGCGGAAACTTTCTCTTTGCTGTAGATCTTCACCTCGAACGCGCTTCCTGTCCCACCAACGACTGCACAGACAAGCGAGAACTGATGAAGTGTGTCCGCCATGTTTCCTCGACGCAACAGATTCTGGAATGGGAGAATTTCGTAAAAGAAGGCGTGTCACATAGACTTTCAACCAATCATGAAACGCCACGCGTTCGTCAATACCGAACGGGTCATCATCTATTTTTAAATACCGTAGAACACGCATTTTCGGCGATCCGTCTTATCAGGTACAGTAGTGGCACTACCGGTACCTGCACTACCGTAGTGCTATGTTTACAGAAAATAGCATTTTCATTAACATTAAATAGTCCTATTTTAATTGGATTTAACTGATTTTTAAAAAATCAGTTAAATCCAATTTTATTTGGCGGGGTGGGTGGATTGCATTAAGTGCGAAATTTAATCCTATCGTCGTCAATGATGATCGGCGAGCGAAGAGCTCCGGAGTCGTGGGACTTGAGCTGGATGGCGGCCGCTACGCAGAGTCTGGAGACGTATGAAGCTGCTCTCGAAACAGCGGAGGTCCGTGCGGTCTTGTATAGCTGCTTCCGGTGCTCTAATTCCTCCTCTAACCCAATTGCACTGCGCTTTAGTTCCCCAGCATTCTTCTGGCGGCGCTGGACGAGCTGCTGCAGGCTCCAGAGGCCAACGCGGGGCCCTTACAGGAGATGAGTGACGTCTGTGCGTGAGTCAGTCCCCTACTGACTAAACAGGGAAGAACTGACGGTCGGTGCCAGTGCTGCAGATGATCGCGTTCCCCATTGACTTGGAGCTGCCCCAGGAGTCGGTGATGACGCTGCATGGGGCTCGGGACTGGGCCATCCAGACGCTGCTAGACATCCAAGCGACGGAGAAATCAACTGCCGACGTGCTTCCCACGATGTCCAAGTCGCTGCAGCAGATGCAGGCCAAACTGTTCGTGTCGGCGCCTTGCAGACAGGCTGACGTGCAGATGGAGCTGCTCCAGTCGCTTCTAGCTGCAGTGCAAGATGAACAAGAGGAAGATACACTCTCCCAGGTGATGGAGATGTGCGCCACGAGTGTGCAGAGTGATGAGCAGTTTCTGCAGTTTGCGGAGGCTGCGTTGTCTGGCAAGGCGGAGGCGTTGGTGTTCAGCAGGGCCTTCCTCCAGCGTCTATTTGATAGACGCTCGGTGCCACTGCAAGATGATGAGCAGTTGAGTGAGCGGAGAGAACGCCGAGAAAGACGGCTCATTGATGTGTTAGCGTTGGAAAACAAGATTCGTCTGTGGGCGAACCACCTCCCGAGCTGGCGTTCGCAATTGCAGACGTGGATGCTCGAGGCCCATCGGGCACCGCTTGAACCGATTAGTGGTATCCTTCCCGATGGGTGGTGCTGTGAGGATGAATTGAGTGCTGTAGGTCCGGTGTCTATAGCTGTGATGGAAGCTTGCCGGCGCTATTCACACCTGTACGTCACATTCGTCGAGTGGTGTCGGTCTCATGTGGATCTTCTCTCATCCTGCCGTAGTATGGAACTCGTCAGTCTGCTGTCACGCAGCACACGACCGGAAAATGGTACCCAGCTATTTAACCGTCAATTGCTGAGCCAAGTACCGATGATGAGTCGCCTATCTGGAAGCTGGTCACCTGACCAGCGAGAACGCGCTTTCACCGCATTAGGTAGCAAACTCGAGCAGTTCCAAACTGCACACAGTGCTTCTCATATTGCATGGCAGTTCGAGTGGATCAGTGTGTTGGAACAACCAAACCTGCTACATGAGGCACTGGAGATCACATTCTGTGCCAACGGTGAAGGGAGTACGAATGGCGACGGCAACCAATCTGCAGCTCACTACGCCACGAAGTTCTTTAGTTGGTTTTATTCGTATTTAAGTTTCGAATCTGCTGACGAGATCGCAGCACTCCTCACGCAGATAGCTTCCGAGCTGAAGATGTTGGATATTGGCAGCGGGGCGCGGTGGCTCAGACGAACCCGCGCCGATTTCGGTGTACTTCCCATCTTGCGTCTCCGTTTCGCTTGGTTTTGGCTTTTGAAAGGAATTGAAGTTGCATTGGAGACCGCTGTACCGGTGAGTGATAGCCCCACGACGGCAGCTACGACCGACGTTCTCGAGTCTGTCGAGTACATTTTCGCCGCTTCACGCCGCCCAGAGCCAAAAGGTAAAGCTGCAATTGCGGTTTGGTTACTTGCTGTCTTCTTACCTCTGTATGTCATGCTGCCAGGCCTTTTCAAGTGGAGCTAGTGACCCAGCTCCTCGCGGAGCTCGAATGGCGCGCGACGAACGCAAATACGAAGACCAAGGACGGCTTCTTGCACGGAATCGCGCCACTCTGTGCGTGGCTCAAGAAGGTCGTTCGGCTCATGCAGCTCGAGGAACAAAAAGACAGTCGAAGTCGCTACGGCGGGCGTGCGAGCCCTGCAAACGACGTGCAGCACTTGGCCGAGCGACTCGCGCCCTTCTCTCGTTGAACGAATGGCTAACTCAATTGATGCAACGTTAGCCTGCAGCTACCCTAGTTACTGCTCCAGGATACCTTCCGCCTTCTGGATCTTGAGCGAGAAGTCCAGGCACGGGTAGCCCTGTGTGAGTTTGCCCTGACTCACAATGTCCACGTGGGGCGACACGTACTGGCCAAGTGTCTCGGGCGTGATACCTCCGCTGGCCTCGATGAGCACATGTGGGAACTGCTGCTTGAGCTGGGCGGCCGTGACCTTGAGCTGCTCCGGCTCAAAGTTGTCGAGCATGACGATGTCGGCGCCGGCCGTGGCGGCCTCCTGCGCCTCCTCGAGACGGCGGCATTCGACCTCAATCTTCATGGAGAAACCAGCGGCCAGCTTGGCCTTGTGCACGGCCTTAGTGATGCTGCCGGCGGCCCACACGTGGTTGTCCTTGAGCATGACCATCTGCGACAGGTCGTGGCGGTGCGTCGCTGCGCCAGCAACAAGCAGCGCGTACTTCTCCACGAGTCGGAAGCCCGGCGTCGTCTTGCGCGTGCCGGCCACGTGGCCGTTCCAGCCCAGCGCGCGCGCCTGCTGCACCGAGCGCTTGGCCTGCGTGGCCACGCCACTGGCGCGCGTGAGGATGTTGAGCGCCGTGCGCTCGCCCAGCAGCAGCTGGCGGCACTTGCCCGTGACGCGCGCGACTGGCACTTTGCCCCCGGAGACGCCGCTGGGCGCCAGCTCGTCGCCCTCGCGCAGCATCCACTCGACGCGGCAGTCGAGAGCGCGGAAGACTTGAGTGAAGAAGGGGACGCCGGCCAGGACGCCGTCCGACTTGGCCAGTAGCAGCGCCGTCTCCTCGGCCTCTGGAGGTTGTGACACAAAGCGTTAGAGTTACTGGTGGGGTGGGTAGAGGGGAAGAGGACGCACCGCCGACGACGAAGCCGCCGACGTCGAAGGACGGGATGTCGTCCTCCAGCCAGAGCTGCACATGGTTGGTCCAGGACGGAGGCAGCAGGTGCGCGAAGTCGGTGGTGTCGGTCATGTTGTGATGAGCAGGTGAAAAGTGATGTGAGGTGGCTCGAAGTGGTAGGGCGAGTACCGTGGAGTGTGCGAGTGGGAGCCATACAAATAGCAGCATGTTGTTGCAGAGTGAGAGCGCCAGCTGCTGCTGGGTTTATCCGAGGCTGCTATGCCGCGGCGTCACCGAGTTCCCGTGTTCGCCACGAGCATGACAAAGCTGCATTTGCTGCCATTGCCAGGTCCTGCCAGCTGTCGGCAAGTTGAAGGCCTTGGTACCGGCGGTGCTGCAAGTTTTTGCAAAAGACCTCCACGAGGGCATGTTAAACCGCAATGTGCACAAACAGCAAACAGCGCGCTACGTAGCGACTCGATGTGTACAGCCTCTTGTCAGAGGCCAAGAGCTGAGTTGAGTTGCTGTTTCTACGGCCACAGCATTGCGCTGGCCACAAGTCATGAGCGAAGTGTCAATCCACGGGTTGAGGCTGATAGTATTTGTTTTAACAATAAAACTACTACTTGGAGCAATTACAAATTGTTAATAATATTAACAATACTGCAAATATTATTTTCTTCCACATGAATTTACTACATGTACAACATTAGCTACCGGTAGTAAATATCGCGACTTATTAAAAAATTAATTCATATAATAATACGATTTGATTACTAGGAAACACGAGATAGTTCTTTTGGTCAACACCTAGATTTGGAACAACCACACGTGAGGAATGAGTGCACAGAGATGCCAGTGCTGCTGAAGCACAACCGGACAGACGTCCGTCGTATAGGATGTCAAAGGTTCTTGTCGAAAGTAGTACTATATACGTACTATTTATTTTATTGAAATCGAGATGCGGGCCTTCATGTATTAATACAGGGAGCTACTAAATAGTACCTGTAACTTTGTTAAGGAATTTACTATCGAACAGTACTATACTATCGAAGCTTTTAGAACCAGTAAGCTGTTGCGAGAGTGGGACGGTGGGAGCGATCCTTCCTTATATGGCGTGTTGAAGGCGGCCCATACTCTGTCCAAGTCAAGCGCCGCAACGACCGAAGCTCGCACCAGTCACTCGCACTGTAACCCCCGAGGCCGCGCCGGCGGCTCGTGGAAGCCGAGCGCTTCTCATTCGGGCGTAAAGATCGCATGGCCATGGACGACGACAGTAGCAGCGAGGACCTCCACCCCGGCGGCGGCGGCTGCGACGTGTGTCAGGCCGCGGCCGCCGCCCTGCGCTGCGAAGCCTGCCGCCTGGACCTGTGTGTCGCCTGCTCGCGCGCGCGCACCGCAGCAGCCTGCACCTGACCACGGGCCGCTTCCACTTCTACCGCCAGGCGCAGGACGCGCCCGAGTCGGCGTCCACCGCGTCGGCGCCCAACTCGCCCGAGCTGCGCCACAGCGACGCGCTCTGGGGCTTCGACGACGCGCTCACGCAGAGTCTGCGCGCGCTCACGTTCGCCACGGACGAGGAGGCGCCCACAGTGACCGCGTCCCCCGCCGCAGCCACAGCCGTCGAGAGACGACCGCGCAGCTTCTCGGACTACGCGGCGCTGGGAGACGCCGCGCGCTGGCGGGCGCAGGGCGAACTGGGCGAGCTCTGGGACGCGCTGCGGACGGACTTCGCCTCGCGCCACGTGGTCGTGCGCTGCGGCGCCGGCGCCTGGGACGCGCTGGACGTGCGTCGCGTCGTGGACCGCCTCAACGTACGTAGGGAGCTGCTGAGGTTGACGCGTCGGTTGGGCGGTGTGTTAATTGCTGTTGTTGTTGTTGTAACCTATTGCAGAACTTTGGTACGGTGGCGAGCACGCGGCGCGAGCTGACTGCGGGCGGCCTGCTCTTCTGCACCTTCTTCGACCTCACGAGCGCCGTGGCCGCCGTGGATCGCTGGCGCGCCGACGCGGACGTCATCGGCTTCTGCCTGCCGTACGAGCTGCCGGACGACGTCAACTCGGCTACGCTGCTCGTGCGGTTCACGTTGGGCGCACCACTGGTTACGGCGGCCGAGCTGCGCCACGTCTGCACGTGCTTCGGCCAAGTGGCGAGCGTGCTGCAGCCCGAGGCGCACACGCCCAAGTACATTGTCGAGTACGGAGACTCGCGCGCGCTACCTGCTGCACTCAATGGATTGCCGCACGCTTTTCACATGAGTGGGCCGCTGTCGGTGGCGCGCACAACGCCGCCGACCTTGGACGTCGCCAAACTCAAGATCTTCCAGGAATGTCTGAGTCGCGCGGCAGCCACTCACCCGCGGGTCGCTAGGACTCGGCCCAAGAGCTTCTCGTCCAGCAGCACGTCGCTTCTGACGTCACCGACGTCGTCCGTTGCGTCGTCGATCAACGCGTCCTTCCTGGAAGGTGCTAGCAACAACAGCCCGATGGCGTCCACCAACTCGGCCACGTATCCATGCCAAGGGGAACTCACGTCTCCGGTGTTGATGCCGCAGGAAGAGCAGCAGATCTGGGCGAGACCGCCAGCCCGAGCCAGAAGCAATTCGTCATCGGCATATCTTGGCGGGTCGTTGTCATCCAGCAGCTTCGGCGACTCATCGCCGTATCCCAACGGGTTTACGCTTCCGTCCTCCAGCAACATCGGCACGTTGTCCAGTCGCACGAATGGATATTTGTCGTTCCAGGCTCCTCATCAATTGCAGCCTGCCAACAACCAGATATCTCCTTCCGCCGCTGAGCAGCAGCAGCAACCTTATTACGACTTTCGAGGACGTCAGCGCATGCAGACCAAATTTCCCCTATGAGAGGAGGTTACAGCAACAACGATCACTTCTTCCGAGCGAGTGCTGTGCCGAGCGGCGGACACGCTGGGGGTCATGGTGGTGGCTCTACAGGACGCATGGTGTCCGGACGTAACGACCAAGGCACAGGCGAGTTCAGCTTATTGATTGAAAAAGTTGCGTCAGGCGAGGACAGGCGAACAACGCTGATGATCCGCAACATCCCCAACAAGTATACGCAGCAGATGCTGCTCACAGAGATCAATCGCAACCATCGCGGGAACTACGACTTTTTCTACCTGCCCATCGACTTCAAGAACAAGTGCAACATGGGCTACGCTTTCATCAACTTCGTTGAGGCAGCGCACATCGAAGCATTTCACAACGAGTTTGACGGCCAGAAGTGGACCAACTTCAACAGCGAGAAGGTCTGTGCCATCTCGTACGCGCGGTTGCAGGAAAGCAAGCCATGATCGCGCGTTTCAGAATTCAAGTTTGCTGGAAAACACGAGTCTTACCGCCCGCTGGTATTCGGCAGTTCGGGGCCAAACCGCGGCAAACCGGAGCCATTTCCGACCCCTAAGCAACTCGTTCACAAAAAGCAGTCTGTGCACTCACATTCTCAAGGAATTCTTGGTGCTGACGACTATGGCAGCTACGTAGCCCATCGAATCTATGCGCAGCAGCCTCAGCAGCAGCAGTTGCAACATGTCCAGCAACAGCAGCACTCGCTTGCCGTTTATCCTCAGCAGCTCCTGGGGATGCCCCAGCATGCCATGCCTCCTATTCCGACAGCCAATGGGCTCCACTTCGGCATGCAGGCATTACCGCTGCAGTACATTCCTTCGTACCAGCAGAACGACCCCAACTGGCGTCGCCGTTTTTGTATGGGGTGGCGAGGATGCCGTCGAATGCGCTGGATTACACGCATTGAGGCATTGGCGCTGCACACTTGCACAAGCCAGAGCAGAGTGTCCTGTCCTTCCAGCTTGGCGACTCAACTCCCTGCCTGCCTTCGTATTATTTTGTTGAGCGCTTGTGTACTCTTGTTTACTTTTTGGCTTGCTGGTTTTTGATACCTGCTCACTGTGTACTTTGATTAGTTAGTTGGCTTAGCTCGGTAACTCGCTCGCAAATACAGCAATGAACAGTAACTGAAATGCATACGATGAGCAAAGAGGGATCCAGCAGCTCAGATCACGAGGCGAAGAGGAATCGCAGGTCTTCTTCGGTAAGACGGCAGATAGCGCTCACGTTCGCTCCGACGGTTCCTTCAAAGATCAACTGCTTCTTCTCCTGCAGCTTCAGGATGCGCTCCTCCACCGTGCCAGCGATGATGAAGCGAGTGGCTTGAATGGGCTTGAACTGGCCCAGGCGGTGAGTGCGATCGATTGCCTGGTTTTCAGCCGCAGGGTTCCACCACGGGTCCATCAGGAAAATGCTGCAATAAATACAAAAAGCAAAGTTAGATGATAGAAGCAGGCCCAGCAAGAGCAAGCACACTTACTGCGACGCAACGGTCAGGTTGAGTGCAACGCCGCCAGCCTTGAGACTGATCAAGAAGGCTGTCACTGTTGGGTCGTCACGGAAGGCTTTAATGGTTCGATCTCGCACAGCCATGCTCATGTTGCCCGATAACTTTACACACTTGACCCCACCAAGCTGTAGTCGATGCTGGATGATATCCAGCATGTTGACAAACTGTGAGAAAATGATGGCTTTCCCGGACGGGTCTCGAATACGCATGAGCTCGAGCTCCTGCATAAGTGCTTCAATCTTGGTGCTGGACTGGAAAGCGTGGACGTCGGATATTCTGTGGAGGATGCTGTTCCGATGAAAGCTGGACAAGTTCACTGCCTTTGGCGAGCGGCTGCTCGCTGGGTTGGCTGACTGGTTTGAAGCATCGACGTGTGTTTCAACCGTCCGAGAAAGATCAACCGTCAGTGATTTTGAGCACGTTGTGCATATCGCTTCTCCGCCAGCAGGAATTGACTCGATGTATTCCTTCACACACTCCCTGCAGAACTCGTGTCCACATTTTGCAACAACCCCATCTTCCACATACTCGTGGCAGATAGTGCATGCTCGCTCGTCCTCGGGACTACTGCTTTCACTTGTGTTGAAGGGCTGCTGTTCCACCAATGGTACAGCTGAGCTTGGGAGTTGGAGTGCGGGGTTCGACTTGGAGTAGCTGACGAGGTATGGGTGGTCTACTGCCTGGCGAAGTCGTATGAGGAGGTCGAAGATGTGGGCATAATTGTTCAACAGCGTTCCCGACGACACATAGGTGTTGAACTGCGCTTGGCTTTGCGTGTAAATTGCCTCGTAGAAATCGTTTTCACGTTCATCCAGCCGGTCCTTTCGAATACGTACCAACTTGGGCGGAAGCGAAATATCGTCTGCACGTCCTTCCTTCGTTCGACGCAGTAAAATCTACAAGTGCATCACGTTAGATACGCGATGTCTTCGATGTCTTCGATGTCTTCGAAGATCAGGTTAGTTGGGAACTTACGTGTTGGAGGACGTCATTTTGCAAACGTTGGATTGCAATTTTGCCTTCGGCAACGTAGCCGTATGCCTGAATCGGGATAACCACCTTCTTGTTGAAGTATGAGTAGTGCTTAATCGCACTGTGGCTGCATTGCGCACATTTCTTATCGGGGAAGCTGGGGGCAACAAATAGTCAGATCCAATCTGACGACAATCGTCAGAACCGCCCAAGAGCGAGCGACACGTACTTGTAGTCCAGCATTTGGCAATCGCACTCGTTGCAGTGGTAATACGCGTACTTCTTTACTTGGAGAAACCGGACCAAAGAAAACAACTCGCCAATTCGGTTTTGCAGAGGCGTGCCTGTACACAGAAATTGGTAGGTTAGACTTCAGTCGCTTGACCCAGCTTCTACTGCAGCTCATGCTCACCTGACAAGCACCACTTGTATGTAGACTTCAGCTCAAACACACCGCGCGCAGTATTGCAGTTCCGGTCTTTGATGTAATGTGCTTCGTCTAGAACAATTCGCGTCCACTTAATATTGTGAAGCGGCGACTTGCCTTTTGTCTTCTGGAAAGTTGGCTTTTTGTCATCATCCTCAACCTTCTTCTTCGAGCGAGGGTTCGCTCGACCTCTCGACTTTTGTGTTGATTTCTTCAAGTCATCGTATTCCTCCTCTTCACTCGTTTCCCCAGCGGCTTTCTTCTTGGGTTTCTTCTTTTGCTGCTTGTCTTGTAGCGCAGTCTTTCTCGCATTTGGTCCGCAAAAGTACTTGTTGTGCGAGATCAACTTGTCCGGTAAATACTTCTTCCCGCAGTACTTGCACGCAACCTTTGACCAACCGAGTGTTTTCCGAATTTCACTTTCAATGATGGAGTAAGTCGTCAGTACAATATCGTACGAGGCAATTTTCTCCACTAAATCGAGACGCTTGGGCCCGTGGTGGATGTACACGGACAAAAGTCCAGGCTCCACAAATCTCTCGATCTCACTTTGCCATTGCATCACTGCAACGAGTGGGCACACAACAAGCGTGCCACCGTGTACAACAGAAGAGCGCCGAGCTTTGGCACTTTTCCCACTTGCAGCTGGACCCTTTTCTCGAATATTTTCGAGTATGAGTGATATAGCCTGAATTGTCTTTCCCATGCCCATTTCGTCCGCAAGAATACCGCCCTTGTAGCTGCCCTCTTCCTGCCCAACCATCCATGCCAGCGCTTCCTCTGGTAGGAAGAAGAGTAGCTGTCAAGTACTTTGACGGCTCCTTCTCTGGCATTCGGTCTTTCTTGATGAAGTGATCATCCGCGAGGTCAAGTCGTTCATCAATAACGCCATCCAGGTCGTTTTCTCCATGTATTCACGAACTCGTTTTTGGTCTGCCAGTGTTAGCCTTGATAGCCCTTCAATTGGATCATCCTTCTTTGTTTTCTTCTTTGCGGGTGTCTTGTCGATCTCCTGAGCGTGGGGTCCGCCTCCGTAGAGTCTTTCTTCAGTAGTTTGGCGGCTTTTAGACCGAGCGCAGTGCACTCCAAATGCTGTTGAAGAGTCCCCGAGCACAAGTTAGGCGTGTACTGTAGTCAGAAAACACGAATCAAACAGTGCACTCACTTTGTAGTACGTCGTTGCACCAAACATCGAGTGGAGAATGTCGATGCCAACGCGGAGTTTCTTGACCGGGAACTTCTGCTCGCAGCTCTTACACTGCATTCACAACATTTTCGCAATCTGTCAGCTTAAGAAATACCTCAGCCTTCAATAACAGTTATGTACCTTTGCTCTGGCGTTGGGCGCGTATTCAATGAAGTAACGGGGGCCAACGTAGCCATCGTCGTCTTCCGAGCTCTCGTTCTCGCTGACATCAATATCCAGCGAGTCCACATCACTAGCACCAGCCCTGTAATTGGCTAAGTACTGTGAAGCGGCAGCTTGAGGCGTTATCTGCTGTGTTGCACGTCGAATGACTGCTCTCTTTTGCTTCGCGGGGGCTTTGTCGTCACTGAATGTCTCTTCACCAGCGTCCGGTTTTCTGAGACCTCCGCCACTGAGTCCTCGTCCTCCTCAGACGAGCTCTCCCCAACGAAGTCGCTGTCTGCATCGTTATCTTCGTCGTATTCGTGCTCCTCGTCACGAGAAGCGATCGCTACTTTCCGATACGCAGTGCGGACCGTTCGACCAACCGCTCGAGATTTCGCTGGGGTTGCACCTGCGCCTTCTTCTTCATGGCAGCCTTCCCATTCATCCGCTTCGGGAGCGTCGTGGCGATGGGCTCGTCGTCGTCCTCCTCCTCCTTGGGGAGCTCCTGGCCACTCGCCGTCTCTTGGGCGGCGGCTCCAGCTGCTCGTCCTCCAGAGCCTCCACCGCTCGCTTCTTCCCATTGGCTGTTGGTTTGCCTCCATCGCAGTCCACGCACTTCCACAGCTGCGGACGACGGCGCAAAGGCGGCGAGAGGCAACCCAGATGGAAGGTCTTCGCGCAGGCACAACATACCACCGTCACACGCTGCGAGTGCTGCATGCACACCACACACACGGCCACGTCCGCGTCCGCGTCCGACTCGCTCGACGACTGCTGCTGCTCTTGCTGCTGCGTGGATCGCAGTCTCACCATCACTCGCTTTCCACTTGCGTCTTGGACTTCAAATTGCCGACTGCCAGGATGTTGCAACAGGCACCAGCAGAATGAAGGTCGGGCGAACATAGACGGACGTAGGTAATCTTGGCGTTTTGGCGGTCAAGGTGATCGAAAGCGAACTCTTGGCGCCAACAACGAACAAATCAAGGGGCACTTCAAGTGCATGTAATAAAGGCAACTTCATTAGCGACAACTTCCAAACGGCATGCCTTGCTTCTGCACATCGCAACAATTGGTACATGTAGGACTTCCGACACCCTGAGAGATTAGATTAAGGAGGATTAATCTTGCTGATCATATCACTTACGTCTTACGAGACGGTCATGGAGGTCAAGTGCGCGAAGGAGCCCGGAGGCAGCACCAGCTTCTTGCGAGAACGCAGCGCGCTCTCGTTGTTGATTTTCTCTAGCAGCTGACGGAACTGCTCCACCTCGCGGTCGATCTCGTCCTCCTCCGGGTCGCGCACCTCCGTGTCCGAGTCGCCGCTCCCATCTGTAGACCCCAACGCGGGCTGCTCCTTTCCCCGAGCTGCTGCTGGCTTGTGCTGGGGCGACGCAGACTGTGTACCAATGTCTTGCGGACTCACCTTCTCTGTTGCCTTCTGCGCAGCGGCCTCTTTTTGCGGCGCTTCTTGTCCTTTTTGTTCTTCTTCTTCCTGCTGCTACTGGAAGGTTTCTGACTTGCCTTGAGGTCTGCGAGCTCGTCTCGGAGCAGCTCCGCCTGGATAGCGAGCGACTGCTGCAATGCCTCTTGGTACGCGTCTTCCAACTGTTGGGTTCGGACACACACACTCGTGATTAGCTAAAGTCATGAAGGTCGCTGACATGTCAACTTCGCACCTGTTCTCGAAACTTGATGGCTAACACCTCCAGCAGGTATTCCTGTGCAAGATGTGACGTGTTCGCCCCGGGGCATGTGTCGTCGACGTCGTCCTCTTCGCTGTCTTCACTGTCGTCATCGTCGAAGCCAGACCGGAATGGCGAGACGTAGCTGAACTGCTCGCCGCAACGGATCAGGTCCATAATGAAGTCCGTATGGTCCTCCCGAATAATGATATAGCGTTCCTCTTTCTGAATCAGTCGCAGCAGCTCGTCCTCCTGCCGCTTGCCCACTTCTAACGCGGCCAAGTACTCGTCCGAGAGCATGCCGCCCTTGGTGCCCCGCCTCTCCTCGCGCTCCAGCTCATACTTAAACACCAGCTCCTCCTCCTCCAGCACCAGCTCTTCGGCCGCGAGCATCTCGTCGTCGGACTCGTCCTCCAGCTCGTCTGCGTCTTCCTCCTCTTCGTCCTCCTCGTCGTCATCTTCATCTTCATCGTCTTCGTCTTCGTCATCCTCTTCGTCGTCCAGAAAGGGCGGGAAGACACTAAAAACATCCTGCAGCGAGCGACTGCCCGAGCGCTTCCGTTCGTGGTCTTCCCACTCGGCAATGACGTTGTCGTGGCACTCGCAGCACAGGTTTTGGCCCACTAGGAACTGGTCCAGCGCCGTCAAGTATCCTTCGCGTCGGATCCGCAGCAGTCGTCGCTTGGCCACGAGTGACAGTTCCCTCCAGAAGTTGATGAGCTCCTCGCGCGTGTAGCCCTTTGGCCCGTGGAGCCCCACGACGCTGTCGTTGCTGCTCGTGGAGCCCGTGGACGCCACAACAGCAGATGATGACCCCCGCTGCCCGCGCGCTCGGCTCTGGGCAGGAAGCGGCCGCTGAGCTCCCGTGCAAAGTCGCCGTCGGTGGGCCACGGATTGCTGCGGCATACAGAGAGCGAGTGAGTCAGTGGCGCGTCTCACACACTTAAAGAGGGACACCGCGTACCGGTACTTGCGCGCCAGCATGAAGCCCGAGGAGCGCCGTAGCAGGCGGTGGCGGTGGAGCAGCTCCGGCTTGTGCGTCGCTCGCGTCATGGGGGCGAGGTTAGTTTCTATCGGATAGAAAAGTGATTGAGTCCCACTAAAAGTGGGGGTAGAAGCGTGCGTGTCCCAATATAAAAGAATGTCCTCGCTCGCAGCGACACAGGCGGACGGGTACTACTACCCGGCGGATTGGCGACCCGAGTATGGCTCGCTCAACGCGTTCCGGGGCTCGCACCCGCTGGGAAAACGTGCCAAGCGACTGGCGAGTGACGCGGAGCTGGTGGTGCGCTTCGAGATGCCCTTCAGCGTCTGGTGCGGCGGCTGCGACACGCACATCGGCCGCGGCGTGCGCTTCAACGCGCGGAAGACGCGCACGGGCAGCTACTTGAGCTCCGCCGTGTGGGACTTTCGCATGCGCTGCGCCAGCTGCGGCGGAGAGATGGCGATCCGGACGGACCCCAAGGCGCGCGACTACGAACTCGTGAGTGGTGTGCGGAGGAAGGCGCAGGCGGAGGAGACGCAGGAGGAGACGGAGCCGCTGAACGACCCGCGACTGGCGGCGCAACTGCAACGCGAACCGTTCCTGAGGCTGCAGCACGAGGAGGAGGACAAGCGCAAGGCTAAGAAGCGATCGAGGGGGCTTGATGCACTCGCGCAGCTGCAGGACGCCGAGTTCAAGGACGACTACGCCAGCAACGCGGCGCTTCGAGCGCAGTTCAGGAGCAAGAAGAAGCAGAGGAAGAGCAGAGAACAGGAGGCTGAGCGACTCGGACTGAGCATCCCACTGCTGGACGTGCATGTGGACGACGTGGTGGCGTCCAGGGCAGTCGTGTTCAAGGACATCCCGCAGAAACGGCGAGTGACGTCTAAATCCCGTTCGCAGAGGACACCCACTAAGGCTGCAAAGCTCGACTCGTTCCAGCATTTCGGCGACTCTGTGGGCTCGCAATTGCAGCGCCTGAAAGCGGCCAAACGAGCTGCGACGAAGCGGACAGCGACGTCTTCCCGGAGGTGAGTCGGCTAGTAATTCCTACAGCGACGTATTTTATTCCTGCCTGCATCGTCCACTCAAATGACAAATGTATTCAATCTTCCTTCATAAAATAAGTTTGTTGCTAGATAACGTCACTCGAGAGCTGCACAGAGGCGCGGGACGTCGTTGCACAGCACTGCGAGCGACTTGAAGGCTCGGTCCTCGTCTCCTTGCCACACCTGCAGACACTCCTGGGCTGTCATCACCAGCTCGCTCGTGTAATTTGCGTCTTCACTGTAGGCGCAATACGCCAGCAGCACGCGCACGAGACTCCTCTTGTCGCTCTCGCTCGCGCCAGCCGCGTGTTCTTCCACGTCCTTTGTAATGACGTCGAAGTTGTCGTGTTTGCCGCGCAGAATGAACTCGTCCACGTGCATGGACGTGTCCGAGATGCTGGAGGCCAATTGCAGCAGTCGCTCGCCCTCACTCTGGCTGGCGTCGCTCTCTTCTGTCTGGTTGTCCTCAAGCTCGGCGTAGAACGCGCGGTCCTCGTCCAGCTTGGGCAGCAGCTCGTACTCGTCGCTCAGCTGGTCGTCGTCCTCCTCCGGCGTCTCCCGCTCCGTCTGCTGCGTCTCCTCCTCTACTCTCCGCGTCTCCGCCTCCAGCTTGGCGCTCAGCTGCAGCTCCCGGAGGCTCTTCGCAGGCTGCGGCTTCGTCTCGAATACGGCGTTGAACTCGTCGAACACGTCGTCGGCCACGTCGTCACAGTCCTGCAGCTGCGGCCTGGCGCTGGCCACGAACTTCTTGGCGAGGAACACGAGTGACGCGATGAGCGCAGCCCTGGCGCGGACACTGGCGGCCTCCACCCAGCAGCTCGTCACAGCGGCCGCCAACGTTATGCGCGAGGAAAGGGCGCGCAGCAGAGCCGCCTGCTGTGCCTGGCACCGCCGCTGCAGGGGAGAGCCGCGGCGCTGGCGGCCTCGAAGCGCCCCACTTGAGCCCGCACGAGCGCGTACACGGCCTCGGAGCGACTGTGCGCGCGGCAGACCGACGACACGAGCAGGTTGCCCATGTCTTGAGCTGTCAATTGAGGATAAAGTGCTCAACCCAAGAATAGGTTGCAAGTCCTCCAAAAGTCGAACACAGCGAAAAGGGACACCCACCAAGAATGCTGCTTGGATACATTTCAAAGTAAGTTTACCGGTACGCGCTGTTCCACGTCATACTAATAATTCACGTGAACCCTGCACTCCACTTGCCTCGGGCGAACTCGGTAGATTGCCACTACTGTTGCAGCTCCGCCGCACCGACTTACCTATATCCGTGCGCGCACAGTTCCGGACCACCTCGATTCCATACAAGGTCGAGCTTGAAACATGGTAACTTATATACATACTTCGTAATAGTTCTGCGCCACAGTTCCCCCTGTCGTTGCGGTCTGCTTGAAGCAGCTCATTTTGAAGCCATCTTGGAGCAACAATCAGCGGCGCTGATTGCCATCCACGTCTATGTAAACTGTTGACTCGACACACCATCCAGACACAAACTGAAGCAGCTGAGCAAATTGACAATGACATCAGCTCGAGCACGCGCCTCCATCACTTCCGAATTCGCCAGCCAGTTGCTCGCATTCCCAGTCCAGACATGGCGGCGCAGGAGTTCGAGAGCGTGGAGCGCCATGCAGAGCCCGTGACCAAGACGCAGGACGCCCCGTTCGTGTACGAGACGCCTGGCTTCTTCGCCGCCGACTCGCGCGTGCCCCATTGGGCGCAGAGCCTCGTGACCGACCTCTTCAGCTTCGTGACCATCCACTACAACGTCTGGGGCGTGCCCTTCCTCGTGCTCTTCTTCTACCTCTACACCATCGGCTACGGCTACGTGCCCGTGGCGCTCGTGGCGCTCTACCTGCCGTCGTTCCTGAGCGGCGCCCAGAAGACGGCCACGGGCAACCCGTGGCCAGCCTTCCGCTCCGGCAGCATCTGGGGACTCAGTGCCAAGTTCCTGGGGTGCGTCACGTTATTGCGGACGGTGTGTGTGGATGGTGCAGTGGCTGACTCTTTGTATGTGTGCTGCAGCATCAAGATCATCCGAGAGCAGGAGCTGGACAGCAGCAAGAAGTACATCTTCGGCTTCCACCCGCACGGCATCATCGTGCTCTCTCGTATCTCCACCTATGGCGGCAACTGGGAAAAGGTCTTCCCAGACATCCCCACACGAGGTGAGCTCGTGGCAGCTGAAAGGTCTAGTAGAGTTCTGATCTGACTATCGTGGTCTTGACATTTGACAGCTTTGGGAGCGTCGACGATGTTCTACGTCCTCTCGGCCGTGAGCTGTGCTTGTGGCTCGGAGGTGTGGATGCCTCGCGCTCCACAGCAGACAAGGTCCTGAACGACGGCACCAGCATCGTCGTGTACCCCGGAGGCGTGCCCGAGATCTTCAAGACGGACCCCAACTCCAAGGTGAACGAGCTCGTGTTGAAGAAGCGTCTGGGCTTCGTCAAGCTCGCCATGCGTCACGGCGCCGAACTCGTGCCGAGCTTTGTGTTCGGCGAGAAGTGGCTCTACAAGTAAGTTTGCCCACACTGGTTGCGTGGTGAGCCAACGGATCAATTGACGCCTCTTGTGTGCATTGCAGCATGTGGAACCCTCCTCAGGGAGTCATCAACTTCTTCCGCAAGACGCTCAAGATCCCGATGATCATCTTCTGGGGCAAGTTCATGTGGATGCCCAAGCAGCCGCCCAAGGGCAAGCGCTTTGGCGTGGTGTACGGCAAACCCATCCCTACCAAGCTGACGGCGAACCCCACGGAGGAGGAGATTCGCGCCGTGCACACGCAGTACGTGGCGGAGATCGAGCGTCTGTTCTCGCAGTACAAAAAGGAGTTCGGCTACGAGGACGACGAGACATTGCTCATCAACTAGGCTTGATAGGAAGTGGTGAGCTAAACACTTTTTCAGCTCAGGCTCCACGCATCTAGCGATTCATGCATCAGCTATAGTTCACCGAGTCAACGATGCTGTTCTCGTCGAACATCCGCAGGAGATTCGCATAGTTTGAATCGTATTTGGGGCCTTCCCAATAGAGCTTGTGGCACACGCGGCACACCCAGAACTCGGTCACGACTTGGAGTACGTTTGGATGAACCTCATCTTCCGTTTGGTTGAGGACGTAGTCAGATCAACAACATCGAACCCTTTGGCGTTGCAGCGCGAGCAACGCGACATCATCTCTTCCTTCACGAGTTTGAGTGCGAAGTGAGCCTTGATCTCCTGGAACTGCTCGAACGGGTCATCGCTGGACACCACGAAGCATGCGCCAGCATCGCGTCGGTTAGCCAGCTTCTTGTCGCGAGTCAACACGATGCGCTGCTCGCACACGGCCAAAGCTAGCAAAGATGCCTTATGGTCCTGGCTAGATGTTTTCTTGGGAACGGAGTAAGGATCCCAGATTACTACGTCCATCCCAATAGTTCGCAGCCACTTTCCGATTCGCGCCACCATCGAGTCTGCCAAGAACTTGTAATCACGACCCTGCTCCAGTTTGTCATGATGAACTGTTGGCGTGGCACTTGATGATGAGTTTGCTTTTTGGTCCGTAGTGATGGCAGCTCCCACTGCGGAAACGCCTCGTTGGATGTCTCCTGTCGACTCAATATCAATCAGCGCGAAGTATGCTTTGGAATTCAGCCACAATAACGCTTCATGAGAGCCTCCACCACACACCAGAGACTCGACATAACGCAACGTGTTGCTGACATAGATCCGAATAGGACTGCCCCTATCCGAGTGTTGCGCACCAGCACGAGCTGAACGGTGCCCAAAAGGGGGAATGGTACCTGGTTCGAAACCAAAGTACTCACAGCACTCTGCGGGTGTCGCGAGCTTGACTCGCCTTCGACTGACTCCACATAGCGTCGCGAGTTGGGCAGTATCCAGTTTGCAGTTCGCTTCAATGCAGGCAACGCATGGCTCCTCTGTTATGAAGTACAACACACACAGTTATCAGCACTGGTCGGTCGGCAGGAGAATTCAATTGTACTCACCATCGGCAAAGAAACAGATAGCGTTGACGGCTACAAACGCAACTGGCTGATCTGAGTGTTGTGGTTGCTCGAGAAGGCCTTTTACAGTGTGCGGATCGAGGAATGTCAATGCGGTGTCAAGAATTTCCTCAACCACTCTGCCCCCACTCCGTAAGGACTCTAGATCTTGTTCTCGGTAAATCCTTTTGCGCTCCGACCAGTACCCCTCCACATCTTGCGGCGTTAAAAGACTTGCGACCACATCGCCAGAACTTGTCTCCATTCTGCTGGCCGTCCAGTTTTGGAAGTATTTCTCCCGCAACGCGATAGCCTCGGATGCCTCCTCAGCTTTCAACGGGGACGGATAAATCAACTCATGAATTTCTGTCGCAGTGTTTTGCCAAGATGGTAGCTCAGTATCTTCGTTCTTGTGACTGTCAGCATTCACATGTGTAAGTGGTGCACTTTTAACTTCGGACACACAAATCATCACCCAGTACTCACAGTGTATTCGTCATCTGGACAAGACAATAGGCATCTAAGGCGGCGTAGGCAACTTGAGGGGCTGTAAGTGGACGCACATCCCAGTTTGACATTTGCATTCGCTGAGGCGTAACAGGACACATGCAGCATATTAGTGGTTAAAGCAATGCTATGAATTTTACACATTCAATGCAAGGACCCACCTTATCGAGAGGATTACCCAAGATAGTGCTTGTCGCATTCGACAAGCTATTGCCAACATAGACCCCCAACAGCTTGGAAACGACCGTACTGAGCTGCACCATACAAAATGATGTTAATATATCCTGTTTACTGAATTTCCACCATGATATTTTACCTCCAAAAACGGGGAAATCCGCAACAGCGTCGATCTCTCGGGAAAAGTTTGATGCAGCACTATTGAGGTGCAAGTGAAATTCGTCAGTCATTTCTTATGTGCACTCCTTTGACGCGGCACAAAGCAACTCTAACGTTACCTTTAAGATCCGTGTCGAAGCCAAAACCAACTTTAAGAAGAAATGGGCAGACGAACAACCGAGCAAGAAATGTTTCAAACAAGAAATCGTTGGCCTGTAACAGTGCACCAAGAGAAAAGTGTCAGTCAAGCAGTCAAGAGTAGGGCGTGACAGGTAGTCGCGTACATGGAGAGCCAATAGATCGATGATAAATACGCGGGATGACGACGAAATCTGCAAAATGCTTGCCACCGCAGTTGTCGTTGCCGAGCCGGTGGCTGCGGCAATTTTACTCGAAGCTGGTTTCCACTCCACATCGAGTCCAACAATTTGGTTCATGGCGAATACGGTTCGAGTTCGTGTGATAACAGACTCACTGTTCTCTTCTGCATGAGGTTGAATCTCACCAAAAATATGAGTCATGGCACCACGAAGAGATTCTTCTGTATCGCAAAAAGTGATGGCTTCTTCGCTCAATACAAGAGCTAAGCAACCGTTCAAAGCAGCTGCATTGGCGGAATGAAGGAGGCCCTTTGTTCCTAGCGAACCTCGATGCGTAACCATCTCGGCAATCTGGGTCTCGAAATCCTGGATGTCGAGCACCTGAGCGAGCCGAGCAGCCCACTGAATTTCACCAACAGCCATCATATGGTCGAATAGCAACTTTTGGAGGGAGTTGTCATTTCCAGCAAAAGACAACGCCATTTGCCAGCGCTGTCGCTCAATGAGCTTCATTAATCCGTCGTGGCAATACATCAGATCTGCATTGGAGCATCAACGATCATCAGTAAAATAAGTGTTTCTATTGGTCACACTCTCTACAGTGCGTACCGATATCGGGGTATTCATCCTGTAGACCGAAATTGTAAACGATGCGGTGCGCCTATATAAAACAAGCAGCGAAACACACATTTAGGCACTCGATCCCACCGAATCATGCTGATATCGTACCCGTTTCACATCCTGGATCGCGATAGCTTCATCCACCAGTACCTTTCCTAGGTCTGCGTATCGTTCATTTCACCCGACATGAGAACTATGTCCCGCAACCACACAAATAACAAAAAACACTTGAACGTTACCTCTGTTGTCAGGTCCACCAAACCTTTTCGCGAGAAGCTCTGCCGCAGACCAGTCCTTGCATTTAGCCATCGTCTTGATTGTCGCTACAAAGGACCAGTCCACGGAGTTGAAGACGGTGAAGAGTTTGATCAAGGCTGTGTATTTCTTGGACGCCAGGAGGCTCTGCGCCGCACCTTGAACGGCTTGAAGGTCGATGTCCGTAATAGCGAAGAGATCCACAATTTCCACCACCAGCTTTTGGTCCTGCAAAGGACAAGCAACTCAGCTCTCACCTATTAAACACCCATCCAGACACACTGCAGCAAGTGCGCACCGTCAGTTCTGGATCTCTCAGCCCCGCCACACAGAAACCCCTTAAAGTTTCGTTGGTTTGACCCTGAATATGACAATTGGCCAGCTGATGTTCTCCACTCGCCGTGACTTTCCTAAGGGCGTTCACCACCATAAAAGCCAGCGGCACATTGGGTTGCGCTCTCTTCTTCCTCTTCTTCTTGTCCTTCTTGGCGCCCCCATCCCCCTCCTCTGTTTGCTCTTCGACTGGAGGCGTCTCCTGAGCCAATTGCAGCACGACGAGCACTGCGAATCGCCAGAAATCGCCCTCTTGAGCCGCGCTGAGGCCCGCGAACGTCTGCGCCAGCGTCGCCTCCAGCTCCAGGAACCGGTTGGAGCCGCGTCTGTCTGCGGGGGCTCCGTAGAAGGCCTTGCGGATGCTCGACACCCACTGGGAAGTGACGGACGCATCGTCCAACGACTCGCTGCGCAGCGCGAACAGCTCCGATAGCTGCTGCGGCAGCGCCATTACCGGTAGCCAGTGCAAAACAATAATTGGGGTATTCAATTTAAAATATTTATAATTGAGCTTTGTCAAATTGCCGAGATATTACATGTACATTTCTTTGTCAATACAAACCCTTTATTAATGGTTTAACCCTTGCACAATTATTGGACCGAATCATATTGCTGAGTACCTCGCAATACAATATCAAACTGAAATACCGGTATATAATGCTGTTAAACCGTAAAAGCGGTCCATTCAAGAGATGGAGGGGAATGCGTTCGTGTTCGCCGCCTCGCTGGCGTCGTCCGGTATCATAATGCCGATTGCGTCGATTCCAGCTCAACAAAAATCGCCGCCCACTTCGAATGTATCGCTGTTACATGTATTGGACGACGACACCCCGAAGGAAGATATTGTCGCCAATTCAAAGTCAACTCCACGACGTGAAAAGAGTTCTGCTCGTGATTTCTGCTCCCAACCGGATTGCACCAAGAAAGTGTTAACGCGTGGTAAATGCTTCGAGCACGGAGGGGGAAAGCGCTGTTCGTATCCGGAATGTGGGAACCTTGCTCGTGTAAAAGGGCTCTGTGCTAGACATGGAGGGGGATTCGATGCTCGAATCCAGGATGTACCAACATCTCCAAGATTAAGGGGCTGTGCGCGGCTCACGGTGGTCACCGAAAATGTTCCCGTACGGATTGCAACAAGCAAGCACTGACAGGGGGTACTTGTTTTCAACATGGTGGAGGTTACGCGTGCTCGTACCCTGGATGTGCCAACCAAGCCTACGTGGACGGCAGGTGTGTTTCACATTGTGATCGCAGTCGATATCGAAGGCCATGCAGTTATCCCACATGTGTGAAAAATGCTGTTAACGTTACGAGAGGAAGGTGTTTTGAACATGGCGGGGGCAAAACTTGTTCGGAACCTGAATGCTCCGGTGAAGCTCGAATTGGAGGAAAGTGCTATACACACGGCGGAGTAAAGAGATGTTTGGAATCTGGATGCGCGAAGCTTGCTAAGCCAGGAGGGCGGTGTATTAAGCATGGTGGAGCAGTTCGTTGTTCTCAGACCGGTTGTACGAAAGCAGCTCAGCTGAAAGACAAGTGCCACACGCATGGAGGAACAAGACAGTGATCATCCGGAATAAGCGAAAGCGTTGCGAGGCAAATACGATGACGACAGCAAGCGAGTGAAGATACGATAAATGGCTGGTAGGCTGAACTCAACGCCAGGACTCGAGGCATGGGTGGTGGTGAATTGGAGGTGTTGTTCCAAGAGACATGGTACAGTACATGTACGTACCGGTAATTGGACCCCAAAATCTACCGATAAATTACGGATAAATTACATGTATCATCCAATTCTAACATTATAACGTTACTATAAGTTCCAGAAAAATACTTCGAAATGTTTTTAACCCTGGAAATAAATTTCAATTAACAAACATGATACCGGAGTTGATGCCTGCGGCTGTGGTGGGCACCGTCGTCGCCTTCTTGACGGGGTTCGATGCCTTCAACCTCTCGTACGACCCACGAGTGGTTTCTGTGGCTTTCGGACGCCACGTTCTGGCAAAAGCGTATGCACGGAGAAGCCGCAGAGCCCGAGGGGCCACCGTGGATGAAAGATTTGAGAGGCTCCGCGAAGCGACTCAAACAACGGATGCATACTGCCTTCCAACGAGATATGGGGCAGCAGTGGAAGAAAAAATATATGCAAGAACGATCGATACTATTTTGCGGTATGGGGTCCCAACAGTTTCTCTATCGACGCCAACGAGGTCCATATGCGTACTTGGAGCACAACGTGTCTACGGAGTCGAGAGCAGAGACCTGTGGCTTATTTTGCTGGAAACTCAAGTCTCAGCTTTGATGTGTGGTTTTGCTTGCTACCAGACACAAGGACAGGAACTACGACTCGACATTACGGAAGGTGTGCTGGGGTGTCATTTACGGTCTGGACCGTGACGATCTTGGAACTGATCGATGGCAGCCTGTCGTTGTTGACTCCAAGTACAATTTGTACTGTTCGCTGCTTGAGGGCAGAACAATGGTAGCGGCTGGTCTAGAGCCAAAGCGTTGGCACCACCTTACGCTGACCTATGATAGGAATAAGCAAACCCAGCTTGTGTACCTCGGAGGCGTGAAGGTATTTTTCGATACAGGAGAAAGACGTCGTGAGTGGTCTCGGATGACGTACCAGCAGATCGGGACCGGTCATGTTGTCGCTGGAGATGGCGACTTCCCGTACCCAGATTAATCTGGATCGTATGACTTTCGAGGTCTTGTTGACGAATTCCGAGTCTGGCAAGGAGTGCTATCTGCAAAAGAAATTGTGGAGCTCGCACGTGGAGGAGCGCTCCCATACCGAGATGTGTGGGCTTCAATGAAGCTACCAGGACGCAAGACAACGGGAATGGGCTTGGAATGGGTGCATTGCACTCGGCCTGCAGAGGGAATAGTTAACATATTGTAATGGTGCTGCATTGAGAATTTTTTATTGCTGCTACTTCAAGTAGCAGCCACAGATATGATGTAGAACAACATCTACTACAAGTAGCAGTGCTCTTTATAAATGACGTGCTCGTGATTCTTAGTCAGCTACATGAACCATACTACAGGTCATTCGACCTGCAAAATTTGCAATTTAATTGCGCCTACGTCTGGTTCTGGTTGACAAGTTACATTTGACCAGGTTTTGTGTACCGACACATGTGCGTTACTTCAGTATCCATGGGATATTCAGGATCTCAAGGATCAAAACGAAAATGCAACACACGAAATATCGAACTTCATTTCCTACCACCAGTCAGCGCTGCACGGAAGTAGGCTACTGAGTATCCATTTTTATTGTGTTGCAAATTTGGGTAGCATTACGAATCAAGTGGCGTCCGAAAGCGGCTACTAAATTCTTCTCGAATTATTGGGATTCCTCAAATTAAAAGACAGTGCCGTCGCTTTTAATCTTGATGGGTGGGCCACCGTCGGCGCGCTTCTCCTTTGCAATGACACGCCCCGCTTTCCAGCTCCCTCCTTCAAGCATCTGCAATACACACAAATATCAGTTGAAGTATTGTCCATTGCAGCCGAAACAGCTCAAAAGCCAATTGGCACCTTGACAAGTGGAAAAAAATCAGCAGTAAAACCCAGACGTTCAAGAATGACTTTGTGCAGCTCATCCAAAATGGCCACAGTCAGTGCTCGCCACTCAATAATCACTTCGGTACTCGGGTCAAATTCGTCCGTCAGGATATTTGCAGACTTGGGCACAAGCACACCAAAATCCACCAGGAGACCTCCGTTACGATACTCAGGAAGGCCTAGCACAGGGAACATGGTTCAGTATCACTTTACATTCAAAAGGAAACTTATCCTCGTACCTGTCATCAGCTTGAGATCCGTGATCTTGAATCCTGCGTCCTGAAGAGGCTCCATCAGCGAGTACGTCAACCACTGCGAGAGCTTGTGGAAGCTCACAAACTTGCCCGCTTGCTCGTGCTCCGGCAAGTATCTAGCACCAACAACAAAAACTCCTAAGCACTTCATCTCTACATTCCAATCTACAAACGCCTCCACGCGTACGAAAGTTCCCACACGTCGCCCATATTCTGTCCGCCAATACGCGTTCGGCTCTCCGGCCAAATGTCCTGCAGTCCGTAGAGGACCACCTTCCACAGCTCCGTGATGGACACCTCGCCACTCGCATTCTGGTGCTTCGTCAGGTAGTCCACCATATTCCCCGGTCGAATGGAGCCATCTGCTCCGGTGAAGAACTCGGGGTACTTGGAAATACTCTTTCCCAGACGCTGACAACCACAAACTATCAGTTCCACCTTTTAAAACCATAAATACAATAACAAAAATCACCTTGAGCAGATCCGTCCGTCCAGCGCAACCCACCAACGGGTTCGCGTCACTCTAAAAAACACAAACAATTAAAATCCCCCAAAAACAAACTCAAACTTCAACTTCTTACCACTTGAAAAGCTTTGGCGATTGCGTCATCAGGAAGATCGGCCAGCGCCTGAGCGTCCACTCGATGCGGCTGCTGGGCTGCGTCGGCCGAGAAGTTTCCCTGCAGGAACATGTGGAAGCTGGCGATGCCCAGGCCTTCACTGCGGCTGTAGACGTCCTCCGTGGCCGGTTCTTTGTACGTCCACGTGGGTCCAGCGCCGGCGTCCAGGAGGACACTCACCAGCGCCAAGTCCAGCAGTCGTCGAGCCTTCTCCAGCTTGTCGCAGCTCCAGGTTGACGTCATCCGGTCCACGCGATGCGGGTTTCCTGTCTCGAAGTGGCGCCAGCGCGAGTGGAACGGGACGTTGGCCTCGTTGGGCGGCGGGTACGAATGGCGGATGACAGCGATGACGTAATCCGCCAGCGACGAGATCTTGTCCTCGACCACCGAGAAGTGCGGCAGTTTGTCCTGCTTGGCGAGCGTCAGCACGCGGTGGCAACCGTCCCGAACGGACGGCAGCGAACGTAGATACGCCACTTGCTTTTCGGGGGTCGACATGGGGGAATGTGGTGCGGAATGGATATTGCAGAGAGCGGAATGGATTGCGTAGGCGTCGAGCGCGGGGTGTGGGCTGGCCTCGTCCGTCTGGAAGTGACGCACCCGTTCGCATTCAACGTCGATCTTCGCGTTTAAGTACGACATAGTTCGCATATGGTGTTGAAGTATGCTGGGAAGGTAGTGGTGATAAGTTGGGATGCACTTCAAACCTGTCGTATGACATGATTTGTGTAGCCATTCTGTAGTGAAGGGGCAATCGCATTCCACAAAGCGATGAGGTATTCTAAGTTCCCACAGTGTGCAATCATCGTGGTGATGAACCCGTTTGTCCTTACGAGTGTTCGTGTGGTGTGTCGCCACTGGTCCCGTGTTGGGCCCTACCGCATGCAGTGCTGCTTATCCAAGAGTTCACGGAGAATATCTCTCCGAATGCTCTGACTGATGTGTTGGAAAGAGGAGACTTTCATTTTTTGGCCATGTGCTGCAGGGCATGGACGAGAGCTTGAATATGGTTCACCACGAGAAGTTGCGCGAGTACCGCTATGCAATGTACCTGGTTGTCCGCAAGATAACGCTGCAAGGAGGAAAACTGGAGGCGATGAAAGAGCTGTACGCGCGGAACCCTGCATCCGTGGATACCAAGACCGTCGATTACGTGGCTCGGTGGAGCTGCCGGTACTGCGATGGCTACACGCAGTCAGACCTTTGTCGGTCAAGAAGTTCAACTGGAGTGACGAAACGATATTCAAGAACGCCTCGTTTCAAGGTCGAGCCGATGTGGTGCGTTGGGTGGTGGCTCTTTCCGAAGACTTTACTTCATAATTATGGACACCTTAGGTGTTGTATCTAATATAAATCATAAAAAATTAAATAAAAGCTGCTTTCTATGGAGCTGTCGCGGCAGGACATCTCCCGACTGCGAAACTCTTGTATGATCATACGCCATCGTTGACGCTTGCTTTTGGGCAAATTCAGTCAATGGAATCTCTCGAAACCATGAAGTGGCTTCACGATTCACGAGATGAAGTTGTACAAATTCACCCGGCCCCTTCTGCGCTGTGCGGTTCAAGCAGGGCGTTTAGAAATGGTGCAGTGGTTGCACGCTAACTATCCCGAGTTATTCACGACGGGTACGATGGATACCGCAGCGGGGTATGGACATTTAGATATTGTAAAATTTCTGCGTGTCAATCGAATAGAGGGCTGCACTACTAGTGCGATGGATTCATCAGCGAAGAGCGGACTATTGGCCATTGTACAATGGTTACACGAAAACAGATCGGAAGGATGCACCGCAAAGGCAATGGACTGCGGCGGGGAATGGATACCTGGAAATTGTCCAGTGGTTGCACGAAAACAGATCAGAAGGATGCACTACACCCGTGCCATGGACTCTGCAGCACGGAATGGCTACTTCTCGGTGCTGGAATGGTTATACGCTAACCGTAGTGAAGGGTGTACTCCTGCGGCAATGAAAGACACACGGTACAGAGGTATCACCCAGTGCCTGAATGAGAAACTTGGCCTAGATCTTCCTGAAAATGTCGTGGATGTTTGGCATGGAGACCTTGAGATGCTGAAATGGCTGCATTTTGGTGGAAAAGGAAATTGGTCCAAAGATGCAATGGACCAAGCCGCCATTTTTGGCCATCTAGAGATCGTGAAATTCCTACATGAACATCGTCCCGAAGGCTGTACCAGGAAGGCGATGGATGGAGCAGCTGCCAACAACCACTTGGAAGTGGTCAAGTGGCTGCATGCAAATAGGCGCGAAGGATGTACCAAGAAAGCGATGGATGGAGCGGCTGCGAACAACCACTTAGAAGTGGTCAAGTGGCTCCATGCAAATAGGCGCGAAGGGTGCTCGAAAAAGGCGATGGACTCCGCGGCGAAAAATACGGTCATTTCGAAATGGTAAAGTGGCTCCATGCGCATCGTAAAGAGGGGTGCACAAAGGCAGCAATGAGTACGGCCGCTGCAGGCGGTCATCTCAAAGTGGTGAAACTTCTCGGCGCAAATTTCTCCCTCGATTGGTCCAAGACGGCGATTAGCAACGCTGTGACACAGGGGCACACCGAGACGGTGAAGTGGCTCTACCTCCACTTGGGGCAATCCCTCTGGGCAAACTTTGCCACTCGTGCAGCCCGCTATGGCCACATCGGTGTGCTGGAGTTCATGAACACTAATACGGATTTTTGCGGCAACGAATCGGTCTTCTTCGTCGGATGCGGCAATGACCATCCCGAGGTGGCTGAATGGCACAAGGACCGCTACTACAACCCACGCAAACGCAAATACTGACGCCGCAATCTTGTTCAAGCTCATACTGTATGCTTCAGGAGCTTTGCTTTTCGAAACTATGGTGTTGGCGTTTACTTCTAGTAATTCGTAGCAGTAACCACGGGAACTGTCGACTTGTGCTAATCCAGCTACAAATTGATGGATATCATACTACCGGTAGTAACTTGTTCATAAGCAGCTTTTGATTTTTTCTTTACATGCGCCGGAGGGGACTATAATAATAGCGCTGTGCCTTCTTCGCTATGGGAAGCTGCATCTAGAGGGTTTGACGCGAGTCAAACTCGGCCTGAATCTCCTCGCTGCTCTTACCGGAGGTTTCCGGCACCAGTTTCAGCGCTAACAGGTAGAATACCACTAAAAGCACCACGAATGGCAGGTAAGCATAGTCATCCAGCGCGTCCGAAATGTACGGGTATGCCACACCGACAATCAGGTTGCACAGCCAATTGATCCCGATGCAAAGGACGAGCCGCTAGCACGAATGGAGTCCGGGAACAAATCGGCAGTGACGACCCACACCAGAGGACCGATCGTAGCGCCGAACGCGACGACGTACAGAGCTGTAAAGACAATGGAGAGTGCCGACACATCCACCAAGAAGGCAATAGTCATGCAGACAGCCATGAGGCACATGCTCGCAATGCCCCAGAGGATCATTTGGCGGTTGCCAAATCGGACAGCTAAAGCACCAGCCCCGAAACCAGGGAAAATATTGATGAAGTCGATGATCAGCGTTCCGATTCGCGAATCCGAAATACCAGCGTCAGCAAAGATGCTACTGGAGTAATAGAACACAGCGTTGATACCCGAAAGCTGCTGGGCACATGACAGCAAAATAGCAGCGGCCAGCTGCATGCGGTAGCGGGGAGAGAACAGTGAGTCCTTCACTTCAGGCTCGTTGTTTGACTCACCCAGCTCGGACTGGTTCGCCTTGCTGGAAGACTCAAGCCAGTTGAGCGCGACATGGACGTTCTCCTCACCGTAGAGACGAGCAATGACATCCTTTGCCTCAGCGCGGCGGTTCTTCATGAGCAGCCAAGCAGGGCTCTCGACGCACATCTTGGGGGCCAGCAACAGAAAGATGGCGGCGAGAATGACCGGGAAACCCGCGAGGTAGCGCCAGCCACTGCTGGTGTTAGCGAAGAAAAAGCAATTGCCGGCAGCACGATACCCATGGTCACGGATATTTGCAGACCCAGGCCCAAAATGTTGCGGAGGTGAGGCGGTGACAGCTCGTTGATGTATGAGCCCAGCGTGCCAGTAGCGACACCCGAGGCGATACCAGCGATGACACGGCCCACGGCGAACGCCCAAATGTTGGACACTGCCGCCTGAACGACGGCGCCAACAACGATGAAGGCGCAGTTCACAAACAGCAGCTTCTTGCGGCCCCACATATCGCTGAAGTGTCCGCAGAACAGACTACCGATCATACCACCGAAAATCCACGCGTTCACGGCGAACGTCCACTCCAGCTTTGTGTGTCCCGGGAACATGAGGCATGTGTCTTCCACTACGGGGCGTGCATTACACTGGTCCGTGTCGTTGTACTGGGTAAGGTTGGTCTGCGATGTTGACCAACCGCTCTGGAATGGCTGGAGCAGTGCAACCAGCACACTGGTGTACAGGATGACGTTTGGCTTGATGCTGCGCTCGGCTTCCTTGTTGGCCTTGTCAAAGGTGGTCGGGGTGGCAGCCAGAGGAGAGGCAACCTCCGAGTACACCTCGTCTGTCATTGTTTGCGGGGCATTTTGACTTGCTCTATGTCAGGTTGCTGGACCGGTCCGTAGGAAGATTTGATTGTAGCTTGCACGAAAGTCGTCAAAATGAAGAATGAGCAGAAGTTGGGGATTCCTTTGAGACGATGTCTACCGGTACCGTATATTCCTGCTAGAGAGAGAGATGGAGAGCCGATTGCTGGAGAGGCGATCTTGGCCAGTTCCCCGTTTCTGTTGATGTGGTTCCGCCACGAAGCACAATCACCGAAGCGACATGTCGAAGGCAACGCGGGGCGAGCTTGAATTTACGCTGGCTGTGGCTGAACAGCCTGGTTCCGGATGGCGGTAGGGCATTGCTATACAATATGTAGGGGTTGCTGTTGTTGCTGACAAGTTGACGAGATCGGTTGACGCGTCTGTTGATGCGCCACACATCTCAACTTCAATTCTGAAGTTTCGTCTAATCGGCGCCTGCACACCAAGCAGAAAAAACACTATTGACCAGAATTGATAGGATCGTTGCAATTTTGAGAATGCTGTCGGCGCGTGCTCAGTCAAAATGTTGCGCTATGCAACCACCGATCGTAAGTATCCATTTTATGTGAAGGATCGGGTGCAACATGCTCAGCCAGTACCGGTAGCAGCAAGACAGCAATTTCTCGGCAGCTTTTGGGTGTCGGTACGGTTCTGCTATGTGCGCTCACTGAGCTTGTCAAAACTTTTACTTCGAAGTATCTTACATTGATGATAGAATCCGTGAATTTGGATCGTCATTGAATATTAATAGTCCTGGGCAGTAGCCATAAGTTTGCAAGAAAAACGTTGGTGAGACGTCGCGCGAAAAAGCAGCACCCGACCATGCAGTTACTGCAGCAGTACGCCACCCAACGACTCGTTGAACGATGGCATGGAGTGCAGCAGCTGATAGACCTGCTTGTCCTTACATGTAGTGCCGGTTTCCGATATTGACCTCGTCAGTTGACCACTTGCTGAAGCTACTACATGTATGTTACCTGCCACTGGTACAGTAAGCTTAGTCCAAAACGCGCTGGGATTCGATCTTTGGGTGGTCTCAGGGTACTCTTGACGAAGTGCTTTGAACTGTTTTAAAGAGAGCGGACCGCTGGTCCACCACAACAGTCTCTGTTTTGTGAAACTGCGACAGCTTCCGCTCATTCACATTATCAGCACAACGATGGAGAAAGGCACCTGCTTCGCATGCCCGAGCTGATTGCTACAGCCACCAGGAATCAAGATAGTCCCAGAATCCGGGGCTGCAGCAAGCGATCACAAGGAAGTGCCGCAAAATGTCGCCGTAGGATGCCTAACTTCAACAGCAAGTTGTGCAACATATCCGCTGACGAAACGTAGTGGTGCACACGAAAAATAATACTCATAAAATAAATTACCATTTTTAATAATAATTATTAATTGCAGCGATTCGCAGAATTTTCCTCAAAATTGCTCGAGAGCTCTCAGACAGGTAGGATAAACATGGCCAGATGATATGTTATATGGGACAAATTTGAGATCGATATTGTCCTCATGGCCGTTGAAGGACACCTAATTGGTGCCACTCCGGTAAGAACTAAGGCAGGCCTTAGTGGCAATGGCCATGAAATCTCGTATTTATCTAAACTGTTGCGAAGAGAATGCAACAAACTTTTCATCCTTTGATTTATCCTATGGCTGGGCTCACTGGGGTTAATAAGAACTAAAGTAGATCAAGAGAACCCCAAGTGGACGCGCTACGAAGAAGAATGGCCGCTTTCCGATAACCTAGACGTGCTTGCGCCAATTCACTTTCATATTTGGTAATATTTGCACACTATAGTAGCTTTTGCATATATAAGGTGATTTTTAAGCATTGACGGAGATCAACTTCATTCGTTCGAGGTAGATACATCTTTAGCTTTGATTTGAATTGAGTATTGGGTCGGCGACGACGGCTATTTTTAGATGCTGGTAGAAGAAACAGATATGTCATAAGAGACAACTGACCACTTCGGGCTCCCACAAACCTCCATTCTCAACCGTCCGCACCGCATGCACCGCATGCACCGCATCGCATGGTTCTGTACCGTGCGGCCGCACTGGTTGAGAATGGCTTGTGCGTCTAATTTTGGCCGCAGTGGCAAGAAAGCCCCGATTGGTTTGAGTCGTTTCCAGTTGTTGAAGCGGTCACACAACACAAGAAGCAGCCAAGCCAAGAAGAAGGTAATCGTGGCATTTGAATCTGTCGTAGTGGCCTCGTTATTGACCATGCTGCTTACTGTTGCGCTTGACAGCGAAGAAAATGCAGTCTCAACCTTGCTCTGATCCCTATCTAGGAAAGCGACAGCATCGGGCGCTATCGAAAACGGCCAACGGTCGCAGACATTTGGCTTCCCGACTACTGTTGCTTGGCCAGCCTCGCTTCAGACCCATGGTGAATCAATCTTGCTTCCTGCTTCTGGTGATGACACTGCTTCCAGAGGTGGGGTTGGTTTCAGACGTCTCGCTCCGCACGGGTTGAGTGATCTGCTCGATGAAGACTCCGATAGCTCGGAAGAGCGTCTGATTTCGGGTATTCCTGCCCGAAAGGAGCTCAACACTCCGGGAGATGACGCAACCTCTCGAGAAAAGGCCACTACGGAGCCAGCATCGTCGACATACGCTACGTGGTTAGTGAAAGATATCAGAAAGGAGTGTACACGCAGGGGACTACGACTCAAATCTTCTTTGCGTAAGGAGGAACGTGTCGAGGCCTTGGAGCGCTACGACGCTGCAATGGCAGCGTATGGAAAAAATTAACGGGCGATGGTGTTCAAACAGTACCCCGCAATGGAGTGGCCGCCAGTGGAGATGAAAATCGAAGCAAACATTGCATGTTTCGACTTTTAAATATCCTTTTTGCGATGAATTCGCATTGCGGTTCTGTAGAACGGGTAATGAGCTAGATAACTTGTATTGTCGATGATAAATTAAAAGTTTTCTTTGACCGTAGGCGACGCGGCCACGCGATCCGAGCTAGACGGCAAACTAGTAAATGAAAGGAGCGACTTTTGGCTGGACGTTCGAGCTGCTTTCATAGAAGAATGTTCTGATGACCACGAGCGAAACCTTTTGGAGTTCAACGACGATGTTTTTTTCAGTGGGATTGATCCTAAGATGGCCAAGAAGGAGCATACAACTAAGAAGTTGTTCAGCATGTGGAAGGAGGTAAACAAGAACTACGTGAGTGCAGAAGCAAAGTTCTTTTCGTCGGGTCAAAATGAAAATGACTTCAGAAACTTTGTCAACGGCCGCGGAGACGTCTTGTATCTGCGCAAGTGGCTCCAGGTGAGGCTGTAATTCGATTTGTGTGCGTCGGGTTTGCACTACTAACACTCTCCTTTTCACATACAGAAAAAGCCGGGCATGACAAACTTCGTGAAAGGTGGTTTACTCGCTAAGGACGAGTTTGACACACTTGACCAGACAGCTGCAGCGACTGAAGAACAAAATGCAGCGGCAACTCTCACCCCATCCAAACGTAAAGCAAACGAAGCACTCGAGTCGATGGCTTCGTCTTTCAAGGCGTACGTCATGGACCGTCGAGATGAGGCTAGTCATGGGTACGACAGCAGCAATTTGCAGCAGCGATCTCAGATCATACGTATGCTGGCTGACATTCGGGGCCAGATAGCTGATGTCGATAGAATGCTAGCTCAATACGAAGACGCAGGATCAGCAGAGGTGCAAATGCTCGAGGAAGATACACCCTGGTATTGCTTCACCGGTACTGATGGAGCGGAACCCGGCGGAACTCCTCTCCATCTCGTCGTTAGTTGTAGGAAAGTGAAGCGCTAATCTGGCACAGTTGTTGATGGCACGCAGTACCGCATGCACAATGCGGTAAAACCCTGCTCTACTTGTTCCGGTAATGACTCGAATATGATGGTAACTGCCTCCAGCTAGCCAGCTTATGCAAGCTTGCAGCATGGCAGCTGAAGACACGGGAGGTTCGCCACGTGCACGCCTTGCGGACTGGAGCGGGTCGACAGCCAGGTCAGCTCCAACGTAGCAAAGCAGTCGCTCAAATCCACCCGAGCTCATCCGGTAGTATTGTTTGAACTCACCTTCAAGCAGCAAGCGCTCAGCATGTAGGTTCCAATCGAGACGCCCTCGAACCACAAGCATCGCACTCCCTGACGTTGCCACGTGGCCAGCGACCACTGTGAGCAATGGTACGAAAACTTTGCTAAACACATCCAATTCATTGTTGTCCTGCATGTTGTTGGTGGGGTGGAAGGGTTGAGCTGAACTGGGAAAGAAGATGCCAAGATGAAAATGGCGGAAAGTGAACCATGGTCTCGCTCTTCAACGTCGACGCTTCTGTGATTGGCCAGTCCTTGTCTCTTACCCTAACAGGCATCGTACGCATGCGGCGAATTGGACGCAAACCTGAATAGGAAATAGGTCAATATAGAATTGGCATGGAATTTACGATCACCGTTGGCGTTGCTCTTACAACCCCCAAGTTATTTTTCATCCTACCGCTCGTTTGGAAGGATAAAACGTGTTGTGTACACCACATCAAAAACCATTTTATCCTATTTCGTAGGATAAATTTCACTGGGGTTAATCAAACTCACGCATAACGGACTCAAAGTCATCATTTTGTAGCTGATACAGGGTCCCATTGAGATTGACACGAATCATTATAATAATTCAATTATTATTCTTGTCTGTTCCTAAAAATATTAATCTAAGAATTGCATTTTCGGGTGCCCTGGTTCAGGGAGGGTTGTATCCATACATGCACTTGCAATTTAATATGCACACGAAAATGTCCGGTGGTGGTCTCAAGTTCAACTTGCTCAGCCTTGCTTCTCGCGTGCTTGGCTTAATCAAATCACCTTGGTAGGCGAAGTACAGTGTCCAGCTGCCTAGGGCTAATAAAGGGATCAATGTGCCGGCCAAAATGCCATTTCTGTGTGGTCTTACTGCTTCCTCTGAATTATGCCTAACAAACGCGGGTATGATGCTACCCACCCTAGCAACCGCCTACAATTTTGAGGCACCTCGTGTTCTCGAAAATGCCCAGCAAGTTGATCAGTAGCGACCAGGACAACGCGAACATGCAGTACACGACGGTAATACTACCGAACAGAGTGCTCCGTTGGCCACTGCGCTTTAGATCTTGGGTCTGGGTCTTCTGCTGAGGCAGTAAGACGAGAAACAGCAGCGAGAGCAGCTTGCTAGTGTACGAAATGAGAACTACAATCGTAACGTCACGACGAGTGGTGTGTGAGTCGTTCAGGATGTCTCGGTTGTTAACCGCAAACGGCTCGTCAATTGCCTTAGTTAGAGTTGCCGAGAATGGGTTGCTGAGGTTGCCCACCGTGGTCAACAGGCCGTATATAGCAGCTTCATTGCCCTTGTCAGCCAGTTCCACAACCACGAAGCTCGAGACGATGAAGTTGATGCTCGCCGGAATGGTCTCCACAATTGGCAGTCCCAACCAGAACCATTGGTTACGCACGACATCCCAGGTCGTGAGCATTGTGCACGCGGAATCAAGTGCGACCACAGCAAATGTGGTGATGACAATAACGCGACGCCAGTCCCAATCGAGCCCGTAGCGCCCCATAAAGGCTAGCGTGGCAGCCGTCACACCCGAGCCGATGATCTGGGAAACCGAGATGTTGAAACTCGTCGCTCGCGCCCAGTACATCGTGACCGGGTCTGAAGCTACGTAGCTGATGCCTCCAAACACACCCGAAAAGAAGCTGTACGCAATGACTTGGTAGACTGCTCGACTCTGCAGCGCTTCCCACAACGCATTCAGGTACTTGCGCAGTTCTGGAGTGTCCACCCGCTTCTCCGAGACGAAGTACCAGGTCATTGGAATAACCGGAACGCAGCATACTGCCAAAATAATCATGCAAACGGGAAAATTGATGCCAAAGTCGAAATCTCCGCCATAAGGAGGTGAACTGAGTCCAACACCCACAAGGATACTCCCAAAGATGCTGAAAATGCTTCGGACCGTGTAGATCGCAGTTTGTGTCCGTCCTCGGATAGCGATAGGTTCGCGCTGGGCGTGCTCGACGACGACGCCATCCGCTGCCACGTCCGCAATTACGTAACCGAGCGTCGCGAACATCATAAGCACGACGTACTTGCCTCCTGTGGTAGGGGCATGGTAGTTGATGGCAGACACTTCCTCCGCCGTGTACTCGCTGGGCTTCAATCCTCGCCACGAAGCATCAGGAAAATACGGTTTATCAATCGGTAAAATTGCCATGGCGACGAGGCAGATCGCGCAGAGGCTCCAGCCGATGATCATGAATGGCCGACGTCGGAAACCATAGATGGGGAAGCAATCCGATACGATTCCGATGAAAACCTTGACGGACCACGGATTCCGAGTAACGCGCGCGCCGAAGTCGTCGTTTGGCCTTCCATGTTCAGGTAGTAACCGAGGAACGGCGTAATTGTGCTAGGAAGCGCCCCCATCATGAGCCCCACCGCCGCGTACTGCGCAAGCAGGCCGCATGACTCGGCAGAAAGAAGTCTCGGAGCGCCCCCACCGCGCAACGCACCGCCGTTGCTGGATCGACCTTCTTCACAAGAGGCCGAAGGCGAGAATACCAGCTCTCCATAGGCATCATTTGGTGGAAACTTGATGGAGCTGAGGTACGAGCTCCTTTCGGGCACTTCGCCTCGTCGAAAAGCGGCGAGCATCGTGTGCGGTGCTGGAAACCGGTAGGAGGAGATTGCTTGAGTAGCTGGGAGTAAGATCGCAAGTGAGCTTCAGGTCTCCCCGCTCCTCCATTGCATTTTGTAGACCGTCCTTGGATGTGTAAGCAGTCTAGCTTTGTCTTACACTGAGTGCCGATAGCTTATCATGAAATTTGTCGCCCGATGCTATCTGAGAACGAGTACGCCAATGTAAGGAAATACTCGGTTTAAGGCTTCCCCAGTTGGACATGGAAACCAAGTCAAAACTTAGTATCGAACCCAGATACTTTGTTCAACCACCATTCGCCAAAACCACATCTTGGTCATAGCTGTATCATCCCTTCCCTTTGACATTGGCGTTGTCAGGAAATGTCGACACGCGAAAGGAGGCACATGAGTGTGTGACGCGGTGTGCGTCACGCTGCTTGCGTCTTGGCCTAGGCTCATTAGAGTAACCGTCATTGTAGTAACAGTAGTCAATAGAGTAGGCAAGTGGCTAGCAGCAAATGCAAAGGCAATGCGTAAAGCAAGTGATTGCCGAGGCAGAATGCCACGACAGGTGACAACAGTGATCCGACGCGGTGAGGTCTAGCTTGCGCCGCAGGCTGCAAGTTCTAGAGTAAGCTAGACCTCGTTGCCGAACCACCGGAGCACCGGCAGATAGTGTATTGTGTTCAACACAAGTACACAGCAAACCTATACTAAAGCTAAGTAATATACTCCAATGCCTATACTACGTTGTCGTTCGTGAAGCGCGGCTTAAGCGCTCTCAGCCAGCAGTTAGTCCTCTGCATACATTCGTCAAGTATCCGTACACGGTGGAGCTCCTCAAGAGCCAGGATGCCGCGTGTGGCAACAACACGCGAATGATCGCGTTTGTGATCTGTCGGCAGTCTGGTCGGTTGTTGTCAGTGTCTGGTCACTGCAGCAGCAAGCTGCATCTGGACACTGGCAGCAGCATATGTCTCACAATATATCTCACACTCCCACTTGAACACGGCGATCCAAAAGCTTTGTCGGCGAGATCATCTCGACACCCATCGATGTCGTCTCACTCCCACTCGCTTCAATCGCACGGGGTCGATAGTAGTCATGTGCCCACAGTTGCAACTGCACACCCGCTCGCACAACATCCCACCGTAGCAGTACACGTCGTGGTTCAACCACGCGAGACAAGTTCAACTTGCTCGGCCACACTTTGGCACATGTACACCTCGAACAGTATCTTGTCATCATTCATGGTCCGACTTCAGCGCAGCCGTCGTCATCAGTGGTAACCGTAGCTTCAGTAGTTTCAGCAGTAGTCTCGCAGTCCGCGCTCACAACTGGTAGCACACTCGTCGCCTTACGAAAGCGCGCAAACTTTACAGCTCCCAACGCTTTCGTCATGATGTCCGCCACCATGTTTTCAGTTCCGATGTGCTTCACAGTAATGCGCTTTAGCTCGACACTTATCCTCACCATGTGATACTTGTTCTCGATGTGTTTGTTTTTCGAATGTTTGCCGGGTTTGGCACTCAACGAGATCGCGCCCTCGTTGTCGCCAAGCATGAGCGGCACTGGGTGCTCCCAAGCCAGCTCTCTGCATTAGCCCTGTAGTCACAGGATGTCCTCCGCAGCTTCGGACATGGCCACATACTCTGCCTCACTGGTGCTCATCGCATTGATTGCCTGCTTCTCCGAGGCGTACGAGATCACATTCCCGTCGAGCATCGTCACGTAGCCACTAATGCTTCTGTGATTCTCAGGATCGTTCGCATAATCAGCGTCAGAGTAGATCACCAGTTCAACTGAGGTCCCCACGGTCACCTTCATCACAAGTCCGTAGTCCTTCGTAGCCTGCAGGTAGCGCAACACCCGCTTGTCTTGTGCGTAATGTGAGTGATCGTAGCATGTCAGGAACTTGCCTAAATGTCTCGTAGCATGAGCAATGTCCGGCCTCGATGCACTCACCAAATACTGCAACGATTCCACTAATTCACGGTAGGGTAGGTACTGGTTTGTTTCAGACAGCTCTGCTGCCTTTGATGGCGACGTAGCCTCAGGTGTCGCGCACCCATTACATGTTGACATGTGGTAGTCTTTCAATACATCCATCACGTACTGCTGCTGCGAATAGATGATCTCGGTCGGTCTATCAGGATCCCCACACCGAGCAGGTACTTCACGGTTCCCATCGTCGTCAACTCGAACGAATCCTTGAGCGAGGCAGCAACCTCAGCACAAAGCTCGGGAGGTCCCATCAGCAGTAGGTCGTCAACATACACCGTCAAGAGCATCTTGACTTCGTCATTTTCCTTCAGTGCGTACAGACCAAAGTCTGAGTCCATACGCTCAAAGCCTATCGTCACAAGTTTAGCGTGTAGTGTCTTATTCCAAATGTGCGGGGCCTGCTTCAGCCCGTACAGGCTCTTCAGTAGCTTGCACACGAAATCAGGGCCGTTAGTCTGAAATCCGGGCGGCTGCTCCATGAAGATCAGCTCAGCTAAATCTCCATACAAGAATGCAGTCTTGACATCGTACTGCAGCACAGCCCAACCTCGCTGCACTGCATAGTAGATAGCCGCTCGAATGGTTTCAAACCGAATGACAGGAGCGAACGTCTCAGTATAATTCACCCCTTGCTGTTGCTTGAAGCCATGAATCACTAGCCGGGCTTTGAATATAGTTACCCGTCCTCGTTCATCACGCTTCACTGCAAGCACCCATCGACAAGTGATGACTTTTACCTTCTTGGCAGCAGAACGCGGAACCATTTTCCACGTCTTATGGCCTTTCAGGGATTTCAGTTCGGAAAGCATTGCTGCCTTCCACTGCGGCCACCACTTGCTGGATCTAGCCTGCTTGTATGTAGTCGGAATCGCTATGTCACTGGTAGCTTGCACGTGGCCCACCACATAGTCCAAGAGACGAGCACTTGGCTTCTGTGTTCGCCTCGGTCGCTTCCGACACGCTGGTACAGGAGGCGGCTTGATTGCAAATCCAGTCGTCTCCGCTTCAGGCTGCTTTGGACGCTTGCGCGCTCTACGCTTGCGCCCTCGGGCTGGTTTCGTCGCAGGTGACGAATCAGCATTTGGTCGTGCAGGAGCATCCTGCTTGTCAACTCGATGCGCAGCAACGAGGTCATTAATGTTGCTGGCAGGTGTGTGTCGGCTTGAACTCCCACTGGAGCTTGCCTTCTTCTTCGATCTTGGTTTTACCTCAGTCTCAGCTCATTTCTCCCACTGGACTGTGGCGGACTGCCTTCTTTACCAGCAGTCCCACCAGACTGAGCTGCATCAACAGCCAAGTCAGGTTCTACACCTTCACACACTACTCCCACTGGAGGTACTCCAACTTGGTCATCAAACAGCAACTCCAAGTCTGCAGGCAGCAGCGCCGCAGACGTAGAAACAAAAGACTCCATCGTAGTCTTTATGCGCTTAACAGGTACATTAGCAGGCTGTTCGTGCGCGCATGCACGATACTGGTTCTCCAGTAATTGCTGCACATAGGTTCCGTTCGCTGTATACTCCTCATGAAATTTCACGTTACCCAGCTGGGCCGTGATAATCTGGCAAGTCACAAGGTCCATGAACTTGTACCCCTTCGTAGAATCACTGTAACCGAGCAGCAGACTCAGTCGTGCACGTGGCTCCAAATTTTCCTACGCTGCCTCGACTCTGGTGGTATCCTCACCCAAGCAAGGCATCCCCATGTACGCAGCTGTCCGAGCTCAGATGCTCGTCCGTACAGTGTCTCGTGTGGCGACACGAGTCCCAGAGGCTTGGTGGGCAACACGTTCAACGTGTCCACCACATGCAACAACGCCTCACCCCACAGCATGTTAAGCAAGTGTGTTGCAGTCAGCAGTGCACGAATGCGTGGAAGCACCACACCATTCGCGCGTTCAGCAATACCGTTTTCTTGTGGCGAGTAGGCATTCGTGTACTGCTGGATAATCCCTTTGCTTTCACAGAAGGCCCGCAGCTCATTCCTGGCAAACTCCCCACCTTGATCAGCATGCAGTCGCTGAACCCGGTAGTTCTTGTGCTGAGTGTAGACCTCATTCAGTAGAGCAATCACAAAGCCAGTTGCCTCTCCTTTCCGCTCGAGGAGATAGACCCATTTGTATCTGGTAGCTTCGTCGATAACAAATAGAAACATCGTTGCACCGCTTGCAGTAGGCTCAGTCACTGAGCAAATGTCCATTACCAAGATGGACAGAGGTTGCAGCTCCTTCACTGGTCGCCGCGCATGATTCATCCTCTTTGCTTTGCTAGCATTGCACGCCACACAGTCATAGGAGCTAAGATCTTTGTCATTAACCTTAACTCCGACATTCAACTTTCTCGCCAACACCTTCACAGTGTCCATGCTCAAATGGCCAAATCGCTGATGCAGTCGCTCCATCACCTTCTTGCTGTCCATCTTCTGCTTGCTCACAGCATTCACCATCATGCCAGGTACGCGTTCAACGCGCAGGCGATAGATGTTCTCACGCATGTCAAACCTCAAAGTTATTTCACGCTTCGTTAACCATGCAGTACGCTGGTCATTCGAACACACAAGTTTGAATTTTCCAGTTGTCTGCAAGTATCCCAAGCTTATGATGTTCACCCGAGCATTCGGGCTGTACACTACTTCATCAAGTAGTCGATCTTCAAGCTCTCCAGTGTCCTAATTGCACACACGCAATAGTACAGAACCACACACAGATGCATGTTCAGAAGTCCCATTAGCGAATCAAGACGACTAGAGTTGCCTTCAGAAATAGATGTGAACAGGGCCAGGTCGTTGCAGACGTTAGCCTGTGACCCAGAGTCGAGTATCCACTCAACACAACCCATGTTCGGGTGCATACCTTCGTAGGAAGTCACCATGTTAACCATTCTTGGTTCACTCCGGCGCGCAGCGCCAGCTCCATAGTGTCCACCATCTCGATGTTCAGCTTCACGTCGCTGAGGCGACCCACCACGCCAGCGAGGCTGTGGCGGATAACCTTGTCCAGGGTAATTATTCTGTCCACGCGGTGGCGATTCATAGCGCCCACGTGGCGGCGAAGCATAACGCCCATGTGCTGGCGATCCAAATCGTCCACGCGAAGGCGAATGGTAACGCACGCGCGGCGGCGAACCATAACGCCCAAGCGGTGGTGCAACCAAGCGTCCGTGCGACGGATCAAATGGCCGCTCATAATCACCGGGCGGCGGGAAATAGCGTCCGTGCTGGCGCGGCAGCGATCGTCCACGCAATGGCGATCGTCCACGCTTAAAATGTCCTCGGTCCTCATTGTCGCGTGTCCACAGAGACCCAGACGCGAGGCACCCGTGTGTACCATTCGAACCACGCGTTCGACAGGCTCGTAGCAGCCCTCTTTCTGCGCTTGGGATTCGGCGCTTGAACTGATGCTTCTTGTTCTTTTTTCTTCATCTGGTGTAGCACTCATGCGCCGCTTAAGTCGGACATTCTCAACGAGAAGTAGCCGTGCAGCCATCTGCCTGTTACTGTCAATAAGCTATTTAATGACAGATGCATGATGACAGCCAGCGCCACAGCATTGGGCCTTATTCTCTTGGTCCCCCTTTTCAGCAGAATTGGTCGAGATGGTGTTCAACGCAACGGACCACGCAAGCACGTCCGCGGTCGTGATTCTCGCAGCACTCAAGCACTCCTCCATCCGAGCTACGAACAAGCTCTTTGGTGCCAAACCCTTCATGAGGGAAGGTACTTGATCAGGTAAGCTGTCAGAACCCCGATAACCTTGCGACTCACGGTTAGCGCTTCGTCCCTAAGGCCTGTGCAGGAAGAGAACAGCAAGGGCTGCAAGCGCGCTAGACGTTGCTGGGCGCCGTGGTCAAGTAGGGTAACATCTGCGAGCTTGGGGACTTCATCTGGCTTCCAGCCACTCAGGACCCGAGCTACCTTCCTGTCCTCGCGAGGAGTGTTGAAGACGTAGGCGAACCATTTGTTCGTCTTCGACATATCCCACGAGCCCCGATCGAAGATCCACTGCGCAGCCAGGCGCTATCTCCGTTCGCATGCTGGGCGCCGCCTCTGCGAAACGAGTGAGACGTCAGGTTGCTCGTCGCACCTGCCGCGTCAGCCACGCGCTTGAGCAACCGGTTCACATACGCTTGTACTCCGTCTTCACCGCGCGACTGTCTTTGCGGCGCAAGTGAGGATGGCGTCCCAGGCGAGTGGGTAGCCTGCCGCACAGGAGCTTCTTCCGGCGAAGCAATGGTTTGCAGCAAATCCAGCAGCGGTACCCCAGCGTCCAGCTTCACTGCAGCGGGCGAGGACAGCGTAGGGAGCTGGCTTAGCAAGGAGGAGCATGGTGCCTCCTGCATCATCAGGGTCACGGCTAGGGTGAAGATGGGGCAGGTGAGGAAGTCGTCGCGATCAGGTACGAGCGTCAGGCCTTGTTCTTCAGATGTTTTCACTCGGAGCATGCGGATGTAGAAGACGTCGTCCGCTGACATGGTCACGTGCTGCTTGCTCATGTAGGCGAGGTCCGAGGAGCGTCAAAGCAGTGCCACATAAGGCATGCAAGCGCTGCATCCTCGTAGTCCGTCACGATTGCCGCTGCTGAGTAGAGATGGCGCGTCAACGACCGTAGGTCGGACTTCGTGCAGGGTGGAGCCTTGCTAATAAAACCTCCTTTTTCACGTTTCATGCAGTGCTTTTCTAACGTTTTACCTTTTAAGAGGTCAGCTTCGCTGGGCTATCTAAGATGAGGGTATTCCTCAAATAGCCACAGCTTCACATTTCTAAAGTAAGAGATAGCAGAGTTTCGAGAGAGCTTACCTTTCTTACCTTCGTTTGTAGCTAGATAGTAGCCAAACCGGTCTATAAGTGCCGCGACGCTTTTGCCTGCATTTTCACTGAGAATGCACGCTTGGACAATGTCCATGCTCACATTTTCAGCTTGCAACATCCGATTAAACGCACAGATTGCGGTGGTGCGAGCTTTCTGCGTGTTGGCCGGGACAAAAGAGGCGAGACTCATGCTGGTTGAATGTCTCTTCTGCTTTTGAGGGGTAATGGTGAATGGCTGACAGCTACAGTGTCCACCACCGCAAACCGTCCTCAACCTAGACTAGGATGACACCTAGCTATTGGAACCGCGATAATATTTGAAAAAATGTTTTTGACTTGTTTTTGTATGGGGATATATATATTTTGCTCGCATTCCGACAAATATTTGTCGGAATGTGTCGGAACGAAAAACCTACACCTAATGCACCCTATTGGCTAAATTTAGAGAAATGAGGCACTCCTATTGGATAATACTCATAATTCAGTGACCAGACCACCATCTCACACGTCTATCTGTCGGAAAGACGCGTATATTCATCCATGCCCGAATTTTAGTATTTCAGGAAATCTGCAAACAGCAGGTACCGTACAGCAGTACACCAGCAATCACTTGTTCCGGAATATCTTTCATTGCAGTTTGTGTAACCTTAATTGTGTGCTGCGTCATATGACGCTCAAAGGAAATCTGTCAAGCGGAACTTATGACCCGGTTTGGCGGGCAAAGTATTTCATGGTGGAAGATACTGCGGTCGTGCCCATACATGTACATCGCTTCAAACAACAATCTACACAAAAATCGATGGTACCTCAAGCGTACGAGTTTTACGGAAATGAATGCAGTACACCAGCAAGGAGCCGCTCCCATGCCAATGGCCGTCATTATGACGCCGTTCTCGACAATTCGCCTTTACTCGATCACTCTCTCGTTGACGTAGTGAGCACGATTTACAAATCAGAAATCCATCTGTTTCTCGACATACAAAGACCAAGTCATTCCTTGCTTTTTGTTTCATCAACACTTTATAGTTCCAAATGTCCATCTCCCAGGACGTCATTCCTGAAGCCGAGACCAAGAGCTCAAGTCAAGTCCACATTGTCACCATGCCGTCCTTCAAGTCCGTCCAAGTGCACACCAAGTCCAAAGACTTCCGCGCCGCCACCAAAATCGTTGACGTGGCTGAGGTCCCCACGCCCGCGACCGGTAACGTGGTGGTCAAGAACCAGCTTTTGGGCATCAACGCCACGGACATCAACCTTACAAATGGCGCCTACACTGGACGCCTCCCGCCTCCGTTCGGCTGCGGTCTGGAGGCTGCCGGCATTGTGTCGGCCATCGGAGAGGGCGTCACCAACGTCAAAGTGGGTGACGCGGTCGCCTACCAGAAGTTCGGAGCTTTCACCGAGTACTTGGAAGTGCCCTCGGCCAACCTGATCAAGACCCCGGAGTTGTCGCCGGCCGTACTGACCATGACGGTGGGCGGCATCTCGGCCTCCGTTGCATTGGAGCAGGTCGGCGAGATGAAGAGCAACGAGACCGTGTTCGTGTCGGCTGCGGCAGGAGGCACTGGTCAATTCGTCGTGCAGCTGGCCAAGCTTGCGGGCAACCACGTGATCGGCACGTGCAGCTCAGATGTCAAGGTGGAGCACCTGAAGAAACTCGGCTGTGATCGTGTTATTAACTACATGAATGAGGACGTGGATGCTGTGCTGAAGAAGGAGTACCCGAACGGCGTGAACCTCGTGTTCGAGACCGTGGGCGGTGACATGTTCAGGGCGGTGACCGGAAACCTGGCCGTACACGCGCGTGATTGTGTTCGGATACATATCCGGCTACCATGGCGACAAGTCAGCGGAGCCGATGCTGGTGAACCAGCTGAACCCGGCGCTGCTGGTGAAGTCGGCGAGTGTGCGTGGCTTCCTGCTGCAAAACCACGCCAAGTTCATCCCAGCGCATATTGAGCGTCTGCTGAAACTCATGACGGAGGGCAAGCTGAACCCGGGCGTGGACCCTACGGAGTTCCGCGGACTAGAGAGCATCCCGGAGGCCATTGACTTCATGTACGCACGCAAGAACATTGGCAAGCTGATCATCAAGTTGGTGTAAGTCTGAAGATCAAGCTGCAAAAATAGGGTACAGATCATACTGTACCCTATTTTTTGTCGATTGACTGGGATTGATTCCCGTGTGTTAGATCCACAGCGAAAATATACATGTACCGCAATCCCGTCAATCGACAAAAAATAGGGTACAGTATGTTACAACAGAAAATAGAAAGCTGTACGTTTCAGGATTGCACTAAGCTTACGGTATCCAACCAGTCCTCCGCCACTTTTGCGCGGTGTGTTCGCCTGGCGAACACACCTGGCAGAACACACCGCGCGAACCTCGCGAGGTCAGTGTTCGGATCCAGATTGCTATTAGGACCTTTACGTTGGCTAGCCTGGAGGAACAACACGCAGTACATATTTCCCTAAATGTTACTTCTACTTCGACTTACCGGTACTACTTCGTACTACGTACTAGTTACATTTACAGAATATGATAACGACCCCTTTGAACTCTGCGACCATGTTGCGTGTTGCTGGATTATTGCTTTAATTGCCACCTTCGACCGTGGGTCATACGACCCCAATTGTTAAAGTACACCTCGCCACATCAACGAGCTGTACGATTTCGGATACCACGACATGATAATCATAGTAGTACTTCCGTAGTACTTCAAAATACGATTGAAGTAACGCGGTCTACCAAATAGTATACCGGTAATGTGTCAGGGTATACATGTACAATTTGGCAGGGTGTTATAGGAGTACATAGTTTGATTTTGGGCGGTAACGATAGCATGTATTGCAGCCGTCAGTGAACCGAAATCTGTAGTCACAGTTAAATAATAGGGGTATTTTGGCCAAAGATTCCTTATATGCAGTCTGATTGGGCCAGTTCGCAGTCATTTATTACACTAGGTATTATAACTTATATAATTTATAAGTCGGCACTTACAAATAAAGCTCGATTTCAAAAGTAAGAGTGCAGTAATAACTCGCCTTGAAAACCTCTCGCTTTTTCGCTTGATTGATTAAAGGCTAGTTGGGAATGGTATACTATTCAGAGTGGTAAACTATTCGGAACGTGTATAAACCCAAATTCAAAATGGCATTGAGTATTGTATTCGTAATGGGTATATTATTTGGTAGAACCCGTTACTTCATGTTTATCGTTACGACAATCACCTAGGGACTGCACGGCTGGGTCACCGCAAAACTAGGGGTTGCCACAGTCAATATTGGCATGACGCGTGTTACAGGTACAAACCAGTTGTATGGGGACCTGGTCCCTTTTTCTACATAGTATAAGCTCTCAATTCGACTTGAGGAGGGATGTCATCTTGCAACAAATCATGAAAGTCGGAGATACCGACAGGGAAACTACACCCGAGCCTCACCCTTGAAAGCACTGAGAGCGGTGATACAACCTAAGCCGAGCTAGGTGTGACCCTGCTTGGTCCTGGATTTAAGCCCGCGTGCTACGCACACGGATCTTTAAACCACAGGCGTGGTTTCGGCTTGCCGAGCGAGTTGGCTTTCACCCCTCTTTCTCAGTGGGATGGGTGTTTTGTACCACTAGTACCGTAAAGTTCGGATTCAATGAGACAGTGGTAAAAAGGTCGCTTGCTAAATATATATTTCAAAATTCAAGGATAATTTTAGTTTTTACGGATCGTAAAAAGAAAATACATACAGTTTCAAGTCATTTCATAATATGCAAGTTTAGTTTTTACCACTGTCGGTGTGGTGTGTCTTACTGAATCCGAACTTTACTGTAATTTCCTACTGGCATTCCTCACGACAATAGATTTCGACCGAGGGTGTATTTTCTTCTGCTCTCAAGTTGCTTTTGTTTCCCACAAGAAACAGCTTCAGCTATCTGTTCTCTGAAATTTATTTCAGAGTCAGAGCTAAGGAGATGGTGCGATTGGTGGTGCGATTTTGCCGAAACAAATAAACCTTGGAAATTATAAAGCTACTTAGAATAAGAGAAAATACAAGTACACATTATATTCGGTATTATTTGCATAGTACAGTTTATTGTCCTGTAGAAACTATTATTTTTCTGCGTGTCGTCCGCGAGAATCTATTAGCAGATGTTTGTTGCTCGAAGGTTGGCCAAACACTGCGCGAAGAATGCTTGACATTTTTTCAGGAGTATTTTTTCTCCTTTTATTTGCATTCTATCCCAGCCTTCGCGAAGCAACTCCTTCTTATCGTCCATGTCTTCGCCTGAATTTCAGAGCTTCTTCGTGCAACTACGTACGTAGTACTTGAAGTACAAGGTTAGTGGCCTTGGACCCAACCTGGTCCGTCAGCGATTTGTGCTCAACTGGTATTAATACTTCGAGAATCATATCCATCTCCTTTACACTAAAAGAATTGGACATGCGTGAAGCTCTTTTGAAAGGATTCCCAATTTGCAGATTCACAAGATCCCATGCCAACCAGCAATCGACTGGTTCGGCAATCAACGAATGCCTTGGCCCACGGCTCATTTTTAGCTCGGGAGTTTAGTCATGTGTGATTATACTGTACTACCGAAGCACGTGATACAATTTATTGAGGTGCTGCTGCAAGTTCATAATGAGGACACAATTTGCTGATCAATATGACGAAGAGCAACCGGAGAGGTTGAAGTTTTATTGACACTGAAAGCCTAACGTCACGTAATCGAGATTTGATATGTGGGTAGCGCGTCAACTTATGGCAGGATGCGGAACAAGGCGTAACGATCTTCGAAATTCTTGATGAACTTCTCGCTGAAGTCGCCGCGCTTTCGCATCGCCATTGTCACGATGTCAGGATCAGCTCCGCGTTTCTTCAAATCCACGAAGAAGGTTTTGAACAAGTAGTTCGCAAACCCCTTACTGTCCTTCTTGTCCCACTTGGCAACGACATCGAGTTTCTTTGGATCAACCATGTCATCGATTTTCTTCATATCCAACAACTCGTCGAGTTTTTCGCATTAAGAAAAGCAGGCAGCTTTTTGGCATCAAGAAACTCATCCAGTTTCTTCACCGATATGACATCGTCGACTGTCCCCAAGTCGTCGAGTTTCGTTGAAACGGCTGCGAATGTCGGACCGTCAAGAGCAAGCAGCTTGTTGAACAGTTGTTCACGTCCTCCCCTCTCTTCGCCGCTCCGATCGTCGTTTTCTTCGGTTGTTTTGATGCCATCACCCCTCAAGTATCGGAGTCTGCTGGCGTTTTCTTCACGTGAGGTCGCTTGATCAGGCGAAACCAGCTTGGACAAATTTTCATGGCTCTCGGCAGACACAGATTCGCTTTTGAAGACGATTGCCAGAGCTGCCAGCAAGACGTAGAATACACGCATAGTGCGAAGCTGAAAGAAGGTGAGTTGCTTCGACGACGCAAATTTGAAACTGCGGCTTCGAAATTGTCATCATTGCACTAATCTTACAGTTACTCTAGTTTTGTGTGAGAGCTGGTCTCCATTTCTTGAAGGATAATCAAAATATTACGAGTCCGTTTTTGCAGTGCCAATTCCTTTCTCCCATGGGACCTAGATGTACTCACACAAAGTCAGACCGACCTTGAGCTCAGCGTGGTGCATAATTCTTACGGCGGTGAACGATTAGCTAAACCCTTTTAATTTTCTTATCATTTTCCAAAAAGTAGTGCTTACTTCTTGGAAAATACTTACCTTCTCAAGGCGTACTTGAAGAATCCAAACGACTACTAACACTGGGAAAGTTTTAGCTAATCGTTTACCCCGTAAGGAAGGTTTAGCTAATCGTTCACCGTCGTAAGAATTATGCACCACGCTAAGCTCAAGGTCGGTCTGACTTTGTGTCAGTTGTAGGTCCCATGGGAGAATGGAATTGGCACTGCAAAAACGGACTCGTAATATTTTGATTATGCTTCAAGAAATGGAGACCAGCTCTCACACAAAACTAGAGTAACTGTAAGATTAATGCAATGATGACAATTTCGAAGCCGCAGTTTCAAATTTGCGTCGTCGAAGCAACTCACCTTCTTTCAGCTTCGCACTATGCGTGTATTCTACGTCTTGCTGGCAGCTCTGGCAATCGTCTTCAAAAGCGAATCTGTGTCTGCCGAGAGCCATGAAAATTTGTCCAAGCTGGTTTCGCCTGATCAAGCGACCTCACGAAGAAAACGCCAGCAGACTCCGATACTTGAGGGTGATGGTATCAAAACAACCGAAGAAAACGACGATCGGAGCGGCGAAGAGAGGGAGGACGTGAACAACTGTTCAACAAGCTGCTTGCTCTTGACGGTCCGACATTCGCAGCCGTTTCAACGAAACTCGACGACTTGGGGACAGTCGACGATGTCATATCGGTGAAGAAACTGGATGAGTTTCTTGATGCCAAAAAGCTGCCTGCTTTTCTTAATGCGAAAAACTCGACGAGTTGTTGGATATGAAGAAAATCGATGACATGGTTGATCCAAAGAAACTCGATGTCGTTGCCAAGTGGGACAAGAAGGACAGTAAGGGGTTTGCGAACTACTTGTTCAAAACCTTCTTCGTGGATTTGAAGAAACGCGGAGCTGATCCTGACATCGTGACAATGGCGATGCGAAAGCGCGGCGACTTCAGCGAGAAGTTCATCAAGAATTTCGAAGATCGTTACGCCTTGTTCCGCATCCTGCCATAAGTTGACGCGCTACCCACATATCAAATCTCGATTACGTGACGTTAGGCTTTCAGTGTCAATAAAACTTCAACCTCTCCGGTTGCTCTTCGTCATATTGATCAGCAAATTGTGTCCCTCATTATGAACTTGCAGCAGCACCTCAATAAATTGTATCACGTGCTTCGGTAGTACAGTATAATCACACATGACTAAACTCCCGAGCTAAAAATGAGCCGTGGGCCAAGGCATTCGTTGATTGCCGAACCAGTCGATTGCTGGTTGGCATGGGATCTTGTGAATCTGCAAATTGGGAATCCTTTCAAAAGAGCTTCACGCATGTCCAATTCTTTTAGTGTAAAGGAGATGGATATGATTCTCGAAGTATTAATACCAGTTGAGCACAAATCGCTGACGGACCAGGTTGGGTCCAAGGCCACTAACCTTGTACTTCAAGTACTACGTACGTAGTTGCACGAAGAAGCTCTGAAATTCAGGCGAAGACATGGACGATAAGAAGGAGTTGCTTCGCGAAGGCTGGGATAGAATGCAAATAAAAGGAGAAAAAAATACTCCTGAAAAAAATGTCAAGCATTCTTCGCGCAGTGTTTGGCCAACCTTCGAGCAACAAACATCTGCTAATAGATTCTCGCGGACGACACGCAGAAAAATAATAGTTTCTACAGGACAATAAACTGTACTATGCAAATAATACCGAATATAATGTGTACTTGTATTTTCTCTTATTCTAAGTAGCTTTATAATTTCCAAGGTTTATTTGTTTCGGCAAAATCGCACCACCAATCGCACCATCTCCTTAGCTCTGACTCTGAAATAAATTTCAGAGAACAGATATCCCTAGTTTTGTGGTAAGTCGATGAGTCGTGGCTCGGTTGTTGTCAATTGTTTTGGTGGTCGATTTTTCCGGCTCTCAGATATACATGTACATGTACGAAGTATAATATTAATAATGTCTGTCATTGGCAATGACTCATTGCAAACCTGACTCTTCAAATTTGTCACAGTTTTTTCCACTGAAAGCACTACTCAAACGGTGGCGTGTTGCCTGCACTTGCCGTCAATCTTGGGATTCCCTTCACTCCGGCTCTGAGCATCGCGTACCTCCACCATGGGCGTAGCATAGCCCCTTGGACTTGGCACGCTTGCAGCACCCTTCGCGCGAACACTTCATTCGTCCTCCGTGGGCATTGCATAAACCCTGTAAGTACGACCTCTTATCACATCCTGGGTGCACGCATAGAGCACCTCCGCCGTGATCGTAGCACCTGCCAAGTGATACAGCCCTGTCATCGCACCCTTCGTGCTCGCACTTTGTGCCTCCACCGTGATCAAAGCATTTTCCTTTTGACAAAGCACTCTTCAAACACTCTTCATACGAACACCGGGTACCTCCTCCATGAGCCACACAGACGCCCTGCGCATGAGCACGTTTCGTGCAGCCTTCCATCAAGCACTGTCGAGCTCCACCATGTTCGAAGCAAAACCCATTTGCTTCAGCAAATCTAATGCAGCCCAAGTGACTGCATGGGTCCATGTTTCCATGAGTGTAGCACTTGCCTTTGGTCACCGCTTGGTTGGTGCATCCATCAACCGAGCACGGATTGCCTCCTCCATGCTCAAAGCACACTCCATTGACTCTGGTCTGCTTAGTACACCCTTCATGTGAACACTTGCTTCCTCCCCGTGCTCAAAACACAAGCCTTTCGTTAGCGCCAGCTTGGTGCATTTTTGCGAGCATTTCTTGCCTCCTCCGTGGGCAAAACACTTGCCCCTGGACTGAATCTGCTTGGTGCAACCCTTAGTGGAGCAAATTTGAGCACCTCCGTGAGCAATACACCGTCCTCGTCGTCTTGCTTGCTTTGTGCAACCTTCCTCTGAGCACTTGTTACCCCACCATGGGCCACACATTTCCCTGGACTTTTGCCTGTTTGGCGCAACCTTCTTCCGAGCACCTGTAGCCCCCTCCGTGCTGGAAACAGTTGCCTCCATGCAGCGCCTTCTTAGTGCAACTTTCAAATGAACATTTGCCACCAGTTTTCGACGCATTTTTCGTTGTTTTCAGCTTGGAAGCGCGCGTTTTAGCGGCAGGAGGAAGTTTCTTCTCCAACTTGGCAGGCAGGGGCAAATTTCCTCCTTTTCTTCGATGTCACTAGAGCCTGAACTGTACGCTGGGATCTCCTGGCGTGGCTCGTCGCTCTCTTGCCCTGGATCGAAGGCGTCCAAGGCGTCAAACTCGTCCATTTTACAAAAAATGTTGTGTGGTGGACCTCAAATGCCAAAGTAATAATCACGTGTTGAATCTTTCACCTTGAAAAAGCATTCAACAGCAAACACTGCACAATTCGCCCTGTTACGTAGTGCATGCTCGGGATGTGCTCGTTGTATAGTTTTACCGCCAGCTTTTATACATGTGTGTTCTTTGGAATCGGGTTCCAGGCTTCGTAATGCTCTCCGTCGCCGAATCAATGTGCGTACCGTACTCACACGTCAACAAATTGCTTGAGGATACTAGTAATGCAAGATTCTACAGTAAGTTAGTACTAAAGTGGATCCGAAAGAGGCAACATTAAAATGCTTCGAGCTCGGAGACGAAGTAAAAGCTTTGGTGAGAGCATTAAAAGGCTCGTACCCAAAGCTGCTCCAAAGTCATGTTCCGGTTTGAAACCTTGTTGCCGTACTTACTCCTTTCTCCACTGTACTCTCTCTGATACAGGCTCCATGAAATGCAGCGGCATACTCAGTCCAAGACGTTCCACACCCACGAGATCTGGGCGTTTCCCCATTGGTTGGTTTCGTCATCCCCAAAGCCAAGCCAAAGCTCACCAAGCTCACAAAGCTCTTCGGTGTCCCCTCCCTCTGTGTGCCGTGCCGTGCGTGTCCCTCGTGTATCGTCCCATCCCCAGTATGGACCCGTCCGCCCCGTTCGATCCGGAGGCCCACGCCGCCTCTGACGGCTCCGACCTCTACGCCGACTCGTCCTCAGGCCCCGTGAAGCTCTTCGTGGGCCAAGTGCCGCGCACTATGGAGGAGGACGAGCTGCGCCCTGTTCTCGAGGTTTTCGGTCCGCTGGAGGACCTCGTCATCATCCGAGACAAGATCACGGGCGCCCATCGCGGTTGCGCCTTCGCCTCGTACTTTACGCGCGACGCAGCCGACGCGGCCGTGCACGAGCTGCACAACAAGGTGACGCTCCCCCAGAGCACCAACCCGCTGCAAGTGCGGCCGGCCGAGGGCCAGGCGGGCGCGTCCCAGGAACACAAGCTCTTCATCGGCATGATCCCCAAGACGGCCGACGAGGCTGCCATCCGCGACGTCTTCGAGCTCTTCGGTGCCATCGAGGAGGTCTACATCCTGCGCCACCCGGCCACAGGTCAGAGCAAGGGCTGCGCCTTCCTCAAGTTCAAGGAACGCAGCTCGGCCCTCGCAGCTATTGAAGACGTGAACGGAAACGTCACGATGGACCGCGGTACGTCGCCGCTCGTCGTCAAGTTCGCCGACAGTCGCCGCCAGCGGCTGCAGCGCGCGCGCAACTTGGCGGCGGCGGCCAACGCCTACTGGCCGATGCCTCCTGGCGCGGGTCTGGCCTTCCCGCAGCTCCAGCACCTCCAGCAGCAGTACATGCAGCAGATGCAGGCGTTTGGCGCCCAGGCGGCCGCTGGATTGAACCCGGCGGTCGCTGGCATGGGCTCCCCTGTTGGTGCTGCTGCTGGTAGCCCAGGCAGCCCCACCAACTCGTTCATGTACTACAACCCGTACGGCTTCGCGGGTGCGGGTGCTGCTGCACCGTACGGATTTGGTGGCCTGCCAAACGTCGGCGGCGCGGGCTTCGACATGCAGTCGAGTGGACTTGGAGGTGGCTTGGACCAGGGTGTGGAAGCCGCGGTCAAGGCCTCCCGCACGACTAGCCAGCTGGAAGGTCCCGCGGGCGCTAACCTTTTCATCTACCACTTGCCGCACGACCTCACGGACGCCGATCTGGCAACTGCTTTTGCGCCGTTCGGTACGGTCATCAGCGCGAAGGTGTATATGGACAAGATTACGGGTGAGAGCAAGGGATTTGGCTTCGTGAGTTATGACAGTGCGGCGGCTGCGGACGCAGCTATTGCCAGCATGAATGGATTCCAGATCGGCACCAAACGGCTTAAGGTCCAGCACAAGCGTATCCACCAGAGAAATGACTATCTGGGTGGCCCCGGCGGCAGCCTCGTCGGCCACGACGACGAGTTGGCTGGCATGGAGTACCACCAGCAGCAGGACATGCACGGTCTGGACGATGGCCTCCTCCATGAAGATGACGGCGCCACGTCCCCGAGCGGTGCCGTGGAAAGCAACAGCGGCGTCGACACGTCATTAGACGAGGCCGTGCAGAACCTGCGCATTGACGCATAAGCCCGAGATCCCAACGGTGTGTTTTTGTGACTCGTCGATCATGTCAGTCAGTCGGTCAGTCGGTTGGTGGTGAGTTTTGAGGCGTGAAGGTGTACAAAATGCCGTGTACAAACAGCGATGCGATACTGGAGATCAGAAGGACACGCACAAGGCACGATAACTGAGAACTTTGCAAGCAACGAGCAACACAGGAAAGACAAGCAAAGAAGCAAGAAAAAACGGCAAAATGAAGGAGAAAAGAGCAGCTTGTAGTGCGTGACTGCGAGCGAGCAAGCGTGTTTATCAGTGTGAATTCACTTGCATTGCTGTCTTACGTACACCTTGTTTTTCTTGCCATGGCACCACTTCACTACAATTCCTTTGCAACCTTCTACGACCATTTCGCGAGCAAGCCGAAGATGGCATAGCCAGCCACGAGCGCGATCGACTTCTTCAAAGTCACCTTGGATTTCTGTTGGTGGCCGTGACCTTCATCACCACCATGGCTGTGTCGTGGGAATTCCTGCGGGATGACCTCCATCACAGCCACATAGATGAAAGTACCCGACGCCAGCGCCACGCAGATACCAGCAGCAGCTGAATCTTCTGACGAGTCCGCTGCAATGATCCAACCCACAATGATCCCAACGATGCTCATGAAGGAGAAGACGACCATGTAGAGCATCACGTGGGCCGCAGGCATGGCGCTCTGCACGAGGCCCGAGCCCAGTGCGAAGGCGGCCAGTCCCTTGTGCATGATGATGGCCATGAAAACTCCCCACGCCGTCTCTGTCTGAGCTCCTATTCCCAGTCCCTCCAGCACCGAGTGGAAGGACAGAGCGATGAACAGCACCATGGCCACTGCCAGCGATCCTGCGTCACCGTCCTGACCCGCACCACCATGGGAGTGGCCTGACTGAACGAGTTCCTGCTCGTCCTCATCGAGTCCCCTACATACGTTTCGTCGCTCTCTGTGGCTCCGTGCAGCTCCTCGTCGTCCTGACTCTTGGCTGGTCGATAGTCCGTCCTGGAGACGTCCATCGAGGCCTGCGCGGCCTGTTCCAGCAGCAAAAGGCCCAGGAAGCCCAAGGTGCAGAACATTTCTGCGTACGGGAAGGCGTAGCGACCCTTGTCCTCTGTGGACCATTTGCGCAGCGCCGGGTTCTCCACGGCCGAGTGCAGCAGGTGGAAGAAGCCGCCGGCCAGGAAGACGCCGCCCGAGAAGGCGCTAAGGATGCTCAGCACCGGAGGCTTGTCGTGTCCGGAGGCTAGACAGGCCGGCGTCAGACCACCCACGAGCCCCACGAGCCAGATGGACACGAGCGACACGAGCTTGAAGACGGTCACGGACTCCATCGTCACGATGAGGAAATGAGACTTTCAAAAATGATTGTCGCGGTTTTGTAGCCAGATACATGTATTATACTACTTGGACAGAATGTAGTATTCATGTATTATTTTAATACATGTACTATAATAGATGTAACATGCTTTTGGTATTTGTTTGATACCGGTAGTACAAAAGAAACTGTCCAGTTTTCGAGTCGGGTTTGGGCGCGTATCGATCATCGAAGCTAGTTCTTGCTTACAACTGGTTACTTGTATGCATCAAGTACTGAAGTTTAATTATCATAGCTATTTCATTCTACTCAATAACTTACCTACACGTTTGCATATTTGGGAATGCATGAAACTCTCATCAAAACATAAAGGCTGGCCGACGGTCTCATGCAATATGCTGGTGCTCAAGTGGCGCATCAATCGACAGTAGTTGGGCTAACAACTAAATTTTAAGCGTCATGCGTGATTGTACATGTATATCTTTCGTCACACTGCTGTTTTAATATACATGTAGTCCTGACGAATTACTAGTACCACAGCAGCGTACTTGAATTTTGAAAACTTTTATACCGGTACACCTAATGCCACCTAATTCCCGAGCACGCCTAACACCTAAAAACGCAATACATGTACCAGTGAAAGGTCGAAGTTGTATTGGCATTGAAAGTCTATCGTCACGAAATCGAGCTTCGATATGGATATCGCAACTGGATATCTGTGTTCAACTTTACAACTCGAGGAACAAGGTGTAACGATCCTCACAATTCTGGATGAACTTGTCGCTGAAGCCGCCGCGCTTGAGCATAGCAATTGCCACGACTCCAGGATCCACTCCGCGGTCCTCAAAGTCCGGGAACAGTTTCGTGTCAAAATACGTCGCCAATCCACGGCTATCCTTCTTGTCCCAATGCGCCACAACATCGAGCTTCTCCGGATCAACCAAGGCGTTGAGTTTCTTCACATCCAAATACTGGTTGGGGGTTTTCGCATTAAGAAAAGCAGGCACGTTTTCAGGCTCGAGGAACTCATCCAGTTTCGTATCATCGATGAGATCGTAGGCTTGCTGCGTTGGGAACAACTCGTCGAATTTCTTGTAGACGGCATCAAGTGTTGGTTCATCAAGCGAAGCAAGGTTGCTCATAAAGCGGTCAGCATCTTCTTCGGTTGCTTCGTCGTCGTCACCCTTCAAGTATCGAGATCTGATGTCGTTCTTTTGACCGTCTCTCGTGATCTTTTCATTAGGCAAAATGAGCCTAGACGATTTTCGTGGCTCACGGCAGACGCAGAGTCAGTTCTGGAGACGACCACTAGGGCTGCCAGTAACGCGTAGAATGCACGCATAGTGCGACCGTGACGCGTTGAAAAGAGTCGTCGAGTTGCTTCGTCCGCGCAAATTTGAAACTGCGCCTTCGAAAAGTAAGCGGCACAGTTATTGCGGTCAGTTGGATGTGAGAGCGGCTCCACGCTCTGACCGTAATCGACATACATGGGTTACGAGTCCAACATTGTCCTTTTGGTCGATGGTGATATGTTGTCCATGCGTTGCGCTAGCCAATCTTAGTTTGATCTGAGCGCTGCAAAATCATCGATCGTAATCTAGTTACAGTGAATGTGCACGTATTACGTGGCGGACATTGCCATGGTGATTTTGTTATTGCATTGCACCAGCCATCTTACATATACCGGTCGCTCAATTTGGAGTAAATATTTAAATCACACACAAAAGGCTGACCAGCACACATGCATCGACGAGGCGAAAGCACAAGCGACTTGCGGTTTGCTTTTGCAAATGATTTGCATTGCCATCGTCTGTCCTACACTCCCGGACAGAATATTACGGCCACCGACATTTTTTGCTATAACTTTTTCTACTGGGAGTTGAGGCTTGCTGTTTAGATATGTGCTGTAGGCACCCTAGTGAATCATAGTTACGATTAGAAGTTTGCGAAGTTCGAGCTGCGAGGGGAGGCTCCCATACAAAAAAACATTTGTGGACCTGGACACAATATACGGCCAGCCAGACCCATACAAAAATTAAATCAAACGTCATGAAAAGATTGTGTCATAAAGTAAATGCTCTCAGAACCACCAGTCCACTGGCAAGCTGCTGCCGCTCCCTGCTCGACCACCTTGTGCTCTCACTGTCATTCCCCAACCGGATGGGCAGAGGACCATCGCTGACCGAGGCGGAGCGCGGACGGATCCAAGGACTGAGCGAGGGCGGCTTCAGCATCCGAGCTATTGCCGAGAAGACGAAGCGCTCAAGGGACTGCGTGCAGAGAGCTCTGAAGACAGGCTCGACGCGGCATCGTACAGCAGGCCGGAAGCCGTCGCTAACCAAACGGCAGACACGCCGCATCGTGCGCAAGGCTTCCACCGGAGACTACAGCTCCACGCGTCTGAAGGAGGAGCTTTCGTGCTCGTGCACGGCTCGAACGATCCGCCGTCTTCTGGCTGGCGTTGACTGGCTGGATTACGCCAAGATGGACAACACCCTCCCCTGACCAAGCAGCACAAGCTAGCTCGTTTGGATTGGGCCAAGCGGATGATTGTACAGCCTGACATGTGGCCCACAATCGTCTTAAGAAATTCAATCTCGATGGGCCAGATGGCCTTCGCCATTACTGGCGTGACATACGGCGGCCTACCAGACAGACTGTGCGACGGCAGAACGGTGGGGGTCTGTAATGATTTGGGGAGCTTTAGTGCAGCCGGAAAGTCGAAGCTTGCAGTTCTCCAAGGGCGACAGGCGTCCGGGCACTACGTGTACACAGTGTCGGAGTACATGCTCCCGTTCGCGCACCTCCATCATGGCGTGGACTACATCTACCAGCAAGACAACGCGTCTATCCACCGCTCCAAGTTCACGACCGCATTCTTTGAGGAGGAAGGCATCCGCGTTCTCGACTGGCCTGCCCGCTCTCCGGACTTGAACCCAATCGAGAACGTGTGGGCCATGATGGCTCAGATCGTCTATCATAATGGCAAGCAGTACGACAGCGTTGCGGAACTGACAGCGGCTATTTATGCGGCGTGGGAGGCTGTTGACCTTACTTACTTGCGCAAGCTCATAGACTCGATGCCAAGACGCTGCATCGAAGTCATCTCAAGCAGGGCAACACAACGCACTACTAATAGCAAATTACACAATCTTTTCATGACGTTTGATTTAATTTTTGTATGGGTCTGGCTGGCCGTATATTGTGTCCAGGTCCACAAATGTTTTTTTGTATGGGAGCCTCCCTCGCAGCTCGAACTTCGCAAACTTCTAATCGTAACTGTGCTTCACTAGGGTGCCTACAGCACATATCTAAACAGCAAGCCTCAACTCCCAGTAGAAAAAAGTTATAGCAAAAATGTCGGTGGCCGTAATATTCTGTCCGGGAGTGTACCTCCAATGTGGTCCACACCAAATTGTTCACTGTGTCTCCCATGCAAGTCGCAGTCCCAACATCACCAGCAATCGCGCGTCGCAGGTGTTCCGGCCACTGAAGATCCAGTTCTCGCCTAAGTCGCTAGAGCTTACCTTTTCCAGGTGCGCAATCCCCTGCGGCTTCTATTGCTGTCCATACTGCTAATTAACTCGGTGTGGTTTTAATACTGGGTGCTTCTCTCTAGGTTGTAGTCTCCGAAGGATACTTGCCGACCCGTGGCAGTGTCAGTTCGCTTCTATCTCGCTACCGCTCACCTTTTGCCGGTGCGTACATCTTGAAAGATCATGATGCTTGCGGAGCAGTTGACTAACTCGTTGTGGTTTTGATACTGGATGCATTTATCTACGATGTAGGCTCTAAAAGCGAATAGAATCCCTGTAGCGGTCAGAGTCTACTGAATTGGCGCTGTCGCTCAACTTTTCAGGTACGTGCCGCTTGGAAGATCATGTTGCTGGTGGTGCTGCTGACTAACTCGGTGTGGTTTCGATACTGGGTGCATTTATCTATGATGTAGGCTCCGAAACCGATTAGAGGCCCCGTAGCGGTAGGAGTCTATTGAATTGGCGCTATCGCTGAACGTTTACGGGTGCGGACGTCTCGGCCGCCCAAATTGCTGGTGGTGCTACGAATTAACGCGGTGTGGTGTGAATACTAGGTGCATTTGTCTAAAGTGAAGTTTCAAAGAAAATTGTGGCTAGGTGGTGGAGGCAGTACGAAGCTCCGACTAGAGGAATTTGGTGATGCCGAGGTTGAACTGGACTGAGATTGGAGTCGGGATGTCCGGTGACGCCGGCCGGGCGCTTCTAGATTCAATGAAGTCGTATACTGTTGACAAGAGTAACCAGGTCACATGTTCAATTTGTGGAGATCCTAGCCTGCACCACGCAAGATATCAACTGCTTCTCTGCGATTCGGCGTCGTGTGGTGCACTAGAGGAGGCTTGCAAGTGGCGAGCCAAGGTGGTTACGTGCATGACGACAGAAACAATGAACGTGTATACCCTCAGTAATCACGTGTGTGATGCCACATCCCCGAAACGGAAAGCGCTCAACCTGCAGCAGAACGCGAGATGGCATCTACAGGGCTGCGACCTGTCCGTATCAACCTTGGTATGGAAAAAGTTCCACGTCGCATTACCCGATGACGTGGACCTAAAGTCTGTGCAAAATTTTGTGAACTATTACCGTCGGACAGAACTATCGAACAACGACAAGTATGACGATATTGCAGTATTGATTCGGGAGAAAGCTTACACAGGAGCTGAAAGTGACGGCCAGCCATTCACATTTTCGTGGGATCTCGATGAATTTGGAAAGCCATGGGTCGGCAATGGATCGGACACTCATCCTTTTCTTGTAGGGGTTACGACGAAGGCATTATTGAGAAGGCTGGATCGCCCGTCTAGCACCTTCATTTTCCATCTAGACTCTACATTTAAAACGAATGCCCTCAACTATCCGGTCCTGGTAATGGGAATTTCAGATGCTTGTCGGACATTTCACCTGGTTGCACTATTCGTAGTTTCGCAGCGACTGGAGCATATTCATGCCAGAACTTTAGCAGCACTACGTCGTGTGTATTCCGCTGTTACGGGAAAGGTGATGGCTGTACAGTACGTGCTTGGAGATGCCGAGATCGGTCAGATAAATGCAGCGGAGGCTGTATTTACGGATTGCAGCTACATGTTTCTCATGTGCTTTTTCATGTTTTGAAAAACGTACGAGAGCGGATTTTGTCGCAGTCTGCGAATGCAATTGACGTCATTATGACTGATCTGTATGACATGCACTTCACTAAGAACGCGGCGGAGTTCTTTCACGTACGAGATTGGCCGCTTCTGAGGTGGAGACAGTATTCAGAGCTGATACAATTCGCAGACTATTTTGAAAAGACTTGGTTGCAAAGCAAAGTCGCAGCATGGCAATGCTATCATACACTTCCCGGATTCGCCACAACAAGCAGCCCAGTCGAAACTTTCAACAACCGGCCGAAACGTGACTTTACTTTAAGAAGGAGACTGAAAATGGGCACTTTACTACTGAAACTGATAGAATGTTGCGAGGCGGAAGCAAAGACACTGCGCGTATTTGGTGATGAGCCACAAGCAACTGAGGCTCTCCAACGGCGCGTTCGGAAACTAATTGCGTCTGGCCGGTTAAGCCAGAATCTGCAAGCACTAGACCCCAGCATGCCTGAAGGGGTCCAAGGTGTGCTAGCGGTTGTACGTTCAACGCCCTGGCCTGACCTAGCCATCTTGGGGTGGGAACGATCTGAAGAAAACATTGCAGTGACCGCTCGAATGGGTAAAAACTACTCGCGCATGGAATTTGAGGGCCAACCGCTTCAAGGATGGCCGATCAACGTGCCTCGAAAATGGTGTCCCTGTCGGTTCTGGCTAAAATTTGGGGTTTGTACCCACGTCCTGTATGTACAACAAACCACCGGGACTGTTGATAGCAACGGCAACGGGTTGCTCTACGACAGAAGTAGAAGGAAGAAGCGTGGGCGACCACCAAAGAATGGGCCGGCACTTTCATACAATTAGACATTGCCCCGCATGTTTCATTGGCAATAACGCCGAAACACGTATGAATTGTACCTCACGCTGTTTCTTAAAGTGGTGAGCACAGTCGCTATGCGCTTGTCATGGCAGGAAAGCGATGCAAGGCAACGAAATTTAAAGAGGAAGTGAGTGAGTTGATTGTAAGCCATTAATCACTATGGTCCAAAGCCATCCTGACTTGACGTCGCGCCCGGCTGGTAACTCACAAAGCTGACTAAAGGAATTTGGTGCAGGCACAGGTAAACCACAAATCACCAGAGTACTGGACGGAGATTTCCTCGTTGGGCTGAATTCGACGGGCAGTCAACACGACTACGCGCACCTGATTCCGGTAGCGGATTTTGCGGAAAATGCAATTAGAGACGCATGAGTGGTTCATGAATCTGGTAATGCATCCGAACTCTAGTGCCTCGATGTAGACAAAGTTTTCGTTGCGGCGAGCAGTGCGTGCGTCCAGCAGCATTGAGAAACCCGTGTTTTGTTTCTTGGGAACACGGGGTTTGTTTTCTTCGTTGATTCTTATTATTGATCTTGTTATTTTGTATAAACTCGGGTTGTTCTGAATCCACTCGAGTTATTATGAATCCAGTCGAGTTAATTAGAATCTACTCGAGTTAATTAGAATCCACTCGAGTTAATTAGAATCTACTCGAGTTAATTAGAATCCACTCGAATTATTTTGAATCCACTCGAGTTAATTTGAATCTGGATGCAGATTTACTCGAACGGATGCAGAATTACTCGAATAGAATCAGAAAGTCGCATCGTCTGCATTCCGTCACTGCACACGTTCTGGACAACTATACGGAGGGATTATCGAGATACAAATCTATGTGGTATTTAACAAAGTTGTGTGCTGCTCAGATATCCTGTCTGCTACTAATTGTTTTGTGTGCCAGCACAACACTAGTGGTTCTCGCGGTTAGAATATTTGCAGGTTGCAGGACAAACTGGCCAATCAAAAGAGTCTGCATACTGGCTGCTTTTCCTGCTCCAACAACGGGCGCAGGTTTGTCTGCAGGTTGTAGCTCCCAGCCCATTGGTGGAAATTGCTCTTCATCTGACTGGTTCAGACACGGTGCAGCGCACATTTCTTCTCTCGACAGCCACTCGCCAAGGCGCCGTTCGGTCGCCCCCATCTACTGCTTTAACCAGGCACAACGATGACGAACAAGCGATGGACCCCGGGTGAGGTACACCTTCTGATTGACTATCTCAGCAGCCACATCAAAGCCTACACTACCGGCGTGAAAGAGCACTTCTACGAAGGAGATCGGGACTTCTTGTCAACACATGAGCACGACAAGACAAAGAAGTAGTGCAAAACGAAGTGTAGCGAGCTCGAGTCAAACTACAAGCAGTACAAACTGAAGCTTGCTCAGTCAGGCTTCGGGCTGTAGGGTTCTGACCCGCCGAGTATTAAAACGAACCTTCTCTAATTCCAAAGTGCTGCAAAATCTGGTAGTACGAAAGCGTCTGCAGGGAATAAAGAAAACTTCTAGCTGAATCTGGATCGGTGCTTTCCCGGTATTCGCTGGAAACCAGCGTGGTCGTTTACGCACGAAAGCAAATAGCGAAAGCCATCGACACTAATACGAAGGTCGTGACGAGCTCGAACGGCGTCCATGCGGAAAATTCTCCTGGATACCACACCGCCGCCTTAAGTACACTACTACGAAACAAGTAGCACGTTTCTGAGACACGTGCAACCAAATTTACGTCGTCCAGCTCGTCACCACTCTCTTCTTCGTTACTTGTGTCCTCTAGACCGCCATACAGAACTTGAGCAACATACTAGAAAAGGTCTGCCGCTCCACGACTTCCCTCTTTAACCATGCCACTTGGGCAAATGGTAGTAAGGGCTGCCGCTAAACAAACACTAACCTACTTACTTCTCATTGGACAAAATTGTATTTGTGCAGGTCAAAAAGCCCTCACGGTTTGAAGGCTGTGGATTGTCTATGATTGGCTGAATGATCAACCCTGCAACCTGCAAATATTCTAACCGTGAGAACCACTACTGTTGTGTGATTTAAGTACGTACTACTTAATTTGCAGCGATCCAGCTTCTGGCTTAACCGGCCAGTCACAATTAGTTTCCGAACGCGCCGTTGGAGAGCCTCAGTTGCTTGTGGCTCATCACCAAATACGCGCAGTGTCTTTGCTTCCGCCTCGCAACATTCTATCAGTTTCAGTAGTAAAGTGCCCATTTTCAGTCTCCTTCTTAAAGTAAAGTCACGTTTCGGCCGGTTGTTGAAAGTTTCGACTGGGCTGCTTGTTGTGGCGAATCCGGGAAGTGTATGATAGCATTGCCATGCTGCGACTTTGCTTTGCAACCAAGTCTTTTCAAAATAGTCTGCGAATTGTATCAGCTCTGAATACTGTCTCCACCTCAGAAGCGGCCAATCTCGTACGTGAAAGAACTCCGCCGCGTTCTTAGTGAAGTGCATGTCATACAGATCAGTCATAATGACGTCAATTGCATTCGCAGACTGCGACAAAATCCGCTCTCGTACGTTTTTCAAAACATGAAAAAGCACATGAGAAACATGTAGCTGCAATCCGTAAATACAGCCTCCGCTGCATTTATCTGACCGATCTCGGCATCTCCAAGCACGTACTGTACAGCCATCACCTTTCCCGTAACAGCGGAATACACACGACGTAGTGCTGCTAAAGTTCTGGCATGAATATGCTCCAGTCGCTGCGAAACTACGAATAGTGCAACCAGGTGAAATGTCCGACAAGCATCTGAAATTCCCATTACCAGGACCGGATAGTTGAGGGCATTCGTTTTAAATGTAGAGTCTAGATGGAAAATGAAGGTGCTAGACGGGCGATCCAGCCTTCTCAATAATGCCTTCGTCGTAACCCCTACAAGAAAAGGATGAGTGTCCGATCCATTGCCGACCCATGGCTTTCCAAATTCATCGAGATCCCACGAAAATGTGAATGGCTGGCCGTCACTTTCAGCTCCTGTGTAAGCTTTCTCCCGAATCAATACTGCAATATCGTCATACTTGTCGTTGTTCGATAGTTCTGTCCGACGGTAATAGTTCACAAAATTTTGCACAGACTTTAGGTCCACGTCATCGGGTAATGCGACGTGGAACTTTTTCCATACCAAGGTTGATACGGACAGGTCGCAGCCCTGTAGATGCCACCTCGCGTTCTGCTGCAGGTTGAGCGCTTTCCGTTTCGGGGATGTGGCATCACACACGTGATTACTGAGGGTATACACGTTCATTGTTTCTGTCGTCATGCACGTAACCACCTTGGCTCGCCACTTGCAAGCCTCCTCTAGTGCACCACACGACGCCGAATCGCAGAGAAGCAGTTGATATCTTGCGTGGTGCAGGCTAGGATCTCCACAAATTGAACATGTGACCTGGTTACTCTTGTCAACAGTATACGACTTCATTGAATCTAGAAGCGCCCGGCCGGCGTCACCGGACATCCCGACTCCAATATCAGTCCAGTTCAACCTCGGCATCACCAAATTCCTCTAGTCGGAGCTTCGTACTGCCTCCACCACCTAGCCACAATTTTCTTTGAAACTTCACTTTAGACAAATGCACCTAGTATTCACACCACACCGCGTTAATTCGTAGCACCACCAGCAATTTGGGCGGCCGAGACGTCCGCACCCGTAAACGTTCAGCGATAGCGCCAATTCAATAGACTCCTACCGCTACGGGGCCTCTAATCGGTTTCGGAGCCTACATCATAGATAAATGCACCCAGTATCGAAACCACACCGAGTTAGTCAGCAGCACCACCAGCAACATGATCTTCCAAGCGGCACGTACCTGAAAAGTTGAGCAACAGCGCCAATTCAGTAGACTCTGACCGCTACGGGATTCTATTCGCTTTTAGAGCCTACATCGTAGATAAATGCATCCAGTATCAAAACCACAACGAGTTAGTCAACTGCTCCGCAAGCATCATGATCTTTCAAGATGTACGCACCGGCAAAAGGTGAGCGGTAGCGAGATAGAAGCGAACTGACACTGCCACGGGTCGGCAAGTATCCTTCGGAGACTACAACCTAGAGAGAAGCACCCAGTATTAAAACCACACCGAGTTAATTAGCAGTATGGACAGCAATAGAAGCCGCAGGGGATTGCGCACCTGGAAAAGGTAAGCTCTAGCGACTTAGGCGAGAACTGGATCTTCAGTGGCCGGAACACCTGCGACGCGCGATTGCTGGTGATGTTGGGACTGCGACTTGCATGGGAGACACAGTGAACAATTTGGTGTGGACCACATTGGAGGTACACTCCCGGACAGAATATTACGGCCACCGACATTTTTGCTATAACTTTTTCTACTGGGAGTTGAGGCTTGCTGTTTAGATATGTGCTGTAGGCACCCTAGTGAAGCACAGTTACGATTAGAAGTTTGCGAAGTTCGAGCTGCGAGGGGAGGCTCCCATACAAAAAAAACATTTGTGGACCTGGACACAATATACGGCCAGCCAGACCCATACAAAAATTAAATCAAACGTCATGAAAAGATTGTGTAATTTGCTATTAGTAGTGCGTTGTGTTGCCCTGCTTGGAGATGACTTCGATGCAGCGTCTTGGCATCGAGTCTATGAGCTTGCGCAAGTAAGTAAGGTCAACAGCCTCCCACGCCGCATAAATAGCCGCTGTCAGTTCCGCAACGCTGTCGTACTGCTTGCCATTATGATAGACGATCTGAGCCATCATGGCCCACACGTTCTCGATTGGGTTCAAGTCCGGAGAGCGGGCAGGCCAGTCGAGAACGCGGATGCCTTCCTCCTCAAAGAATGCGGTCGTGAACTTGGAGCGGTGGATAGACGCGTTGTCTTGCTGGTAGATGTAGTCCACGCCATGATGGAGGTGCGCGAACGGGAGCATGTACTCCGACACTGTGTACACGTAGTGCCCGGACGCCTGTCGCCCTTGGAGAACTGCAAGCTTCGACTTTCCGGCTGCACTAAAGCTCCCCAAATCATTACAGACCCCCACCGTTCTGCCGTCGCACAGTCTGTCTGGTAGGCCGCCGTATGTCACGCCAGTAATGGCGAAGGCCATCTGGCCCATCGAGATTGAATTTCTTAAGACGATTGTGGGCCACATGTCAGGCTGTACAATCATCCACTTGGCCCAATCCAAACGAGCTAGCTTGTGCTGCTTGGTCAGGGAAGGGTGTTGTCCATCTTGGCGTAATCCAGCCAGTCAACGCCAGCCAGAAGACGGCGGATCGTTCGAGCCGTGCACGAGCACGAAAGCTCCTCCTTCAGACGCGTGGAGCTGTAGTCTCCGGTGGAAGCCTTGCGCACGATGCGGCGTGTCTGCCGTTTGGTTAGCGACGGCTTCCGGCCTGCTGTACGATGCCGCGCCGAGCCTGTCTTCAGAGCTCTCTGCACGCAGTCCCTTGAGCGCTTCGTCTTCTCGGCAATAGCTCGGATGCTGAAGCCGCCCTCGCTCAGTCCTTGATCCGTCCGCGCTCCGCCTCGGTCAGCGATGGTCCTCTGCCCATCCGGTTGGGGAATGACAGTGAGAGCACAAGGTGGTCGAGCAGGGAGCGGCAGCAGCTTGCCAGTGGACTGGTGGTTCTGAGAGCATTTACTTTATGACACAATCTTTTCATGACGTTTGATTTAATTTTTGTATGGGTCTGGCTGGCCGTATATTGTGTCCAGGTCCACAAATGTTTTTTTGTATGGGAGCCTCCTCGCAGCTCGAACTTCGCAAACTTCTAATCGTAACTATGCTTCACTAGGTGCCTACAGCACATATCTAAACAGCAAGCCTCAACTCCCAGTAGAAAAAGTTATAGCAAAAAATGTCGGTGGCCGTAATATTCTGTCCGGGAGTGTAGGACAGACGATGGCAATGCAAATCATTTGCAAAAGCAAACCGCAAGTCGCTTGTGCTTTCGCCTCGTCGATGCATGTGTGCTGGTCAGCCTTTTGTGTGTGATTTAAATATTTACTCCAAATTGAGCGACCGGTATATGTAAGATGGCTGGTGCAATGCAATAACAAAATCACCATGGCAATGTCCGCCACGTAATACGTGCACATTCACTGTAACTAGATTACGATCGATGATTTTGCAGCGCTCAGATCAAACTAAGATTGGCTAGCGCAACGCATGGACAACATATCACCATCGACCAAAAGGACAATGTTGGACTCGTAACCCATGTATGTCGATTACGGTCAGAGCGTGGAGCCGCTCTCACATCCAACTGACCGCAATAACTGTGCCGCTTACTTTTCGAAGGCGCAGTTTCAAATTTGCGCGGACGAAGCAACTCGACGACTCTTTTCAACGCGTCACGGTCGCACTATGCGTGCATTCTACGCGTTACTGGCAGCCCTAGTGGTCGTCTCCAGAACTGACTCTGCGTCTGCCGTGAGCCACGAAAATCGTCTAGGCTCATTTTGCCTAATGAAAAGATCACGAGAGACGGTCAAAAGAACGACATCAGATCTCGATACTTGAAGGGTGACGACGACGAAGCAACCGAAGAAGATGCTGACCGCTTTATGAGCAACCTTGCTTCGCTTGATGAACCAACACTTGATGCCGTCTACAAGAAATTCGACGAGTTGTTCCCAACGCAGCAAGCCTACGATCTCATCGATGATACGAAACTGGATGAGTTCCTCGAGCCTGAAAACGTGCCTGCTTTTCTTAATGCGAAAACCCCCAACCAGTATTTGATGTGAAGAAACTCAACGCCTTGGTTGATCCGGAGAAGCTCGATGTTGTGGCGCATTGGGACAAGAAGGATAGCCGTGGATTGGCGACGTATTTTGACACGAAACTGTTCCCGGACTTTGAGGACCGCGGAGTGGATCCTGGAGTCGTGGCAATTGCTATGCTCAAGCGCGGCGGCTTCAGCGACAAGTTCATCCAGAATTGTGAGGATCGTTACACCTTGTTCCTCGAGTTGTAAAGTTGAACACAGATATCCAGTTGCGATATCCATATCGAAGCTCGATTTCGTGACGATAGACTTTCAATGCCAATACAACTTCGACCTTTCACTGGTACATGTATTGCGCTTTTTAGCCGTACGACGCGATAAGCGTGAGTCGTGCTCGGGCATTACTGCAGGTGGCGTTAGGAGAACGTTAATGTACCTCGCTTCACAATTAATTGTATTGTTTTTGTGACGCAATTGTTTCTCCTCCAATTTCACAACGCTAAATTTTACTGTCGTTGACTCAGTGTGTAGCCTAACAAATGATTACACACGAATGGTGATCTCAGAAACTAATTTTTGTAAGGACAACTACTGTCGCTCGATGAATCATTTTAGCACGACCAGCCTTGTAACATAATATGTTACAAGGCTGGTCAGAAATTGGCCATGCTTAAGGCAAAACATAACATAATCGCCTACTTAGTAGTTAAGATTTCTGTCAATATAGAGATGAAACCCGCCTCCCCGAAACCAGGCTAAAATTTGAGTTCTTGTTCCTTGAATAAAGTTGTCCTTCACACAGTAAGTAGTAAGTACGAAGTATTATGTTGGCGTTAGTTTTGAGCTAAATGACAATACTTTAAAACAAAGAAAGTATTATGCAGTCGCTGGAGTGCAGTAAAACGTATCTTTTACAGCGGTACCGGTATTGTCTTTTGGACGGATTATGTCCGACGAGCAGTGTCAAAGGTAAGAGAGAGATTATATATACAAAACAAAAAACAATACTATTTGACATACTCGGATTCATGAAACTCTGGTCTCATGCTTCGCCGTCCGTCATTCCCATCTAAGCACGCAGGTGGCGATACGCCTTGTCAGAAGACTGCTTCTGTTGGGGCTGTGTCGCTTTGGTAGTGGGCGTGGTGGCTTTAGGAGTCACCGCTGGCGTATTTCCTTCGAGTAGCCGTCGGACTTTGGGTCCGTGTTTCCACCAACGCCGACAATTGCACCGACGCCTGTGTTTACGTTAGCTCCGAGGACGCCAACCTTCACTCCAGTGCCGACATCAGCACCAGCCTTGACACCACCAACGCCGACCGGAACACCAATGCCGACGCCTGCCTTCACTCCTCCAGAAACAGCACCGCCGACGTTGGCATTGGCCCCAATTCCGACCTGAGCAGCAGGCTTGCTGACGTTAGCACCCGCAGTGATACCAGTACCAGCATTGACGCCACCGCCGACACCGACACCTCCGTTCACTCCGGCACCAAGTCCGGCGTCTGCCTTAACACCAGCTCCGATGCCAGCACCCACATTCGCACCGGCACCAAGTCCGGCGTCTGCCTTAACACCAGCTCCGATGCCAGCACCCACATTCGCACCGGCACCAACATTCACCCCAGTACCGCCGTATGTGCCGATACCAGCTCCGACACCATTGACGCCAACGCCTGCCCGAACGCCAGCACCAAGATTAGCGCCAGCATTGAAAAGAGCTCCTGCATCAAGACCTGCCTTCACCCCGAGACTTGCACCGGCATTCACATCAAGTCCGCCACCGACCTTCACGCCAGCTCCAGCTCCAGCACCCACACCGAGACCGAAGTCCGCGCCAACACCACCGCCAGTCTTGACACCGGTGCCTCCATACGCGCCACCGCCAAGACCGACATTTGCTTCGAGACCCGCACCAACGTTTAGACCAGCGCCGACGTCACCATTTCCGCCAAGAACTGCGCCTAATAGAGCGCCGAGGCCAGCACCCACGCCACCACGACCACCGACACCAATACCCAGTCCGAGGCCTGCGTTAACGCCAAGCCCTCCGTTATTGTAGTTGTTCTTGGTGGTGGTGGCGGTGCTCTTGCCATAGGTCTCGGCCACCTCAGCAGTGGCATCGGCCAAGCCGTTTGTGAGCGCCACAGCAGCGACACAAAGAGCGAAGATCGTCTTGTTGAACATCATCTTGGACACTGGTAGATCACTTGAGGAACTTGAAGGTGGCTTGGTAGTTAGTTGTCCAGGGTATCCGAAATTGGATAATGAGTGAGTTGTGGCGAGCGAACACACCGCAGTGCAGTTTCAAGGGAGGTGGCTCTCTACCGAAGCGGGCAGACTCGCGTCGAGCTGCTGCCACATGACAACCACCAGTCGGAGGTCGTATTATAGCTGAAGCATCAGAACTGTGAATTGGCGGCACATGGCACCGGTAGAGGGGGCAGCGAGAGCACTCCTCCCAAGAAAATGTTTTGAAGAGGACGTCGTGACACGAGTAACCGCGCATCGATAGACCTTCCAAAACATATCTGCTCCTTTGGCTTCGATTGCTTTGCTATATTCAGAGCGCATACCTAAAGTCATTGTAAGTCAGGTACAGTTGCCAGATACAAGGGCGAACTCTACTACACAGAGCTCCATGTAACAGAACGACGTACGCCACGACTTCGCTGCGTAGTTGCCTGTTGTAGGGGCTTGTAAACACCACGAGAGCACAAAATAGCAGCAGTCTTATAGACTGCGATTGCATATCGTTTATTTTGCCATTGCTGTAGCACCTTACGACGCTTGACGTTTGACGTCTTCACGTTACCATCTTCACAACAACACCCTACGCCAGGAAGGCCTCGTACGGAGCCGGACTCCAGTCCGGGAAGAACTTGGCCACCGTGTCCTTCACCTCCTGCTCCGAGCCAGCCACACCGCGGCCGTCCTCGCCCAAAGCCGTCAGGAACGCCGTGAAGTCCGTGTCGAACTTCTTCAAGTTCTCCTCGTACGTGATGGAGCGCACCTCGATCTTCTTGCCCAACTTCTTCTCGGCCAGCGCGTGGATCTGCAGCGGCGACAGATGCTCGGCCTCGAACGGCAGCTTGGCACCTTCCAGCGCGCTCTTGGGAGTCGTCGACAGCACGTGTGCCACGAAGCGACCGGCGTCCTTGCGAGAGGTGATGCTGTAGGGCGTCTCGCCCTTGCCCACCACGTTCATGTAGCCGTCGTCGAAGTGGTAGTCCATGAAGATCGGCAGGAACTCGGCGAAGATGCCCGTGTAGAAGAGGGTGGATGGCAGCTGCACTCGGCCAGCAGGTCCTGCACCACCTTCTTGTAGGCGTTGGGACCCTCCGTCACCTTGACGCCGTACTCGGCAGGTACGAAGAGCTGGATGCCGGCCGCCTTGGCCGCACGCACGACAGGCGGCTGCACGTCGAGGTGGTACGGAGACACGGCGCTCACGGCAACCTCACTGCCGGTCAGCGCCTTCTTCACGGCGTCCTCATCGGTGTACGAGAGCTTGAACAACTTGGCGCCGCGTGCCTTGAAGGCCTGTAGCGCCTCCTGGCTGTCGTCGCGCGTGAGGATGGAGACGGAGGCGCCTGCCTTTAGCAGCTCGTCGGCGACGGTGCCGCCGATGCCGCCGGCTCCGATGATGGCGAACTTGGTGTAGGTCGACATGGCTGGTTGAAGTGGTTGAAGTGGTGGAGTTGCTTGCGTCTTGGAGCCTTTTCAATTGTGAGCTTCGACGTGTGAGCAGGTCATGCGCGTACGTACGGATGGGAGTCGATTCACCAGAGCAGGTCGTGGCAAGCACCTTGCAAGCAGATACACGTGTAAGGTACCCTGTGCTGAGTGCTTCATGTTGACGCGAGGCCGGATACCAACTTATTTTAATGGCATGAATCCATGGAGAGTCCGTATTTACGTAAATAGGGATGTCTGTCTCGGCGCGCGTCATAGATTTGCATGGATACTACTGCACCGCAACGGATCAATAAAACACAAAACCCGGATTATTATCCGTTCGCGCACGCTCCACCCCGATTCCAAACAGGTCTATTTTTAAATAGACTTTAAAAAGCTGAGGCTTCAAATTGTTATCGATTGTAAGAAATTGCCCAAACCCACTCAACGATATACAGCAAAGCGCAGTTGCAGTGCTCACTTCTTATATTGCCTCAGCGAAAGTAAAATTAGCGAAGTAGTCAGTCAGTTAGTTGATCGACCAGCAGAACTCCATTTCATGCAGGATTCGGAGCTCTCAAAGGTGTGTGAAATTCCTGTCGTTGTTTGCTACCAGCATCGGCGCCTACCGATTATATCGTCGTCCAGCTTCGTGGTCAGCCATCGTCAGCCTACAATCATGAAATCGCTCGATGTGATCTACTTAGTAGTTAAGATTTCTGTCAATATAGAGATGAAACCCGCCTCCCCGAAACCAGGCTAAAATTTGAGTTCTTGTTCCTTGAATAAAGTTGTCCTTCACACAGTAAGTAGTAAGTACGAAGTATTATGTTGGCGTTAGTTTTGAGCTAAATGACAATACTTTAAAACAAAGAAAGTATTATGCAGTCGCTGGAGTGCAGTAAAACGTATCTTTTACAGCGGTACCGGTATTGTCTTTTGGACGGATTATGTCCGACGAGCAGTGTCAAAGGTAAGAGAGAGATTATATATACAAAACAAAAAACAATACTATTTGACATACTCGGATTCATGAAACTCTGGTCTCATGCTTCGCCGTCCGTCATTCCCATCTAAGCACGCAGGTGGCGATACGCCTTGTCAGAAGACTGCTTCTGTTGGGGCTGTGTCGCTTTGGTAGTGGGCGTGGTGGCTTTAGGAGTCACCGCTGGCGTATTTCCTTCGAGTAGCCGTCGGACTTTGGGTCCGTGTTTCCACCAACGCCGACAATTGCACCGACGCCTGTGTTTACGTTAGCTCCGAGGACGCCAACCTTCACTCCAGTGCCGACATCAGCACCAGCCTTGACACCACCAACGCCGACCGGAACACCAATGCCGACGCCTGCCTTCACTCCTCCAGAAACAGCACCGCCGACGTTGGCATTGGCCCCAATTCCGACCTGAGCAGCAGGCTTGCTGACGTTAGCACCCGCAGTGATACCAGTACCAGCATTGACGCCACCGCCGACACCGACACCTCCGTTCACTCCGGCACCAAGTCCGGCGTCTGCCTTAACACCAGCTCCGATGCCAGCACCCACATTCGCACCGGCACCAAGTCCGGCGTCTGCCTTAACACCAGCTCCGATGCCAGCACCCACATTCGCACCGGCACCAACATTCACCCCAGTACCGCCGTATGTGCCGATACCAGCTCCGACACCATTGACGCCAACGCCTGCCCGAACGCCAGCACCAAGATTAGCGCCAGCATTGAAAAGAGCTCCTGCATCAAGACCTGCCTTCACCCCGAGACTTGCACCGGCATTCACATCAAGTCCGCCACCGACCTTCACGCCAGCTCCAGCTCCAGCACCCACACCGAGACCGAAGTCCGCGCCAACACCACCGCCAGTCTTGACACCGGTGCCTCCATACGCGCCACCGCCAAGACCGACATTTGCTTCGAGACCCGCACCAACGTTTAGACCAGCGCCGACGTCACCATTTCCGCCAAGAACTGCGCCTAATAGAGCGCCGAGGCCAGCACCCACGCCACCACGACCACCGACACCAATACCCAGTCCGAGGCCTGCGTTAACGCCAAGCCCTCCGTTATTGTAGTTGTTCTTGGTGGTGGTGGCGGTGCTCTTGCCATAGGTCTCGGCCACCTCAGCAGTGGCATCGGCCAAGCCGTTTGTGAGCGCCACAGCAGCGACACAAAGAGCGAAGATCGTCTTGTTGAACATCATCTTGGACACTGGTAGATCACTTGAGGAACTTGAAGGTGGCTTGGTAGTTAGTTGTCCAGGGTATCCGAAATTGAATAATGAGTGAGTTGTGGCGAGCGAACACACCGCAGTGCAGTTTCAAGGGAGGTGGCTCTCTACCGAAGCGGGCAGACTCGCGTCGAGCTGCTGCCACATGACAACCACCAGTCGGAGGTCGTATTATAGCTGAAGCATCAGAACTGTGAATTGGCGGCACATGGCACCGGTAGAGGGGGCAGCGAGAGCACTCCTCCCAAGAAAATGTTTTGAAGAGGACTTCGTGACACGAGTAACCGCGCATCGATAGACCTTCCAAAACATATCTGCTCCTTTGGCTTCGATTGCTTTGCTATATTCAGAGCGCATACCTAAAGTCATTGTAAGTCAGGTACAGTTGCCAGATACAAGGGCGAACTCTACTACACAGAGCTCCATGTAACAGAACGACGTACGCCACGACTTCGCTGCGTAGTTGCCTGTTGTAGGGGCTTGTAAACACCACGAGAGCACAAAATAGCAGCAGTCTTATAGACTGCGATTGCATATCGTTTATTTTGCCATTGCTGTAGCACCTTACGACGCTTGACGTTTGACGTCTTCACGTTACCATCTTCACAACAACACCCTACGCCAGGAAGGCCTCGTACGGAGCCGGACTCCAGTCCGGGAAGAACTTGGCCACCGTGTCCTTCACCTCCTGCTCCGAGCCAGCCACACCGCGGCCGTCCTCGCCCAAAGCCGTCAGGAACGCCGTGAAGTCCGTGTCGAACTTCTTCAAGTTCTCCTCGTACGTGATGGAGCGCACCTCGATCTTCTTGCCCAACTTCTTCTCGGCCAGCGCGTGGATCTGCAGCGGCGACAGATGCTCGGCCTCGAACGGCAGCTTGGCACCTTCCAGCGCGCTCTTGGGAGCCGTCGACAGCACGTGTGCCACGAAGCGACCGGCGTCCTTGCGAGAGGTGATGCTGTAGGGCGTCTCGCCCTTGCCCACCACGTTCATGTAGCCGTCGTCGAAGTGGTAGTCCATGAAGATCGGCAGGAACTCGGCGAAGATGCCCGTGTAGAAGAGGGTGGATGGCAGCTGCACCTCGGCCAGCAGGTCCTGCACCACCTTCTTGTAGGCGTTGGGACCCTCCGTCACCTTGACGCCGTACTCGGCAGGTACGAAGAGCTGGATGCCGGCCGCCTTGGCCGCACGCACGACAGGCGGCTGCACGTCGAGGTGGTACGGAGACACGGCGCTCACGGCAACCTCACTGCCGGTCAGCGCCTTCTTCACGGCGTCCTCATCGGTGTACGAGAGCTTGAACAACTTGGCGCCGCGTGCCTTGAAGGCCTGTAGCGCCTCCTGGCTGTCGTCGCGCGTGAGGATGGAGACGGAGGCGCCTGCCTTTAGCAGCTCGTCGGCGACGGTGCCGCCGATGCCGCCGGCTCCGATGATGGCGAACTTGGTGTAGGTCGACATGGCTGGTTGAAGTGGTTGAAGTGGTGGAGTTGCTTGCGTCTTGGAGCCTTTTCAATTGTGAGCTTCGACGTGTGAGCAGGTCATGCGCGTACGTACGGATGGGAGTCGATTCACCAGAGCAGGTCGTGGCAAGCACCTTGCAAGCAGATACACGTGTAAGGTACCCTGTGCTGAGTGCTTCATGTTGACGCGAGGCCGGATACCAACTTATTTTAATGGCATGAATCCATGGAGAGTCCGTATTTACGTAAATAGGGATGTCTGTCTCGGCGCGCGTCATAGATTTGCATGGATACTACTGCACCGCAACGGATCAATAAAACACAAAACCCGGATTATTATCCGTTCGCGCACGCTCCACCCCGATTCCAAACAGGTCTATTTTTAAATAGACTTTAAAAAGCTGAGGCTTCAAATTGTTATCGATTGTAAGAAATTGCCCAAACCCACTCAACGATATACAGCAAAGCGCAGTTGCAGTGCTCACTTCTTATATTGCCTCAGCGAAAGTAAAATTAGCGAAGTAGTCAGTCAGTTAGTTGATCGACCAGCAGAACTCCATTTCATGCAGGATTCCGGAGCTCTCAAAGGTGTGTGAAATTCCTGTCGTTGTTTGCTACCAGCATCGGCGCCTACCGATTATATCGTCGTCCAGCTTCGTGGTCAGCCATCGTCAGCTCTACAATCATGAAATCGCTCGATGTGATCTACTTAGTAGTTAAGATTTCTGTCAATATAGAGATGAAACCCGCCTCCCCGAAACCAGGCTAAAATTTGAGTTCTTGTTCCTTGAATAAAGTTGTCCTTCACACAGTAAGTAGTAAGTACGAAGTATTATGTTGGCGTTAGTTTTGAGCTAAATGACAATACTTTAAAACAAAGAAAGTATTATGCAGTCGCTGGAGTGCAGTAAAACGTATCTTTTACAGCGGTACCGGTATTGTCTTTTGGACGGATTATGTCCGACGAGCAGTGTCAAAGGTAAGAGAGAGATTATATATACAAAACAAAAAACAATACTATTTGACATACTCGGATTCATGAAACTCTGGTCTCATGCTTCGCCGTCCGTCATTCCCATCTAAGCACGCAGGTGGCGATACGCCTTGTCAGAAGACTGCTTCTGTTGGGGCTGTGTCGCTTTGGTAGTGGGCGTGGTGGCTTTAGGAGTCACCGCTGGCGTATTTCCCTTCGAGTAGCCGTCGGACTTTGGGTCCGTGTTTCCACCAACGCCGACAATTGCACCGACGCCTGTGTTTACGTTAGCTCCGAGGACGCCAACCTTCACTCCAGTGCCGACATCAGCACCAGCCTTGACACCACCAACGCCGACCGGAACACCAATGTCGACGCCTGCCTTCACTCCTCCAGAAACAGCACCGCCGACGTTGGCATTGGCCCCAATTCCGACCTGAGCAGCAGGCTTGCTGACGTTAGCACCCGCAGTGATACCAGTACCAGCATTGACGCCACCGCCGACACCGACACCTCCGTTCACTCCGGCACCAGTCCGGCGTCTGCCTTAACACCAGCTCCGATGCCAGCACCCACATTCGCACCGGCACCAAGTCCGGCGTCTGCCTTAACACCAGCTCCGATGCCAGCACCCACATTCGCACCGGCACCAACATTCACCCCAGTACCGCCGTATGTGCCGATACCAGCTCCGACACCATTGACGCCAACGCCTGCCCGAACGCCAGCACCAAGATTAGCGCCAGCATTGAAAAGAGCTCCTGCATCAAGACCTGCCTTCACCCCGAGACTTGCACCGGCATTCACATCAAGTCCGCCACCGACCTTCACGCCAGCTCCAGCTCCAGCACCCACACCGAGACCGAGGTCCGCGCCAACACCACCGCCAGTCTTGACACCGGTGCCTCCATACGCGCCACCGCCAAGACCGACATTTGCTTCGAGACCCGCACCAACGTTTAGACCAGCGCCGACGTCACCATTTCCGCCAAGAACTGCGCCTAATAGAGCGCCGAGGCCAGCACCCACGCCACCACGACCACCGACACCAATACCCAGTCCGAGGCCTGCGTTAACGCCAAGCCCTCCGTTATTGTAGTTGTTCTTGGTGGTGGTGGCGGTGCTCTTGCCATAGGTCTCGGCCACCTCAGCAGTGGCATCGGCCAAGCCGTTTGTGAGCGCCACAGCAGCGACACAAAGAGCGAAGATCGTCTTGTTGAACATCATCTTGGACACTGGTAGATCACTTGAGGAACTTGAAGGTGGCTTGGTAGTTAGTTGTCCAGGGTATCCGAAATTGAATAATGAGTGAGTTGTGGCGAGCGAACACACCGCAGTGCAGTTTCAAGGGAGGTGGCTCTCTACCGAAGCGGGCAGACTCGCGTCGAGCTGCTGCCACATGACAACCACCAGTCGGAGGTCGTATTATAGCTGAAGCATCAGAACTGTGAATTGGCGGCACATGGCACCGGTAGAGGGGGCAGCGAGAGCACTCCTCCCAAGAAAATGTTTTGAAGAGGACTTCGTGACACGAGTAACCGCGCATCGATAGACCTTCCAAAACATATCTGCTCCTTTGGCTTCGATTGCTTTGCTATATTCAGAGCGCATACCTAAAGTCATTGTAAGTCAGGTACAGTTGCCAGATACAAGGGCGAACTCTACTACACAGAGCTCCATGTAACAGAACGACGTACGCCACGACTTCGCTGCGTAGTTGCCTGTTGTAGGGGCTTGTAAACACCACGAGAGCACAAAATAGCAGCAGTCTTATAGACTGCGATTGCATATCGTTTATTTTGCCATTGCTGTAGCACCTTACGACGCTTGACGTTTGACGTCTTCACGTTACCATCTTCACAACAACACCCTACGCCAGGAAGGCCTCGTACGGAGCCGGACTCCAGTCCGGGAAGAACTTGGCCACCGTGTCCTTCACCTCCTGCTCCGAGCCAGCCACACCGCGGCCGTCCTCGCCCAAAGCCGTCAGGAACGCCGTGAAGTCCGTGTCGAACTTCTTCAAGTTCTCCTCGTACGTGATGGAGCGCACCTCGATCTTCTTGCCCAACTTCTTCTCGGCCAGCGCGTGGATCTGCAGCGGCGACAGATGCTCGGCCTCGAACGGCGGCTTGGCACCTTCCAGCGCGCTCTTGGGAGCCGTCGACAGCACGTGTGCCACGAAGCGACCGGCGTCCTTGCGAGAGGTGATGCTGTAGGGCGTCTCGCCCTTGCCCACCACGTTCATGTAGCCGTCGTCGAAGTGGTAGTCCATGAAGATCGGCAGGAACTCGGCGAAGATGCCCGTGTAGAAGAGGGTGGATGGCAGCTGCACCTCGGCCAGCAGGTCCTGCACCACCTTCTTGTAGGCGTTGGGACCCTCCGTCACCTTGACGCCGTACTCGGCAGGTACGAAGAGCTGGATGCCGGCCGCCTTGGCCGCACGCACGACAGGCGGCTGCACGTCGAGGTGGTACGGAGACACGGCGCTCACGGCAACCTCACTGCCGGTCAGCGCCTTCTTCACGGCGTCCTCATCGGTGTACGAGAGCTTGAACAACTTGGCGCCGCGTGCCTTGAAGGCCTGTAGCGCCTCCTGGCTGTCGTCGCGCGTGAGGATGGAGACGGAGGCGCCTGCCTTTAGCAGCTCGTCGGCGACGGTGCCGCCGATGCCGCCGGCTCCGATGATGGCGAACTTGGTGTAGGTCGACATGGCTGGTTGAAGTGGTTGAAGTGGTGGAGTTGCTTGCGTCTTGGAGCCTTTTCAATTGTGAGCTTCGACGTGTGAGCAGGTCATGCGCGTACGTACGGATGGGAGTCGATTCACCAGAGCAGGTCGTGGCAAGCACCTTGCAAGCAGATACACGTGTAAGGTACCCTGTGCTGAGTGCTTCATGTTGACGCGAGGCCGGATACCAACTTATTTTAATGGCATGAATCCATGGAGAGTCCGTATTTACGTAAATAGGGATGTCTGTCTCGGCGCGCGTCATAGATTTGCATGGATACTACTGCACCGCAACGGATCAATAAAACACAAACCCGGATTATTATCCGTTCGCGCACGCTCCACCCCGATTCCAAACAGGTCTATTTTTAAATAGACTTTAAAAAGCTGAGGCTTCAAATTGTTATCGATTGTAAGAAATTGCCCAAACCCACTCAACGATATACAGCAAAGCGCAGTTGCAGTGCTCACTTCTTATATTGCCTCAGCGAAAGTAAAATTAGCGAAGTAGTCAGTCAGTTAGTTGATCGACCAGCAGAACTCCATTTCATGCAGGATTCCGGAGCTCTCAAAGGTGTGTGAAATTCCTGTCGTTGTTTGCTACCAGCATCGGCGCCTACCGATTATATCGTCGTCCAGCTTCGTGGTCAGCCATCGTCAGCTCTACAATCATGAAATCGCTCGATGTGATCTACTTAGTAGTTAAGATTTCTGTCAATATAGAGATGAAACCCGCCTCCCCGAAACCAGGCTAAAATTTGAGTTCTTGTTCCTTGAATAAAGTTGTCCTTCACACAGTAAGTAGTAAGTACGAAGTATTATGTTGGCGTTAGTTTTGAGCTAAATGACAATACTTTAAAACAAAGAAAGTATTATGCAGTCGCTGGAGTGCAGTAAAACGTATCTTTTACAGCGGTACCGGTATTGTCTTTTGGACGGATTATGTCCGACGAGCAGTGTCAAAGGTAAGAGAGAGATTATATATACAAAACAAAAACAATACTATTTGACATACTCGGATTCATGAAACTCTGGTCTCATGCTTCGCCGTCCGTCATTCCCATCTAAGCACGCAGGTGGCGATACGCCTTGTCAGAAGACTGCTTCTGTTGGGGCTGTGTCGCTTTGGTAGTGGGCGTGGTGGCTTTAGGAGTCACCGCTGGCGTATTTCCCTTCGAGTAGCCGTCGGACTTTGGGTCCGTGTTTCCACCAACGCCGACAATTGCACCGACGCCTGTGTTTACGTTAGCTCCGAGGACGCCAACCTTCACTCCAGTGCCGACATCAGCACCAGCCTTGACACCACCAACGCCGACCGGAACACCAATGCCGACGCCTGCCTTCACTCCTCCAGAAACAGCACCGCCGACGTTGGCATTGGCCCCAATTCCGACCTGAGCAGCAGGCTTGCTGACGTTAGCACCCGCAGTGATACCAGTACCAGCATTGACGCCACCGCCGACACCGACACCTCCGTTCACTCCGGCACCAAGTCCGGCGTCTGCCTTAACACCAGCTCCGATGCCAGCACCCACATTCGCACCGGCACCAAGTCCGGCGTCTGCCTTAACACCAGCTCCGATGCCAGCACCCACATTCGCACCGGCACCAAGTCCGGCGTCTGCCTTAACACCAGCTCCGATGCCAGCACCCACATTCGCACCGGCACCAAGTCCGGCGTCTGCCTTAACACCAGCTCCGATGCCAGCACCCACATTCGCACCGGCACCAACATTCACCCCAGTACCGCCGTATGTGCCGATACCAGCTCCGACACCATTGACGCCAACGCCTGCCCGAACGCCAGCACCAAGATTAGCGCCAGCATTGAAAAGAGCTCCTGCATCAAGACCTGCCTTCACCCCGAGACTTGCACCGGCATTCACATCAAGTCCGCCACCGACCTTCACGCCAGCTCCAGCTCCAGCACCCACACCGAGACCGAAGTCCGCGCCAACACCACCGCCAGTCTTGACACCGGTGCCTCCATACGCGCCACCGCCAAGACCGACATTTGCTTCGAGACCCGCACCAACGTTTAGACCAGCGCCGACGTCACCATTTCCGCCAAGAACTGCGCCTAATAGAGCGCCGAGGCCAGCACCCACGCCACCACGACCACCGACACCAATACCTAGTCCGAGGCCTGCGTTAACGCCAAGCCCTCCGTTATTGTAGTTGTTCTTGGTGGTGGTGGCGGTGCTCTTGCCATAGGTCTCGGCCACCTCAGCAGTGGCATCGGCCAAGCCGTTTGTGAGCGCCACAGCAGCGACACAAAGAGCGAAGATCGTCTTGTTGAACATCATCTTGGACACTGGTAGATCACTTGAGGAACTTGAAGGTGGCTTGGTAGTTAGTTGTCCAGGGTATCCGAAATTGAATAATGAGTGAGTTGTGGCGAGCGAACACACCGCAGTGCAGTTTCAAGGGAGGTGGCTCTCTACCGAAGCGGGCAGACTCGCGTCGAGCTGCTGCCACATGACAACCACCAGTCGGAGGTCGTATTATAGCTGAAGCATCAGAACTGTGAATTGGCGGCACATGGCACCGGTAGAGGGGGCAGCGAGAGCACTCCTCCCAAGAAAATGTTTTGAAGAGGACTTCGTGACACGAGTAACCGCGCATCGATAGACCTTCCAAAACATATCTGCTCCTTTGGCTTCGATTGCTTTGCTATATTCAGAGCGCATACCTAAAGTCATTGTAAGTCAGGTACAGTTGCCAGATACAAGGGCGAACTCTACTACACAGAGCTCCATGTAACAGAACGACGTACGCCACGACTTCGCTGCGTAGTTGCCTGTTGTAGGGGCTTGTAAACACCACGAGAGCACAAAATAGCAGCAGTCTTATAGACTGCGATTGCATATCGTTTATTTTGCCATTGCTGTAGCACCTTACGACGCTTGACGTTTGACGTCTTCACGTTACCATCTTCACAACAACACCCTACGCCAGGAAGGCCTCGTACGGAGCCGGACTCCAGTCCGGGAAGAACTTGGCCACCGTGTCCTTCACCTCCTGCTCCGAGCCAGCCACACCGCGGCCGTCCTCGCCCAAAGCCGTCAGGAACGCCGTGAAGTCCGTGTCGAACTTCTTCAAGTTCTCCTCGTACGTGATGGAGCGCACCTCGATCTTCTTGCCCAACTTCTTCTCGGCCAGCGCGTGGATCTGCAGCGGCGACAGATGCTCGGCCTCGAACGGCGGCTTGGCACCTTCCAGCGCGCTCTTGGGAGCCGTCGACAGCACGTGTGCCACGAAGCGACCGGCGTCCTTGCGAGAGGTGATGCTGTAGGGCGTCTCGCCCTTGCCCACCACGTTCATGTAGCCGTCGTCGAAGTGGTAGTCCATGAAGATCGGCAGGAACTCGGCGAAGATGCCCGTGTAGAAGAGGGTGGATGGCAGCTGCACCTCGGCCAGCAGGTCCTGCACCACCTTCTTGTAGGCGTTGGGACCCTCCGTCACCTTGACGCCGTACTCGGCAGGTACGAAGAGCTGGATGCCGGCCGCCTTGGCCGCACGCACGACAGGCGGCTGCACGTCGAGGTGGTACGGAGACACGGCGCTCACGGCAACCTCACTGCCGGTCAGCGCCTTCTTCACGGCGTCCTCATCGGTGTACGAGAGCTTGAACAACTTGGCGCCGCGTGCCTTGAAGGCCTGTAGCGCCTCCTGGCTGTCGTCGCGCGTGAGGATGGAGACGGAGGCGCCTGCCTTTAGCAGCTCGTCGGCGACGGTGCCGCCGATGCCGCCGGCTCCGATGATGGCGAACTTGGTGTAGGTCGACATGGCTGGTTGAAGTGGTTGAAGTGGTGGAGTTGCTTGCGTCTTGGAGCCTTTTCAATTGTGAGCTTCGACGTGTGAGCAGGTCATGCGCGTACGTACGGATGGGAGTCGATTCACCAGAGCAGGTCGTGGCAAGCACCTTGCAAGCAGATACACGTGTAAGGTACCCTGTGCTGAGTGCTTCATGTTGACGCGAGGCCGGATACCAACTTATTTTTATGGCATGAATCCATGGAGAGTCCGTATTTACGTAAATAGGGATGTCTCTCTGTCACCAGGGCTCCCGATTATGGCATGGTATTTTCAATTATCTTGGAAAAGCGTAGGAGACCTGGCCAACATTACAGGTTTGCCTACAATTGGTTAAATCAAAGAGGTTTTACCCAATCATGAAGCTGGAGCGCGCGAGCGGTTCTGCTACTCTTGACTAACCAGAAGAAGCGTGCTACCGACGCTTATGAGTACCGGTAGATGGTAAGAGCGGCAAATACATCATACCAACGCTAAAAATGTTGTCTGCCTGTTCGTCTGTCATAGTTGGCAGAGGAGCAGACAAACAACATCATACAGGCTCCCGATAGGCACGCTGTGTCTTTTCCAACAGAATATGCAAAAGATCCCTAACACTTTGATGTATTGGAGACTGGATAAAATTTCGCCCCGTGGAGCGAAGCGAAGGGGGCGGCCCACTTAGTTCGGACAAACCATTGCCCCACCGCCTAGTCTAGAACAAGTAGTAGACGAACCGGTCAGTTCCGGCGTGCTACGAATCGCCAGACTCCACAAATCGGACTCAGTTCCGATCATCGGACCGATGAGCTATGGTGGTGACTTTGAATCCACCAAGTCTTCTGCCGCCTCTCGGCCTGCAGTGCGTGGATCGTACGATCAATTTCCTGTTGGAACCCATCGACTTTACGTCTGCCCCTCCTTTGTTTCAACTCTGAGGAAGGCGATACGATACGCTGCGGTTTACAGCCAAGTTTCCTGTCGTCTTCGTCTCCAACGTGTTTACTACGCTGCTTCCTAGAGCTTGATGATATGTAGCGGGGTTTCCGCGGAGGTGAAGATAATGGCGAAGGCGGCGGTGATCGATGGCTCCAATTTCTTCGTCGTGCTGCATCTTCAATTCGGTGTCGCTGAGTGGTCCGGACTCTAGACAAATTTTCTCTAAAACGCTCGTCTTCACTGCCACCGGAGCTACCCGATAACTCTTCCCACGACTGCTTTTTCAACTGCTGTGCCTGCTGATATCTCGAGGACTGAGGGCTTCGTGCATGCCAATAGGCATACTCATTATCCGCGTTATGATCGCCGTGGTTGTGTATCGCTTCCGCACCGACGAGTTGAGCTTGTTGCTCTGCTTTCATCGCGGTTGCCAACCGATCGAAGTGATGCAACGCCTCTTCTTGGATAGGAGGCTCCGCTCTCCACCAGGGACTTCTTGCATTATCAGTATTCATATTGTCGTCCAGCGATGATCTTAAGCGGTTCAACGTTCGATCGTGTCCGAGTTCATTGTGAACCTGACGACCTCCTTCCATCCAACCTTCCACCTCATCGATCGAGGTGAGCCCCATCACTCGTCGCCTTGCATTATCTGCGTCTTCCTGTTCCCGTTCTTTCCGCTCGAATTCCAGCTTCTGCAGCGCTTGCTTTTATCCTGTTCCTCTTTCTCACGCTGCCGCGTCTCCTGTGCCTCAGCAGCTTCTTTCGTGTCAATCGAGAGGACATGTTTCAACTTAAGCATCGTGAGGTCCAGTTTTTCCAACACTTGCCGCTGGAGGATGTCCTGATAGACGCCTTCGTCGTGTGTAGCCCCAACGTTTGTTTCAGCGCCTTGGATATTAGGAGAAAGCTGGCTGTTGCTGTTTATGTCTTGTAAGTCTGAATGATCCACACCGGGGTCCTTGTTGTATTGCATCCAGTCAACCGCTCGCCACGACATGCGATTGATTTGGTCACTTGTAGGCTTTTGCGATGGAGCTGCCGACATTTGCGCCTCAATTTCATGAATTTTACGCTGCGTGTGTCTCCTCAAAGACTTGATGATCTCGGCTTCCATTGCAGATTCAACATCTATTGGTTGCATTTGAACCTCCGTGTCTGTACGCTCGAGTTGTGTCAGCACGTTCTCAATATCAGTCGAACACGTAAGTAGTTTGCCTTGCGTGGGAATCAGTCGCAGTATCTCCATCTCGCGCTCCTTGGCCTCCTTCTCGTCAGCCTTTTTCTTTGCCTCCGCAGCCTCCTTCTCCTTTTTCTCGGCTTCTTTCGTGGCAGCAGCAGCATCCTCTTCGTCCTTCAAATCGGCCTTCCGACGCGCCGTCATATCAGCAAACGTGAGGTCTAGCTGGGAAACGATTGTTTGCGTAGCAGACTGCAGCTCTGCTGTTGCAGCATTCGGATCACCGCGTCACCATGTGCGCTTTCCTCCTCAATGGCCGTGGCCTTCTCTTCTTCTCGTTGTCTGTCCTCAAACGGTTTCAGGGCTGCTAGCAACAATTCGCTGATGGCGTTTGACGCATTACGGACCTTCAACGCGGCAGTCGCGCAGACCACAGAGCTCTCCTCTAACTCAGTTTCTTCTTGTGACGTCTTCTTTTCTAATGACTTGGTGAGCAACACGCCAAGTCGGTGACTTTCTCGCAGCTTTCGTATCTCTTGGGCGAACGAGTCTTCTTCATCGTCTTCAAAATCCTCATCTTCATCCTCTGGAGGTGGTGGCGGTGGTGGTGATTGTGGCATAGATAGTCTTGCCTTTCTTGTGTGCATCTTGAGTTGGAGTGGCACGCGTGAGGTCTTGGACTCTGTCTTTCGAAAGCGGGTACTTTGACGGAGCACAGATGACATCTCGTCCGCTGTAGACGAACGCGCCGCACTAATAGTTTTTCCTTCTCGGGTCTGCCGACTTCCGGTCGAAACCAACTTGTTCAGCTCGCGAATGTCCTTCCCGATCAAGGCGTCGATCGAGTCTTCGTCCGGTGTTTCTGGCGTGTAGATATCCTCCGACACAGACAGTGGAGACGATGCAATCGATGAAGAGGTTAACGGAGAGAGTAATTGTGGAGACGACGACGGCGACGACAACACGGGCGACTTCGCTCTGGGTTTGCTTCGCTGCACCGCTTGTTTCGAGTGAGTAGACATCGTGCGGCGCTTTAGGGCAAAAGACGGCCTGTTCTTCAAAACTTGCTCAAGCCTCGGCATGGGCGTCACGGCACCACCATCATCGTCACTTGAATCGTCGTCCTGCATATTCCTAGTAGTAACTCGGACGGATTTCTTCGTGTTTGGCTCTTGTTTCACCACGCACGATCGATCCGCAAAGGTCCAGCTCTTTTGTCGCTCTTCTTTGCTTTTGATTGAATTGGAGGCGATGCCATCCGCAACGGAGAGGTATCCGAACCCGATGCACTTTCCTTCAACTTAGACTGTCGACTCGTAGCACTCTGCTGGAAGTCTGAGATGAGCTCATCGAGAGACATCTCCTGCTTGTCTTCGTGATCGTAGCGCCAACTACGTGCAGCCTTAGACGCAGACACCTCCTTGTCTCCGGCCCGCGAGTCAAAGGACAACTCGAGAAACATGGTCCTCTAAAAGACTTCGCTTTCACTAAATTGTAGAGATCAAGCAGCGAGGGATTGCAGCGAGGTAGCCCTGACAAGTGCACGTTGCACGCCCAACGGACAGCAGTCGGATCCGTTTCGTTGAGTTATTCTCAGGCGCATGCGACAACTGCCTTGATTCCGTCATGCTCCTCTGACAAAACACTGGAATGTTTTTCGCTTGGCATGCTGCTTGGGCAAGTTGCCTTTTGATGTATTAATACATGGGAAGCCATCTCAGTGGCTCGTAATCGTCTGCGACGTGAGAGCACTGCAGTTCACTCAGCTTTTGGGCCACGTGACAACCTCGTCTCGAATGGAGTAGTGGGGACATCGGACTTGGTTGCAGACTGGACCCCAACAGTCTGCAACCAAGTCCGATGTCCTGCAAACACTGCACGTTTACTGTCCCACCATCTCCCACCCGGTCTGTGTGGCACACGTAGGTCGTTTCCCGCCTCCCATTCGTCGAAACCCAGCCAACACCTTTCGCCAATCTTCTTGCTGACGTCACAATCCAAAAAGCGTCCAAGAGCTCACTTAGATCTTCCTCCCTCAACTCCCTACTACAGCATGAGCACTGACATTGTGTACGACTACGTGGTGATCGGCGGCGGCAGTGGTGGCATGGCCTCAGCCCGTCGCGCCGCCACGTACGGTGCCAAGGTGCTGGTCGTGGAGCGCGGCCGTAAGTTTGATGGCATGGGCCTGGGCGGCACGTGCGTCAACTTCGGCTGCGTGCCCAAGAAGGTCATGTTTAACGCCGCGGCCCACGTGGAGCACCTGCACCGCAACGAGGACTACAGCATCAAGACGGCGACCAAGGAATTTGCTTTCGGAGACTTCGACTGGGCCAACATGAAGACCAAACGCGACGCCTACATCCTTCGCCTCAACGGCATCTACGAGCGCAATCTGGGCAACGCCCAAGTGGACCACGTGCAGGGCATCGCCACACTCGTGGCCAAGGACCAGGTGGAGGTAGATGGCAAGGTGTACACGGGCAAGCACGTGCTCGTGGCGCCCGGTGGCGTCCCCTTCGTGCCCGACCTTCCCGGCAAGGAGCACGTGATCGACAGCGACGGCTTTTTCCGACTGGAGCAGCAGCCCAAGAAAGTTGCCGTCGTGGGCGCTGGATACATCGCCGTGGAGCTGGCCGGCATCTTCAACGTGCTCAAGAGCGACACGACGCTCTTCTGCCGCTTCGACCAGGTGCTGCGCAAGTTCGACCCCATCGTGCGCGACCTCGTAAACGATGAAATGGAAAAGGCTGGCGTTAAGTTCGTGCGCAACTCGCGCGCTGTCCGCGTGGACAAGCAGAGCGACGGTAAGTTCACGTTCGTGGTCACGGTGGACGGAGAGGAGCAAAAGTTCCCCGACTTCGACGTCGTCCTGTTCGCCATTGGCCGCGAGCCGCGCACCAGGACCTCGGCCTCGAGAAGGTGGGCGTCAAGCTCGCGGACGGAGGATTCATTCAGGTGGACGCCCAGGAGAACACGTCCGTGCCTGGTGTGTACGCCATTGGCGACGCCACCACCACGGGCTGGGAGCTCACCCCCGTGGCCATCGCTGCCGGTCGCCGCCTTTCGGACCGCCTCTTCGGTGGCGAGAAGGACGCGTGCCTGAACTACCACCAGATCCCGACCGTGATCTTCAGCCACCCGCCCATTGGCACGATCGGCTACACTGAGCCCGAGGCCGTGGCGAAGTTCGGCGAGGAGAGCGTCAAGGTGTACTCGAGCAAGTTCGTCAACCTGCTGCACTCGATGGCCGACCCGGAGCGCAAGGGCAAGACGGCCATGAAACTCGTGACGGTGGGCGAGCAGGAGACCGTCGTGGGCGTGCACGTGGCTGGCGAGGGCGCCGACGAGATGATCCAGGGCTTCGGAGTGGCCGTCAAGATGAACGCCACCAAGGCCGACTTCGACAACATCGTGGCCATCCACCCGACGGCTGCCGAGGAGCTCGTGACCATGGCTCCGTGGGGAACGATCAAGGACAAGATCGTGCTCTCGCCCACGCCGGCGCGCCCCGTTCCGACGCCTAAGCAGTAAGTAGATTTGACTGATGAGCATGTAGTCCACCATTGACCGAGCTCTCATATTGAATGAAGAGCTACTTGCGAAGATGCCCATTGATAGTGCATTCCTTATCAGCTGTTGAAAAGAAATACATACTACAACTACTACTAGTGCAGTACGGTACTACTGCAGTAATAGTAATTTTTAATACACATCCACAGTATTACTACGTACTAGTACTATAATAACGAGGTCTACCAAATAGTATACAGTATAGTATTCCAATAGTATACCCTTAAAACGTGTCAAGGTTTACAATTTGGCAGAGTTTAGGGTAGTAAGATTTAGGCAATATTAAAAGCATCTATTGTAGCCGTGTAACGGAGAAAAGCCTCCGTTGATTGCGCCCGTTGCTTACGGTAAGATACTAGAAGGATTTGAGGTTTACGGTATTTTACTACGATAGTTTACGGCAAGTGGCAGTTAGCCACGTACGGTCCCGAGAGGCACACAGCGCCACGGCGTCCGCGAAACTAACTACTCAATTCACTTTTCAATTTGCCTTTCAAGGATAAAAGCTTCCTCCCATCGCTATGTCACATAGTAGCACTTGTCGTTGTCAAGTCCTCCCGCCATCGAGCCGCCGAGTCCAAGATCCAGACCGTCGAGTCCAAGTGTTGAAGCCATCGAGTTACAGCAACCTTCGTGTTACCTTCGCGTCACCCTCATCATGGAGCCCAACCAAACTTCTCAAACCTTTGGAGAAATGCTGCAGTATTTTGCCCAGCAGCAAGAACAGTTCCACGCTCGGATGAGCGAGCAAATCGCAGCCCAAGCCGCAAGAATGGAGACACTGACGAGCAAGCCTCCAGCTGCCCGCAAGGCCGAGCCCCCCAAGTACTATGGAAACCTGAATGAGGACCTCGAATTGTGGTTCTTCACGGTAGAACAATACTACGCAGACTACCACCCGCTCATGGTTGTGCAGTCGCCTGCTTTTGTGACCATGGTGTCGTGCTATCTAGCACCGAACTCGCGAAAAAATTGGGGTACATCTCGATGACATCTATGAATCGAATGAAATAACAAAGCCGATATCTAAGAAAGGGTCATATCTGGTTCTACTACGACCACCTAATCTTGATGTAGGACACTGGACATGCGTTCATGATGGCGAATTCTTCGATTCAATGGGTGAGGCAGCTCCAACAAAATATGGAATCGGGAAGTACAATCCCAAACAATTCCAAGGTACGTATGGTGATTACTGTGGAATTTGGTGTATGCTGTGGTTATATTGCAAGCAAAAATAAGATGAATGTACTAAATCGATTCAAGGATTTGAACTTAACTATCCTGACTTAACCAACGTTGATGCTTCTGAGATCTGGAATGAACAGCTTTATCACTACGTCTATATCTTGCACCACAGCCACATTCAATTTTCTCAGCAGCTCTCGCATTAAGCCGTTCTTTGTTTGCTTGCTAGTGCTGGCGCTTACGTTGAATAATGGCTTCCTTATTTGTTTGATAGTATTGTTTTACTTGATCGATAATAATACCGTTATTCTTTTGATAGTGCTGTTGCTTTTAGATTTAATGGTTTCCATACTGCACGGTATTGTTTGAGATATTGCTTCTGAAATAGCGGCTTCAAACTACACGGGTTATTTTTGTTGACACATTTCAATTTCGAAATCCACAACTGCTCATATGCTTCCAGATGGGTTCGGTCTACAACGTCATATTCCTTGATAGAGATGAGCTTAAACTTATCAATACCATGCTCCTTTATGAATGGATAAATGGCAATTTCACAGTGATTACCCTTATCCCACTTCTGATAATGCTGCTTATGCTGTTGCCAACGCTTACGAGGTTCATTGAAGGTTGATCCAATGTATTGAACGTCGCTCTCCAGATGAATGATACGATAAATGTGGCCGATCATGATTAGTACAAATGTACGTTTATATTTATATCATATCAGACTTCATTCAGGATTAAATATAATTCAGATTTTATCTCAAGAGGGTAAATATAATCATGACTTTTAAAGAGTTAGAAGTATCCGTATCTGTTCCCGAGTCGAAGCTCAAGAGAGCATTTAAGACAGGGACATTATCATTGTCTAAAGATGAGCTAAGTGGTTCTGGAGCTACACTTCATCTTCACCCAGAGTCATATGCGAAAGCTCTTCGAGCTCGCAAATCTGGTAAAGGAACACGTTTGGCTATCACAAAAAGGAGATTGGCTACCCGTTTAAGCATATGCAAGGAGGTGGTATGTATGGTTCGAGTATCTGGTCCAAGGTATGGGGAGGAATTAAATCAGCGTTCAAGCTTGCCAAAGATTCGGGTCTATTGTCTCGCGCTGCCGACGTTGCTGTACCCGCTCTTGCAACCGCAATCGGAGCTCCACAGGGTGCCATCCCTGCAAGAGCTGCTATCCGTTCCATGACTGGCATTGGTGTTTATGACTCCGATAGTGATAAGGAAGGAGGACGACTAACCATGACGGATGTTAAGAAAGGAGCAAAGCGTGCGCTTTCGTATGCTAAACGCAAAGGCGTTCTAACTGATGTAGTCGATTCTGGAGAGAAGTACCTACTATCTAAGGCGACCAAACCTGAGCATGGAGACCTAATCAAATCGATTCGAGGTGAAGTCCGTCGTCGATATGGCGTAGGCGTTGTCAAGCCAAAGGGTAAGAAATTTGCAAAGGGATCCCAGGAAGCTAAGGATCACATGGCTAAGATTCGCGTAATGCGTAAGTCTGGTGGCTCCTTCCGTTTGTGAGAAAAAAAGCATTAGCTAACTTATTTTTTTGGCCTCAGCAACAGCATGATCGAGACTGATGTATCGCGAAAGATAACCTTCTTATCGTTTTGGTTGTAGATACTGATAGTAATTGTAGAGCGAGAGCCATTGTGGCAATTCATCCATGCATACTGACTCGGCTTATATGAAATAAGCTTTCCAATTGCTGCATCACCTCTATCAAATGCACTTACAATATCACCAGATGCAACGTACTCATTTTTAATAAGATCGCAACGAACGATGTATGAGCTGGTGGGGTGAATCTGTGGAATGATGTTAGAGAGCTGAGCACTGGCAACTACCGCTGAGGTAACGGGATAGGTACTTACGGTTAGGCCAACCACCTTTCCAAACTCGACATTATCGATGATAAGACGAGGAACGCGAGTGGTAGTAGGCAATCCAGTTCCACCAGCTGAGTATAGACCAGTAGCTGGTCTTGCCCAAGTACCTCCAAGAGTTGGTAATGTTGTTGGCGTCGGAGAAAAATCGACCTGGCATGCGTAATAAACACTGTTTTCACTCAGCTTTAGGTAGAATACGTTGTTTCCAGATGGATCGATCAAATATGCTCCAGCATTAACAAGGGCTGTCTGAATGCTGCGATTTACATCATCGTAGGAATAAATGCCGTCAGGAAGAGTAATACTGATAGTAGAGGTAGTCGCCGCAGTCGGGACTTCGATCTTGAAGCTTGTGTTTTGGAACTGCATCGCATCGATATTATATTCCGAGTTGTACATGCTGATGCTTTGGACTGCGCATACTACATCACGAAAGTCAGCAGCTGAACCAGGGAACGAGTATTTCCAAGTTGAGTTGTATCCATCTTGGATTAGGTTGGTACTGTCAAGTTTGAGAAAGCTCGCCATTTTAGTTGTATATGATGTTAAGCATTTTTCTGATTGCTTAATTGGAATTACTCTTCCATTGCAATAGGCCTATCAAAGTTGTATCTGATTTGACCCTTGATAGAGTCTATGAACAACATCTGACCTTTTTGTTCAGTGGCTTTGTTGTAGTAATAGACGATCGAGCGATCATCTACTCCCTTTATATTGAAATCTTTCACAACCATCTGCAAATCACGCTTCGAATTAGCCTTTAGGATAGCGACGTACTCTGAATTCAAGCGAATCATCTTATCAGTAGCAAAGTAGCTATGGCTAAGGAATATTGTTGATAGCTTGAAATGCCGGCCCCTGGTCATATAATGTGAGAAGGTATTCTTCTGGAGTAGCTTATCGTTGCTATAGTCATCTATGATGACAAGCTCAGGTTTGTTGGAGCTCATAGGTGTGTGGCGTACTTGATCAACTTTTGGGGGCATATCTGGATCAGCAAAAGTAATGAAATCTTCCAACTTATCTCGGAGGTACTCGTATAGCTCTTGGTGTGGATTGCGGGCTATGATTGTTAGATGAGCGAAAACGTGAGGAGAATGCTTGAGGATAAACATACATAGATTGTTCTTCCCGCTGAATGACGGACCAAGGACAACCATTCTAAACAACTTTTTGATGTCAAGCGCAGGGATGTCGCCCATGCCAGCAGACTTGAACTTTTTGGCAAGGAAGCGCCAAAGTCTGGAATTCCGCTCATGATCGTGTCTTTAATCACTCGATCTATATAGCTCGAGACAAAAACAACTATGAGTTCTGGTTTCTCTTATCCCCAACCAATTTTTACATCACCTATCTATAACCCAGCATTCTATCTAACATTGGATGCCAGTGGATATCTAACCTATGATTACGCTCAAACGCTTTATCTCGATAAGAATGATTACCGCTTGTCTTATATTACAGGAATTGTTCAAGGGACAGCAACACAAGGTATAGCCCTCGTTCCTGGTGTTAATAATGATATCAGTGGGATTGGGGCATTGTCATGTAGCAGTCTAACCGTGAATGGTTCCACTGTATCATCTGCTCCCTCGTACGTAGTCGGGATCACGCCTGGAACGGCAGCAAACAGCAAAGCGTTGGTACTGGGAGCATCTGGGGAGATCGGGACGATCAGCTCGCTGACTGCAACCAGTATTACAGGTACGCTATCTACAGCGGCGCAAACCAATATCACATCGGTTGGAACACTATCCGGGCTTACAGTCGCTGGCAATCTGGTTTTCACGGGTGCTTCGCGATCGATATCTGGCTTGAGCAGCATCTCAGCGACGACTCTCACTGGGGCGCTATCAACAGACGCGCAGACGTCGATCACGTCAGTAGGAACGCTAACTAATCTCACGCTATCGACTGGAGGGGCAGGGCTATCCATACCGTCCCTTAAATTTTGGGATGCAACGACCTCAACTTACAAAACTTTCAATCAGAATTACTTTTTGGATATCACGCTCGGTGGGGCTGTAGCTTCTAAAGCTCTTGTGGTGGATGCGAACAAAGATATTGGGTCGATCAGGACACTCGATGCTCAAAACCTGAATGGTTCGATAAAGATCAGCGGCACCCTCTGTGATGTTGGAAGCATTCAGATCGGCGGGACTGATGTTATCACAAGCTCAAGGCATATCCAAAATATCGGTAATATTGCTTGTAGCGGAACGATGAACGCATTCGCGGGGTATCGAGTCAATAGCGCAGCATTCGTTGATGCGAGTCGAAATATATCAGCAGCAAGTCTTTCTACAACTAGCGATATAACCTGCTCCGGATCTATTAACGGCTTTTTAGCTTATGGAAATCAAGCTAATATAACCTCGTTAGGGAGTCTGACGGAGTTGGGGATTCATTCAACTCCAGCAAATGAATATTTTTCCATCACTGGTTCCGGGACCGACTATCTCGATGCTGGCTACACACGGATGTGCACTTTTCCGGATCGAATATCACGCCTGTGAAATTTCAGATCGAGGTCAATAACGGCAATAGTGCAACCTCTACCAACGCGACATGGATTGGTAATTTAACAGGCAATGATTTACGTTTTGGAACGGGAGGAGTTACCCGAATGGTATTAACCAATGCGGGCCGATTTGGGATTGGTACAACAAATCCATCAGCGCCGATGCAAATATCATCTACTATCAGCTATACCTGGAATAGCGCAGGAAATATAGGGCTGAGCGTCTATAGGCTAAGAACAGATTCAGGTGCTACGGAGATGGCTACAGGTACTCCTATAACATATACAAATGTATGTGCGATATTCAATGGTTATATTGGTTGTGAGGCCATGGTTATGCAATCAGACCGCCGCCTAAAGCAAGATATCAACGAGGTGCCCATTGAGCGCGTTGAATGCCTTTACAAGTCATTGCGAGTGAAATCATATAAATGGAAAGCACACCCTGATAAACCTAAGGAATTGGGTTTGATCGCTCAGGATGTTCTTGATCAAGGGTTTTTAGATTTAGTCGCTCGCATACCTGATGGAAGCGAGGAGCTTCAAACCAGTACTGATCCATGGCTAGAGCCATTAGGCGTCAAGCTTCATGTAGATTATTCTAAATTAAGCGTATATAATGTGAGAATGATTCAGCAACTAATGTCTGAGATTAATGATCTGAAATCCCAACTTAATGAACTCAAAGCTATCGCTGAGTGAGTATAGAGACAGACAAGTCCGTCGATTCGCCAACTGGTTGGCTTGAAAAATGGTCGCCTTCAAGCGCAAAGGTAAGAAGTATGACGGGCGATGCCCGAGGTCAGCCATCATAAGGATAAGAAGCGTCGCAAAGCATACTACACGCGACATGGGAGAGCCAAGGCTCTCGGGTTCAGCCCGAGGGTCTGGCGACCTCGGGCCTTGCCCGTCCAATAGATGATGAAAATCCATATTGGTTTTTAAAGAAATATCTTTGGTAGTGTATAGCATAATCATGGGTTGCGGTCCGAGTAAAGAGCTCAAAACCAATTTAACTACTGATGACCCGAATCAGGTCATAGGATCAACCATGCTTAGAGCTGATCAGATAGTAGTCTTAGGGGATTCAGTATTCCTCTCAACCAAAAATGCTGATGGTGGGGATGCTATACTTGAAATATCTATCAACGATAAAAAAATCGAAGTCCATCGAGGATATCGAAATAAACTCGTGCGAAGTGGTATCGCTTAGAGAGCAAACGTCTTCACGGTCTTTTTTCTTGGGTTGGTAAGCCCACATGCGGCCACCCTCGGTTTGGGTCGAAGCATCTACCTTCTTGATTGACTTATCGAGATCAGTTGCCCATACAGCGGCCTGAGTCTTCTGAGGGCGGTCATGAATGATTAGATTCTTCATGATAGCTTTGAGTTCAGCGACGTTGTTATCGGCGTTATCGCCATAGCTACCAGCTGAGCTGGAAATAATGCGGGGTTAAAGAAGAACATGATGTTTATAGTAGTCTCGTGATAATTTCTTTAAATTCTTTATCATCGATGAGACGATTGCTATACATATCTACTGTGAGAGACTTGAGCTGCTTGATGATACTCGGATTATCATTTCCTAACTGAATCTCCCCTTGAGCTTATCATACTCAGCGCGAAGTGTTTCAAGTGGATCCGTGAGCTTATCGTGGAAATTGTACTGAAGATGAGTGATCGCGAGGATCTCCTTGAACATTTTTTTATCTTCGACGCTGAGCTTGTCATACGTTGGTTGATCAATATGCTGCTTATACACAAGAGTTCTGATCATGCCTTGAAGACTATCACTGATCTGACACTTCGGTCCGCACTTTCGACGATTCGGTTGCACAATCACAAGAGTCTTAGCATCGAGGTCAGGAATACGAATGTACTTGCTACCAAGCTGGCGATATACGTAGGCACTTGGTGTTGCTAAACCCTGAATCTCATTCAGATTGTAGGTTCTTCCTCGTCGGACAACTCCTTCCAGTGGAGCCACGCCTGCCCCCTTAGACCACGACCCTTAAGCCCCTCCCCGCGAGCACGCTTAGCAAAGTCGTCGGCAGCTCGCTCACGTTCCTCTTCTTCCGCGATCTCCTGAGCCGCAATGCTATATTGTTTGGCTTTTGCGTTAAATACAGCTTTTGTTGCCTTCACAGCTGATGTCGCTGCCTTTAGTGCCGATCGAGCTGATTTTGAGTTATTTCCTTTAACGGACTTCTTAGCTTCTTCGTATCGCTTTTGAGCCTCTCCATAATTCAGGTAAGCGCGTTCGGCGTCATCATGAAGCTTATCCAATTCACTCTCCTCATATACCTCCTCACTTTGTTGCTTGATATCATCAGCATTGTTGAAGATGACCTCGCGAATGATCTTGAGATTGGCATTCACATTTTTAATCATTTTCTTCTCCTCTTCAGTTGCAGGACCTTCGATATCAGTTGCAGTACGATGGACATCTTCCAAGCCACTTAGAAGCGCAAGGAATGTATCCATCCAACGCATCACCTTCATCAGCTCCGTCCAAGCGTTTCCTGAAACAAGTTTATGGTCCTTATTCCTAATGTTGAAATAGTGATTCTCACTTGGTACGCTAAAATAGTACGTGGCATGGGCTTTTACACCATTCTTAGTATCGACAACAGGCTTAAGACGAAATGGGATAACGATCTTGTTATCAAAGAGGCTCTTGTAGTACTCATATAGAATTTTCTTAGCTTCGCTATCAGGGATTGATAGATTTCTATCCATATTTTCATCTAAACCGGTTCTCGTACCATGTCGTGCCTCGCGCTCTTCATCATCATCATAAGGCTTGTAGTCCTTAATGGTTCTCTCGATATCATTAGCTCCAACCATAGTAAGTTCCAAGCCTCGGCTCTTAACCAAGTCCAAGAACACTCTTAGTGTGGATTGCCAGTCAATCTTCCTCAGTGCTGCTGTGTGCTTCAGGTTTGATTCTTTTCCAAACACATCAACGGATCCATCCTTGACCCAAACATACTGTTCTAATGAGCTTTTGTCAGATTTATATTTATCCTTGAAAATCGGTACAATGCTCTTCATTAGTCCATTCGAATCGAGCATCTCCATGTTTTTGGAAATAATCCAGAGCATTTTAAATCTACTACTCTCGTCGTCGGATGTGGTAGAAGTTATTTTTCTACCAAATGTAATATTGGGCAGTCTCCGATCCTTAAGAACAACATCAAGTTCTTCTAATTCATCACCAGTTCGCTTATTCTTTTCTAAACGCATAATGGTTCTCGTTCGATTTTCTTCATCCAACATTCCATGTGTTTCATCGATCGATTGACTTTCAGCATCATAGTATATATCTTTAATCTTCTCCATAGTTGCTACCCAGTCAATATACTCGTATCGTTTGTATTTTTTACCATTTCTCGATACAAGCGCCCCGTTTTCACTAATAACATAGCGTTTATCGTCTTTAGTATCTTTCTTTTAATCGGACGAATTCTAAGCGCAACCCAATTAGGATACTTTTTGTAAAAAGCTTTGACCCATTCACGTGATGAAACTTGCTCCTCCGTATCAAGCCGGCTGGGTTTAGAAGATGTATTTGTTTCTGCATCTGTTGTTGAAGGCTTGGCATCGATAGATGCATCAAGCGTGCTTTGCCCGCGACTCGACTGGGAACCAGTCTCAACCATTTGAGCGCTATTATCCACCCCGATATCTGATGTCGTAGGATTTACCTGAATGTTTCTGTCAGTTTTATCAATACGAAGTGTGTTTGTTGCATTGTCTGACATTCGAACGCCGTTATCTACTCCAACATCTACCATAATGGGGCGAACATTTACTTCAGGATCAGTTGATACCTCAGGGTTTGTTTGGGAGGATTCATCACTCACCGTTTTTTAAGGGCTCAGATGATCCGGTGGAGGAATCTGTCTGAGCTGATGTGGAAGATGTGGAAGTTATGCTTATAGTTTTACCTACGTCGCTTGCCCACGACGCTCCTTCGTACATATCACGCTTAGCATTAGCTTGACGAACACGACGTTGAGCTCTTTCAAGAAGCTCATGTCGTTTTTGCTCTCTCTGAGCGAGGGATGTGAAATTAGGGAACATTGTGTCTATATCATCTGAATCATAAAAAATGAGTACATAATTACCAGTAGCTCGGCATAACTGAGTCGTGTCGAAATTGAGAGTACGAATGACAAATATGATTTCGCTCATTAAGAAGACTTAGATAGCGGTCCTTGATGCAATGAAATGGAACTCCAAATATTGCTTCCAACTCGTGGCGATACTTACGATTTACTACCGTTTTTCGGAAATTGGCTGATGCATCAAGGTTCATTAGTTCGTTCTTGATTCGGCTTACTTCATGGATAATCCATAGCTTCCGCTGAAGCTTAGCAAGCTCACGGTCCTTTTCTAAACAACTGGGGCACATTATATTATTACTATATATCAAGTCAGATAATTCAAAACGTTTCGCAAAAATAGATCGAACAATATACTTGAGTCAAAAGCTTACAGAGGATGTCTCTATCAAAATTATTTACAAGCTAACTATGACTCATTTTTTAAACCCCAGTACTCCTTTTCAAGAGTTGATCTCCTGTTTGTTTTTACTAAAAATGTGCGGCCTTCAGTTCGATAGCCACGTCTGGTGTCGACTGGATTTGATATGCGTTGATTTATGTTTTCTGGCGTACTTACCGCCACAATCGCAGTTAAACTTTTCTAATGCCTTAGCAACATTATGCGGAAGCTTATTTTTAATCCTGCTCTTTTCTCGAAGTAGTTCGATATGGGTTGCTTTATAGTTTTTAAAGTAAAGATCCTTAAACATGATTGCGTTATTTTTATTGACACAGCTACGTCTAAGCTTATTAATCCATAGTTGTTCATAAGCTCGTAAATGTGTTTTATCTGCAACTTCATATTCCTTGATCAAAATGATCTTAAATTGTTCAATACCATGTTTATCAAAGTGTTCGAAAATGGAGACATTGGACGTTCTACCTTTCTTCCATTTTTGGAAGTCAGCCTTATGACCTGACCATCGGTTGCTCACGGTATTAAGTGTCGAGCCTACATAACAGATTAAACTCTGTCTGTGGATAATTTTGTAGATTCTCCCAATCATTTTTACGATGATTGCCTTCTATATATATATCCCAATTCTTGCTTCAGAAAGGAATTTCTTTAGCCCCAAAATATTCCTTCTCTAACTCAGACGGTCTGTTTTTATTAATTAAACGGAGATTTGAGAATGGTTCCCACGTTGAATCATCATATCCAATCCATTTGATAAGATATTTGAACTTCCCGGTTCGCATCTTTTTGTGATCTAAGATCTTCTCAGCTTCAAAGACTTGGTTCTTGGCGGATGGGGCATCTGTAGTCTCATCGTCAACCGGTTTGATATCATTGAGTGATTTGTAGAGAATATGACCGTTTTTAGATCTGATTTGGATCCGATAGCCATCGATACCAACTACTTCGTAGATAGACTTACTCCATTGAGCCGATTCTTTCTCAAATTGCTTCTTCTTCAAACGATAAAGCACAGAAGTTCCAATTTCGAGTCGATTCTCGAGATTTTCCATAGTTGTGTTGTTATGACTCAATTCTGATTCAATTACCTGTCCAGTCGCTTCATTTGGTGTCATTTTGATAGAAGTGTGAACCGTATTGTTGTAGTTGTCGATGACGTCACTAAGAAGCTTAATCGATAAAGGTTGCTTTATCTTCATCAGCCTCGATTTAAGCGTACGATTGAAGCGCTCAATCTTACCCATTGTTCCATGATCACCTGGCTCGTTATTGTAGTGAGTAATAGATTTTCGCTTGAAATATGCTTGAGCGTGCCTATTCATGAACTCAGATCCATTGTCGGTTGTCAAAATATCAACGTTAAGCGATTCAAGAGCTTTAATCCCCTTGGAAACACTGCTCCATCGTTTGTCAGTTAATATCTTAGCAAAACCAATTCTGGAGTTGATATTGATAGCAGTTAGAATGGTATTTCCTCTCCAGAATGCTAAATCAGCTTGCCAACTATTTGGATTGGTCGAAGCAATCTTGAAACCATCAAATTGTGTTGTTTTTCCATGGTACCGTTGAATGTCAGTCTGATTACCATACCACTCCTTAACATCCTTCAATCGAATAGATTTTTCAATTTGTTTAGCCTTCTGATATAGAGCATTGCTGCCGATATACCCTGTTTTTGGATTGTGATATAACTTCGATAGTAGCGCATCCATGGTCTATATTAGAAACAAAAAATATGGAAATAGATCCCCTAAATATCGAGCGGAATCGTAGAAATACCGTCTGACAGTACCTGTCGCTTGTCGTACCAATAATTGAGCGCTGTTTTGGTTTGAGTATAGGTAATGATCGATTTGGTTTCTTTCGATAGTCTGAAACCCTTGTTAGTACCCCGAAGTGTGATACGGTCCCGTACAACTGTCTCAAAACCGTCTGGGCTAAGTACATCAACATTGCGACCACGCCCCTGCTGTACACCCTTAGCACTGACTTTGACCTTGTGCTCCTCGTCCGGTAGATAGCAGATGTAGTTCTTAGAGGATAATGAGACCATTGCATCACCTCGCCACTCTTCCTTAAATAGTCCAGGCGTGCGGCGATCGAACTTGGCTACCTCGGCGTTGTAGTCTCGCGGGAACCACTCATACTTATGCTCATCGAAGTGATCACGTAGTTCAGGCTTGATGCATTCTTTGAATGGGTTCTCGCAGCTGAACGCGATATAGCCACTGTCCGTGTCCATCTCCTGATATTGAAAGTCTGAACGATCGAAGTAAAAGTCGATGCAGTCATAGTAAAACTGAAGCATGCGTAGCTTAGCGAGCTGATAGATAGCAATCGATAAATGGATCGGGTTCTTGTTGTTGAGCCGACGCTTTTTCATCGTAATCTCACAAGAATCATTAAGCTCCTCCAACCCGTGGAACGTAAAGTGTTCGATCTTGCTCTTAATAGCTTTGTCGTTCGACTCATACTTGACCTCTTTGTGCTTGCTCATATCCATTCCAGATCGACCGAAAGCACTGTTGCCTACAAGTTTCATCATCTCAGCAATCATCGCCTTCGACTTATCAACATCACCCTTTCGTCGAGCGTTTGATACAGCCTCCATAAATGGATCAAAAGCCTTGTGAGAGCTGGCCTTAATAAAGCAGTAAGTCTTGGTAATCTCCAAACCGTGGGAAAGATACCATTTAAGCAAAGGTGCGTATATAAGAATCTTTTCACCAAAGTAGCTACCTATCAGCTTACGAGCTGGTTTTGCTCGGCTTTGCTTACGTGCCTCGTTGTACTTGTACATGTGATGACCAATGACACTCTCATCAGCACAATCGATTAGCGTATTCTTGAAGATTGGGGTCATCTCACTGAAGTACTCTTTCAAGTGCTCTGGTGTGCGAATATTACACTCGAGGAAGCCGAAAATCTTATCAGAAACGATGTCCTCGACAATGCCATCATAAGCCTCGATCGTAGTCAATCGTCCGCATGGCATCTCATTACCAAGTGCCCATAGGTATAAAGCGTTGGCATCGTATCCGATAATTTTCTTACAGAGCTTACCTCCACGAATCTTCGTCTCGTTGCGCTTAGCGTAGCGATTAAAGATAATAGATGGACCTCCAGCAATGTTGGCCTTCATCTTAGCGTAGATATCCTTTTCCTCCTTATCAATGCTATACACCAATTTGTCCGAGTTGAACTCAAGCAACTTCTTATAGCGGAATCCCTTGAGAGACATGTCCTTACGGGCGGTGTTGCACTTGATACAGCTAACCAATACGTTGCCATCGATGTGTCCAAGCTTGTTGTTGATACGGTCTGCTGAAGCGGTATCGACGGTCAGCTGACAGTAGCATAAACCACACAGATACTTTTGCTTTTGCAACAATGTATTCAAGTGAGCAAGTGTCATACCAAATTCCCGCTTTGCCTTAGCATCCTGACTCTTGTAGCCACCCATACGCTGGGGTGGAAATTGGAATGCGTTAGCAGGTGTCTTATCCGGATATTGGAGATTGTTAAAGCAGGTCTGATACATAACTTTTTCACTAAGTCCTGGTAGAGACACACCATCAGCGAACATATCCAGATCGAAACGCATGAATAGCTCGCGCTGGGCTTTGATAGCCTTGATGAATGGGACTACATCGAGATTGTTGTACCAGACCAGTAGGTCCTTGATGGATTTCATCTCATAGTACTTCCACACAAACTTCACTCGCTCGTATTCATCATCGCTGATGCTTGTTCCACGGAGCTTGCTGTCAAAAGCTGACTTAGGCGGAATAGTAGTCTGGTTGAGTACATTGAACGCGGTGATGTATTCATACGGGAAAAGACCCTTGCCAAGACCACAGACACATCTAATTTTGTCATCACATTTGCAGCCACCGAGATATGTCGTAAGATACTTATCGTAGCTGGTACCAGCCGGTACATAGTTGCTAATATCGAGCATTTTCATGTTCGATGTAGCAATGCACATGTAGCTGGGGTTCTTGATAACAGATTTGATGTTGTCAGTACCAATGATGGCGAATAAGTCGCTCTTAATCAAGTTGATATCGTATCGACCCGAATTGAAGCCGAACACTGGAACCTGATCAATCTGCTGTTTAAGTCTTCCGTAGTCGGACCTCTGCTTACCAAAGCCAAGACTGTTATGGAAGTGGAAGAAGCTATCATACTTCCCTTCCTTAATCCAACTCTCCACATCAGACATCTTGTACTTCTTACCCAGATTGACGCCTGGAATTTCCAAACCTGTCAGACCGTGGGCGTTGATGATTTTTGCAGAAGCGACTTATACTTATCGACATTGTACTGTTGGATCTTCAGCGATACATCACCGATGTATTTGAACATATCCGTCAGCAGCATCTTCGGATCGTCATTCACAAAGCAGCGCACCTCCTCGGTTAAGCTATCAGCAACGGATACAGACACAGGAATGTGTTCGTTCGTGAAGACAGTACTTTCACCGTGTTGAGTCGCGGTAGGCTTAAGGATTGCCTCAAAGTCATAAACAATGAAGTTGTCGATGTATTGATTGGCCTCCTTAATGGAATACTTTGTAAGCAGTGATCGAATCGCGTTAGGAGCTGGCCTGTAGATAGTTGGCTCAGCAGGGAAGCTCTCAATATTCACAAGCTCGCACTGATTTTTCTTGTGGTTTTTGAGTCTTTCACCGCTCACGAATATCATTTCACACTTGGGGCACTGATACTTAGACTGAAGCATATCGATGCTCTTGATGTAGAGAGCGTGATTCTCGTGTGATAGAATATCCATAGATTCAAACCCCTTGTCCGACCTACGAATACATTCTACATTCCCAGAAGCTACATCCATGCTATATACGTTAATACCGAGCTGGAAGCAGTCCTCAACCTCATCGAGCTGTAGCAGGTCAATAGGCTTGAAGCTCCTAAATAGACTCAACGTATACTTTACTCCCTTAAAAGAGCAGTAGCGCTTGAATGCATCCTTCACCTGAGCCTGAATTCTGCGAGGATCCTTCTTAGCGCTCTGGAATGTGTGCCAGGTGATGCAGTGGAAGACGCACTTGTTGTTGGTCTTAGGGAAGTTGATTACATGCTTGTTTTCGCGGATAATCTTAGGAATAACAGCGTCGCTATCCCCAAGAGCATGGTCGCGATGGTAGACTAAAATCTTGAATGCAGTGATCGCCTTAAGCTTATATCCGGAGCTGGGGTAGTTCAGCTTGTCAGCCAACTCCATAGACCGAATTTCCGAAATCACCTTCTTTCGAATATCCGCCTTGCTGTTGATTGCGACAGGCTTATTGAATACATAAGTGTTTGCGAGATTCGGGTAGAAGTAGCGAGTGTCATCAGGATCAGTCTTGCCCACAAGTTCGTACCCGAGAGCAATATTTACCTTAAAAGCACTTGCCTGAGTTGAAAGAACGTTCTCGAGCTTATCGTAGAAATCAGTAGCCTCGATACCCTCATATAAGTGTGATTCCATGTGATTACCAGTGTAAAACCGGTACTTGGGATCAGACTTATAGTCAGGCGACATATGCTTCTCAAGGGTTTCAACAGAAACATTGTACTGCTTAGCCACCAATTTCTTGTTGACTGAACGAGAAATGTTGCTAACATATACCATCTTTCCAGTTCTACCTCGAACCTTAACCCGGTAGCTGCTACCCCATTTGACAGCTTGGATATTTAATCTCTTTAATCCTGCGAGTTCGTATGCAAACATATTGCCTATATATCTTCGACTAAATTAATCTCGTGAGAATCGACTTTATAATTATTGGACCTTGTATCAGGATCGACTTTATATTAGGGCTGACTTTATATCTGAGAAAAAAATTAAAAATCAGTTAAGTTCGCTTTGCTTAAGTTCGGATTTACTTAAGTAATTCTTCTTCTTACGAGCACGAATTTCTTCGCGATTCTTCTCATCATATTCTCGCTGCTTAGCCAGTCGCGTTTCCCTTGTTTTCAGATAGTACCGCTTTTGAGCGGCTTTGATTCGCTCTTTGTTAAGTTCGTATTGATCGGGTGAGTATGTCATCTTTATATACTATTAACTTTATATTTGTCAGGATGAAAAAATCATGATAAAAAGCAATTTATTAGTGATGCATGCCGAAGGGAGAATCAGCTGAAATAACTCAACGTGGGAATAGATCGAGTGACCTGCCGGGCCACAGCACGCGCCATCTCAATGTCGGGACCTAACATACTGGCGATGTCATAGTATCGTTCGATGCTCTCACGAATCCCGCCACTTTCACCCTCTCCGATAGGTGGTAACACATTTTCAGCTTCAATCTCTTCACGGGATTTTGAATGTACGGGAGTTTGATCTCGGTACCAGTAATGGGAGACTGCGCCAACAGCTTCCTGATCACCTCGAAAGCCTCCCTGGATTCGCGATGGTCGCCGTCTGGATGAGAGCACAACCATCTTCATCTCCGGAGAACCAGAAGAACATCCACACGGCGTTCAAGTCAGTAAGAAGTGCCATTACTGGGTCTTTGCGAACGATTAGATCCAAAGCGATTAGCTCCGACATAGCCTGGAACTCGGAGTTACTTTGAACGGCTCTCTTCACTTCAATCAGCATCTTCACTCCTGGCAAGTACTTAACACTGGAAGGATTCGCCACGGCAATATCGCTGAGAACGAGGAGATCCGTGCTTCCAGCTAGTTCAATGTTGCAACCAGGAACTTCTTTCGTAAGAACTTTTGCTTTTTCCACGCCAATCACACACAGCTGCTGCTCCTTCAGCACATCACCAATGTTGTCTTCTACGTATTTATGATAACGTCGTCGCTGCTGCTCCTCAGAGAGATCGTGGATCTCTTGTCCGCATTCAACACTCATCCACTGGAATCCGTTGACCGGATTCCCCTTCCAACGTCAAATGGAACTGTGCGCACAGGAACCACCTGAATGTTTAAGTCTTCCAGTAGCTGCTTGCCCTTGGACGAGTTCATTTCCGAGTGGGCATATCGCTTGCGTTTGGTCAGCACAGTCTGCTCGTACACCTTGTCAACCTTTTCGACGAGTTGATCCATCCTGGAAGTCTCGCTCGCTGAACCAACTGCACCATCCGGAACCACCACCAGCACGTGGATTTGCTTGGTTTTCGGTTCTGGCATCCCCTCGAGAACCTCGTCAAGGCCAAACTCCCCATCAAGTTCATTGTCTTCGTGCGTCAGCCCTTCGATTAAAGCAGTCTTTTCCCTTTCTTGAGCTTCTTCACGTCTTCCAAGTGAGACGAGAGCCACCTGCTGTCCGCCGTCTTCGCCAGGAACAGCTGCAGTTCATCCGCAGGAAACTGATACATCTTCTCCTTCTTGATCTCCTTCTTCAAGTCATCCACCGAGTCGCTCTCGTCCACGCGCACCGAGAACACGCTGCCCGCCACGTCAACGATCGCACAGAAGAGCTTCACCATCTTTACTCCAGGCGGCAGATTCTCGAATGAGAGAAAAGAACTTTCTGTTTCTGTTGCGGGTCACTATTGGTCAAAAGCCACGGCAGATTCTGACCAATGGTAATGGCTCCAAGAGGGGAATTTCCACGAAAATGCAGACCTACCCTTGACCGTAAATTACGCGAAGAAAAAATTGCTGTGTGATGTTTCATATCGATTTGCGAGAGGTTGTGCGGACGCTTAAGTTGCAACAGATGTCTCCTCACGCTCTCAGCTGGTCGAGCTGTCGCATCGTTAGAAATAGCTCCTCTCGCTTAGAAATGCTCGAAGCCTATTCTCCTTGTAAAATAATGGTAAGAAAAACTGCCGGTGTAATGTGCCAGTATATACTACTGATGCTCTACGAAGTCGCAGCAATTCCTACCAACTGCTTGACAATTGCCAGACACCAAAACATCATCAGCAGTTACTTTGATGTTACTCCTCCGAGCTTTAAAGGTTATTTTGCATGTATTCCGTAGCTCATTTAGGATCTCGGACGACATATGAGAGTAAAAAGGAATGTGCTGGTTGACCGACTGGATGTTGCAGACAAAGCGCAGGAATCAAATACTGTAACCTCGTTTCAGTAAAAATACGTCCGACACCGAGTTCTGTGCAGAAGATCTCGATAAAAAAACATCAGCAGAGGTTGATATATAAATTACGGTATTAAAATACTGTGGCCGTATCTGGGTGGGGATCCGGACCCGGTCTAATACTAACCTTTGTATAGGCTCGGACCCCTAGGACACATTTGAATTACGAGGGAGCGACGGCTTGCCAGGTAACTCGACCGCCGTCAATCTGATTAACTCGACCACCATTTGCAAATTAACTATACCACCTTCTTGCAAATTAACTAGACCTCCTTCTTGCAAATTAACTCGACCTCATCCTTACGGATTAACTCGACCTCATCCTACCTGGCTAACTCAATCACCACCTTTCGAATCAACTCGACCACAACTACTTCAATTTTAAGGATGCTAAGGGAGCGTCATTAGTATTATTCAACAGAGTGCACCTCCTGTCTGTCCTTTTCGAGTCCTTCTAGTAGCGCTGTACGCGATCGCGCTGCCTTGATCGCAGTAAAACTACCGCTTGTGAGCTCGTCCATATTCTCCGCTATTGAAGTAGGCCTTTTCTCCGAGATGTAGCGGGCCATAAAATGGAGCATGTAGACTCCGCAGTCCGCCGAATTTTGTATAAAATGGAGCATGTAGACTCCGCAGTCCGCCGAATTTTGTTGTCGAGGCCTCGTTCCAAACGCAAATGACTTCGGCTCCGTACAGTGATTTCCTCCCTTGTTTTTTTCACTCGCGAGAAAAACACTACTTCAAAGTGGAAAAATAAAAAGGAATCATGCAAACCGCGCAGAGAATTGATGTGGTAGCAAATTGTTTGCGTCGGCTGCAACGGTTTCTCGATCACAGTGAAGCTGTAGTGGTCAGCGCCGGTGATAGGAAGCAGTACAAATCTATGCGCACCCCAATCAAAATTTCCCGTCACATCTTCCGGAATTGTTTCGCCACTCAGGTGTAGGCGATACGCGTTTTCAATCTCCATGTAGAATGAGGGTAAACTATCGTGTCAGCTCTCATCATGTGTGTGTAGATAAGACTATCGATAACGCGAGTCGTTATCCACTGGAGTGGCAAAAGACTGTCGAAATCCTCTTGGTGGAGAGGGATCCTTAAATTTTTGCCGCCAAGCTGCAGAACCACTGTCAGGAGTGGTTCATCACGGGTCTTTCTCTTGCGAAGTCTTGACACCACACCATCAGATAGTTCCGCAGTGATTTTTTGGTGAATTTACCATCGGCTTCTTGGACATTATTGGAAGTTATCGCTTCCGACCGATGGGGACTTGCTGTTGGTTTGGCTTGGTCTTGTGATGAAATGTCGGTGACACGGTCCGTGTTAGAATCACCGCTACTACTTGCCGTATGTGTTGTGTCGCAATCTTGTTCTCTTGGAGCCCTTTCATCACGCTTTTTGCTCGCCACTGGAGAATCTTGGTACCGCTGGATAAATCGCGTAATCCATGATTCTTGACTGCCATATTTCATAAGCGCAAACTCTGGAATATTATTCCTGGCATATTGTAGCAGCTCCGAGCGCGTGCATGATCCAGCATCGGCATGACAGGAATCGTAAAACTCAAGAACCCTAAGCTCAAACGGTTTGAGCTTCTTCTTCCGCCCGGCTCCCTTAGCACGGTAATGGTTGCCGAACGTCTCCAATGCAGCAGAGTCATCAAGTAAGCTCCATAGTGCTTTCTTATAACCAAGTAGAGTTCCCTTGGCCACTTCCAACTTGTTAGCAGCCACTCGCACACTCCACTCCAGGTGTTCCCTCCAGATCTTCAGCTTGGAGACCTTCGTGGCAATCGAGACCAGCGCTAGCTGCCGCTTGGATTCGGCCATTAAACGCGAGCTGAGTTGTGTACTGCTGAGGGGGAGGAAACGATAATGAGAGGAGTAGAATGCACTGGGTCGAGTAAAAACGACAGGCGTAATTACCCACGGAAGTCGAGTAATTACGAAAGCGTAATTACGCGTAAAGATAGAGTTTTTACGAGGGCGTAATTACGCACGGCGTACGAGTTATTACGCCAGGCGGACGAGATAATATGCAAACCGTCGAGTTATTGGGGAAGGTGGTCGGGCTATTAGGGAATGTGGTCGAGTTATTGGGGAAAGTTGTCGAGATAATATGCAAGGCGGTCGAGTTATAATTCGTACGGCGGCCAAGTCACCTAGGTTAGAGGATTCTATTGGCCGGCTTGTAATTTTGGACAATACTACGCACGTGTTTTCCAAACGTGTTGAGCGATTGTCCAACCGCTGTACGTTGTTTCTCTAATTCTTCGGCGGCCGCAACTTCGGATATCTCACATTTCGCAGCGAATGTCTTAATTGCATCATAAAACACCTTGCTTCGAGAGAAGAATCGATTTTCTGTAGGATCTTTTCGCAAATTGCTGCCTAATCGCTTTTCGGCTTCTTGGACAGACATCAGCCCCGATATCCCGCGAGTGTACTCCAACCAGAGCTCATCCACGGTCTGCAGCGAGCGGCTCAAACGTAGCTCTGGCTCTGAGATGGTTGAAAGTCCAGGTGGTTGTGATGCCACTAATTCACGAGGTCTGGTAACGCTACTGTGTTGCTGATCTTCTTCATCATTCTCAAGTGAAATCACTAGCCTCTTGCCCACATTAAGCAAGCTGTGCTCTTTGATCTGATGGACCTCACTTGCAAGACTATCAATTTTTCGTGAAGTGCCTCAAAGCCGGATTTCAGTGATGATGCGACTAAAGGTATCGCAGATTCAAGACGCGTATCCTGAGGTTGATTTGCTGAGTGCAACGATGCCATCAACTCAGCATCAAACGTTGTGTACTGCTCCGAACTGAATATTGGATCTTTCCAAAGGCGGTGATCCGGGAACTTCCGGCGTAGCAGTACCGAGTCCTGCAAAAACACCATTCGCAACACGTGCAATAATCCAATAAATCCACCTGCCGCTATCTCTCGATTTTCCAGAATTGCGGAGCTCACCCTCCACGTCATCTAATGAAGAGAAAATCATTTTCTGAAGATCAGAAGAAGGTGTTATGGAGGCTCGATTTATCCAATAATCATCTCCTTTCGTTGAGAAACCGGCTAAAGCACGCATCGCTTTACGAGGAAGTGTAGTCAAGTAGCACGCTTCCATCCGCTCACCATTCCACCTACCAGCTCGCCTAATCTGGTTTTCATCGGCACCTTGTAATTCAGCCAACTTAGCTCCAGAACCGCGATTGGCGTGAGTCCAAACAGATGAATCAATACCGCAAGCCGCAAAAGCTGATTTCACACATTCCGGTTGTGTGTTGTAAGCTATATCACGTGTAGCAGTTTACCTTTCAGGAAACGAATTTCATACCACTTTTTCGGTCCGTGAAATTGGGAAAAGGCTCCAAATTCACATGCCATCGCCAAAACAAATACATAGCCACAGCGTTCAGTGGACACAACAGGACCTCTTTGCACCGCATTGCCGCTCCGTATTCTAGCCGACCAACTTGGTTAGATTTCCCTTTTCTCATAATAACAACGAGAGGGCTGCATAACTGGGGACCCTCATCGGTTAATGATAGTGACAGCATATCTGGGAGCTGGATGAACCTCCTGGACTCTCCACGGGCTAGAAGAGCATGGCCGACTAAAACGTCCACTCGACTCCGTAATGCGACCCCAGTAGTCAGTTTCAACCAGAATTTACTTAGAGCTTTCATGTCCTCCAAATTATAACCATCAAGCACCGTTCCAATCCTCGATCCGCGTACGTTTCCACCTTGCGCTTGTTCTCGCCTCGCCTCAGCATGTCCATCAACCCTTTTAGGGCCTTGCCGCGTGGATGGGAGTGTTGGTTCATCTTTATAGACTTCTGAAACTGGTACAGATCGATGATATCCTTTACGTACGCATCGACTGCTTCATATCCCAGCTCCACCGCACTTCCGTCTGCATTCTTCTTACGTTTGTTTCCACGAGGAATGACAAAACTATCGAGATAATCCACAAACTTGGATTCATACACAAGGGACCCATCAAAAACCTTTTTACCGGCACACCAATCGCTAAAATCATCCTGTTTCCTCTTGTATTGCTTGATCGTGTTTTCTGGTCGTGTGGCAGCGTGACGTGTCATCACATTTACCACAGCCTGCTGAAGCTCGTTAGCATTTGACGCATCTATTGAGAGATCCTCCGCCATAGTACATGAAGCACTGTAAGGTGTGGAGCTGGTTGGAGGAAAATGGCGTTGTGGCAAAACGAAGGGGCCGCCCTCTGCCAGACGATTTCAACAACTGGCTCTCCCTCTGCAATGTGTTTCAAAAGAATATGGCTTATTGCAGGAACGACGTGGCTGGAGATACTTTTGAGATACTCTGAAATACGTCCGCGTTTTTGCACTAGCATCATCGGACGCGGTCCAGATCGGGTAGTAGATACTGTACTGTACAATGTAGAACGTGGTTGTGTTTCCTTTTATCAAGATAATAATTTACCTGCCAGGTTCATTGCATTCCGATTTCTGTTCTGGCATCCATGGAAAATATTTTCGTGGGGCTCAGTATTGTACACGCATAATCGATCGATCGATCGATTATGGGGCGAATATGCACGTCTGAGCCTGAATCTTGGGTTGGGATGTTCTGGGAATGAAGATTACGGATTTCTCCATCATAAAAATGGGTCCAACCAGCAATTGGCGAGGCATAGCCTGATTTACGATTGTCGGTCCGTGAACGAATGGATTTAAAGACTCTCATTGTGCGATTTTCTTTGCCTCCCGACTTCACGTCGTAGTGTTTGCAAGTACCAAGATCAACCATGCGCGCGGGCTATCTCCTCTTGGTATGTGCGACTACCCTCTTTGCAAGCAGTTATGCGGACACGGGCTTGGGCAACCACGAGATCGCTTCGGTGGATGCAGCTTCTCTTGCGAAATTGGACACGGAGAATCACAACCGGTTCTTGAGAGGCACTCGCAAGGATGAAGACTTGGACGCAATTGACGAAGATAGGGCTTGGAAAAGAAGTGCTATCTCTCTGCCGAAGTATATGAAGAAATGGAGCGACAAAAAATGGACAACTTAGCGGTACAATTGTATCTCATCAAGAAAGGAGCCACGCTAACACAGCGCAACGCGATCAAGTCTTTGTACGAAAAACACCTTGAAAGGCTTAAAAAAATTTGGCGTGCCGAACGTCTGAGGAGGAGCTCCAAAAGTGGCTAACTCCGTGGATACCACAACAGTGCTAGACATTTTTACAATGAACTATGTAGAGCAAAGGACTATGTTTTTGTTACTTCTACGACCAGGTCGAATTCATTCTAACATGTAAGCTTATGCGAGACTACTGGTGCTGTGATAATGATGGCTGCCCGTGGTACTTTGAATTTGGTGCTAGTATGGGTGCCCTGGGCGGGTTCGCAGGTGCGATTGTGCTCTGTGTTGGTCTATTGCCACATGGAAGTAAACAACGGTGTTTCTTTTTCTCTCTCCAGGAGACAAGCATCAGATCATGATAGCCAAGTTGGCGGCGACGCACTGGTATATGTAGTACTTAAAACGCAGTAACTCCTATCGATATACCAGGGGGTTCGCTCACTACCGAAAGGTTGGTGAATATCTTTCGGCTTAGACCAGACGGGAGACGATCGCTGAGAGGTCATGGTTACTTAATATCCGAAGTGTAAGAAAACAATGGTGTCAAAATTGGTACATGTAGCGTTTGTATCGAATGACTCAACAACCCTCCTCTTAAAATTCGGTTCAAACACTCACGATATTTTAGTGCTCATTCTTCAATTTTGCAGTCCCACACCAATCGTATAAGATATGCGCGTGAACAGCCCGGATTCCTGGTTGGTGCTGCCCTTCTTGAAACGTCTCGGTACCATTGTATTTGGATACCCTTGTTGAACAAGAACATACTTTTAAGTACACATACAAATACTAATTTGAGCGCCGCGGGCTTACAAAGATTATAGTGATGCGGTAACTATGACGATGGAACGCGCTGTGCTCGAGTCTGCTCGGATACTCACTTGTTGAAACTCTGGGCCGCACTGCACTGGATTTCTGCTCTCTTTGGGAGACTCCAACACTTTAATTGCGAAGACTACTGCTCATTCTTCGATGTGCGAATCGCCCAAGAATTCATAGCTAGGTGTGTGAGCTCTCGTCCTTGAAGCTTCGGTGCCATCTCTACGAATGTTTGCTCGTACGAGGAAGTCGGTCAGTGAGAGGTTGAGAGCTGTGGAACGTGTAAGATCTGTCTTGGTGTCCAAATCAATAAGAGGGAGGAGAGATCGCTCAAACGTGTCGAAATAGTGGACGCCGCTGACAACGAACCCGATTTGATTGAGTTTTCGAGCTGCTATCTCATCTCGGTCTTCATCGAACGGCTTGGTGACATAGCTTCCCAGATAATACTCTTTGAATGGGATGAAACTCACGCCCACGAAGACGAGCAGGAAAATAGCCAAGCATGTTCTGTACGAGATCTCGTAGTCGTGGAACTCATAATGGTGCACGTAGTTGGCCACGTTAGCTAGACTGCTCCGTCTTCTGGTGTTTTCCTGCGAAGGCTGTTTGTCGAGCGTAGGTTTGTTCATCTCAATATTACTGCTGCTTTCTCGCTTCGTTTGGGAGTGGAACACGATGCACAAATCTCGACAATCTGCAAAAGTGAACCGATAACCGAATGTGAAGTACCTCCACGACTGGCAAGGGGAGGCTAACAGCAAAAATACCTGGCTTGGATCACTATTCTTGAGTTTGGTTGGCATGATGTATAAGAGCAAGCAAAATAATCCGAGGTTTGCGTTCTAAAAACAAACGAAAACCCTTGCACTTGAAGCTACTTCTCGCATTGGTCCAACTACAAGTAGAGAATGTCGGAAAAATAATGCGCCGTAGCGAATAGGTAGCTTCGATCTTGAAAAGGCCGAGCTGGGGTTCTAGGTGAAGTAAAACTACATGTAGTAGTAGCGTTTCCTGAAAACTCTATGTATACTTCAAGTATGAAAAGGAAACCAGCGCAGTAAAAAGACGTCAACATGATAAGCAACCGAAATCTGAGCACGTCCAAGGGAAATAAAAAGCTTTCTTGAACATCACGAAAGACCTTAAAGGAGATACAGTAGAAACTACAGTATCACACTGTAATACCTGCAATTCCTCAAGCCGTCGCGACAGCAGCATGAAGCACGAATTGACGACTCGAAAGTCACCACAGCACCACACTCAAACAAAAGATAAGCTTTCCATTATACTGGCAACACAGACCTCCTACTGCTACGCGAGCTACCGAACAACATTGCGCCAGTGAACACCACCAAGCAGCAATCATAGCAGCAGCTGGTCGTAGCTTAGGCAAGGAAGGACTCGTACTTGACCGGGTTCCAGTCCGGGAAGAACTTGGCTACGGAGTCTTTCACCTCCTGCTCCGTGCCAGCCACGCCGCGGCCCTCCTCGAAGATCGTCGTGAGGAAGGCGGCAAAGTCCGTGTCGAACTTCTTGCGGTTCTCCTCCAGGTCCACGTGGCGCACCTCGATCTTCTTGTTGAGCTTCTTCTCGGCCAGGTCGCGGATCTGCAGCGGCGACAGGCGCTCGGCCTCGAACGGGATCTTGGCGCCTGCCAGCGCGCTCTTGGGCGCCGTGGCCAGCACGTGCGCCACGAAGCGACCCACGTCTGTGCGCGAAGTGATGCTGAAGGCCGTCTCGCCCTTGCCCACGACGTTCATGTAGCCCTCGGCGTAGTGGTAGTCGAGGAAGAAGGGCAGGAACTCGGCGAAGAGGCCCGTGTAGAAGACGGTGAAGGGGATCTCGTGCTGCGTCAGCAGGTCCTGCACCTCCTTCTTGGTCACGTTCGGGCCCTCGGTCACGCGCACGCCGTACTCGGCCGGCACGAAGAGCTGCACGCCCGCCGCCTTGGCCGCCGGCACCAGCGACTTCTGCACGCCCATGTTGAAGGGCGACACGGTGCTCACGACCACCTCGGAGCCGGCCAGCGCCTTGGCCACGGCGGCCTCGTCGTCGTACGCCACCTGGTGCAGCGTGGCGCCGCGCGCCTTGAAGGCCTGCAGCTCCGCCTTGCTCTCGTCGCGCGTGAGGATGGACACGGACGCGCCCTTCTGGAGCAGCTCGTCCACGACGGTGCCGCCGACGCCGCCGGCTGCGATGATGGCGAACTTGGTGTAGGTGGACATGGCTGTGGGTGGGGAGTGAGTGGGGAGACTTGGGTCTTGAGGGGACTTTTGAGTTGTGAGGGAGGAGGACGATCTCGTGGTGAAGCCATAGAGAGGGTCATGCAGGTGAGGCGCTGAGACTGTGGTGATTGTGTCCGCTGTCCACTGCACCGGCAGGTGGACCACCGTCGGAGGCTAAAGCTAATCAGACGCTACTTCGGCATGGTATCTGCTGACGTACTTGACGATCAACGGGGATGGGGACTACCATAATTAAAGAACAAGCGAAGACCGGGGCCACGTAAACAAGGAGGATTCACGGGCGGTTAAAAGCGAACACGGGTTTGGACATCACAAGGTGCGAGCAAATCAACTTGAATTGCCCGGCTCTGTCGACGTGAAGCCCTTGACAAGGAGCCGTGTTGGACCCCGATAGGTTTTCTCATAGGTACCTTGGACGAATGACTTCCAGACTACAGTGAACAACTTCACAAAGCTGCCGACTGTGGGCCCCACACCTCTAATTTTGCTTCGCGCAGCGCCATGGCATTTGCTTGGCTGTCCAGCCCTGGGTTCCTGAACAACGTGGACTCGCCAATCTGCTTCGCTCGTTCTCGAGGTATTTTAAACAAAGACGAAAACCCGCTGAGGTTGGTTCCACCGGTAAGGGTGTTCGCTTTTAACCGCCCGTGAATCCTCCTTGTTTACGTGGCCCCGGTCTTCGCTTGTTCTTTAATTATGGTAGTCCCCATCCCCGTTGATCGTCAAGTACGTCAGCAGATACCATGCCGAAGTAGCGTCTGATTAGCTTTAGCCTCCGACGGTGGTCCACCTGCCGGTGCAGTGGACAGCGGACACAATCACCACAGTCTCAGCGCCTCACCTGCATGACCCTCTCTATGGCTTCACCACGAGATCGTCCTCCTCCCTCACAACTCAAAAGTCCCCTCAAGACCCAAGTCTCCCACTCACTCCCCACCCACAGCCATGTCCACCTACACCAAGTTCGCCATCATCGCAGCCGGCGGCGTCGGCGGCACCGTCGTGGACGAGCTGCTCCAGAAGGCGCGTCCGTGTCCATCCTCACGCGCGACGAGAGCAAGGCGGAGCTGCAGGCCTTCAAGGCGCGCGGCGCCACGCTGCACCAGGTGGCGTACGACGACGAGGCCGCCGTGGCCAGGCGCTGGCCGGCTCCGAGGTGGTCGTGAGCACCGTGTCGCCCTTCAACATGGGCGTGCAGAAGTCGCTGGTGCCGGCGGCCAAGGCGGCGGGCGTGCAGCTCTTCGTGCCGGCCGAGTACGGCGTGCGCGTGACCGAGGGCCCGAACGTGACCAAGAAGGAGGTGCAGGACCTGCTGACGCAGCACGAGATCCCCTTCACCGTCTTCTACACGGGCCTCTTCGCCGAGTTCCTGCCCTTCTTCCTCGACTACCACTACGCCGAGGGCTACATGAACGTCGTGGGCAAGGGCGAGACGGCCTTCAGCATCACTTCGCGCACAGACGTGGGTCGCTTCGTGGCGCACGTGCTGGCCACGGCGCCCAAGAGCGCTGGCAGGCGCCAAGATCCCGTTCGAGGCCGAGCGCCTGTCGCCGCTGCAGATCCGCGACCTGGCCGAGAAGAAGCTCAACAAGAAGATCGAGGTGCGCCACGTGGACCTGGAGGAGAACCGCAAGAAGTTCGACACGGACTTTGCCGCCTTCCTCACGACGATCTTCGAGGAGGGCCGCGGCGTGGCTGGCACGGAGCAGGAGGTGAAAGACTCCGTAGCCAAGTTCTTCCCGGACTGGAACCCGGTCAAGTACGAGTCCTTCCTTGCCTAAGCTACGACCAGCTGCTGCTATGATTGCTGCTTGGTGGTGTTCACTGGCGCAATGTTGTTCGGTAGCTCGCGTAGCAGTAGGAGGTCTGTGTTGCCAGTATAATGGAAAGCTTATCTTTTGTTTGAGTGTGGTGCTGTGGTGACTTTCGAGTCGTCAATTCGTGCTTCATGCTGCTGTCGCGACGGCTTGAGGAATTGCAGGTATTACAGTGTGATACTGTAGTTTCTACTGTATCTCCTTTAAGGTCTTTCGTGATGTTCAAGAAAGCTTTTTATTTCCCTTGGACGTGCTCAGATTTCGGTTGCTTATCATGTTGACGTCTTTTTACTGCGCTGGTTTCCTTTTCATACTTGAAGTATACATAGAGTTTTCAGGAAACGCTACTACTACATGTAGTTTTACTTCACCTAGAACCCCAGCTCGGCCTTTTCAAGATCGAAGCTACCTATTCGCTACGGCGCATTATTTTTCCGACATTCTCTACTTGTAGTTGGACCAATGCGAGAAGTAGCTTCAAGTGCAAGGGTTTTCGTTTGTTTTTAGAACGCAAACCTCGGATTATTTTGCTTGCTCTTATACATCATGCCAACCAAACTCAAGAATAGTGATCCAAGCCAGGTATTTTTGCTGTTAGCCTCCCCTTGCCAGTCGTGGAGGTACTTCACATTCGGTTATCGGTTCACTTTTGCAGATTGTCGAGATTTGTGCATCGTGTTCCACTCCCAAACGAAGCGAGAAAGCAGCAGTAATATTGAGATGAACAAACCTACGCTCGACAAACAGCCTTCGCAGGAAAACACCAGAAGACGGAGCAGTCTAGCTAACGTGGCCAACTACGTGCACCATTATGAGTTCCACGACTACGAGATCTCGTACAGAACATGCTTGGCTATTTTCCTGCTCGTCTTCGTGGGCGTGAGTTTCATCCCATTCAAAGAGTATTATCTGGGAAGCTATGTCACCAAGCCGTTCGATGAAGTCCGGGATGAGATGGCAGCCCGAAAACTCAATCAAATGGGGGTCGTTGTCAGCGGCGTCCACTATTTCGACACGTTTGAGCGATCTCTCCTCCCTCTTATTGATTTGGACACCAAGACAGATCTTACACGTTCCACAGCTCTCAACCTCTCACTGACCGACTTCCTCGTACGAGCAAACATTCGTAGAGATGATCTCCTCGCTGGCTTACCTATAGAAATGTTGGAGCAGCCAGTTGATCTAATGGTAGACGTGCTGGCGCCGTTGTGCGGACCCGTGACGGCCTCGATCTCATCTTGGATTACGCAGCCACAACTCTTGTTTGGTAATTGGTTCCCCGAGATCCGCCACGAGTTTTGTCGAGACTTCCACGACCAGTTTCGACTCGATCGGTTCTTCAATCATGGCAACAAAGCGCCGACTGATAAAAATTTAACCCACGTCGGTGATGTTACACTCGGTCTCATCGCAGTTGTGAACATGTCAGAGGTTTACTTGCGTCACTTCAACGACGCTCTGGTGGTTCGCAAAATCATGAAAAACGTGCAAGAGGGCTACATGGATTTAGACTTACCTGAATACACGGATGCTGTCGCTGAGGTGATAGTTGATCGATACAGCAAAGGTATCTCGCTAGCCGACCTCATCGCCTTATTACCAGGCTCATTCGATGCAGCTCATGTGGCACTGGTCGACGTGCTGGGTGTCAAAGCACTACTTGCTCACTATCTTGAAACCCAACAATTGACGATGGGAGTAAATGTGAACGGAGAGGCCGCGATTTTGGCCGAGGTGACCCATGTCACGGCTTCCTTCTTCACCTCAGACTTTCTAATCAACACTGTGGGGATGCACTTGGTGTCAACGATGCACTTAGCTCCATTCTGGAATTGCGCGATCAAACACACATCGATGGCCAAGACTATCACTCGCGGATGTCAATGGCGCAGCGATCAAGCAGTGCGGACGTGACTTATCGATGATCATCCCCACGTTCGCCGTGAACTTGATGTTCCTGTTTCAGAAAGACGAGCGTGATTATACGAAACTCGATAACACAACAACCTACACACTGGGACGCCGTCGCGAGACTACTGCTGGTTATGTGGCTCTGGACATTCCAGAAACTCTCTCGGACTCCGTTCTGTTGGCAATTGATGGTACAGGATGGACGAAATCTCGTGCATCTACCCCATCCCAGCCCCTTTGACTCCTTATGGGTATCTGTACACCCCCGATTGCCAAGGAATCGTTGATTCAGTCATGTTACAGACTGGACGTAACGTGCAGAAGTACCAAGCGTACATGGGAGACGGGCTAGGCAACTGTGCGTTCCGAGACTCACAGGAAACCGAGTTACAGACCCTGTGCCGTCTTTTCATGACGTCTAACGAGGTTTTATTTCGTGCGTTGGATGAAAGTCTCGTTGATCTTCCAACATGCACGTCGCTGGTCACTCCTAGTGCTACGGCAGATCTTCGGCTTTTCGAGCAAGAAAACCTTCGTCAAATTGAGTGGTTTATGATTGACACAACAACCATAAATCGCCGGATTCGAATCCAAGACAACACGAGTCGGCAGATTCGCACGTTCCTGTTGATTCTCAACTTGATCGGAGCTTGTTACTACGCGCTCGAGTATCTGTTTATCTTGAAGAGTGTTTGGGTGTTTATACGTAACAGCGTGTATCGACCTGCTTCCGAAATACAATTTCGCGACGAAGTTGAAGACACCTCCCACACGGATGCTCCTCCACTCTTACGGGTTGGCTTTTTCGAGTTGCTCCAGTGTGATCCAGCCGACGGAGCTTTGGAGCACCCAGGAACGATGGTGCTGTTGTATCTTGGGGCCATTGGTGCGCTCAGCAACATTTTCTCGCTCGGTTGTACAGCTCAACTCTCAACTGCTGAGGGAAGCATCGTCATTTACTGCACACCGGCGATCCCCGTAGAGAGTCTGACGCTCGTGTTCACAACACTGAGCAGTAGCTACTGGGTGATCCGAATCACACTCCAAACTCGGTCTCTTGCGATGCGACTCGATCATGCTGCTCGAAGTGATTTTGCTCGCTTTTGGACGCTAAATGCTGTGGCGGTACTCGCGATTCACTTCAGCTGCAAGGTTGGGGCCGATCTTTTACTCCGCAATGCAGAATTGCACTCAGACCCGCATCTGTACGCGATTTTTGGCGGGTTGGCCGTCGCTCTCATTATCTCGGTAGGATTTCTGTTCTTGCACATAGCATCTACGGACTCAAAAAGCTGCGTGGACTCATGCGTCATCGATCTTCCAGAACGACATGGCTTGAGGTCTCAGCTCGGGAGTCGGATGACCGCGCGTTTGTGACCAAGTGGAGCACTCGAGGGCTCGACGCGGTGTTGTATCACTGCGCGACCCCACAGATCGCGCGGCAGCTCGAGCTTTTTGGTACCCGTCAACTCGTAGAGTCGAATTTACCCAAGACACAGCAAAAAATGGCTGTGTATGGCGAGAGACAACCGACTTCAATTCGGATGCATCAGTTTGTCGCCGTCCATTGTGCAGCCGGATCGCACGCGCACTTGAAAACAGTGAAATGGTACCTTGCCACGAATGGGGCCGGGTGTGTGATGAGTGTGAACCCAGCTCCGAAGACAACTCGAGTGGTATATGTGACCGGAGATACTGCTGGCAAGGAGAAAGAGGGAGTATGAAGCCTTTGGTTAATTAAGTTGTTCAGATGCTCGTCGTAACACAGTTAGATCTAGCATTTTATATTTGCTTGACTCGTTTCCGATAGTACGCTTCCGCCAGTTTTGCCTTGAAGTTTGCATCCTTGAATGGAACGCGGGCGCCACCGAAGTCCGTGCCTTCCAGTGCTGTTCGAGCTGCATCCGTCAACTGGTCCCACATGATCAAGTCTTGTTTCTCACCCGGCGTCGAAGTGGCCCACAATGAATGATTCATGAGAAGCAAACTCGTTGAGTACTCGATCTTGGCGCTGTTTCCATCCAAGTAGGTCTTGTCGGGAGGATAGTACGTCTGATATGTGTTGTGGTAAGAAGCCGACAGCGCCACGATGTTGGGCTCGTCAAGAGTGATATCATCGATCCAAACGACACAGGCTTCCCAGTCGTGGCGGTGACCAAGTCCGGGTAGCGTCTGGTCCTTGGGCATGTACCAGGAGTACATGAACGCGTACACGCCTCTGTACTTGACAGCGCGACCGTAGATTTGACTGCCGAGACGTGGACGGATGCAACCGGAACTCTGACCTCCCGTAGGTTTTAGACCGCCGCTAGTATTGCCGTCTTCATCGACGGCCGGGTACGGGTGACACCCGTTGGCAATATAGATCTGCGGCTTGAACGTGACAGCCAGCTTCTGTAGGGTTGTTGACGGAGTCGGCTGCTTGAAAGGGGCGACAGCGTCGTGGCCGATGACAGCGGCATTCGCACAACCGAGCAAGGCAAATGCCACGAGGATGATGGCACGTCGGAGGCTGATATCGAATAAGCTGATGTGAGCGAGGAATGGGTGGTCGGTCTTGTTGCTGGGGTAGTGAAAAATGATCATCGGCAAGTCAGTGATTAAGAGAGCAGCAACGAAATTCACGAAGAATTTCAACCTGCTAGCGGCAAGCCTCGAGTTGTTTCGACCTCGGAAGGACAAGAGCGGGAAACCACAACATCGAGTACAGATTAACCTGTCCTAAATGAAACCTGACAAACCTGATACACTGCTATATCTGATACGAAATCGATCCGACTTGGTAGTTCGTAACATGTATGGAGTAAATCTGATGCCTATCGAACCTGATATTGGATAGCCAATTTGGCGGGATTTGATACTACCTGGCCGGGGTTAAAGTAGTTCGTAATGGATGTCTGAGTACTTTTCTCTTCTTGGTCGAGACAAATGTCCTCGGGCATTCGTAGCTGTAGCTTCCAAAGGTCTTTCAGCAGCGTTTCATCGAGTTCGGTTGCTCGGGCAGCAAAATGTAGTACCGAAGTATCAGATGGTTACAAATCCCCGTCAAACCAGTTTATAAATTCTTGAAATTTAATAACAAATCGCTGCACTTTTCTTTTTCTATATTTATTTCCTATAAATTCGCTAAAATGTCTGTGATTTATAATAGTGATTCCAGAATAAATGGGGCAGCTGTCACAAAAGCAACTCGTTAGCAAAATGTACCTCGTAAAAAGATAAACATACAGTTTCCAAGTCATTTCAAAATATGCGAGTTTAGTTTTTACCACTGTCTCATTGAATCGGTGTGTCTTACTGAATTCGAACCTTACGGTACGTAATCTCAGGGAGTAATTAATCAATTCAAGTAGATTTAGGCAAAACGTAAGAACCGTAATAATCGGTCCCAGTGCGAGTAACATTTCAAATCAAGTGAAACGGAACAAGTTTGCGAATTCGTAAAACTAAAATTGTCCTTGAATTTTGAAATTTTTTAAATAGCAAGCGACCTTTTACCACTGTCTCATTGAATCCGAACTTTACGGTACTAACCAGAGTGAAGTGTTCATGCATGCATGCACGTAAGCAAGTCCCAGGTTTTGTCCATAATTGCAAATCCTCAAATCCTCAAACTGCTCTTTGCTGTTTTCAGAGCAGTTGCGTCATATCGAATCAAAATTTAGTACTGTACCAGTACATGTACATGTAATTGCCTTTTGGAGTTGAGTACTATTATCGAGTGATACTTGTTTAATTCGATCAATTCCTACTGTAGCGAAAGTAACAAAACACAGCCATTTGCGATTGTGCTGAGCCCTGGGAATACTTTAAAATGGTAATTAAACAATATTGTGCAAGGTTATGAAGATCCGAAGCCCTGAAGGAATTGATTATCTACTGCCTTTAGCCGTATCAAAAGATTATTTTCAGCATGAAACAACTCATCCATTAAAACACTATTACATGTACTCGTATTATAATCCGATAATCGATAAAATACATTAATACTCAGTCTGTACCATAGTGATTTTCTTGCCCGGCATCAAAATATTGGTCCTGTACATGTACAGTTCAGTACACGGTACTGTACATGTGCATGTGTCACCATCCGAAAAAACCCAGTCACGTTGACTGTGGCGTCCAAAGTCAGGTCAGGTCGACTTACCAAAAGTTAAAAAATTCAATTTTATTTTTGAATTCAATAATGTATTTATTGATAATACATGTATTACAGATACTAGAAACGAAGGATAATACAGTGTCATTCCTTGTTATGCGCGGCGGTTTGACAGATATTAACCCGAGGGGTCACCCTTAAACGATTTGACGTCGCACTGCAGCCGTTTGTCGCGCTGGGCACGATTATTACGGTAGATTGCTCCTTTACATGTACTTCAAAGAATTTACGATACATACGCTAAAATTAATTGGGAAATGAGGAAGGAATTTGCGCTAACCGGAACTGAATTGAGATCATTGGTGGCACTGCACGGGCACTTCCCATCCTTTTATTGGTTGGAGGGTGCACTACTGGAATAGCGCTTGTGCGAACACTAATTAAGGAGAAAACAATAATAAATCCGAATTCATCACGCGGCACTGATATTATCATTCCAGGATCAAGAGGCAGCTGGTGTGAGCTCGGTAATTCGCTTAAAAATGCGTCCAAACTGTGGTGGATAGCACGCTTCAGTTCTGTCGAGCCGTTGACGGATAAATCATTTCTATCAAGCTCATATCGGGGCATGATGAAAAGTCAAAGGGAAGGATCGACTGAGCTCTACGTACTCAGACGTTGTTGCAGCACTGCTTCCTAATTTGCCGCCGATACCCTGAGACCGCCTCCACCGCTAATGCGCATCAAATCACTCAAGTATTACCAAGAGCAACACTCTTGCAGTCATTTACACGATGGCCAGCAGCAATGTGTTGGAAAGATTTGAGCTTCGTTGTCGTGGTGGATAGCAAGCTACCGTTGGAAATGGTGCAGGTTTAGGGACACGACAACGCTGAGAACACAAGAGTTGCGACGAGGAGCTGAGTTTTCTTTCTGTTTGTAGCTCAGTCTCGAATTTGCCAAGAGCCTAACGAAGTAACAAGACGCTACTCGTGTTGAATGTGCTCTGCTGATCTCGTTTACAGCAGGGTTATGAGCCCAACTGCGTGGTCTGGTGAAGCTCGACCAGAGGGTAAAGCCAAGGAGCCTGATGTGGCTTGGAACAAGGACGGTCGTCCGGTCAATTGGAATGGACGTGTCTGGTCTTTATACAAACAGCATATGTTGCTCTACCTGAAATCAAGGAACATGAGCTGCCCCTTAACACTATCTGTGACGGAACAGAGGTTGCACAAGATAACAGGAGTAACGATCAAAAGGCACGTTTCAATAGGCAGATTACTATTCTGGCCAAGATTATATCGAGCTCGCTATCATGCACACTAGCGCGCCAGGTGATGAGGTTTAATTCCGGCCAGAATATGTGGGATTATCTGTCCAAGAGATACGAAGGACGCGAAAATGCCACCACAAAGCTATATACCAAAAAAACACTTCGTCAGAAGCTGGAGAATGCATCATGTCGTTTTGGCGCCGACGTGGAGAACCCATTTCTTACGTCCTTTCCCTGAGAGAGCAATTAGCTGCTCTAGATGCTGACGTTAGTGATGCCTGGATGGTTGACATTTTGGTTCGCTCTATGAATCAGTTTGAGTATTATCCGCAGCTCCAGATGCTAACGCTACTTGGCGGAGCACAATTGAACACCCCACTCGATGCTCGAGCCATGATTTTAACCCTGGAGAAAAATACTGCTTTAGAAAGAGAGCAGAAGCGATGGAGTGCAGAATTCATAAGTAGCCAGGGGACCCGTTCGCGTGGTGCGGGACAGAATAGCTTGGGGTCCAGTAACGTGGGATCGAGTGTTTTGGACAAGAGGAGACGTCCACCTGATCATACAGATGACCAAGAAGCACCAGTTCAAAAGAAGCCAAAAGTTCTGAGTGATAAAGCTTTGCAGCGCCAAAAGGACATGGCAGATGGCGCTTGTTTTCATTGCCACGAAAAAGGGCACAGAAAGTTCGAATGTCCAAACTGGGAAGGTGGAGGAGACTCACAATCAGGTCGAAGTGGAAACACAAATCTTGCCCACGCAAAGTTTACTACCACATTGACAATGAACGGACACAAGTCAACCTCCGAAGAAGAACAACTTGGACAAGATCGGGGTTCGGTGCGTACCGATGTGTGGGTACCAAGGCCCGGCGACAATGACTTCCGTGGCGACGCTGTTCTAAACGAAGCAATTGAAGACATGCCATACTCCATTAGTAGATGGTGTTTCGACTGCGCAACGAACAGACATCTAGTGGGGGACAAGAGTTACTTCATTGAGTACACCGACCTTGCGGATACTCAAAAGAAGATGATTCGAAGTTGCCACGGATGGACACAGGCGGAAGGGATCGGAACAGTTGAGATATGGTTTGAAGTAAGTGGTAAACTAGTCTCCCTTCAACTAGAAGGCGTATACTACGCGGAGAGGCACGAAAATCTTATTTCGCAGTCGAAGCTGGAAGACAAAGGCTTCAAAGTTCACTATCATTCCGGTAGTCATGTGTATGCTGTGGAAAAGGCGGGCGTGACTAGTCTTGAAGTACCCCGCAACGACATCGGAATGTATCTTGTTAGTGCAAGGAATCAATTTTTGGACGGAGTTACTGCTGAGAAAATGCCGGACACATATGTGAATTTTACGCTGCACGATGGAGTGGCCAAACTGCAGAGATGGTATGAACGTTTAGGTCACACATGCCCGCAGCATGTGATGATCATGGCTGACAGAGCGATGGCAGAAGGGTTGAAACTACAGTCGAGAGAATTTCGAGACTGTGAAGCTTGTCACCTTGTCAAGCAGAAAGCTAAACCTCTCGCCAGGTCATTAGACCGCGACATCAAACACAAGAACCAACTTGTATTCGCTGATCTACTTTTTCCTGAGACAGAGAATGGCACGAGTTACTCAGATGTTTTGGTGATCTTAGATGCGTTCACACGGTATATTACCATATATCCACTCAAGTCCAAGGGTGCCCCAGAAGTAAATGCACACATAAAGCGTTATGTGATGTGGGCCGATAGACAGCATCCATGCTCTCGCGTTCGTGAAATAAGCACGGATAATGGGGGTGAATTCTGGAATGTCGAAATTGACAACTGGTACAAGGTACATGGAATTGTACACGGAAGAAAACCTTCCAAATCTTTTTATCTAAACCTGTGCGAAAGATCTCACCAGACTTTAACAGGTATGTTGTAGACTATGATGTCTGATTCCGGATTGCCGATATCATTTTGGGTCGATGCAGTGCAGACAGCAGTATACATAAAGAACAGAGTATACACACGCGCGATAGCCAAGACTCCCTACGAAGCGATGTGGGGCGAAGACCTGACCTGCACCACATCCGACGATTTGGATGTCTAGCGTACGCTCATAACAAAGGTGGACCATCGAGAAAGAAGTTTGCACCGAATAGCAAAGTTGGATTCGTGCTAGGATATCAAGAAGGTCGACTCGGATGCAAACTTTACGATCCTGAAGCTCGCACGGTTGGATACGCTCTTGATGCCAGATATAATAAGGACATTGTTTACAAGAACCGATACTCCGAGGACGGAAACGAAACCATTGGTGATCTGTCTTATGTCAACCCAGAGATCGAACAGGTACCAAGCACTCTAGACCAGCAGGTCCAGCCTGTTAATGAGACTACCGGGTGCTCGGAGCAGCTCGAGGGGTCAATTTTAAACTCTGAACATCGTGAGTTGCTCGAGGAGAAAAACTCTATCGAGGATAGTGGATCGCTCGAGGAGAAATGTTCTGCCGAGGAGCTGCGGTGGTTGGAGGATGAACTCAGGGAGTTCGACAATGATGATACTAGGGACAGCGAGGCTGTGGTAAATCCACTCCGTAATCCAGTGTCTTCCGATTATACAAACCGAAGAAGTACCACAAATGGGCGAGGCAATTTGACTGAAAATGTGCAACAGAGTACCAATAGTGTGTTCTATGGACACTCATTACCAGAGAAGCAAGTATTTAGTGGGGATAGTGACGGCAAACGAAAACGACGAACAGGATTAGTAGAGTTCACTCCTCGACAACAAGAAGATTTTAACGTGCATGCAGCACTCGCGGGGGAGCTAGCTAACGAGAGTGGTGTACAGGGACTGGAGTCAACAACCCAGGATTTTGGAGACGAGAGTATTGCAGAGATATACGCGGTTTTCACCGAATTAGTAAGACCAGGGGTTACAACGAAGAGCGCCAATGGCATGAGTCAGAGGTGCGTCTTCCGAAATCAGTCAGGATGTCAATGCATCTCCTCAACGAAAAGAGTGGTGGAAAGAGATGGAAAAGGAGATGGCTGCCATGGAGGAGAAAGACGTGTTAGAACTTGTACCAGAAGCAGAAATTCCCGAAGGAAAGAAGACTCTACAAACAATGTGGAGATATCAGCTTAAGACTGATTTGCTTGGGTACGTCGATCTCGGCTGGTTGCACTCGGAAACATGCAGGAACAAGGAATTGATTTTACGGAGACATTCTCACCGGTGGCAAGGATGGCCTCTTTGAGACTCTTCCTAACTCTCTGTATGATTTTCAAGCTAACACCGTACCAATGCGACATTAACACGGCTTATTTGAATGCTCTACTGAAAATTGTGCACTACATCAGAAGATTCCTGGATTTCCGTGTCCAAAAGGAATGGTGTGGAAGGTGAAACGAGCACTTTACGGTCTGCACCAGTCAGGTCGCGAGTGGAATGATTTGATATCGGAGTGGTTGAAAAACGAAGGGTTCACTCAGTGTACAACCGAGCCATGTTTATACGTGTACAGCAAGGACGGCGTGAGAGTTTGCTGCTGCTATACGTAGATGACATCATTTTGGCGTCGAACGAGGAAAGTTTTAAGGTGTCGATGTTTGAGAAACTCGACCAGGCCTTCGGAATTAAGGATCAAGGAGTTTTGCACGATTTCTTAGGAGTCCAAGTTGAAATGAAAGAAGACGGAATCAAAATGCATCAGGCGAAATATGCACATCAGATTCTGGATAGGTTTGGGTTCTCGGGTGCTCAAGGCTGTCGAACGCCTATGTAGACGTCATTGAAGCTCCAAGTTGCCAAAGAAGTCGATAACACTGACGTCTCATTTGACTACCGAGCTGCCGTCTGAAGTTTAATGTACCTTGCTACTACGACGAGACCTGACCTGGCTTTCGCTGTTGGACAACTTAGCCGATTCGTCTCCGAGCCCACTGATAAGCACTGTGGCGCTGTAAAGAGGGTCCTACGATTCCTTGCTGCAACTAAGGACCATGGAATATTCTTTGACCAGAAGAAGGCCGACGGAATGACCAAAGCTATCACAATTGAAGGATTCTGTGATGGCGACTTGGCAAATTGTCCTGAAACAAGAAAAAGCGTGTCTGGATTTGTGCTGAAAGTTGCTGGTGGTCCCGTGTCTTGGTCAGCTCATAGACAGTCGGTTGTTGCACAGTCCACGGCCGAAGCGGAGTATGTTGCCGCTTGTGAGGCCTGCATGGAAGGGCGTGGCCTTGCGAACATACTGATGGACAGCACGAACGACACGATATGGTCCGGTCCAGATGACTAACAGCTTATTACGCTGCTTCTCATCAACTCGAGAGCGTAGTACGTGGTCACCTGGAGCGAATGTTCTCCGCGTCGGCGTTTTTGGTTCAACAATCGTTGTTTAAGCTTCTGGTCGTCCACAGCACAGTGCATTTCCTGTATACTGCTGCGTAGATTGGCCAGGTATACATCGCTTTCATCGCTTCATCGCTTGGAGGAACGGATTGAAAGTGTTGCCTGAAAACATACAGGTACTATTCAACCTCGGGATTGATAGCCAGTCTGCGATTGCTCTTGCTGCTAATCCGACTTACAGCAGACGCACTCGACATATCGAGCTGCGCCATCACTATGTGAGAGATCAGGTGAAAAAGGGACAAGTGGAGTTATGCAAGGTGTCTGGAGTTGAAAATCCCGCTGATGTTTTGACAAAATCGTTGGCGCTTCCAAGATTTGCCAAGATGAAGACACTCATGGGTATGGTACGTACCACGGCTCGTACTCCCGTGAGATAAAACGCAAGCAATATTTTGCAGGACGGCGTGCTGGAGCTGAACAACAAAGTTGGATGATGGTTCCGAAAACTTAATCTTCGGAGGACGGCGTTTTGGAAAGATTTGAGCTTCGTTGTCGTGGTGGATAGCAAGCTACCGTTGGAAATGTATGCTGCAGGTTTAGGGACACGACAACGCAGAGAACACAAGAGTTGCGACGAGGTGCGACGAGGAGCTGAGTTTTCTTTCTGTTTGTAGCTTAGACTCGAATTTGCCAAGAGCCTAACGAAGTAACAAGACGCTACTCGTGTTGAGTTTGACTCTGAGTTCTCTGCTGATCTCGTTTACAACACAATGAAGGTCTGACAAATCCACTTTCGTTTTGAAAAGGGATCTAATTGACTAGAATTGATTATTTGCTCACCAGATTCATCGGTTAAACAGCGACCCCCACTTACTTGTCCCTGACCACTTGCCGTGTTACCGACTTTAACCACAAAATAAAAATAGAAATTGCCGTGCTGGACCGCGTCTCAAAAGTGTCGACTCATTTTATACCGTGTCCGGCAGCGCTCCGAACCCGCTAGATGGAGAACAGATCGTTCTTGTAGGTGAGATCAACGATTGTTTCGAAGGGGAGTGCGATCAAACTCAAAGTGTGGACGTAGTGCACTCCACAGACATGGTTTGTATATTTTATTACTCAATAACTATTAATAACAGAAAGTGGCCACGGCCTGGCGATGGGTGTTTGGAAACGGGTTCGTCTGTTTGTGCTTCCTACAGTTCTAAACAGCAGCTGCGGTGTAGGCATCGACAATGCCACACTGCTGCTGGTGGAGCGATGGCAGGCGGCTTGAGAAAATAAGAACAAGAAAAACGCGCAAACTAGAGTTGAAATGAGATGACTGGTGGTGGGGCAGAACCGCCTAACTCCAAATTCATGTTAGCATTTTGTTTAACACTAACGTTAACAAACAGTTTGTAAACAGTATTGTAGTTCTAAAATCACTTTGCTGAAATAACGAGGGGTAGCACAGTACATGTAAAGGTCGACCTTTACAACTATGCTTTTACATACTATGGACTGTAAAAATATGACCGACCTTTACATGTACCTTATTACAAGATTGTACTGTTCATTTTGAATATTCAACACAATATATTACATATCCAAATACTGCTACCGGTATGACTGATCCCTATTCCTCACCACTGATCATATCCCGGATCAGTCATCGCTGTTATTACAAGTTCCGGTATGAATTTTTAAGTATTAAAATATTTTAAATATGTTGACGAATTCATACGTTTTACAACTTTAAAACGTTATGCTATATTAAAATACTTCGTGTAGCATAATGTATAGGTACTGTATGTGTTGGAATTTTACTACCGGTACTGTTGAAATGCGGCCGTGACTTATGTTACTCCCCAGAAAATTTGAATTGGGATCTACTGTACGTCTAACTACTGCTGCGTTCCGGTACCGGCACTAACATTTTATATCCGAAAAGGAACATACCGTTTTGTGCTACCTGGAAATAATATTACCTGGCTTAATTTAATCGCTATCTAAAGCGTTCGGCACCATGGCGGACGTTTTACCAGTATAACCAAGTCTGTTACCGGTATAAGCTCTGTACATGAAATCCACTGGAAAACGAATTTGCTATCGGGATGTTTATCACCAAGGGCCACAATAAGAGAGCGGTTTATCAGCAAGGACCACAAATGCAGCGATTGGTAGTTATTCAACAAGCGAAAGGTAGTGCCGACAAAATCTTTTATTCTCTCAGTCTCCGATTCTCCGGGCATCCATCCGGCTCCCCTTCCAGCACAACGCCATTGTGCGCGCTCGGGTGCATTGCGTCACCGCTGCACCTGTTGCATCATCGCTGCATTTGGCCGCACGCATTGTGCCAGTGCTGCGTGCGGCACGCTTGAACGCATCGTGTTATCACTGCAAACGGCTCGTGCGCTTCGTGTCATCCCTGCGAGCGGACATGGTGCCGCCACCCGTAGACGCCGACGGGCTCGGGCTTCAACTGCGGCGGTGCTCCTGCTGAAAGGATTCCTGGGATGCGTTTGCTGTGGGAGGTGCTCGGGCGGGTGCCCGTCCCTGCGTTGCGTGCGCGAACGGCCCCTACCGCCACGTGTACTGGCACCGCGCGGAACCTGCTCCGATCCAACCACTGCCAGACCAGCGCCAGCAACGAGCGGAACTGGTAGCCGCCACGATGGGCCCGCCGCGAGCACTGATTGTGCCACCTCGCCAGGACCGAGAGCGACGCCGACGCAGACACCGTCGCCGTATGCAGCCCCGCCGCCGCAAGAAACACCAGAAGGAATAGACGGTAACGCAATACAGGGTTTCTACTGGCTAAAATATTGGTTTGGGTTTACATAGTAGTATATAGATTACCGAAAGGCGATATGATACAAAAAGCCGATATGAAACCGAGAGACGATAGTATGAGAGACGATATGATTGGTGGCGATAGGTAGGCGGTAGATTGACGAAAGTAGACGATATGTAGACGATATATTGACGATATTAGATAGATGTGAGACATAGACGACGATAGCATAGATGCGATAGGTAGATGTGGGACGTAGTACCTGTACGAGAGCCGATAGTATCAGAGATGATATGAGAGGCGATAGTATTATAGATACACAGAAAGAGACGATAGGTATAGCGATCGGAAGAACTATTGAAATGAGAGAAGATAGTATCAGATATACGAGTATCGAGATAGTATCAGCGACGATAGTATGACTGGTGGACATGACGCCGCACACATCAACACTCTCATACTTCGCCGTGTTATTTAACGTTTCTCTTGTTATCTAATTAGCAAATGAATTGTCGTATCCACTGCGAATTCCGCAGCTTACAAAGGACAGTCGCCAATAAGATACTTTCCCGCTTTGATTCCAGCTTCTTCGTGTTCCTGGTTGACATTCGTGCATGTCTCACATTGTGTCCGGTATCACCTCATTGACTACAACGGTATTGTTGCCGCCTCTTTACTGTTGCTGCACTCAATTGGGCGGCAAAAATCGGTAATTGCTGGCCCCTCATCTTCATCATCCTCGTCACTTGTAGCACCTCTCGCAGCTTCATGCTCACCAATGTCCGCTGAAGCTGTGGATGGAGTATCTGCGCAAGTTGTCGATCTTTTGGCCGTGCCTTCGCCCTTGTTACGCTTCCGCTTGCAACCTCTATTACGGTCAGCCTTTTGAGCTTTCCGCTGCAACGATTGCCCAGCTTGTCGATAATATGGGGGTGGTCTAATCGCTTGTGTTGTTTCGTACGAATAATCGAAACACGTCATCGTTGACATTAGACTCACTCAAATTCAAAGGCTTGAACTTATCCATTGTGTTGAAGCGTAAATGAACAGAACAAAATTTGAGGTGCAGCTTAACCCCCACTGCGCCAAGAACAGTTGAGCTCCTAATTTCTTACCTCTGTCGGTAAAGATAACACAGTCGTCAAGGTGGATACCTGCAACTTTACAATTTGTGAAGAACCAAGCAAAGTTGTCTATCGTCTCCTTGTGAACGTAGGCAACCGCGACTGGAATGTTGCGTTTGTCTCCATCCTTTCCAATAATCGACAAGCACACTCCATTATATTGTTGATGCTTCATGTGCGTTCCATCTACCTCCCAATGGCATTCTGTATGCGTACGATGCTGCCGATAGACAGAAACAAGCGATAGAATCTGTCTTTTGAGTCCAATTGAAGACAAACGCGTGACCCAGGGTTCGCCGAAGCGAATGCCTCCATAAATCCAGGTAACAGCCCATATTCAACTTCAGGGCTAACGGTTAGACCAGCTTTGGCTTCGTTGATTGATCGGTATACGACTGCAGGCTTGCCCCGAAGATTGATACCATCGACCTTGGCTACATTATTTACCACCCGGGTCAGCGCTGTGCTGTGATCTTGAAGAATCGCGGCAGTAAATCCAGTGAGTTCTTGAAGCTGACGGCCGTGTACGTCTGGGGAGCTTGTACAACACTGCGAGCGCGTTAACTGCAACTTGGATATATACCAAGCTTCAGCGGGTACATGTGCAAGCTTCGTCACTCGTTTTGCCTTGGTCATACCGGACACGAGTTTTGGTGCCCTTTTCTTTGTCAAAACAACAAACCAGCCACAACCGTGCGACGTGCACGCCCACGTCATCATATTCCCGTAGGCGTATTTTCTGTAGACGCTCATGTTTGCATTTAGGGCGTAGTCCCTAACAAACGCCCCGCGACAGCCACATCGCTAAAGAAGGCGTGTAGGACGAGCTGATCTTGGCCATGAAGGCGCATCAAGTCGAGCTTGGTCATCGGTTGTCGTGAGGAGAGTTCCAGAATGGGCGTTCAGCACCGTGCACATCTATAAAAGGTTTCAACTCCAAGAACATGAAGACAGTCACGCTGAGTGTGAAGCTAACCATAACTACCAATCGCTGCATTTGTGGTCCTTGCTGATAAACCGCTCTCTTATTGTGGCCCTTGGTGATAAACATCCTTGCTATCGTTCTAATCCAGACGATATCAAATTCATTATCTTCCACGTGTACACCATCCGGTTTGTTGCTACTTCTTTGAATTTGAAGTGGGGAATGCTGTGCAAAAGTCAGGGCAGACTTTATAGTTTGGATAGCCCAAAGGCTTGCCCACTCACTTCCCCGGTTACAGTGAGTGGAGTGGGTATTTTAATACATGTAAGTCAGGCAAGTCTCACACTCGCACTTCACATTTTGCGCCAGCCTGACAAAGCACATCCCCCAAAGAGGACCACCACTCCAAGATGCGCGCGGTCTACATCGTTCTCGTAACTGCCGCCACGGTTTTCGCAAGCATCGGCAGTGTTTCGGCAGTCGCGGAAATGGATCAGACTCAAATGTCGAACGTAGCCTCTGTTGACGAAGTGCGCTCATTTGGAGTTGCTCAAGCGCTTCCTGAGACGCAAAAGTACGAAGAAAAACGAAGCCGCCGCAGATGAAGAGCGTACAATTGAAAACGTGGCTTCAAAGATTGATGACCTGCTTCCTTACATTCGCCAAGTGAACAAGAAATCGATCAACTCCGCTATCCACTATTTGAGATACCAAGGAATGTCTTTCGAACGGATTGAGCACATTACGAATTATCTGAAGCTTTCCACGGAAGACCGCAAGAAGGCCCTTCTTCTGCTCGCCAATACTAGTAAGTAAACAAATTGAGTGAGTTTGGGTGCACACAAGCCCCCTCTGCTAGCAGCCTGTCGTCATTTGAATTAAATAAGCAAGTCGAGGGCAAGCGTTTGAAAACACCAATGAGAACCGCCTAATTAAAAATGCATACATGTTGGCCCGTTTAGCAATACACTAACCAGCAGTTTGCAAACAGTAGTGATAGCAGCACAGTTAGCGCTTGTGCGAACACTGTCGTCACCATATAAAAATACATGTACTTCGAGTAACCAGCGCTGATGTGTCTTGCTCGTGGTGCTGGAAATCTGATACTAAGGTAAATGGTCAATTTAAGGCCGCCTAACAGATGCAAGACTTCAGTGATTCATCGCTCGAGAACCAGACCGCAATATCAACAGTTATAGGTAGCTTCTAAAACCAATTGATTCGAACGATTTTTAGAGGGGATCAACAGTTAACAGGGATCAATATTCGTGCTTAGCGGGACAGCCAAACACATCATCCACGTATAGACCGTATGACATTTTAAGGCCGCGTTTTGACTTGATTTCAGTAAGGAAAATGCAGTCTCGAAGGAGCTGAAAGAACTACAGTATAATTTCGTTTAAGTACGTTCATACCTGTGTAATGCAATAATCCCGATGCATATTTAATGAAGAAGTTCATTAAAATGTGAAGTGCCTAAACAAACAACTACCGGTATCTCGTACAGCACAGGATCTGCTGCAGTCTCAAGTCGGGCGTTTACCGCCTTCTTAGACCGTGGTTTGCGCTGCTTCTTGTTTTTCTGTGATGGAGGCGTATCAGACCGCAGCATTTCTCGGGTTAGTACTCGACCAGCCACTGTGGCGTTTTTCTCATCCTCCCTTTGCCTTTTAGCGGTGGAGGCAGCACCAGCAAGTCACGCTGTACGATATCTTTAACTCGTAGCCACGGGGCGAGAGAAACAGAGTTTGGTAAGCCATTTCGTCCAAAGTTTGTTAGCTTTCCCATCATCTTGATCCTCGACAATGGGAAGATACCACACGAAGCAAATCCAGAAGATATGTTATCTTCAAAGTTGCAGCTCATCCAGGCTAGAGTTGCGATGTGAATAGCCCTTGGCTTGCTGATACTCGTTTCCGCAGAGCCACCGATTAGTTCGTCAATAATTACCTTCAACTTGGACTTGAACGACGCAAACACGGCCACATCGAGAGGTTGTAAAATGTGAGTTGAATTAGCGGGCAAGCACACCAAAAAGATGCGCAACTTATTCGCTTCAGCGATGACGAGATCTGCGATGTGCGATGAGCAGCCGTCCATCACAAGCAGAAGATGTCTCGTGACGTTAGCAGGCAAGGCATCTGAAAAGAAGGTGAGCCACTTGGCAAACAAACGTGCATTCATGAAGGCACTATCAGTAGTAGTGACAGCGGCCCCTGGTAGTAAACACGACTCCAGGATGTGATTGTCCACCCTTTCTCCAGGGAAGATAAAGAGAGGCGGCACCACAAAGCCACTAGCGCTTCCACAGGCAACAAACGAAAGGTGAAAGTTCATCTTTGCGTCAGTGTTTCACACATTTTTGGATCCACGCAACGCCACAACTGAGTGGACTTCTTTCCGCTTTCAAAAGCAGTCTCATCCTTGTTGAAAACCCGTGAGGCATCCATCTTCACTGCCACCACTGCATCTTGTTTTTCACTTGCTGAGTAGCTCTTTCGGGTTTGTTGATGTTTCTTCACGCTCGTCTTCTTCGCGATTTTGGAAATGAGAGCGATACGGACTTGCAAGCTTGTGACAAGACCTCGAAGGTTCTTGTGGAAACATACGATATTTAAATTTGACCAACAGTCGGGCTTTATTTTTATTCATGCATTTGTATTGGTTGTAATACAGTCGGTCTTAAATTGATAGCCTGGCCTTAGTTTGGCCATTTACCTTACTGTAGTACGTAGTAAGTTAGTTTACAAAAATACATTGCAAAAGCCGGTCGCACTTGCTATGTCATCACAAAGTACTCATTCGGGGAGTCAACCCTGGAAAAAGCCACTAAAAATATGAATAAGAAATTCTTGCCCAAACTATTAAGGCAGATGATGTAGGCCATGATTATAATCATGTTAAGCCAGGATTAATCATGGAAAAATTGTGGACATGACAACACACTCACCGATTCGTCTTGTGTCTGCAATCCACCAACAACAACTCGCTGAAGCGGCCGTAGATGCGCCTCATGTGCGCCGTCGCAAGCGAAATCACACCAGTTTCTCCACCAGATGTTTCAGATACCGCTGAAACGTTCTCCGAGTCGCCCGCAGCGAAAGAAGCAAGCTCTCGAGCGGTAGCGTCGTTGTCGTCCACCGTCGCAACCGAAGAAGCGTGCGCCCGCACCATTTTATCCACGTCCACTTGGATTACGTTGTGGTCGTGCTCGAGGAGATAGTCGTAAATCTTAGACCTCTTGGCGCCCACAGCCTGCATACCTTCGACCCGTGCACCAACCAACGGATTGACCACGCCCGAGAACTGGGGTATGTCGCAATGCTTAAAGTAGAAACTTGGTGGTTGTGAACGTAGCAGCCGTTCTTCACTTGCAGCTCCAGCCGGGCTAGGTATCAATGCACCACGAACCTGAAGGGACAGTCCGTCAACCGGATGTGCTGTCTTGGCCGGCTGCCGGACCCACGAGACTTGCGCTTCTTCCAACCGTGTGTACAGATGTACACACGGCTGAACGGGTCCAAGCCTTCCGGCGCCAACTACGACTCATCTCCCCTTTCTTGGTCTTGGACAGCCGTTTGTTGCGCTCTGCACGACTCATTGTCTCTCGCACCGGCAATACCTGCATCGTACTCTCGCAAAGTAAGACTGCCACGCTTCCCAGCTCGTGTGCAAAAACGGCCGGAGGAGCAACTGCAACTTCCACGAGATTACCCCGCGTTGTCCACGGGGCGCGTTACTGTCAGACTGGCTCTCATCTCGATCACTCGACTCGGCACCAGTTGCGTCTGCATCTGCGCTGTCACCTTGTTTGCTGTCTCCGCGAGTGTCCCCCTCATCCTCCATCACTTCCTCGTCCTCAGAAAATGCTTGAGCGTCCGGGTCATGCTGGGTGTCGGAGAGCCCCTGGCCTCGGCGCGGCCTGGGACGTCCTGCCGCTTTAACTCCTCCTCCTGTATCGCTTCCGGAGTCCTGGCTTGCTTCTGCAACTGCACTCGCCGCGCGTGCCTTCCGGTGCACCCTCCGTTATCTTACCTGGATGAAATGAAAGTGACAACCGTTTCTATTCCCGAATCGGAAATATGTGAATTGGAGGCGGTAAGAAAAAATAAAAAAAATCATGGACAAATCATGTTTTAGAATCATGTATGTTTCCATGTTTAAAATCGTGGCCTCCAACGGCGCCGAACTATAAATAGGGCTTCGCATAGGCTGAGATAGCTTCGTGTCAGATCTGCTGCATCAATTGAATATGCTGCAGCTACACAGTTAATGGGATCTCTTTACAGTGATCTGCTTCCTCAGCGAGCTCCCAAAACTAAATAACCTTACAGATTGTATGTACGGACAGAAAGGTGGACGATACAGAGAAGGCTGTCACATAAAATATACTTGCATTCTTTATATATATCAGGTGTTCGCTTAGGAAGCAGATTACAGTCTTTTGCCTCAATATAAGAACGCCTGATATATAAGTTAAAAGGTAATTCATTTTATAAGGACACCTCAGTACATATATAAACGGGGACTCGGTAGCAGCCTCATATGGTTATAGGTTTTGGACTGTTCTTTATTGAGGCAAAAGACTGTACTGTATTTGAGATCCCGAAGTCGGTGGACAGGTTAGCATCGAAACCAAATCCAAATTCCTAAGTGAATTTGATTAATGTGAGCTATGGACCTGCAGTAGTGCATATCATGCTATCTGCCGGTGCCCCAGTCAAGTGCCAGATCCCAGGACACCGACAATGACCAGCGTGCCCGATCCTGGGCACGACCTTGGGCATGGTCATGCGCAGCACACGACTTCACTGCTTCCGCTCAGCCGCGTGCCCAAGTGCAGACAATGCTAGTTGCTGTGTGCTGGAGGACGTTGCTGGCTGTGAGCAGCACAGCCTGTGTGTGGAGAGTGTACATGTACACCGTGCGTTCGTACGATGTACGTGACTTACTTAGGATTACTATAGGACTATGGGGTGTTTATATGTGCTCAATACACCTTTAGCGGTACGGTGATGCTCTGGTGGCCCCTGTGCGGCGCACGCTCTACTCTCACTTTAAAATCTGCTGCTCAGTGAGCACAAGAGCAGAGAGAGCGCCCCACCAGAACATTGCTACCCTGTCGTGGCTGTTTGCCCGGCACTCACGTGTTCTACGATCTTCCTACGTTTACTCTTGACTATCTGCCCTTATAAGGTACTACGGCTGTAATGGCACCTACGCTTAGAAGTGATAGACAGCTGGAGAGCACAGTGACGCACCCTGCGTCGCCTCAGGTTACGAGCCTAATCACGCCGCAGCATTCGATTGACGTGGGAAGTGTGGAGGGAATGAACCGAGAAGAAGGTTCCGCGAATGGGGCTCAAGGCCCTCACCGATTGGCTGGAACTCCGCTAGTTCAAGATGAATCTGTCGCATGAGCTGGCTGAGCATTTGATCCGATCATTGACCTATATCTCGGGCGGGCGACCACTCATCCGGTCACTTCCGGAAAGTCTCTCCCATTCTGGAAGAAGTCCAGAAACGCCAGCAGCGCGAGCGACCGCGCGAGTGACTGCGCGAACGACAACTGATACCTACGCAGCGAGGGGTCAAGTGACACGTCGACCAGCTCCCCATCATGTTCGATAACAAGAATCCTGGTGGTCGCTACAATGATGGAGAGCTAGTGGACAGTATCAAGTCGCTCAGGAATCTGAACATCAGGCTCCCGGAGCTGACGAAGAAGGAGCAGTACCAAGTGTGGCAGAGTGAGGTCCCCTTGCACTTTGAGAGCAGCATGCTCGGGAACATCACGTACGGCTCTGAGCGCTTCGACTCCGTGGAGGGCTACAATCGCCTCAAGTACTTTGAGTGGTGCAAGCTACGACAGACCAAGGTCTTCTCGACCATGGTATTGTTGCTGTCTGTGGAGCTACGAACGACGTTCAAGATTGATGACGTTCGCAACCAAATGGAGGCTGCTTCAAATTTTCTGGCAGCGAATTACTCAGTATTTTGGAGCTGGAGATGGAGTGAATCCTGACTATCTGCGGTGCGAGCTATTGATGGGCAAGTTGCAGCCTAACGAGGCGGTAACGACGTACATCAAGGACATCGACCAGAAGGCGAACAGGCTCCACCAGGCACGTGATGTGTTTGGAACATGCAAGTCTGTTGATTTCGAATGCGTTGCTGGTGTTCCCCGAGATGGCGCGAGCTCACTCGGTGTGGGTCGCAAGCAACGACAGAAGCTCCATGTCGCTCACCGATGCGCTGCAGCGCTTACGCTCGGCTGAGCACTCGACCAACCAAGTGCAGCAGCAAGTGTCGATGGCTGCTCCTCGACAGCAGTGCACTCACGTAGGTCAAGTGAATGGTGTTGGTCAAGGACAAGGACAAGGACAAGAACGCAAGAGAGGCAAACAGCGCAAGGTCAAGACGTCTGCGAGCAAGAAGAAGAAGAACAATTGCGCAAACTGTGGGAGAACGGACACTGGTACGAGGAATGTACGGAGACCGCAGGGAAGTCGTTGTCGCCGGAACTGGAACTGCGCAAGCAAACCAAGCGCCGCAACAAGAAGCCGGATGTGTTATTGGTGAACGCGATGCATCGCGTGCAAGCTGCACCCGCTGTTGCACCCCATCCCGGACTCTTTGCAGGGATCGAGTTGACGACGCCACCCAGGATTGCTTCTACGCTGGACTTGACGAGCAACGATGAGGCTGCCGCATCAGCCTTGCCCGTGTACTCGCCGCCGACCCCACTAGCAGCGATGAAAGAGATGGTGGAGATGTAATGCGGAAATGCGAACGTGTTGTTCGACGTGGTATTGATATGCACGTACCTACGACACCTCAGCTACTGTTGCAAGTGAATACTGATGTGCAACCAGTACAATCTGTGTAACCTGTGCAATCAGCTGCGACGAACACTGTGACAGGTGCTATACAGCGCCTGCGGGAGAGTGTCCAACAGCATGGGCTACCATTGTCATGGGAGCAAATGCTATTCTACTTGGGCCAAGGACTGAAGCAGACCTCGCAAGGATCTGTGTCTGAGCCATGTCGTGATCAAGGTGGGCCACGAGTGGGTCCACCCGCGCCTGGGGAAGACGTACAATGTTCTCGATTTGAGGAACGTGGACGTTTTGATCCAAGACAAGCCTACTACAATGGACCCCAGTCCACATGTCCCCGTATGAAATGGGAAAGTATCATGGCATGGTTGATCCAAGACCAACTGGTCCGTCGTTGCGTTGGCATGAGCAACCGCGCTCACCACCGCGTGGCTTCGAATAAGGACGACAATTGCAGCAAGGACATGGGCGCAGCCGATCGCCATCTCGCGATCGATATGATTTACAGTATCGAGGCCCGCCCAGACGTGCTGATTCGCCGAGCCGTGATGGACGTACTGACGGACCGTCGCGTGGGTCGCTGAGTCGTTATGGACCGCAGCCACAGCAGTGGCGTGCGGGGCCACAGTGTGACCGTGGCTACTCGCCACGCCGTGACGACCGCCTGCGTGTGATGGTTCCCCCGTCGTGATGATGATCGCCAGTTTGGTAACGTTGTTGGACACCGCGATGGATCTCGGATGGTTAATGCAGTTGGGTGAAACCAAGGTATGCAGCATGTTGATTATACTATTGAGTGGATATTGGACTCGGGCTTCCAGGCCAATATATGTGGAGACCTGTCCGTATTCACCACTTTGTATGAAGACAACTCGATCCGACTAGATTTCGCTATTGGTACATCTGAACACACTACTGTTTGTAGGTCTGTGCTATTACGTGTATTCAACCAGGCGACTGGCGAGCTGGAAGAGCGCCTGCTGAACGACGTGATGTATACTCCGAACGCTAAGGTGAACGAAGTCGATGGAGCTCTTACGTCATCGCCTCGGCCACCTGCATATGCAACAGGTGAAGGTCCATGCTGAAAAGATGGACCTTGGTGTTAAGATCAACACGAAAACGCTGAGTACCTACGATTTTGTGGCTTGCATCGCTAGCAAGGCCAAAGCTATGCATCACCCTCGCCTGCGTCTAACTACATCACGACCACTTGAAGTTCTCGTCGTGGACATTTGTTCGCTGAATGAACCTACAGCAAGCAAGGCGACGATGTTCTTGTTTGTCATCGACGTTGCGACGAGATACAAGTGGGTATTTTTACTTGAAAAGAAGAGTGAAGCTACCTGGTTCATCCTGACATTACTACGGGAGCTGAACACGCAACATGCTGAGCATCGCGCCCTGCAATTGCGTGAAGGCCAGGGTGGAGAATTTGCGAGCAATCTGCTGCGCGATTACTGTGTTGAACACAGTATCGTGCAACGATTTACCAGCGCCTATGCGCCACAAGAAAATGGCATCGCAGAGAGAGCAAATGGAGTTGTGTTGCCGCGTGTGCGGGCTGCGCTTACCGCCACGCACCTGCCAAACATGTTTTGGGAGAGGCTCCCTTGCACATTGTACTACCCTCAACATGTTGCCGACGGAGGCACTGGGGATTGTGACGCCTCACGAGAAACTGTACGGCATACAGCCTGATCTGAGCAGTATATGGACATGGGGATGCATAGCACACGCTCATGTATCTGCTGAATCACGGCAACGGAAAGAGAAGCTGAATCCACGGGCACATATGTGTCTATTTGCTCGGTTATAGTGACTCTACCAAGGGTTACAAGTTCTTGGACTTGGTGACATGTCAAGTGAAGACAGCTCAGAAGGAGAGTGCGAGGTTTCATGAGGAGTTTACCGTTGATGGCCCGTACGTGAAGCTTCTCTTGGAGAACACGTACCGTGATGGAGATCATGAAGTGCCTGCGAGACCTCCAGTTGTGCGGATTAAGACCAGTATGGATACCTACGTTGTAGAGAGCGACGTACGTGGTCCTAACTGCAGCGCCTCGGAACTCCAAGCTGTGGAGTTGGTACAAGATGCTGAGAATGAACAAGTATCCAGTGGGAGTCTACTTGCAGACAAGACTGACTCGACGATCGCTGACAAGCAAGTGGGAAACAAGCATCCAACTGCTACTCAGGTTGCACCTGAGAAACCAACGGCACCAGACCAGAAGGTGAATAAGAATCGACAGCGCAAAGCCCGCCGGAAATCGGTGAAGGAGGCAGATACGACTGAATCTGCGATTCAGGAACCTCCTGTCGAGCCGTGTTCGCAACGACCGCGACGAGCACAGAAGCAGAGCGTTCTACTGTCGGACTACGTCGTGGGCCATGTGCAGTCCATTGAAGACGTGAATATACCGACAACGTACAAGCAGGCACGAGCTAGCAAGTGCTGACCTCAGTGGAAGGCAGCCATGTTGGCAGAGCTACAGTCGCTGAAAGTGCACGAGACCTGGAAGCTAGTACCCCGTTCAGAATCAAAGAAACACAAGGTCATTACGTGCAGATGGGTGTTTACAGTCAAAAGAGATGAACGTGGACGAATCAAGAGGGTCAAAGCAAGGTTGGTGATTCACGGTTTTAAGCAACAACTGGGCATCAACTACTCTGAGACATACGCACCCGTGATAAGGTTCGAAACGATTCGGACTGCAATCTACTATGCTATTCAGCGCGGATGGCAAGTACTGCAATACGACGTCAAGACGGCGTTCTTGTACGGCGACCTTGACGAGCTGATTTTATGGAGCAACCTCCCGAATTTCAGGTTGATGGACCCGCGTTCATCTGCAGACTCCTGAAGAGTTTGTACGGCCTGAATCAGGCGCCGAACGTCTGGAACCGGACGCTTCACGCGAAGCTGGTGGTAATGAGATTCGAGCGATTGGACTCGGACGACGGACTCTATGTGTTGCGAAAAGGTGTTGAAGTGACACTAGTGCTGACTGTTTAAGTGGATGACCTTTTGCTGATGGGTCCACGTGAACTATGTGATGAAGTTGCTGCTTCTTTACAAGAATCTTTTGAACTGACTACGATGAGTGCTATAAAGTATTTACTTGGAGTTGAGATTCTGATTGACCGACCGCGTCGGCAAATCGTGTACTCGCAGCGTCAGTACATTGTGGAAGTGCTGAAGAGATTTCACATGAGCAATTGTATTGGCTGCTCGACGCCTGACCCGCAAAGGTGGAAGTTCACTCGACCAAGGACTATCTCCCGTACCGGGAATTGGTTGGAGCTCTACAATATCTTGTGGGCGCTTCGAAGCCGGACATTGCTCATGCTACGAGACATCTCGGTAAGTACCTGTCAGACTTTGACCATACACACTACGCCACATCCAAGCGGGTACTGCGTTACCTCAAGGAGTCATGCGATTACGGGCTAGTGATGGATGTGAAACTACACAGTGGTGTACGTGTCTGCAGCTACTATGATGCTGATTATGCCAATGATTCAGTGGATCGCCGAAGTATCAGTTGATATGTTACTATGCTAGATGGCAATGTGGTATCATACGCGTCTCGCAAGCAAAATCAACGCGTTGAGTACGTGTGGAGCTGAATATGTGGCTATGTCTGAAGCTACCAAGGACCTTCTTTGGCTTGCTGGCCTCTGCAAAGAGCTGTCTTGGAAATATCCTGTACCACTATTGCTTGGTGATAATCAGTGAGCGATTTCATTGACTGCAAACCCAGGCAAGCCCTCAAAGACTAAGCATATCGAAAACAAGTTCCACATGGTGCGTCGGAACGTGGAACTGAAACCACTTACGACACAGTGCATCAGCACCGAGGACATGGTGACTGACGTCATGGCGAAAGCACTTGCAGTCGTGAAGTTCACGCGCTTTCGCCAAGCCATGAAGGTATTACCGATCGTGCTTCCTGAAGATAGTGCTAGTGTTACGCAAGAGAAAGCGTATTTGCCCGCATCTACATCTGCTGCTACTGCTGATGAGAATGCTTCTCGTCGAAGCTAGCGTGACCCGATACTACAGACCAGAGCGATGAAGTGATCAATCTGTGCCTTATGGCCAGGCTGGTTGAACCAGGCCTGTGTGGTTGTACCACAACATGATTGGCAACTTTATATACGACTACGACAATGACAACGATGAATAGGACAATGGCTTTTTCGAGTGGGAGAGCTGGCCGGATCGCTTGGACGAACTACTATGCGAGATGGGTTATACTATACCTGGAGCTTAGTGATGAAATGGCTGATGTACTGCGTACTCAGCGCGTGTTTGATCGCGCTGACTGTGGCGTCCGTCATCGAGATCAAGTGGGAGTGTGAGCTATGGACCTGCAGTAGTGCATACCATGATATCTGCCCGTGCCACAGTCAAGTACCAGAGCCCAGGACACCGACAATGACCAGCGTGACCGATCGTGGACACGATCTTGCGCATGGTCATGCGCAGCACACGGCTTCACTGCTTCCCAAAACTCATCCACGTGCCGAAGTGCAGACAATTCTAGCTGCTGTGTGCTGGAGGACGTTGCTGGCTGTGAGCAGCACAGCCTGTGTGTGAGAGTGTACATGTACACCGTGCGCGCGTACGATGTACGTGACTTACTTAGGATTACTATAGTGTTTGTATGTGCTCAATACATCTTTAGCGGTGCGGTGATGCTCTGGTGGCCCCTGTGCGGCGCACGCTCTACTCTCACTTTGGAATCTGCTGCTCAGTGAGCACAAGAGCAGAGAGCGCCCCACCAGAACATTGCTACCCTGTCGTGGCTGTTTGCCCGGCACTCACGTGTTCTACGATCTTCCTACGTTTACTCTTGACTATCTGCCCTTATAAGGTACTACGGCTGTAATGGCACCTACGCTTAGAAGTGATAGACAGCTGGAGAGCACGGTGACGCACCCTGCGTCGTATCAAGTAATTTCGGATTAATTTGAAAGTGAGGTACATTAATGTCATTTAGCTCTCCCTTACGCACCTAATGTACCGTAATTTCAGACGCCGGGTCACTTCCTCTCTACTAACCTCTTTAAAGTTAAGTAATATCTTATTCCTGACCCTCAGCCGATCAGGATAATTCTAGGGGTCTAACAAGAAGTAGCTCCTGTATGGTAGTGTACGCACAAACACTAACTACACTTCTAACACTACTGTTTATAAACTGTTAGTTGGTGTATAGCAAATCTGACGCACACGTACGTAGAGTTAGGCAGTTCACCCTTGTGTATTGTAGTGTATGCTCTCGACTCGCTTGGTTCAAGCAATGAGGCAGACAAGTGTCCGTGTAGTGTCGAGAGTCGCTATACGTACAGTAAATAAAAGGTACATTGGCGGGTCCAGAGTGGGACGGTGTATCCCTAACCACCGCAGATGGCTCACCCATCGTCTCAGCAGGACGTAGTGGAGGGTGAGGTCGCTCGCGCGAAATCTCACCGAGGAGTTGGACGAAGTGGCTGGTCCTGAACCAGCCCTCGAAGACAACGAAGATGGACTCGGCGATCTCCGATCGCTGACGATCGCCGAGGACGCGAGTCCTCGTTCGACCGGTAGTCGGCCTCCAGTTAATGGAGACACTCCGACCGCCAACAAAGTTCCGGGTCGATGCATGTGATGATGTCGAAGAGCAAGTTCATGCGGGACTTCGCGCCATAGTCCATTCGACAGGCTGTCTGGATGGAACTCGGGGCGGAACTCGTCGTTTCGGTGGAATCATGGAGTATCCAGCAGGTGTCCGAGGACACCGTGCAATTGTTCCGGCTATGGGGTGTGAGCCTCACGCGCTTCCCACCGAGGCCGACCTTCAAGGTTGGTCGATCGAAGACGCCGCGCTCTCTTTGCGCAAGTGGAAACAGAAGCTTCGGACAGCCTTCGGGGCGCCTGAGCCTGGGTCCAACCGTCGGTCGAGCCTACCGCGCGTGACTGAACAGGCTGACCCATCAAGATTTCCACTACTGACAACTCCGGGGAGACAACTCGAGAAGTCAGCCGATACGAGAGTATTCTAGGCGAAGAGAACCGTGTCAGGGTACTTCCAAGACTCGCACATGATGACGCCTCGGTCGGCAGACCGCACCGAGCGACTTGGGAAAACACCGACTGCATGTCGAACCACAGAACGGGCGGCGATCCGGCGTTTTGATACCTACGACGACGACTCCTCGGACGATGACTCCTTCGATGTAGAGGATCAAGGAGGCGATGTGGATGTGGATTGAGTGCGTCTGATTCGCGAACTCAGTTCGATGGAAAACGAGAAGTCCGCGCCGAGACTTGGAATCGCCACGCACCTCCCGTTGGGCAACATCAAGCCTTATCTCGGCCTCCGAATAAAAGCGAGAAAACGATGCAGTGGCTCCGAGCCTTCATCTACGATATGAAGGAAACGCACACGCCGTCGAACGAGTGGTGCATGGCGTTCGAACTGAGCCTCCAAGATGGAGCTCTACACTGGTACCGACAACTCCCACGGAAGACGAAGCGGACGTGGAATTACTGAGTGATGCGTTCGTCAAGTACTACTGCTCCCGTTTTAATCAATCCGCGAAGACACGCACGATACTACTCGGCGAGACGTGAAGAAATGGAACACGTCTGCGATTACCTGAATCGACTAAATGGTTAAGGCAGGAATGCTGGAGTGGAATTCGAACAAGGCGGACGTGAAAACAAGGACCACGTCGATCACTTCCTCGACTCGTGCGAATACCGAGCCTTGGAAGAACGTCTGTGCCACGTGCGGGTCAAGAATATTCATGAATTGGAAGAGATGATCAATTATATTCTCAGGTATCGCGAACGGAAGAAAGGGTGGTAATGTTCGGTCCAACGCTCACGAGGCCAATATTATGGCCGACGTCGCGATGACGGACGCTCCGAGGATTCGCGCAAAACCTTCCGACGTGACCGAGACGACGGTCGCCGTCGGGACGATCGTTATTGGGACGACAACCGACGTCGAGATGGCCGGGACGACCGGCAATATCGACCGAGGGTTACACTCGCGGAGGCACTAACGGAAATGGTCGCCACCTTGAACGTGAACTGTACGGTCGACTCGCGAGGAGGATCTACGGAGATGTCCAGTGGTGGTTATGATGACACCGAAAAATACGACCTGGAATATTACTCCAACAATGGCGACCGAGGTTCAGACTGGTACTCAGGTGACGAGTATGCATCAGACGAGTACCACGGCCGTGTGGATACCGCCAACGACTCGGAACGTCGTAATACAGCCGAAGGATCAGTCGCTCGATTCGACAACCGCCGACCGAGGGTTGGAAACAATGAATACACGCATGACCGATACAACTGAGGCCAAGATGGACGTGATGGCAGACGACAATACGGCCCATGCGCTACCTGTGGTGGGTTGACACATTCCGTACATTATTGTTTCAAGAGGTGTAAGATGTGCAAACAAGTCCACAATGCAGGAAATGCGAGGCATTCAACGAGCTAGCATATCTTCTAAATGCAAATATGGAGAAGAAAGACCTCTCATCGGAACATCAAGAACTGGTCTATGGGAGTCATTTAAACTAGGCAACCCACCAACTGAAACTGGGTTGGTCCCAATTGGGCTGCCACAGTTAGCCGAGCCCGGGATGGATGCGGATTATTGGTTTGCGTTCGCGGGATTGTGAAAACGGCCTGATGACTTGACTATGGAATATGTGAAAACGACGGAAATGGAGATGAGATAGGTGCAAGCCTCGGTAGAAGTGAGATGTCAGCAGAATCTGAGGAAGCGGTTACTGGTATGGTCACCGACGCTTCGATCACGAGTATCGTCGTGACCGAGCATCAACCCCGAAGTCTCGGTCAGACAATAAAAAGTTGTTGTCTGGAGAACGGATGGGGTGGCGGTCGTCTCAACGATACGACAAGCGGGAACAATGGTGAATGGAGCAGTGGACGACTCATGAACGAGGAACCTGCTCGATAAAGGAGCGAATGTCAGTGTAATTTCTGCTTATGACGCAAAGAAATTGCGTGTTTGTGAAGTCCCAGATCACGGTCGCAGTCTAGAGGGGAAGAGAATTAACCCTGGGGTGATGGAAACCTGTCGCCGAGCACTCGTCACAGTCTCCTCGGGTGGGAACGAGTAACGAATTTGAGCTGTGGATTATGGACCACAGCGCGGAGTTGACGTCGTCCTTGGTACGGACTTCATGATACCAGCCGGAGTGCGGTTGGATTTATTTCACGGCACGGCCCGGCTACCAGACGAGGTGATGGTGCTCCTGGTGAAGTCTCAGAGTGCCGACGATGCTCCGGTATATGGAATGCAAGTCGTAGGCGGCCCAACCGAGGATTTGTCCGTCGCTGGTCGAGAGTGGTACAAGTTTAGCTTACCTCGACGACGCCCATCTCTGAACACACATGAGGTGTGGGTCTGTCGAGTTGGGAATCTCGTGCCAACCGTGACGAGGTTTCGTCGGGGGCAGCCAGCAATCGTCCGGCTGACTAACATGTCACCGAAGGTTGCACATTGCACTAACCACGAATCGGTACTATTGTTGGTACCGGTAGGTGATCTCCGCTGGGGCGCGGTTATTCAGTTGCGATCACATAAGTACGACGAATGGCAAGTTTTAGCGTACGTCGAGTGCCGCGATGCCACTTTGCTGAAAGCTTTACGAGGAAGGGCTGGCTAGCCAACCGTCGGCTGTAGAGCGACGACAATACCCGACGCCGCGCAAGATCCTATCTCGACCACTCAAGAACCAGGGTAGCCAAAGGGTGACCCGTCCATCGGGTGTTGACGATGGCATCGAGCGTCCGACTGGGTTCGATTACTCTGCGGTAACGATGCTTCTGACGTCTTTGGATACGACAGCTACGGATGTTGCAGCCGAGGACGACGAGAACTCCACCGTGTCCGAGACATCGGACGGGGTGACGGCAGTCGACCGACTCCTGGTACACCGGACCCCGCAGTCACCGAGGATTCGGAGACTCGCTTAGAGTCCGTGTTCGTGGCGCAGATGACATGCGTATCCGCCGGTGATGCGCTGGAAATCGACGATAATCCCGGGGGGTCGCTGAACACTTGGCGAATGAAATGGAGTTGACCGACTACGCCCACGAATTGGCGTTCCTACCTGACTTGACTGAAGCCCCGGAGACAGTTCTGTATTACACAGGTCCAAATGTCGTGAATCCGAGGGCTACGCCCGAACAGCAACGAGCCCTCCTTGCAATGTTGAAGAAGCACGAACGAATCATGATCTCGAGTGGGAATGCTCTTCCACCCCGGCCTACGGCGTGATTTGCGATATTGACGAGCAGGGGCATCGGCCAATCCGACAGAGAGCTCGACGCACCCCGCTGAAGCACTTGGCGAAGTTGTATGAACTACTGAAGGGTTTGCTGAAGGTTTTGGCTGGTAGCGTTTTCAGATAGTCCATGAGAATCCCCGATCACGATTGTGTTGAAGAAAAACGCGGTTGACATTCGCTGATGTATCGACTACAAGATAGTCAACACGATCACAGCGATTATGGAGTATGCCATGCCACTGGTCGACGATCTGCTAACTGACCTGGAGGCATACCTGTGGGGTTCTGCTCTCTGGATGCCGCTAGCGGATTCTGTACCATTATGATGACGATGCGAGCTCGGAAGATATCGGCTTTCTTCTGTGCACTCGGTCACTTCGAGTGACTTCGGATGCCGGTCGGTTTGAAGAACGCACCGATGATTTACCAACGAATGATTGACAACGCTCTGTGGGGTTTGCCCAACCCAAGGATGATTGGAAACAGTTCTCGGAGCTAATGCAACAAGCCGAAACGGACGCCGAAGGGGAAAGGACGGGGGTGACCGACGCTTCTACGCGACTGTCCAAAGCCTCGACGGCGCTTCTTACCCAGTTTGAGGCCGACCACGAGTCCTCGGCGACGCTGGATGCTGTGACCCGGCTGGTGAACAACCCCGGGCAGACATGTTCTCCACAGGAGAAGAAGATGAATCCTCGTTGGTTCCGGTGTTCGACCGAGAATCATTCGTTGATGATATTTGCTTCGGCTCCGAGACTTTCGACTCTTATTTGGCTACCGTGGCCGCCTGCTTCAACGATTTGAAAAGTGTCGAATCAGTGAGTTTCACGAAGAGCATTTTCGTCCAAGGCAGAGTGGATTTCCTGTCACATCAAGTGGCGGGCGACGGTATTCGGACTGACCTAAAGCAGTTGAAGGGGGTGACAGAGTTACCGTTACCGTCGTTGAAGAAAAGAATGCAATCGCTCCTCGGTGCCCTGAATTATTACAGCCGATTCATTCAAGACTTTGCTGTCTATAGAGCCGCCCTGTATCAACTCAAGGACGACGATATCACGCCGGTGGGAAACCTATCAGCTGCTCACCGAAGCTTCGCGGTGCTCCAACACCGACGCTAGAGTGGGTACACAAATCGAAGACATTGTTCGGTCGTGCGACCCATTTCGCGGTCATGCTGTCCCCGTGGCCCCTGAAGGTCAACCGAGTCAAGGAACGCGACTATGCGTTCGCTCCGCTGCTACAAGTTGGGATTACAAGCTTCGTAGAGCTCGAAGACTCGTTGGCCCCAGTGACACTACCGTCCAGAGGGTCGCCAACCGCTCGGTTGGATCCACACTTACCTACCGAGGACTTACGAGGAGTTGGTGATATCTTTTGATGGCTAGGCAAAGACGGAGAAGAATGGTGGGTATGGTAATTGCTCATGGATTTTATGGAAATTACCGGAGTGGACGGTAGTGCAGCTGCTAGTGCTTATCTCGAGACCACCACGGTAAACCTCGCTGAGTACGCCGGTATGAACAATGGCGTCTTGGTAGCGTTGAGGCATGGCACCGAGGATTTATTCGTGATGGGGGACTCGAGACTCGCAATCCAGCAGTCCCTAGGGGTGATGGCCTGTCGGAAAGAAAGTTTGATGGCACAACTCAATCACCACCGAGAACTTACGACCAAGCTTCGGTCGGTGAAATACCTCCACGTAGTCCGAGAGTTGAACGCCGCCGCGGACTCGTTAGCGACAGAAGCCCTCAACAACAAATAATCCAGCGTGGTCTCGGCGGAAATCAGGAAAACAGAACTAATCGAGCTCAACCGAATCGACGAGGTCATCTATGAGGCTTTGACAGAAGCATCCCCGTCAATCCTCGGTGAAGCTGCTCCTAACGAAAAAGGGTCGGTCAACCTCGCCCAGACTGTGGTCCGTAGCGACAAATCTTTCTTTGATTTTATGAGGGATGCGTCAGACTACATAACCGTCACAAGCCGTCGACAGGCAAAGTCGAAGAAGAAGCGTGTCCGGTTCGTGAGTGAACCATAAGTGTTAGGCCACAAAAACGCGGCACGACGAGACGAAGCGGAAAAGTAGCCTCAGAGATCCAGAACGAACCCGAGGGAGTCCAGAGGTGGGCGTTGGAGGGCCAAATGCAAGCGATGCCAACCCAGTGGCTGTTCAAGAAGAGCGAAGACGAATGATTTCCGCTGCCCAGGATTAAGAGCGGAGAGGGCGAACCGCAAAGCCGTTCTCCGAGGCGAAGAAGCTAGTCTGAGTTATAGTGCGGGCAGAAGGAAAGTGACCAGCGTGCCCTGATTTACATTCCCGCGCGGCAGTGACCAAGGCAGTTTAGTGACCGAGGCCTCGGTCGGGTATAATAAATTCCCGGCTGAGGTTACGAACCCTCGTTTGTACCCATTTCCGTTCCGTACCCTCGGCCTTATAGAGCCAGGTTCGAGATCACATACTTGGATCTGCTCAAACTGGATATTAGAATTTACGTATAGGACTATCATCCCGGCCTAAAAGGCTTGGACGGATAATCGTAATTTAAAATGCTAAATTTAAATCAATCATTTCTCGGCAACCAGTTACCAGATTTATCTGCAACCGCACCGTGGGGAGAACAACGTCTAAATATACTTAATGCACCACCACCTCGGCATCACGAGGCTTCCATTTCACAAATGCCGCCCGGTAAGAAATTAACGCCTGGTGAAAAATACCTGGTGGTGAAGACCTACGAGTACATCCAAGCCAAGAAAGCCGCGACGCCGTCTCTTTGGAAGTACGCAACCATGTACACGAGTGCTTAGGCTTCGCAACGGGCACCATCTCGGCAGTTTGGGGCCTCTGGGTGAAGTACCATGACCCAAAGTATGCCTCGGTGCGTCCTGTGTGCTATTGTTATTGTTAGATATCAACCTTAACATTTCCTTGGTCGCATTATGATTTATGCTAGATGACAGGAAACAAACCATCTGGTAGATCACCAAAACATGGAGAGTCTTTACATCCCCTCGTGCGTGGGCTGGTATCCGAGATGAACAAGAGTGTAAAGCCTGTTGCCGCACCAAAGTTAGCCAAACGGTTAAAAAAGAGCACGATATCTCGATTTCCGTGCGATCGCTACACCGCGTACTTCGACGTATGGGCATGCGCTTTATAAAAGGTAAATCGCTAAATATTTTGGCAGAATCTACGGCAAATGTTGCATTTCGGTCGCAATATATGAAGAAAAACTGGCCAACCTCAACAGAAGAAATTTTCCGGTGCGGCCTGAAGTTTTTCTTGACGAAACATTTTGCAACTCGCACCACGTTGCTAATTTGTCTTGGGTGGACCTGGACAAAACACGTTTCACCAAGAGTGGGCGAGGCCCAAGGTATTGTTTTTCTTCTGCTTATTTATGTTCTTTTGCTTTTATTTAATCTTAACGTTGCTGCAAAAGATTTTGTATTATAGCCGCTGGTGTAATTCATCGAGAAAAAGTGGAATTGTAGGGAGCTGATCAAAGAATCACGCGAAGTTTGGCAATACAACTTAAAACGAAAGCACGATGGTGATTACCACGGAAACTTCAATACTGAACAGTTTGTGAAGTGGTTCAAAATCTGAGTGCTGTATTGGCGTCAAAGTATGGTCCTTGCAATATTCACATGGACGGCGCCGGTTATCACAAGCACCAGACAAATACCGCCCCAAATTCCAAGACCCTGAAAGCAGACATTCAGCCAGGTTCGAGATCACATACTTGGATCTGCTCAAACTGGATATTAGAATTTACGTATAGGACTATCATCCCGGCCTAAAAGGCTTGGACGGATAATCGTAATTTAAAATGCTAAATTTAAATCAATCATTTCTCGGCAACCAGTTACCAGATTTATCTGCAACCGCACCGTGGGGAGAACAACGTCTAAATATACTTAATGCACCACCACCTCGGCATCACGAGGCTTCCATTTCACAAATGCCGCCCGGTAAGAAATTAACGCCTGGTGAAAAATACCTGGTGGTGAAGACCTACGAGTACATCCAAGCCAAGAAAGCCGCGACGCCGTCTCTTTGGAAGTACGCAACCATGTACACGAGTGCTTAGGCTTCGCAACGGGCACCATCTCGGCAGTTTGGGGCCTCTGGGTGAAGTACCATGACCCAAAGTATGCCTCGGTGCGTCCTGTGTGCTATTGTTATTGTTAGATATCAACCTTAACATTTCCTTGGTCGCATTATGATTTATGCTAGATGACAGGAAACAAACCATCTGGTAGATCACCAAAACATGGAGAGTCTTTACATCCCCTCGTGCGTGGGCTGGTATCCGAGATGAACAAGAGTGTAAAGCCTGTTGCCGCACCAAAGTTAGCCAAACGGTTAAAAAAGAGCACGATATCTCGATTTCCGTGCGATCGCTACACCGCGTACTTCGACGTATGGGCATGCGCTTTATAAAAGGTAAATCGCTAAATATTTTGGCAGAATCTACGGCAAATGTTGCATTTCGGTCGCAATATATGAAGAAAAACTGGCCAACCTCAACAGAAGAAATTTTCCGGTGCGGCCTGAAGTTTTTCTTGACGAAACATTTTGCAACTCGCACCACGTTGCTAATTTGTCTTGGGTGGACCTGGACAAAACACGTTTCACCAAGAGTGGGCGAGGCCCAAGGTATTGTTTTTCTTCTGCTTATTTATGTTCTTTTGCTTTTATTTAATCTTAACGTTACTGCAAAAGATTTTGTATTATAGCCGCTGGTGTAATTCATCGAGAAAAAGTGGAATTGTAGGGGAGCTGATCAAAGAATCACGCGAAGTTTGGCAATACAACTTAAAACGAAAGCACGATGGTGATTACCACGGAAACTTCAATACTGAACAGTTTGTGAAGTGGTTCAAAAATCTGAGTGCTGTATTGGCGTCAAAGTATGGTCCTTGCAATATTCACATGGACGGCGCCGGTTATCACAAGCACCAGACAAATGCCGCCCCAAATTCCAAGACCCTGAAAGCAGACATTCAGATTTGGCTTGAAGAAAAGGTATTTACAATTTTATTATTTTGATATTATTGATTTGTTGATACTAATAACTGCAAATGTTAAAAATCTGGTATGACACAAACTACACAAAAGCGGAGTTGTTAATGCTGGTGCGTGCTAACAAGCCCACAGCAACTATAGAGCAACAGAAATCGCTACATCCTGTGGGCATTTGGTGTACTACACTCCACCATACCACCCGGAGCTCCAACCTATCGAGCTTATTTGGGCCCACATCAAGGGCCAGATTGCCGACGATCCGGCGTCTGACATGCCCGAGTTGCGACGAAAAATTGACGCTGGCTTCGCTTCATTATTCTCAGAAACCTGACTAACGCCTATAAGCATGCACAAAAGTACGAAGCAGATTATATGGAGGCGGCGGAGCTGTGCGAGCTCATGTCGGACGAAGATGAGAGCGAAAACGACTCTGGAGATTATAGTGACTGAGAGTAAGCAAGGGACCCTAAGACTTTTCTTTACTCATAATATATTCTCTTTGAAGAGTTATTGTAACAGGCACCCCATCTTTTTAACGATCTCGATCTGCGGTAATATACTGCGTATTTTCTGGTCTGATTGTACATCTTCAGCTGTTTTCTCGTTCTAGCCAATCCCAACAATGAATAACGCCTACGTGGCAGGCTGCAATTCCAAACAATATTGTAAGCTTAAGTAGCTCCCGTCAGTAGCATAAATGAAGGGGAAGGACTCAAAACCCGTAAAAATAGATGTCAAATTCGGAATCTGCGTCCGGTTTTACCCCTTATATCTAACTATCGTTATGGGTTTTGTCACAACAAGAGACCGTTACTGTGGCTCAAAGTCCGTCCAAGGTTCGCTGGCCGGGACAATAGCTATATGATTGACTACAGAGGCTCTTAGAGCCATAGATCAACAGAAATAAATCATCAGTCTTCCCCACAAGTCACCAAGGGTCAAGTCCGTCTTCGGTAAGTCTAATTAGCTTATCCTAGGGTCTGGATACGCTCTGCTACGTGGGATGCCTGTCAACGAACTCAAGGTACATTGAACCGAGGGTTTGTTGCTGGTCAGTCCGAGAGATTAGAGTGGCTGAGTGTTGGGAGTAACGAGGAACGTCGTCTCCATATATTATAGTGGAACCGAGTGTTCCAGATATATTTTACTACCCGCCGAGGTTTTACCTCGGCAAACCCGTATTAGGCTTGACAGCCGGTACCCTTCCTTCGGAGGGACTGTGGGGTTCGCGCGAAAGCGCAATATTGCATACTAGCCCTCACTCGTGGTTAGTGGTGCAGGTTTTGGGTTGAACTAATACAACCTAGGTGTACAGAGGGTTCACAGCCAACCCAGTGTAAGGGATCGTTCCTGGTCTTCAGGTATTGATCCAACACTCGTTGACCGTCGTAGGGGAGCGAGTGTTGTTGGTAGGACTCATACCATTTGGTAGTGATATTTTCTGCATAATCCTGCACGACACTAAAGTACATCACGGAGAATTCGACTGTCGCTTAGGCAATGTTATAAGTACACAACCTCGTGAGTCGACTGCAGAAGGAGGCTTACGCTTTCCCCAGCATGGAGAAACGCATTGCTGCTATTTTGGAAGATTATGCCGCTAAACCTGGTAACGTCACGCGCGTGTACGCGAACGAAGAGGTATGAGACTACTCTTATGAGCTATTTTCATTTTTGTTATAATGTACTTTGGTTATATAGGGAACTGTTGAATGTATCTCAATTCAATCCTCGCACATGCGGTCAATGTTCGAGCATTTTCCTAAAATACTTCAGATCGACGACACCAATGCCTCGAGCTACAAGTTATTCAGTTTCACGATCCACGATGCATTGGGAAGGGTCGGCATGTCCAGGAAAAGCTCCAAGGACTGGTTCAAATCGTGTAGTTGTCTAACAGTCTCAAACTGTGTGTAGCTTGTCATGAACAAAATCTAACTGTGTTTGCCCGTACGATCTTCGCTATAGCATTATTTGTCTGAGAATGAGAGGAAAGAAACTTTGAGCGTGGCTTGTCAACAGTTCAAAGCAAGCTGTCCGTCGTACTATTCGTTCGCTGCGATTATGGTGGACAAGGATTTTACGGAACTATCAGTTCTGATGGAGGAATTCCCGGTGTTCGTAAACTGCAATGTCACTTTCACGTGGTGAAATACCAGCATGAGGAGGTAGCCATAGAGAATTACAACTTAAACACATGGACGAAGAAGAATTGAAACGTCTGATCCAGTTGTTGGTGAACACACCGACAGAGAAATCCTACGACGAAATAATCACAACGACGAGTGTGGTGTTTTGTTCAGAAGCCAAAGTCACGCAGTGGTTTAATTACTTTGATCGTAATTGACTGCCAGAAAAGAGATGTGGAGCTCTGTATATCGCGGCAACGTGACTCACATGGGGAACAAGACGAACAACAGGTTGATGCCTCTCATTTTTGGTGAAACGATGGATGCGTTTAACCTGTGCTGTGTGTAAATATTTACTGTATCTAGCTTGAAGTCGAGCTGGAAGAAACGGAAGACATTCGTGAACTGCGTTATGACACTGGACGATTGTGAGGTTTCCATCTTATTTTGGCAGACAGTGAATGAAACAATTTGGCAGCGCAGCATCAAAAATACACGTACAACCAATACGACGCAGAAATGATCAATCGCCTGAATACCGTTTCTCGACATGCTGTCAAGTTGGTAAAACAGCAGTACGACGTTTCGTTACTCTCGTCCATGGAGTATCGGCAGCGGTCGATGGATCCCTATGTGATCATGCCGTACACTGCTGGAAAGACTGATGACGTACCCGACGACTATATGATGAATCCACAGGGGTGGACTTGTTCGTGTTTTTCCGGGTCACAAGACTGTTGCCCTGTAGGCACATTATCTACTATCGGAATATTACACGATGCGGTGCTCTCGTTCCCAAAAGTATAATTCATCCCCGATGGCTTGTGAAAAGCTACCGAAAACTGAGGTCCGACATGTCCGAAGAGGTTGACGTCCCGTTTGAGTCTCGAGGAATTCGCCGCATGCCAGGTCGAGCGAAGCCCCAAAATGAAAAATTCAACGACATTTTCGCTATAGGACGACAAATTGCTGGTGTTGGATCCACGTGGGGACACGGGCATATTTCGGCTTAAAAATGGTGCTGGAGAATTTTGAAAGGTGTCCGGTCCGGGAGCTGTCCAGTGTTCGAAAATGGTGATGGTGGAGAAGGTAGCAAACTAACGGGCACCCCAGAACCACGGGCAGAGCCTACGTACACAGTAAACATGTCTCATACAGCACAGTCTTACATAGTCATGCACAGTCCTGCACAGTTTGATGTCCTTGCTGGTGGATAGACTTGCCATCTGTTGGAAAGACTGCCCATCTACTATCAGCTTTCTCTGCAACGACGAAGCATTTGTGTAGGGCGTCCTTGTCGAAAGCACAAAAAGTCTATTATCTCAGTGTCAGATGTAAAGAGAAGAAGCGTCAAGAACGAAAAGAAAAAGTTAAGATTCAGCTCACATTAATATTATAATTTGGGAAATGAACCTGTACCTAAAGGACTGCATGGCAAGAGCTGTATCTAGGCCCACATGTTCGACATCTAGAAGAAGCTGCTCAAAGAAGAGAATAACAAAGAGTCCGCCATTGTACGTGTCGATCTGCACGATCCATTCGACCTGCTTGAAATGATACCGCTTCGGGGACGGTGGTTCAGGCAGAAGTGGGATCAGCTCAGCTCATAGATAGGTCCTAAGTGCGGCGAATCGATCCCCAGTTTGCTGCGGATCGAAGATAGTTACTGAGAACTCACTGAAATTAACAGCTACAACACACCAATGCTCAGAGTTGTAGTGTATGACCGCGAAAACCCACGTCTTCTTTCCCGCCGTTTCCTCTTGGTGTTCTAGGGCTGAATGAAGCTGCTTCCAAACCGGGTCATCGGACAGCGCCTTTTGGTCGGAAACAGAAAATCGAAGGAGGTGCGATGGTATAGCAAATATAACGTGCTCGTCTTGGAATCTCATCATCAGCGAGCGTACGCATAGGTTCAGGACTGATAGCTCGACGAGTGATTGTCCACGAAGCGTAGTAATCCAGAAGTATTCGCTAAGCACGTTAATCGATTTTAGACGGTCGATAATGATACTAGGGCTCAGGCTGTCATTTTTCAGCTTTCACCTGGATCCCAGTTCGATAGATCCAACTCGTTGATCCAGGCGATAATTGTTTCACTTCATAAAAACGAGGAATTGCCGTGTGTCATGACCTCATGGCTTTGAGCATCTGCATGTCGTACACCACTCGACCACTTTTAATAGTGACCTCATTAGCTGGCATTCTCGCTTCGTGATCGCTGTATCACCGGTTTTGAAAGTGTGCTACTTGGCCTTCGTAGGATTAAATGCGACGTAATGGCAGGACGGCCATTCTTTTGAAGCATCTGTCGGTGGCGTCTTCTTTCTCTCTAGAATAGAAATCTGGCTGGAGCGTGTCTGCTTCAAAATGGGCATGGCCCGGTGACCCCTCGGCGTTCAGGAGACATAATCCATTTGAATGTGCGTCCGGTACGAGTGTTTTCGAAGGAGTTGATCCCGCGGCCACTGCACGTACCAGTTTAGACGTCTGCTGCAGGTCATCTCTCGCAGTCTGTTTACGCGCCGTCTTCTTAGCTTTTGCCTGCCCGGATCTGTTTTTCGACTCAGCAATTGACCACCCACGATTGATGTTGTTGTTGAGAGTCGCGGATGTTGCTGATTCGATGTCCCGTCGTTTAGGTAGTGAGGTTACCGACTCTGGATGGATCACAGTCTGAGACTGGCCCCCATTCTTAGTACATGCTACATGGTCGTCCATTCATCGCCAATTTGATCAAGGTGGAGATCATTGCAATCAAGATCGTTTACGAGACCTTGTACCGCGCAAGTACCTGGCGACAGGTGAGAGATACTTTCACCTCCAGTGTGGACGAGATCGGCCGCACTTTTTGCACCTACTTGTTAGGTCCACACTCGCAGACTCATGCACAGTCTGAGACTGTGAACTTGATTCAGGTCTCGAATCGATCGAACTCTGAACAGCCGTGACTGTGTAATCTTCTTCATCACCACAACGTTTGAACACTGGACAGTTCCCGGTCCGGACATCCTCCAACACCTTCACGAAGGCTGTATTCAAGTCGGAATATGCACGTGTCCCCCAAGTGGATCCAACGTCAGCAATTTGTCGTCCTATAGCGAGCAGGTCGTTGTATTTTTCATTCTAGTGCTTCGCTCGATATGGATCTCGACCAATTCCACGACACTCGAACGGGATGTCGACCTCGTCGGGTCGCTGCGACCTTATTTTGCGGTAGCTTTTCACAAGCCACCGGGGTGAATTATGCCTTCGGGGACAAAATCACTGCAGCCAGTAATCTTCCGATACTATATAATATGCCGACAGGGCAACAATATTGTGATCCAGAAAATACACGACCAAGTCCACCCATGTGGATTCACCATATACTCGTTAGGTATGGCATCACTCTTTCCAGCGGTGTACTGCATCTTCACATAGGGATCCATCGATCGCTGGCGATACTCTGTGGTCGAAAGCAACGCAAAGTCGTATTGCTGCTTTACCAACTCGACAGCATGCCGAGAAACGGTATTCAGGCGATTGTTCATTTCCGCGTCGTATTCGTTGTTCTGTAGATTCTAATATTTTGATGCTGCGCTGCCGATAATGAGGGACGACAGCGAGGAAACCGGTTCCGGCCGTGATTGGAGTGACGAGGGCAGCGCGAGTCACGAAGATTCGAGAGCCCGCCGCCTACACGCCCACAGGTTTCAAGAAGCGGCGCGGGATCCTGCCCGGAGGGAAAAAGCGGCGGAAGGAGAGGTCTCACGCACAGTCAGGCACGAGTACCATACGGGCAGCATCTTCGGACGCCTTTCCATCGACCTCCGACCCCAGAGAAGATTCAAGCACCTCCGTTTCGACCACGGTTGCAAGTACCGCGCAGGACGATCATGTCGTTGTTCCCCAGATCGACCTCGTACATATGCCAGAGCTGGAACGGAGAATGTTAGACGACTGGGCCGAGCTGGAGCAGTATCTCCGCAATTACAGCAAGCGCACGTTTCCGGTATGTGCCCCTTGTTTAGCATGTGCCCCGGTCTAGTACTGTGGCACAAAACACAGTATACGTTAAACTATCCTAACGTCTGTGCTTCTGATATCCTCATATTTATTTGGTCCAGACAGCGACCCCTGTGAAAACACGGAACAAGAAGATGCTTGTCAGCCGTACGCCAAGTAAATCAATACCGGAGGAGTTAAAGTTTTACAACAAAACCTACGTATGCACGCATCACGGGAAGCCTTGATCGGGGAGGAGGAAGGACACCGGCCCGACCAGCATTCCAGAAAAATTGCCGGGCGGGCAAATGTGGATTCTAGAGTTCATTGCGGAAAATACGACTGTGGACCCCGTGATGAAAGATGTACACAATTTGGTGCACAGACTTCAGAAGGAGTCCTACGTCTTTCCACCGCATTGTCGCTATTTTAGAAGTTTAGCCGCCCAACCTAGCAATGTCACGCGCGTGTTCGCAAACAACGAGGTATGAGATGACGCTTCCGAGACTCTTTGCGATGAGCTTTGAATTAAATGAAAACTACAAGTATTGCAAAAGTTATTAGCACAAACGTAACGACACTGGACGATTGTGTGGTTTCCTATCCGATCGGGCCGTCTGTGCGGAGGTGGAAATGGAAATTTTCAGGAGGCTGCCAAGTACAAGGACTTCCTGGTAGAAAGCAAGGTGGAATTGGCCATGCACGCTCTCGTGCCAATGACTTTTCAAATTTGTGCCGTGGTGCAGGCGACCTACGGCTTGTACTGAGCGCATCTGTCGTTCACTATATTTCCTGCATTCTGGCGCTCGTTGTGTACCACATCGCTCTCGGTAAAACAAGCAGTGCAAGAAAACAACCAAGAAGAAACAGTCCTCGACTGAGTCCAAGTCCAAGTCGGAGCAAAGTTCTACAACCTCGACCACGACTTTCACCACCAGCAGCGAGACCACCACGACTAGCAACAAGAAGAAAAAGAAACGCAAATCGGGAACGTCCTCCGCGTCACCGCTGATAGAAGATGTTCCTAGAACGTCTCCAATCTGTTTAGACTTCACCACTACACTTGTTCAATACTCTTTCGTACACATGTTTGCGATTCTTTTTCTTCTTGGCCTTGACATTCGTGCCATACGTCATGGTGCTAAAGTATTCCAACACATCATTAACCAATGAATCTGGATCAGCTTGCCGGCGTGAATCGAGATCGGGCGCAAGTTGCCCCCATGGAACTTCGCGGCATACGCTCGATTCGGTGGTAGCGCATGCACTTGGAAAGCAGTAGATTTAGAACTTCCGGACGAGTGAGGCGGTCGGGAAACCCATTGTCGAGTTCGTTCCAAGCGAATGTGTTGCTGCGTGTCGGGGTGTCGCTGAACATTAAGCATAGCTCGTTCAAGAAGCTGTCGGTTTTTCTGAGGGCGATGGCTGCCTACGGACTGCTTGCTGTTGCTGACCAAGATGGAGTGCAGTCGATCACAGACATTGACAGACGCCACCCGTACGTAGACGCGTTCTGATTGTAATTTGGCGGTGTATGACTAACTTTTTGTGTGTGCTGGCTGAAACAGAGATGTGCTATCGCGCGAAGCTTATCAGATCGCGGAAGAAGCACAGCAGAATAACTGGCTGCTGCCAACAACCCAGCAAAGTGCTCATAGATCAAACGTGTGCACAGCGGCGACGCCCCATTCGGTCAATGAGCTGCACCCATTGCCGTGCGAATGAAAACCATTGAATCGGATTTGCAGCTAATTTGGGAATACCAAGCTTACTGCTTCGGCCAGACGATCAAGATTCTCTGGCGTAGCGCTTTCGCCATAGTTATCGATCAATTGTTTCGTTGCCGGGTCCAGCTCAAAGGCCCGAGAGACACCTAGGATGGACCGTGCGAGAATATCAGCATCATTTTTTCAAAGTGGGAGTAGCCTCCATCACTTCCACGAGATCAATCCAGAGGGCGTATCCCCAACGAGGATCACATTCGGCACGCGAGGATCTCCATGGACCAGGCTATTCGCGTGGAGCTGCCATAACAATCCAAAGAGGTTCCGTACTCCCTCTAGTGTCGTTGGTCGAGGCAGAGGTTTCCCAACAGGAGATAGCAATAAGGCCGCGCTACCATCAGTGCTTTCGATGACATCTCGCACAGGAGTAATCGTCAATCCTGTGGGCTGGGCTTTCATCAAGGCCTTCTTCTCTTGATAAAGACGTCCAACGGAGCATTCCTCCACGATTTTCAGCGCGAAAACCTTCTGACCTGGCCCAGTTACCTTAAAAACGCGTCCATGAGCGCCACGGCCGAGAAATGCATCGCCCTCCACCACACCAACACCCAATGAAGTACAGGCATTGGTTAAGTGCGCCACCCATGGAGATATGTTGTCAGTAATAAAGCACTGGAACAATGTTTTCGAGCCCTTATCGACCCACTTCGCTCTTCGAACTTTGGTAACAACAGACCTGTGGCTTTTGATCAACCAAAAGGAGCGGCGGTCGAATAGAATAGCGCTTGCTAGCTCCTTGGGGCAAAGATACTGCAGATATCGTACCACTTGGCCAAACGAAGCATCCGTTATAGTGAGCTTGCTTTCGAACAAAATGAGGCAGTCGAACAATTCTTCCACTGCTACTCCAAATCGAAATCCATTCTGGCGTTGCACTCCATCGTCCGGTACCGGTTTGGCACGAAACATTCCACGGTGGGTCGCAAATCCATCCGGTTTGAGATCTGTATTCTTGGTAACAAGCGGAGACTGAGACAACCATGGATATCTCTCGCTATTGACGAATACCATACCACAACGGCTTAATACGTCGCTGAAAAAGGAGTAATAAACGCGTCAAAAGCAGCCTCACTCTGAATAGCATCCGCTTGAATCTGAATTGCCTCTGGCCAAAATGCTTCTTCGTTCTCTGTTGGTGCAGCATCGATGATCATGCCATCCGTTTTCAATCTTCCAGACTCCATTTGACCCAATGCCCCATCGGAGAAGGAATTTGGTTTGTGTGTCAAATTAGCATTATTTTGCTCAAGCAGCACTTGCATTTGAACCTGCACTCGGTGAATGCTTGCGGCAGTTTCTCGAAACGCCGATATCGAATCGTTCTCAACAAACAGGTCATTTGGACTCCTCTTCGGAACCACCACCAGCACGTGAATTTGCTCACTGGATGGAGGCTCCATGTTGTTCTTCGTGTAGAACCACGTTGATAAGGTCTTTGAGGCCAGAATCTGTTCTCCGGTCGTCAGCGCATTGATGTAGTCGTCGGATTCTCCTTTCACCAGCTTCAGAGCAGCCCGATGTTCGTCTGGGAGCCACTTGAGACTCTCCTCCATCTCCTCCGCAGAAGGGCTGTAAACAGGGACGACCTCTTTGCCGCCCTCCTCTTCAACGGGCTGCTTCGCCAGGAATAGCTGCAGTTTGTCAGCTTCACACTTGATCGTGTCCGGCTTCTCCCCTTGATCGCCTTCTTCAAGTGATCCACGGACTTGTTCGTGTCAATGTCGATGGAGAACACGCTTCCCGCTGCACCAACGTTCGCACAAAAGAGCGTTACCATCTTGTCTCGAGCCAGCGGATTCTGGAATGAGAAAAAATGAACGGAGAAATTTTGTAATCGTACTTAAGCGATGAATGGTGTGGTCACATACGTATACGGTACAGAGCAGTGGGATAGCACACGGTGTGATATCATATCGCTGATATGACTTTAACACCCTGCCAAATTGTAAACAGAGAACCCTGGACAACTTAATACTTCCCGTGGACGCACTTCCTATTAGGTATAACAGGATTATTAGGTAGTAGAGGGAGCACCACAACCAGAAGACCAGTGTTGATCTCTGGTTTATAAGAAGACGTGGATGACTGGTGTGTTGTTTCAGGAGTGGCTGCGCGAGCTTGACATGCATCAACAACGGTGCCATATTGCCCTCCTACGCAACATTGTCCTGGGAAACCTGCAGCTCAAGTCGTAATTGTCATTTAACTACCGCCCAACTACATCTCTCGTTTCAAACTATATGATTCCAGGGTCGGGCGGTTGCAAACGACTCGTTTGCAACCGCCCGACCCTGGAATCATATCGGCGTTATGCGGCAGTTCGGGATCGGCGGCTCCAGCATGAGTTGAACGTGAGGAGGCGGGTGCGACATACTTCAAGATTAGTTATTGGCACTCTACCAATATACCGGTACTTCCAGGAAGTAGGTAGATGAAGTCCTGTTGGCACGATGTACACCCGACGTGGAAACGAAGGTTTTTTCAGGCCTTCGGACCCAACAAATATGTAAAGTGAAGCAAACGATGGTCAACTACGACGTAGAACTAGTTTGTTTTAGTAGTAGCCCACGGCAAAATACGTAGGGCGGAGATGCGTAAGGTACAGTAGCTTGCTCTGTCATATACAATCGCTACCCACTTGACTTGAGGTCGGCCGTCTTCACGGACATCTCTCTGGCTTTAATAGTGTACATGTAATACATGCTCTTGTCGATATGACTGAGTGCAAGCAGTACCTTGCTGAAGGTTCGGTGAAGGTCAATGTAGCACTAGCTGAGGTACAGAGAACCCTGGCCAACTTAATACCTCTGTTGTCTAATATCCTGGTGTACTAAATCACTTATCGATCCACTGACTCGGTATTCAGGCTTAACTATGGCGCTTAATTAATACTTGTCAAATTAATGCTCGATGGGGATTTTTTCAATACATTTGTTAATGAAAAGCATCCACTATCATACTTGTTCAGCGCCAAATATTGCATACTAAAAGGCTTCGGGTCGATGTCCGCGCACACGCCGCTCCCTGCTCCTCACGTTGCTGTTTCCGCAGCCGCTCCTGCGGCGCGTTTATTAGCAGCCGTGCATTATATCCTGTGTTGTAGATATTAGCAATGGTCTTTATCGACTGGGTTCATCTAAAGTGATACCTTGACACATTTTAAACCCCGTTACAGTAGGTACTGGCCATAAGGATACCGTATAACCTGTGTAGTACAGACAACGACGGTGAAATCCGTATCCCCACTGAACTGTATCCGCCATACAAAAGTAAACGGGGCATCTCGACAAAAAAATCCGTACCCATCAGTGATTCGCTATTTGTGATTGGTGAAAAAAACATTTTTATCCTATACTTGGACTTCAGGATATCTTGGAATTGCCTTTTCAAAGCTACACACAACACAGTGCTCTGTGATGCCTTCCCATGCTGTAATGGTGCGCTTGATCGCGCCAAGTCTCTTTGCTGCGCGGTGCGTGTACCATTAATATTGTCTGATAGCCATACGCCTGTCAGCTTCTTCTTGAGTGGACCCATAACTCCAACATCAAGAGGCTGACAGACAGACGTGCTGTTTGGCGGAACAGGGCACACTAGTGCTGAGGTAGCCTCCGCTACCACATTCTGTCCTCCTTCCGATACATGGGAATCGAAGTTATCGAGAAGGAGGACAGAGGGAGAATCTATTTCAAATTTAAGCAAACTTTCAATATAAAACTCCCAAACAGTTGCGTCCATCCAGCCATGTTCTTGGACTGTATAAACATGTCCATCTGGATATGTTGGCAACTCATTTGTCTCCACAGTGCCGCCAGGTATTCGTCGCAGAATGAAGAGTATTGGCAGTTTTTTCCTAAATCAAATAACGTTACTTAGTTTCAGTATACAGTAAATTAAATGTAAAATAAATGAACGTACCGTCAGCCCGAATGGTGAGCACAGCTGTGAGTCTTCCGGAATTCTTCTGCATATGCTTGACTTTTGCTGATCCACGCCTCCCCTTGAGGGCCCATATTTTGTGGGGTGGAGTGTCGAAATAAATGGCCGTTTCGTCGACGTTGTAGATAGCACTATCCGGAAAATGGCTGTATTCGCTCCAAAACTTGATTGCAAATTCTAAATGCGTCTGCTGTAGTACAGCTTCGTTTTTCTTCGAATGTTGTGGCTGCGTTGAAAACCCATGCCTAAACACCATATTATAAAACAAAATGTTGAAATATCAAAAGATAAGTTAATAATATACTTTTCAAAACAAGTAGCTCAATATTAGAAAAGATAGTTTTCTTACCGGCTTGCAAACCGCTGGCACAAGCGCATCAATGCGTTTACACGCCTTTCGTCACTTGACTTCGTCGCTAAATACGCCTCTAGCCAAGTGGGATGCTCTTGTTTTATATATTCAATCATATTTCCTGTACACAAATACTTTACAAAAAAGAAGTCAATTTAATTTGCAAACATTCAGACCATAATGTTTGCAGTACCTCTTCTTCGCGACGCAGATCCTTCATGTAGGTCACCATGTCGTGTCCGAATGTTATGATGCCCTTAGCCCCCTGTCCTTTTAGCGTCTTGCTTGTCTGTGCCCCCTGAAGCTGAATAATTCCTGCTCTTGTCTCCGCCAAGCATGCAACGTAGATAACGGGATACCGAGCTTTCGAGCCGTTGGCTTGCAGCCAATACGACTGATGCTGTCTAAAGCTTCACGCTTTTGCTTGACGGAGTAAGATGCTTGGGGAGCCATGGCGGCTCCCTACACAAAGGGAAATGCAAAGGGTGAGGGAGATAACTCCGTGCGGACCAGTAATTTTCTAACACACTGATTGGATAAATATGTTTAAAATTTGCTGCCTCGTTTTTGTTTTTTACTTGCCTTGGTCCGTCCCACTGCAGGGGGTGCGGATTTTTATGGGGTACGGATTTCACCGTCGTTGTCTGTATCCGACACCCTTCTGACTTTTGGGTTCGGCCCCTTAAAAATGATAATTCACAATCCCTGTGGAAAAGCAGACGTTTTGCTAAAAACCACCGAAATCGCACTCGCGAATGCTGCCATAAGATTCAGGAGGGGGTTACCCAGAGAACCCTCCCAGCGCGGGGAACGATTCGAACAAAGTCCAACACTTGCATTAGACGCTTACTTCTCCTCTAGTCATCATATCTACTACGTCTTCTTCATCAGCGACCTCACCAACATCAGGATCAAGGAGCTGCAAACGCTCTAGTTCCTCAGCAAGAGCATTGGACGAGGCCTCGAACATTGGGTCGACAGGTGGCACGGCAAGTATGCCGTTAAACCCGTTCGAGATCGTCGAAGCGGACAGCCCCTCCCACGCACTGGCAACCCAGTCAACCACGTCATTCCTGGACGGCGCCTTGACCTTGCTGCTGCTCTCCTCCCAGCCAGCTTGGTCATCAGCCAGCTTACCCAGCGCTGGCGCAGACGCTGCTTCAGCGGGCGGTTCCAAGCAATGTCCGCCGGCTGGCAGACGCCTGTGTGCCCTGCTGGTGCGTCCAGCAAGTGGATGTTGAGGTCGTGAGCGCGGGTGCGCACCTCCGGCGTCCAAAGTCGTCGAGGAGTAGAAAGACAGGCTGTTCTGGATGCTGACGTCCACCGAAATGATACGCCAGCCAAATGAGAGTCAGCGACGTGTTCCACCAACCCGTGCTATTAACGTAGATCTGGACGCCATGTCTGTCCTGGAGGATCTCGATCTGCTTCCAAAGATGCTTGCCGAAGCCGTGTCTCAGCTCCACGTTATCGGCTTGCGTCGCCGCGACCTTGGATGGGCGGCCCTTCAGTATCAAAAACGGCGTCCGCTTCTCGCCGAAAGAGGACCCAAGCAGCATGCACGTCATCCTCTCCTTGTCCTTGCCACATGTACGAACCCTCACCGTACGTGCTCCGCGCTTGTTGAGCGTCGTGCGCGGCACGTACTCGAAGACAACGGGCGTTTGGTCGGCGTTGTAGGCGACATCAACACCTAGGCGGTGCATGACTGCGCGCATCCTGGTATTAAAAGCAAGAACAGCAGCCTCGCCGTCTACGGGACTCTTCTGTCCTTGGCGCGTACGCGCACGGAACCGCAGCGCATGGCGGCGCACGAATCCAGCCCGCCAAGCCCATGTGCCGGTGAAAACGCCGCGCGGTATACCAGCTGCTGCCGCATACTCCTGGGCCTTGAGCTGGAGCATTAGAGCCGAAACTGGCGCCCCATCGGCGCGGTAGGCGTTGACCCAGCGAAGAAGCTGAGACTCCGTCTCAGACGACAGCACAGTGGCACTTCCTGCAGGTCTGAGCTTGCGCAGCACGCTGGACGAGCTGCTCTTCCCGGCCTTCTCGATGGTATCGCGGCGTTTCTGCCACAGGTAGATGCTCTTGCGCTTAGTCTCGAGCGAGGTGCCTTTGGCCTCAGGGTAGAACTTGGCGAGTGCAGAGGACACTCCGTCAGAATCAGAATGGTGAATGACATGGAGTCGAAACTCATACGTCGGCGTAGAGCGCTTGTACTGCCGAGCGCGGCGGCCTCCATCTTTACTTGCTCGTGCGCGGCCTATGAAGAGTTGGGAAGTGACTGCGCTTTAGTGGTCTGGTGCCTAACTTTTATCGATCCTTGGCCACCAATTTTTGGAGCTGTCGGAAATGACAACGATCCGGTGGTGTCCAAATTGCAGTCATCTGATTGGCTAATACGGCTTGTCGGATATAACATTCTATCGGATACTACACAGGTTATACGGTAGCACACCCCATCAATCCGTGATTATTTTGGCCACTCGTGCGAGTTGTGCTTTTCGAGTGGATATAGTCTGTAATTTTTGGTGACGATCCGAGCAATATTGAAAGACTTTTAATACGAGGGTCTGGGCCTTGGTCAAAAGGATATCACAGTGTAAATGACTTGGTTTCAGTATGGATGACTAAAGGGCTACATTATCGGGAAGCGCTTCCATAGTCACCTTGCATCTTGCAGCGACGGCCGACGACACCACGCGCGCCTTAGGGCTTCCGGTGCCGCGTACTGGGCTCGAGAGAGTGCTATAGCTGGACAGGGATCGGGTGCAAGTTGAAAAACCACCGCAGTAACGTGCTCGAGGGCTGCCTTCGATACGAGACTCGCCTTCCTACTGGAATCCTACGGTAATACTATAGTAAACACGGGGACTATTTAGCTTGCAAGATGTATGCAGGTGGCAGGCAGTATTTGATGAAGGAGGACCTAATTCGAGCGAGCAAGCTCCTATGGAGGCATACGCCAGCGAAATATCTTGAGAAAATCGTTTTGTCGATGAAGAAGAGATGCATCGAGGTAATAAAGGTTGCCGTACCGGCACTAAAGTTGCCCTTTTCATGTTCAGCTTCGTCAATACTGAAACCAAGTCATTTCCACTGTGCTATCCTTTTGACCATACGCGTGGAAGAGGAAGTTTATACGGCGAGAAGCGTCAGCGCACAGTGCTGCGATAAACTCGGGCCAATCCAGTGCCCCAGAGCTGTCAGAGTCCAGAACGTCGAAGGCACGGTCAACGAAGAACTGGTCTTCCACCGACAACTGAGGTACGCCGTGGCGTAGTGTCTCCTTGTCGACACCATGAGAGTTCTTCGCCATGGAGCAAGGCGCTTTATGGCGATCCCACCGCGCGAACAATCAGCTCGTGAATAGCCCGTCGCAGTCATCAGTGCAGCTAGATCCAGTTCCTGGAGAAACCCGTGCTGCTCCGCCACAGACAGCATCGTCGAAGTTGGTTCCGTTCGTGGGCGTTGCGGTGGTCGAGACTTCGGTTTGTGGTGTTGCTTCTGCCGAGACCGGGGACAGATTTTGCCTGGTGGTGGGAATGCAGTGAACGTACTAGGCGTTTGCCTCAAGTCATCACCTTTGCTTATGGGTGCGAACATAAGCTTCCGATGGGCATGTGCGATTCGAGAGCGAAGACCAACAAGTTCGGTGCTCTTTTCTCTACAGGCGATGGCCGACGATCATCGCTGTCCTTCGTGGCATTTTGAGTGGTTTTGGAGGGTCCAAGTCGCTGGAGGTGAAGCTGCTCCGTGTGCATGTTGTAAGCGGAGCTGATGGATAACTGTGAAAGGTTCCGCTCAGTCATTGGCTTTGATCGGAACGGCGAGAACTCTCTCAAACACGACAAGTCCAGCAGTGTTCGATTGCGCAGGGTTCTGCAGCAGATCCACCAGGTGCCGTCGTCGTGAAATCGGAGGTGCCGTTAACTGCTTCGGGTGGCATCGTGAAAGCATTCGCGAGGCCGCGTCGACGACGTGAAGTCTTAGGAGTTGGTCCATTCCGGCAGTGCTGGAAATATGAATCGCTCCCAGTACGATGCCACAGCTCGTACTTGCGGTTGCTGATATCCATGCGCAAATCGTGGCTTCGGCGGGTGCGATCGCTCTTCCATTGTGGTGCTGACGTGTCCAAACAACGGCGACAGTGATGGGGATTCCATTCGCAGTGCAATGACTATGACGTTTCCTTGCGAATCGAGCGTCCACGATTGTTGTGAGCTCTTCACGTGATGTCAAAAGGTAACTCATGTAGCCATCAAAAAGTCTTTGGTGGAGTTCGCGACGACATGTATTAGTGCTAACCTGTATTCCAAACGGTGTGATTTTCGGTGATGACGATCGTCCTATCGACCATGGGGTGCGAGTTCGTTTGAAACAATTGTGTCCCCCTAAACTTAGCGCAAGTGCCTTCGCAAATTCCTAGACGAGTGCATATGCACCTCGTTGCCATTGGGCCCCAACAAAAACCTGTGATCCCTCTTCAACTTGATGCTGTTGTTGATTCACAGTGCGCAATGACAAGAACCATCGGCTCTGCCATCGAAATGTTGCTCGATGTGTCCAGTGAACCTCGACCAAAATTTGGCCGCGGCGTTCGCGTTCGTCGCGAGGACCACGACGGCCGAACGTGCGGATTCACTTCACTCGACTCGCTCGGGACTCAGTCCGTGGATCGACTCGGACACTCCAGAATCCGCGCACACCACCACTTCATCGCGCGGAGCGACGTGAGACCTCGTTATGAGCGACGAATTTAATGTCCCCGGTCGGAATTTCTCGGCCGGTCGCGATCACATGTGGACGGCATTGGAAATGCCTGATGGTGTAAACTACACCGTCAAGGAATCCGACGGTCGCGCGGGGTCTTTCAGATCAAAATCATGGAAGAGGAGAACATCACGTACACGGTATGGAGCACGTACGCGGACCCGAGACGCACAGTATGTACTAGCAGGCAGGTATGCTCCAATCCTGGAACAAGTGTTGCTACCAGGGAGAGAATGGAAGCTTTGGTTAACTAACAGCCACGACAAGCTCCAGTATCCCGGACATGGGCAATCTCACTTCAAACGCCGCATCTTATCCGCATGTGAAACCCACCAGCACGTGGGCGTGGGGTGAATCATGTTGTTGCTTTCCAGCCTTAATCGACCGCGACTCCCCAACTTTCATCATCTTGTTGACGTCAGAGTGAGTTCTACCTACTGCTACAACTGCCGGCAGCAACAGTCAACACCAGTGACACACACCACCAGCGACGCAATTCATATACCGGTATGCCGCGTCAAAGATATACATATGGTATGGTGTACGTGTACTGTATCATCATCGGAAAAGGGAGCGGGATCACTATCAACGTCGACGAAACTCGGACGGTGGCGCTCCTGAAGAAGGCGATCAAGGAAAAGAAGACAATCAGTTTGAATGGCACGGATAAGCTGCACCTCTTCCTGGTGAAGAAACAACGTGTGGCTGCGAGATCTGCTGCGCTCGAGCTGAAGGAGGGTCGGACATGCTCGCGAGCTTTGGATGTCTATTCGTGCCCACACTACTGTGAGTGACCGGTGTGGCATATGAAGGGACCAGCTGCGGTTGTACAGGTACCATGTCGCCATTGTCGTATTCAGTTGCACTCGACGAGGTACAAGGCCTCCGAAAAGGATGGGCTGCAACGACACCAAGGTTAGCGTCGCTGCATTTCGGGACTGGAGCCCGCGGGACCAAACAACCCATTGTGATCTTAAACGCAACTTCGATTTGCACTACAATCCTACTTGGTGACAGAGTTCTTGTTTAATCGCTTTCACGCGATCCTGTTCCTCCATCACTCCAACACTCATCCTCCCATGATTCGATTCACCTCGTCACATTTTCCATCTCATCGTCAAACTGAACAATATCCATGATGAAAGAGGGCTTCCTCAGCAACCTCGTCAGACAGCTGACATCGATGCGCTTGACTTGTCTCAATAGCGGAGACTGCAAAATTCCAAAGTACTTGTCCTTTTCTCCTTGAGGAATATCCTCCTCTGGCAGATAAAAGATGTTGAAATCATCGAACGATCCAGAAAATTTTACGTGAACAATTTCAACAGTAGGGCAGGTTTCCACTCGATAAACGTTGTCGAACTTGTGCGCAGCTGGAACAAAGTTCACGACGAGCATACGTTGAACGCCGAACTGTCTTTTGTATCCATTTGCTTGTGCCGCCGCCACGTTAATTTCACTTTTTCAAGTAATTGGTTTACCTTCAGCTCGTACGCGAGCTTGTCTCCGTTGATGATAAGAATGTCTGCTCTGGTTTTGACATCTGCGGTTCTGACTTCAGGAAAAACCTGTTTCGCTCGGTGTGTCTTCTTGAGAATATCACGAATCGCTGCATACACTTCGAAATGAAAAACGGCTTCGCTTGGAGAACTGCGATTCTGTACGAGCAAATGTGCAATGGTGTTCGGGTCCACATAGGCGAGTGCAGCACATAAGAGCTGGACAGGATCCTCAGCAGCCACAGCTTTACAAATTTCTCGTGCAGGAAGCGCTTCAAGGCACACTCGCTTCATCATCGGAGAGACGATGACCAGCATAAATTTAACCCTGCTCTGCCCGATGTCAACTCGCCGCTCGGACACAACTCCCATTCGCAGTAAGAGATGAGCATTTGTGTTCCTGGCCGTTAAATCCTCATTATTTCCAAGTATTTGTTTGAGTAACCACCACTCTTCGTCGTTCAACTTCTGTAAATCTTGTTGAATACGAGCATAGGTGTGATTGAACATCTGCAAGTAAGCGTAATAGGGATCCCTGAAGAACCACTCCTCCCATTGACCCAGCTCAAGCTCCCATTTTTGTTCATCGATCGTGAATCTAACAAGTGACCCCAACACACCGGGGCACCACCAGAGAACATCTTGATCCCCTCCTGAAGCGATAATGGAAATCGATAAAGTTCCTTGAACAGGCTGAAAAACATGGCCATCTGGGATTGTGTAAATGGCTCGACCTTAATCAACTGAGACACGTTGAAAGGGCTTGAAGATCCCCGAAATACCTGGTAGGTATTCACCAAGTCGTAGGTTCCAACCCCAAGAAATCCCAGAAAGAACTTGTCCGATTGTGCTTTCCACATTCGAATAACTTGCAGAAATGTGGACAACAAATCAGGGTTGGAGAACAGACAATCCATTTCATCCAGGATCAGACAGACCTTCTTGTTCCCGTTACCTGCGCACCTTGCAACTAAAGTCATCAAAGAATTGAAATCGCGGCAATCGCTTTCATTGTCGACCAATATCCCCAAGTGATTCCAGAATTTGGTCTCGTCGGCCGCAAACACCGCACCCAGCTCGAAATACACGCAAATGATGTCCGAGCGGCTAGTAAGCAGCCATTCCTGGATGCCATTTGCAATTGTGGTTTTCCCAAATTGACGCGGACCATACAACAGATAGAGTGGGCAGTCGCTGCTAGAGAAGCCTTCTTTAATCCGTTGAAAGGCAGGGATAGTGCTCAAAGGGACGGAGAAGTCACTTTCGGTCACTGGCCCAGTGAATGCAACGTATTTCTGGAATTTCGGTCTCTTGGGGAATGGTTGATCTTGTTGAGCGACGCTCATCAACGCAGATCGTTGACCAAGAACACTGGTATGCGACTCCCACAACCCCTCCTGTACTTGTGCTTGCTCCGGAACCACCACCAGCACGTGAATCTGGTCGGTGGATGGCTGCTCCATACCCGTCAATACTTTCTGAAGGCCGGACTCCCCCTGTAGCTCTTCGTCTTCATTCGTTAGCGCTTTGACGGTAGCCGTTTTCCTGCCCTTCTTCAGCTCCTTCACGTCCTCACTCTCAGTCTTCAGCCACTCGGTTCCCTTCTTCGCCAGGAAGAGCTGCAGGTTCTTCGCAGGAATGGTGATGTCCTCGCTCTCGTCCTTGATCGCCTTCTTCAGGTCTCCCACCACCCCGTCGATGTCCACAGGAACGCGCTCCAGTCGCTCCAACGACAGCACAAAAGAGCTTGACCATCTTTTCTGGAATGAGAAGGAAAAATTTGTAATCGTACTTAAGCGATGAATGGTGTGGTCACATATACTTTTTAATCGAAGAACTGTGCCTATTACATGTATTGTGCTTTGCAGTTTTTTTGGCACTTATAATAGCAACTCCTGCGATTTGTGTGCCTCATGAGAAGTACAAATCGTACACCAATACGAATAAAGATAATCCTTGCACGAGTTATATTACTGATCTTAATAGAAATCCTAGGTAAGAAAGGCAGCTCGTGGCCAATGAATACGAGATCGGCTGGCTTTGGCACTATTCAAAAGTGTCATTTTCCGTTTAAGTCTTGCAGCATGACGTACTCAAAGGACCTACGCTGACGCGCAGTCGTGCTGTTTTTCGTCTACAACATCGAGATGTTGCAGATTGCACATGTCCTCGGTGCATCGGTACGCTCCATCAAGCGTTGGAATCGCTTTGTTCAAAAGTTCGGCATGGTAACCGGCGCCCAACGCGAGAAGCGGGCATCGCGCTGGCCAGCATCGGTCTGTGCGTTCGTGATCAAGTACGTGGAGGACCACCCGTGCTTTTATCTCGAAGAGCTCCAAGATACACTTCGTAACAAGTTTGGAAATATCAAGACGTCAACATCTACCATTTGCAGAGCCCTTCGGTTTGATATGGGGCTGTCCAGGAAAGTGCTGACGCGGCGTGCGCGGGAGGCTAAAGCAGATCAGGTTCAAGACTATATCGACAAGCTGAAGCCTTTCTACTCCATGCCCGAGCAAATGATTTTCTTAGACGAAACCGCCAAGGATAGTAGAGATGGTGTGCGTCGATACGCATGGTCGAAGCGAAACACGCCTGCAATCGTCACGCTTCCTTTTGTACGCGGTGAGCGGGTCTCCGTTCTGGCGGCGATGTCAACGGACGGTTTTTATCGTGGGGTGCACAACAGGAACATTTACGCGGCATGTATTTTACCAGACCTTCCACGACAAAATTTTGCCGTTCCTGAATCCGTGGCCACTTCCTCGCTCTATCCTTGTACTGGATAATGCAAAAATCCATATGTACAAGGAATTAGAGGAAGCGGTGCACAGTGTTGGTGCTTTAATTTTCTTTCTGCCACCATATTGCCCCAACTCAATCCGATTGAAGTCGGGTTTTCACTGCTGAAGCGTTGGATCCAAAAGAATGCAAACACGGCGTTCGGATTCGCTCCAGAGGAGGTATTAGACTTGGCGATGTACGCTTGTACGCGCACGAAAGATGGAACACGTGGTATTTATAAGCATTGCGGGTATGCTCTCGACTCGTTGGCAATAGATATTAATGTAGCGGCCTCCACTCCAACTAATTAATACTACAACTGATGGTCTTCATCCTCCATATTTTGAGCTGGTAGATTAACAGGTATGTCGGAGTTGTGTGGGCGCCTAAGATCGCAGTCAGGTAAACCGAGAATGTCTCGGAGATCATCTAGCGAGACCGAAATATTTACCTCACTTTCGTTGATGAGTATTCTCACGGTTCTAAACCGACGATCCAGCCGTCGATGCTCTGCTTGCTGCTCGTGCGCCATCTCACAGCGAGCTTCGTCAACACTGCAGAGTTGTCGATATGTTGCATGCTCCGGGATTGTAGGCTGGGTTCCATCTGGCTCACGCGCATGTTGTGTTGCAAAGTAGCGTAGAGCCAAACTGTTCGGCGCTAGCGGAGATTGGTTAGTATCAGCTAAGTGCTGTACAATCCGAGTCGATGCTTCATTAACCCGTGCAACTGTTGCCCGTCGAATTGAGTTGTGGATCTATCAATAATGCAAAAGCGTAACATTAGTATAAATCCACAGCTCCGATAAATATGACAGCAGTACCTTCACAGCGTACACGAAAACCATTAGACTGAAATCTGCCAGCGAGACGTTTCTACGCTGAGCATTCCGCCAGGATTGCATAACTTGGGCAGCGAATGATTCAGCAGTGAGCTTGATGAACTCCCTTTGTTTCGTGTTGGTACCTGGTTTGAGGTAAATATCCTTCTCGGACCACGAAATTCCTTCTTGAGCACTTACGATCGCGTCCACTTTTGCATGTAAGACGGCGTAGCCTTCTGTAGATTGCAAACTCACTGAATGTGGCTGCTTGTGGACTGCTCGGACGTCATGTAATGCCTCGCCCAATTTGATGGTCAGCGTTACTTTGACCTCTTCGTCCCCAAAAATGTGTTGCACTGTGTTGGCGCGTGAGGTAGATTCGCTCTCCATCAGGTATAATCCCGAGTGGATCTACTATCTACAATGGTCTTCACTCGCTCAAGTATCATAAGATCAAATCGACAAATTTATGTTTAGCTCAATCTCATTCCAGATTTATTTTTCAACTTACCGTTGGTAGTCCGCTTTGCAACCTCGCGTCTTGTTCACGTGGGCGTCTATGTTGAGGAGGCTAATGTCGTGCTACTGTGCCAGCCAGTAGGAGGTCAGCACGTTGGTCATCTGAGGCTAGTGCTTCTCGTTCTTGTTCATGTCATCTCAGCGCATTTAGTCCACGCCCACCTATTAATACAAGATGTGTGCGAAGTAGGTGTACGTTAGTACATCGGTTATTAAAGTGTAAACAATACAGTACAGGCTTCACTCACCTGAGCAGCGCCTCTCCGTCGACATTGGGTAAGAACCTGCCAGTCTTCCTCCCTGCAATTTGGTTGGCCTGGATCCCCACTCGCTTCATTTCGTGGTGCACTTGGCCAATCTTCGAGTCCGGTCGGCCCAACTGCTAGTTCAGGGTTCACGGGCTGGTTGATGTGACACGGCACCTCGAGCTTGTTAACGAAGAAGTCGGTCGGGTGGTTATAGTAGAGAATGAGCGACTCACTGAGTGGCTTCTAAGCGCGACGACGGCGACATGCCCCTGCAGGGACGCAAACAGCATCTTCCCGTCCTTCTACGAGTTGTCCACGAAGTCGAGTATCCCCTGGTGATGGAGGCGAGTCGGCCGATCGAACGGCGGTTCTAAGGAACGCGGCGTCTGCGTGAGGGAGCAGACTAACTGGCCCCACGCGTGTACGAAACCCAGTTGTTGAAATCACCAATCAAAATTCTTCACGATTTGTACGTAATCATGCACGAGTTAGTGCAGGGGTGAGGTGGAATTAGTGCACTAAAAGGCAAGACAAAGTCCATGCAAAGCACAATACACTCCGGGCCAAAAGTATACGAACACCCCTACTTTTGCTAATAACTCAGCCTCTAGATGGAGTTGAGAAGTGTGCTTTAGACATGTTGTGTGGAACACGGTAATCATCAGTCGTTATGGGCTAATACTCACATACAAAAACCGTTTTGGCAGGTGGCCCAAATATACGAACGCTGTACTAATTGAAACTGGCTCAAAATGATATTTGTTTTTTATAATATGGTGTTTAGGCATGGGTTTTCAACGCAGCCACAACATTCGAAGAAAAACGAAGCTGTACTACAGCAGACGCATTTAGAATTTGCAATCAAGTTTTGGAGCGAATACAGCCATTTTCCGGATAGTGCTATCTACAACGTCGACGAAACGGCCATTTATTTCGACACTCCACCCCACAAAATATGGGCCCTCAAGGGGAGGCGTGGATCAGCAAAAGTCAAGCATATGCAGAAGAATTCCGGAAGACTCACAGCTGTGCTCACCATTCGGGCTGACGGTACGTTCATTTATTTTACATTTAATTTACTGTATACTGAAACTAAGTAACGTTATTTGATTTAGGAAAAAACTGCCAATACTCTTCATTCTGCGAGGAATACCTGGCGGCACTGTGGAGACAAATGAGTTGCCAACATATCCAGATGGACATGTTTATACAGTCCAAGAACATGGCTGGATGGACGCAACTGTTTGGGAGTTTTATATTGAAAGTTTGCTTAAATTTGAAATAGATTCTCCCTCTGTCCTCCTTCTCGATAACTTCGATTCCCATGTATCGGAAGGAGGACAGAATGTGGTAGCGGAGGCTACCTCAGCACTAGTGTGCCCTGTTCCGCCAAACAGCACGTCTGTCTGTCAGCCTCTTGATGTTGGAGTTATGGGTCCACTCAAGAAGAAGCTGACAGGCGTATGGCTATCAGAAAATATTAATGGTACACGCACCGCGCAGCAAAAGAGACTTGGCGCGATCAAGCGCACCATTACAGCATGGGAAGGCATCACAGAGCACTGTGTTGTGCGTAGCTTTGAAAAGGCAATTCCAAGATATCCTGAAGTCCAAGTATAGGATAAAAATGTTTTTTCACCAATCACAAATAGCGAATCACTGATGGGTACGGATTTTTTTGTCGAGATGCCCCGTTTACTTTTGTATGGCGGATACAGTTCAGTGGGGGTACGGATTTCACCGTCGTTGTCTGTACTACACAGGTTATACGGTATCCTTATGGCCAGTACCTACTGTAACGGGGTTTAAAATGTGTCAAGGTATCACTATAGATGAACCCAGTCGATAAAGACCATTGCTAATATCTACAACACAGGATATAATGCACGGCTGCTAATAAACGCGCCGCAGGAGCGGCTGCGGAAACAGCAACGTGAGGAGCAGGGAGCGGCGTGTGCGCGGACATCGACCCGAAGCCTTTTAGTATGCAATATTTGGCGCTGAACAAGTATGATAGTGGATGCTTTTCATTAACAAATGTATTGAAAAATCCCCATCGAGCATTAATTTGACAAGTATTAATTAAGCGCCATAGTTAAGCCTGAATACCGAGTCGGTGGATCGATAAGTGATTAAGTACACCAGGATATTAGACAACAGAGGTATTAAGTTGGCCAGGGTTCTCTGTACCTCAGCTAGTGCTACATTGACCTTCACCGAACCTTCAGCAAGGTACTGCTTGCACTCAGTCATATCGACAAGAGCATGTATTACATGTACACTATTAAAGCCAGAGAGATGTCCGTGAAGACGGCCGACCTCAAGTCAAGTGGGTAGCGATTGTATATGACAGAGCAAGCTACTGTACCTTACGCATCTCTGCCCTACGTATTTTGCCGTGGGCTACTACTAAAACAAACTAGTTCTACGTCGTAGTTGACCATCGTTTGCTTCACTTTACATATTTGTTGGGTCCGAAGGCCTGAAAAAACCTTCGTTTCCACGTCGGGTGTACATCGTGCCAACAGGACTTCATCCACCTACTTCCTGGAAGTACCGGTATATTGGTAGAGTGCCAATATCTAATCTTGAAGTATGTCGCACCCGCCTCCTCACGTTCAACTCATGCTGGAGCCGCCGATGCCGAACTGCCGCTTAAACGCCGATATGATTCCAGGGTCGGGCGGGTCGTTTGCAACCGCCCGACCCTGGAATCATATAGTTTGAAACGAGAGATGTAGTTGGGCGGTAGTTAAATGACAATTACGACTTGAGCTGCAGGTTTCCCAGGACAATGTTGCGTAGGAGGGCAATATGGGAAAATTCCAAAGGGGGACTCGAATCGAAATACATTTTCAAAGAGGGACTCGATAATTACGCTGTCTATAAAAGCTAGCTTTTACTAAGCCTATTCCAATCTGCCGTGGATCCCCGACCGTTGCTGACATTGCTGGCGCTACTGAGCGTGCCCCGGTCGTGTACGTGTACGGTTGGTGTACTCGGGCGTGCCCATCTCGATGCCCGACATGATGTACACGGTGCCGAACCGGTCCCTGAACTACGAAATCACCAAGGGTGTGCGGCGACCGCCACGACTGCTACCGCCGACGGCTGCAACCGTTCGGCGACATGGTGCTGGCAGAGCTGGTGCAAAAGTACAAGAAGGCGTGCGAGAAGCGCGACAAGTCGTTCTCGTCGGACACGTTGGAGCAGATGCGCATGACATCGAGGCCGTTTTTCGCTAGTGGATATCCCGCGCGCCGTCAAGTACCGTGAGATCAAGAAGATAACGGGTCTCAAGGGCACGGACGTGGTCGTTCAGGACAGCGTGTACGGCAACATCAACGACCAGTTACACATGATCTTGATCTTCACGCGTAACTCGGCCAACGACGAGAACAAGCTGTATGGTGAGTTCCGGATGAACGCGCATGGTGAAGATGTGGCTGCACCCGATCTTTGTCAACGATAAGATGTACCCGAAGGACTGCTGTACCAAGTCCTGCCGGTGTCTAGGACACGACTACTGGGAAAGATCGTGTTCACCACGGCGAACGCAGAGAAACAAGACTAAGCCGTCATAATCGAAGTGTATACTTCTCCTAATTCTTCTTTGTGTATGTCAAGTTCGGCCAGTACACGATGCCTTGTTGTGACCATCTGCGATGCCGCATTTGCCGCACTTGTAAAGCTTACGGATCCGTGTAGACTCACCACATTCACCACGCGAACGAATTCTCCGTTTACGGGGCCGTCCAGCCTGCCGTTGATAAAGTGCAGGTGTCAAGGTTTCATCTGCTCTTTTTCCGAGTCGTCCGGGAGCGCAATGGGACGCTGATTCTTCGCATATTGAGCAACGGTGTAGCAGCTAGAAAACAATTGAAACACATCCTCCAGACCTCCGTTCGTCTGCATTTTGACAGCCAAGAGGTGGCGACACGTGATCCCTTGCTGTAACCAAGACACACATGAGCATGATGGCGGATATAATTTCACCTCTCTTGGCTTGTCCCCGTGACCCAATCGACTGGTGTATGCAACTTCGTCCGAGCTGAACGAAACAGAGTACAGCGGCATCTGCTTAAGCTCACACTGGAACTTGTTTTCCGATCGAGGTGTTGTGATTCGACCAGAGGCTGTCCATGTTTTGCCTTGACAGAGACGAAGATGCGCCTCGGTCATCATGATTTTGGTGTACGCACGGAAGTAGCCGTAAGGCAGTAGCTTCCTCGGCTTTAGCCGCAACGATTTTGCCTGCTCGCTTTCAACAAAGTTGGTAGTTCTCCATCCATAGAGGGGTTGGGTCTTGTAGTATGGATGCAGAGCCCACTTCTTCGGCTCCACCGCGTTCAAATATTCCCCGGCAGGGACATTCGCATCACTCAAATCTTGTATGGCTGCTTTGTACTCGGCTGGCGTATTTGCAGCTTGCGCGCGCCAAACCATTGCCTCATGGCACACAGCAAGCTTCACTTTTTGTCAGCTGCATATTTCCTGTGAGTACAATACGCATTTGTAAGCATCAAACACCATATCCTTCGATGCAATACTATCGTACCGATGAGATGTCTTGTGCAAAAAGATTTTTTATCTTTAGCTCGTCCGAAGCTGAAATGATGCCGGCATGGCGGTCAGAAAAACTGGCACATCACGAAGTGGAAACCCATGCAAAAGAAGTGCTTTGAAGAACCAAAAATAGTTGGAGTGATCCTCCAGCGGAGCTAGCGCCACGGCTGCTACGCGGTTCTGGAGATTTCCATCCCGTGCAACTAACACAATTTGCACCCCATTATATTGGCGGTTCTTCATGTGAGCTGCATCCACCCCAAAATTCCTTGGCCGCTACGAAACCATGCAGGATCCAAGGCGGCCATCGCACGAACAAAGTGACCTTCTCCGTCACGCTGAATGTCGCTGAAAACGCCGATGTTGCACTTCGCAAATGCTTCAAGATACCACGGCAGGTATTTGATAGACTGCTCGTCTTCTGAGAAGACCTCACGAAGTACAATATCCTTCACTCTGTATAGCATGCTGGTACTGCATATCAACTTGGACGCTTCCTGCAGCTGCCCAGCCATCGCCAACGCAGAGATGCTGGCGTCAGCAACTACAGCAGACCGCAGCACTGACGATGCAGCTAGTTGATGAGCAGAGGGTTTCGCAGTCGACGTGCAGTTGATATGCTTGAGATTGGTTGTTGTCACGTGCCAGTTGTTCTGTTGATGTTTCCTCTTTGACACCGACAATTTTACGAACCAGGTACAAGACGCCCCACTAGAACAGCGAATGTCTTTAAACGTACCACCTCTCTTGCTAACAACAACCCGCTTAATAATGCGTAAGCTTTAATTGCAGCAACAGCGTCCTTTCCGGTTCTCCACCTCTGCTGACGCAGACCATCTAGCTCTGCATCGCCCGTATCGTCTTCACCGGCGGCCATTTTGATCTGGTGGTGGAGGCTGAAAACAGGTTCACAGAGGCTCGGGTAATTATAAGAGGCTTACGGTAGTAAAAGCTAGCTTTTATAGACAGCGTAATTATCGAGTCCCTCTTTGAAAATGTATTTCGATTCGAGTCCCCCTTTGGAATTTTCCCTAATATATATATCGATAGTAATAAATCAGGTACTGCATGTACCGGTACAACGTACCGACATTATATGTGGCCTCGATTTTTTTGCCAAGAACGCGCTGTATTTCTATTAATTTCCTTGGCAATGAATGATGGAAATCTCAGAGGTATATGTTCACTGTGCATTGACACAAGTTTCGATGGGGTCTCAACTTCAATACGGTATAGTAATAACACATGTGCGGCGCGCTGCCGTCGATCAAGTTGATCCAAGTGGTTTGTGTCGCGCAGCGCGACATACACTAATAAAGCCGTTCGGGCCGCCAATTAAACGGACGGTTCTCCAGCAGTAAAGTACCGGTAATCAGATGCAGGCACATCTCAAGAGCCCAGTCTGGCTCTGTTGTGCTGTGAGTCGGGAATGGTCTGCGTCCTCCCTCACACCTCATTTTGCGCCTTAAACACCCAGTACCGGTACCCTCCGAGATGAACCCCACCAAGTTTCTCACGCCACTACTGGCCATGCAGCTGGCTGTTGCCTTCGTCGCAGCAACCTCCGATGCAAACCCTGCCTCGGTAGATAGCCCGATTTATTACGGCCGTCCCAACAACGGGGGCTATCCCTACACCACTCCTTCGCCAACGAAGCCCCGCGAAAATGAGACCGAGACGCCCACCCCGCGAATGGCCCGATTTATTACGGCCGTCCCAACAACGGCGGTTATCCCTATGAGTAGTAATATTCAGCAGGTTACGCAGTGGCTTTTTTCCTTAGCTTTATTTACATAGAGAATAGGTTTAACCGTTTCTAATGCGATGGTAGGGGTTTCAACGACGCAACCTCTCGACCAGCTGATAGCTCGAGGAGGCACCCAACGCTTCAGGAGTGTTCGTAGACAGGTTTAAATGTTTCTAATCCCCAAATGTTGTGCTGAAGCGTCCGTACCTCTCACCATTGGTTGGAATCACGTGAGGTAGGGCTACATCTATGTGACAGCGCTTCATCACGCTTTCATTTCCCGCTTAAGTACGACACCAAAATTCTCCCCTCCCTTTTCTCTTATTCGAGAATCTGCCGCCTCGAATAAAGATGGTGACGCTCGTGTGCTCGATCGTTGGCGAGGAGGGAAGCGCGTTTCCTGTGGACATCGATGCGAGTCAGTTGGTGGGCCACTTGAAGAAGGCGATCAAGGAGGAGAAGCCAGACACGATCAAGTGTGACCTGACAAACTGCAGCTCTTCCTGGCGAAGCAGCCGGAAGAGGAGGGCGGCAAGATGTCGTCCCTGTTTAGCCCTTCTGCGGAGGAGATGGAGGAGAGTCTCAAGTGGCTCCCAGACGAACATCGGGCTGCTCTGAAGCTGGTGAAAGGAGAATCCGACGAACATCAATGCGCTGACGTGGAGAACATTCTGGCCTCAAAGACCTTATCAACGTGGTTCTACAGAAGAACAACATGGAGCCTCCATCCAGTGAGCAAATTCACGTGCTGGTGGTGGTTCCGAAGAGGAGTCCAAATGACCTGTTTGTTGAGAACGATTCGATATCGGCGTTTCGAGAAACTGCCGCAAGCATTCACCGAGTGCAGGTTCAAATGCAAGTGCTGCTTGAGCAAAATAAGGCTAATTTGACACACAAACCAAATTCCTTCTCCGATGGGGCATTGGGTCAAATGGAGTCTGGAAGATTGAAAACGGATGGCATGATCATCGATGCTGCACCAACAGAGAACGAAGAAGCATTTTGGCCAGAGGCAATTCAGATTCAAGCGGATGCTATTCAGAGTGAGGCTGCTTTTGACGCGTTTATTACTCCTTTTTCAGCGACGTATTAAGCCGTTGTGGTATGGTATTCGTCAATAGCGAGAGATATCCATGGTTGTCTCAGTCTCCGCTTGTTACCAAGAATACAGATCTCAAACCGGATGGATTTGCGACCCACCGTGGAATGTTTCGTGCCAAACCGGTACCGGACGATGGAGTGCAACGCCAGAATGGATTTCGATTTGGAGTAGCAGTGGAAGAATTGTTCGACTGCCTCATTTTGTTCGAAAGCAAGCTCACTATAACGGATGCTTCGTTTGGCCAAGTGGTACGATATCTGCAGTATCTTTGCCCCAAGGAGCTAGCAAGCGCTATTCTATTCGACCGCCGCTCCTTTTGGTTGATCAAAAGCCACAGGTCTGTTGTTACCAAAGTTCGAAGAGCGAAGTGGGTCGATAAGGGCTCGAAAACATTGTTCCAGAGCTTTATTACTGACAACATATCTCCATGGGTGGCGCACTTAACCAATGCCTGCACTTCATTGGGTGTTGGTGTGGTGGAGGGCGATGCATTTCTCGGCCGTGGCGCTCATGGACGCGTTTTTAAGGTAACTGGGCCAGGTCAGAAGGTTTTCGCGCTGAAAATCGTGGAGGAATGCTCCGTTGGACGTCTTTATCAAGAGAAGAAGGCCTTGATGAAAGCCCAGCCCACAGGATTGACGATTACTCCTGTGCGAGATGTCATCGAAAGCACTGATGGTAGCGCGGCCTTATTGCTGTCTCCTGTTGGGAAACCTCTGCCTCGACCAACGACACTAGAGGGAGTACGGAACCTCTTTGGATTGTTATGGCAGCTCCACGCGAATAGCCTGGTCCATGGAGATCCTCGCGTGCCGAATGTGATCCTCATTGGGGATACGCCCCTCTGGATTGATCTCGTGGAAGTGATGGAGGCTACTCCCACTTTGAAAAAAATGATGCTGATATTCTCGCACGGTCCATCCTAGGTGTCTCTCGGGCCTTTGAGCTGGACCCGGCAACGAAACAATTGATCGATAACTATGGCGAAAGCGCTACGCCAGAGAATCTTGATCGTCTGGCCGAAGCAGTAAGCTTGGTATTCCCAAATTAGCTGCAAATCCGATTCAATGGTTTTCATTCGCACGGCAATGGGTGCAGCTCATTGACCGAATGGGGCGTCGCCGCTGTGCACACGTTTGATCTATGAGCACTTTGCTGGGTTGTTGGCAGCAGCCAGTTATTCTGCTGTGCTTCTTCCGCGATCTGATAAGCTTCGCGCGATAGCACATCTCTGTTTCAGCCAGCACACACAAAAAGTTAGTCATACACCGCCAAATTACAATCAGAACGCGTCTACGTACGGGTGGCGTCTGTCAATGGCTGTGATCGACTGCACTCCATCTTGGTCAGCAACAGCAAGCAGTCCGTAGGCAGCCATCGCCCTCAGAAAAACCGACAGCTTCTTGAACGAGCTATGCTTAATGTTCAGCGACACCCCGACACGCAGCAACACATTCGCTTGGAACGAACTCGACAATGGGTTTCCCGACCGCCTCACTCGTCCGGAAGTTCTAAATCTACTGCTTTCCAAGTGCATGCGCTACCACCGAATCGAGCGTATGCCGCGAAGTTCCATGGGGGCAACTTGCGCCCGATCTCGATTCACGCCGGCAAGCTGATCCAGATTCATTGGTTAATGATGTGTTGGAATACTTTAGCACCATGACGTATGGCACGAATGTCAAGGCCAAGAAGAAAAAGAATCGCAAACATGTGTACGAAAGAGTATTGAACAAGTGTAGTGGTGAAGTCTAAACAGATTGGAGACGTTCTAGGAACATCTTCTATCAGCGGTGACGCGGAGGACGTTCCCGATTTGCGTTTCTTTTTCTTCTTGTTGCTAGTCGTGGTGGTCTCGCTGCTGGTGGTGAAAGTCGTGGTCGAGGTTGTAGAACTTTGCTCCGACTTGGACTTGGACTCAGTCGAGGACTGTTTCTTCTTGGTTGTTTTCTTGCACTGCTTGTTTTACCGAGAGCGATGTGGTACACAACGAGCGCCAGAATGCATGAAATATAGTGAACGACAGATGCGCTCAGTACAAGCCGTAGGTCGCCTGCACCACGGCACAAATTTGAAAAGTCATTGGCACGAGAGCGTGCATGGCCAATTCCACCTTGCTTTCTACCAGGAAGTCCTTGTACTTGGCAGCCTCCTGAAAATTTCCATTTCCACCTCCGCACAGACGGCCCGATCGGATACAGAAAAACCACAAAGGTCTCGAGAGGTCTTGAACCGGTACACACATTCGCACGAAACAACACGAAAGGTTGGACACACAGACCATCTCCCCAGTCTAGCCCACTACAACACGGCGCGTTGTGCGGTCAGTGTACTCTTCAAGAATGGCTCCTGGGCCGCCGCCGTCTTCAAAGATGCACTTCGGGCAGTTTTCAGTCGTAATTTTGACGCTGCTACTGGAAGACTTTCAGTATATTGAGCTGCATCTTGCCCCGACGGCCCCAAAGAAAGCCGTCAGAGGCAGTGGAGTCATGCAGTCAAGCGACAGACTGATAAGGTATGTAAACACGCTCAAAATGGCGACGTAGGAACCCCTCCAAGCAGAAGACCGTTCGAGAGCTCTGACGGCGGCTTCTGGGAAAATGGATAACCACAGCACTGCAAACAGCGAGCGCTTCAAACGCTGCTGGTCGGAGGTTCCGTCATTACTTCCACTGAATGTAAAGAAATACAGAACAAAAACCGCAATGCCGCCACCACAAGCAGTCCCAATGAGCTTGAGGACGAGCTTGTAATTTGTCCCAGAACCTGTACAGCTCCGTGGGTGATGATAATAATCATCCAGCGAGCAGGGCTCGGAAAAATAAGGGCTCGGATTTTTATTGACCTTATTTACAATCCCTCGGAGCCCATTAGACTACCATCTCGGTACATCCAATGACCATTCTAAACCATCTCCGAGAGAGCCGGTTGATGTCATCACTTGATGTCTGTACGAAGTATGCGCAGCAAATGTGTATATCCGGAAGAACAAATCAAGTGTGTGCGAAGTCAGGTCGGTCGCATTGGAGCAACAGCAGTAACACCTGGAGAATGAACTGAAAGACGTGTATTACAGGCACATGCAGAGGTATCGGTAGCGTAAGTATTGTAAGGTCCTTTTGTTCACGAAGCCGGGGCTCACAGCTCCCGCAAATATCTCGAACGTCAGAAGAATGTAGACACCGCAATTGTAGTTGTCTGTCTGCAAGCCTAAAGTCGAATTGAACCCTTGGACTCTGTAATCCCTCGTCAAACCACTCGGTATCAGGCCCCGTAGTTTTGAGCCGCAGCACGTACAGCGAGCTTGTATGACGACTCCATTGGGTCGTAGAGGAGCAGCGTCTTCTTCGAGAGGTCGGTCATAATGCTACACTAGTGGTTACCGTTGCAGTTGACAGGGATTAGAACGCGTTCATCTGAAGCTCCAAAAAGACGGCAGAGAGCTCAGTTTCATCTGTCACTATTTCGTAGCCGTTGGCGCCGTTGACGACGCTGATCATGTTAGGGCTCACTGAGATCACGTTTGGAATGCCGTTGAACATCTTCTGCATCAACGTGACCATCGTAACGTCGCTAAGTCGACCTTTGGCAGCCAGATCAAGTACTTCCATCTCTACATAGCATCATTCGACAGTGTGAGAATAAGTGCAGCGTTAGGCAACATAGCGAACTTTACCGCATTTGTCAGCAGTCTAAGGCCCTGTAACTTGGAGCATAGGTCTGGGTCTTCTTTCGTGTAAAAGGCGGCGTCAATGTCTAGAGTGAAGACCACTGCGGAAGCCCACTTTTGGGCGGCTTCGATCTTCCGGACTGTCGTTAAGGCGCGGTGGTATTGCTTCATAGTGGCGAGTGTACTGGTTGTAAATATACCAATGGTAGGTATATCTACAGCGACATCGCGTTCAGCTAGGCCTGCGTGTTTCCCTTGCAGTCTCGCCTCTTTTTCATCGCATTTCCGAAGCAAATCCTTCGCAAAGACCCTCACTACTTCGTTAGCTTGTATGATGGGTTTGCTAGCTGGCCGTTTTGTTAGTTGCATTGCGACGGGAGGCTTCACCTTCTTCTCGAATACAAACACTTTGAACTTGCTGAGTGTATCTGCTGCAGATCGGTATGTCGGATCACCTGCCAATATATCAGCAATGATGGCTACGTTCAAGTTCATGCTGTGCATTTCGGAGTCCTCTTGGGCCATTGCCACTGCCAAACTTCTCTTCTTTGGCTATGGAGGGCTTGATTTTCGGGCGCCCTCTGGATTTTGGCGGCGAACTGACTTGAAAGTTGTCGTCATCTTGCGCTAGAGGCACTAGTTGCAAACCAGTGTCAGACGGTTCTTCGCGTAACTCAGAGGGTGCGGACCCCACTGCTTGTGTTGCAATGACCATCTCAGATGGTGTACTGACCTTTTCAGATGGTGACGGGCTCTGACGAGATGGTGCAGTCTGGGCTTGCCATGGGCACGCTAGTCTCCACTGTAGCAGGGGTCGATACTTCCTGGTTTGTCTGCGGCACGAGCTCCGTTGTCGGAGGCGCCGGCTGTCGTCTTCACCAGGAAGAGCTGCAGCTCGTCAGGGTCACATTGAATCCTGTTCTTCTTCTCCCCCTTGATCGCCTTCTTCAGGTCTCCCATCGACTCCCCGCATCGATGTCCACAGGAAACGCACTCCCAGTCGCTCCAACGACAGCACAAAAGAGCTTCACCATCTTCTGGCAGGTTCTCGAATGAGCGAAAGATTGGAGAGAATTGCTTTCCGGTCAAATCTATGTGTCACACACCAACCGGTGCAGCCAAGCATACGCGCTCGACTCTAACGGGCTCTTCGTGTCCAGCCACACGGGCAGCTACAAGCACACGCGCTCGCTGTCTCGTCACCTGTGGGATGCGGATGAGACGCTCTTCGACCTTTTCGCGCTGGACTTTAAGAAGGCAATCCCGTCCTTTAACCGCATCTATCAGACGAAGGACAGGCGAGGTAGTGGTGGCGGTATCAGCTACGTGTATCGTTGCGTTCACCTCACAGACATGCTGGTGTTGTATTGCTCTATCTCTCTTGACCAGGATTATCTACGGCTACGTCATGAACAACATCTCCTCACTGCTTGTGATCTACCTCGTCCGTGAAGTGCTAGCGGCCTGATACGTGGGTGAGGAACAAGGTGAATTTGTCATTCGTGAGGCCACTGATCCGAGTCAAACTTGCGTCGACCGAAGCTCTACTGAAGACCAGGGGCAGTTGCGCTCTCCGTCGCCAGATGCGGTGCCTGAAAATTCGTGTTGTGGTGGGGAAAGTGTTGAAAAGGACGAGGGTAACGAGGAACAAGGTGAATTTGCCATTCGTGAGGTTCGTGATGGCATAACTTCAAAATAAATGTGGACGTGTGCTGCAATAAACGCTTCCTCGGATGATAATAACAATCGTTTACAGTTTTCCATCATAGCCGACGAATAGCGCTGTTGAGAAGTCGACCATCGCACCGTGCAGACGCTTTTATAAAGCAACGATTTTGCCGCGTGCCAGGTAAAACTCCTTCCGCGACGGCAGCTCCTAAATCGCCTTTTTGAAGTCAAGTTCAGCGCCAGCCGTATTGCCACTGCGTGCGAGCGCCACTGCTTTGGTGGCGAATACATGTAGCTACAGCGCGGTACAAGAGCGATTGCAGCGTCAAAATGCGTGAGAGCAGGAGACAACTCGATTCGACATAAGCGCACAATAGCGCATGTGTTCGAAATGATACTCAAGGCTTTGCTCTTCTCCCTCAATGGCACGCATACGCAGCGTTGCTCGATCATAGTAATCCCTCCAGCAACTTCGGTCTAACGCTAATACAGACGCGTCAGATCCTGCAGTGTCATCGACCGGGGTGAAAATTTTCAGCTCGAAGAAGCAAAGCTTCCGTATATTGCGGATGCAACACCAGGGGCCCGTTCCCATCAGCCAGAGCATTATCAGCGTCGCCTATTTTGCTGTTCAGACATCGCAGTAGATAAAGTCGCTGATCTTCCGGGCGTAGTAGCAGAGCATGACTGAGATCCTTGATAAATTGTGTCCGCAGTCCCGAGTCGACGACAGCAGCGCGCTCTCAAGAAGTGCTGCTAAAATGAACTCGCGCTCAATAATCACACAGTCCGAGGCCAGTAAGATTGCTCGTTTCCAATCCTTCCCGGCCTCCAATAACAACGGTTTCAGAAACAACTCATCTACCGCCATGTGCTGGTTGCCTTCCTTCAAATAAGCCGCTAAGCTTTCCACAAGGTCGGGGGTCATGGCTTCGATCAGAACCTTGCTGTCTCCAGTAGCCAACCGCATGTTGGATTCACTGCGTCGATTCGAACCCCGGCTACTCATAGAAGAAGCTGAGCGCCGCTGCATGGCTGTGACATCGCGTAATATCACTTCAGTTTGTGTGATCACCGACATTTCCTGTCGCAAGAACGCAATTACATGGCGTCAAATCCGCAACAAGTGAGTCGATGTTGAATTCAGCGTTGCACGTACCGGGATGGCACCGAGTCACCTTCACTTACCTCCGGCATGTGCAGCAAGTGGTGAGGACGGTCCAAGCTGTTTTTCTTCGCCTATTGTTCATAACGACGTACCCTAGGTCAAATTCTGCACTGTCAAAGCAGGTATGTCTGCGTCGACACCAATCGCATGTCCTTTGCAGTTTCGCTGATAGCTTTATCCATCGATGCAAGTCGGCGAAGTATTATAGTTGACCCTCCAACTGCAGCTGACGATAAATTCGATTCAGCAGAATGTGGAGGTGCGATGCTTTCTTGTTCATGCTGTCCGTCCATTTTTCCTGGTACTGATGAAACGGCTGCAGACGAATCGGAATTAACTCTGGAACAGGAAGCGGTACCAGCAAACGTCCTCCCATACCAGGCAGACTTGTTGATGACGTCGACTCAATGTTGATCTGGTTACTGCTGGAAGTCCCAGGAGTAGGCTCGCTCAGGCGAAGTAGCATAGCTTGGAGGGAATGATCATGCCGTGACGTTTGAGAAATCAACGGAGTTGATGGCACCGAAGATGTAGCTGGTGTCGATGGGGTCGTAGTTGTTGCTGGTGTTGTTATGCTTGACCGTGGCGTAGCTGGTCCATTGAAAAGGCAATTGTTGTTTTCTAGAGAAGCAGACAGCACGACTGTCGACGCATTTTCTCCATTCAACCTGCGACTCGTGTGCGGCAAGTCTATCGTTCCATGTAGATCCGTTTTCTCTTCTCCGATCTCGACTTGTTGGCGGAATGTTATCATCCCTATCGACTGAAAGCTTCCAGCTGCTTTGTCGTCGTAGTGCGCTTGGAGATGGCACAACCGAAGCAGATGAAAGTGGCTCGTCATTGGGGAAAGCAGGAAAAGGCTTCAGTGGAGACAGGTTGCAGCAGTCATCGAAAATACTTCAACGTATTCGACGGCGTTGGAAGGTGAAGCGATTGAGCATACCCTCAGCACCAGCGATGTCTAGCTGGCCTACGCGACAGAGAACAGCGTTGCCATACGCCTCATTTGCAAACTGTTCGATGGATGTCACCGACTGCTTCAAAACACCCCTCGGCGAGCAATCACAATCCAGGATCGGCATACACCCACAGCCGTTCTCTGCAGCACTTGGCATACTGCCACCAGCTTCGGCTATATTCTTGGCCAGCACATAGAACTCAACTACTTCTTTCGCAAGCTCTGTATATTTGCAATCCACGGGAAATTTACGCTTCAACCTCAAAGCCAACTCCGACAAGCCGCTGTTCTTCGTCAAAGTACCCTGCAGAAGCCATCTCGTTGCACACACTTCGAATTTTGCGAACTAATTCGCTTTGGTCGTTCGGGTACGTGTCAACCTGTTCCAATGTGCACCAGACTGCATCCAGTTCGTAATTTCCTCGTGTTAGCACGCCAACCGCAGCCTTCGATGCTTCAAGAAAAAGCACCGCCGCATTCTTCCAATCCTTGCGGACTTTACACTGCAAGGCCTTCGCTCCGGTCTGGAACGAACCCCATCGACAGCGCACTTCGTCAATGCTCCGTCATCACTCGCAGGAGTCGACGCAGAGTCTCTCAGGTACTTTTCAATACCATCATGACCCCGCCACGGGAAGACTTCTGCACCCACGACGCACGACATAGAGCCTTATTAATAAAGTCGCCGAAGTCGTCTGCCCAGCGACACGTTCCGAAAATCCCGCGTACAAAGACGACATGAAGCCCAGCGTGTTGTAAAGCGCCACGTGAGCGGCTCGTTGCGCACCCACGACTTGGTTGTCTGGTACACGGCCGAGAACCTCTTGGACACGTCCAGCAACGCGTCCAGCACCAGGTCTTCGGGCTCATTCTGCTGCTGATCCACACAGCGAACGACTGATCCGGGCGGCACGCAGTGGCGAAGAGGAAGACACCGACGAGCGTAATCATACGAAATAGCATCGCGACTAGCACGGGGAGAAGTGTCGCCATGAAGAGGATGCCGAGCACTGCGACACAAGTAAACGGGAAGTTAGACGTGTTGGAAGCCACTAGGACCCCTAACGCAGTGGGAAGTACGACACAAAAGATAAAGTGAGATTTAGAGTTCCGAGCACAGAGCTCGCCCTGCACCAGCCTATACCTACCGCCAAACGCAGCTGCCCGGTGCCTTCAAATCCCTGATCCGAAGCCGTTCTTCAACACTCCTCCTCACCGGCAGTGTCAAACAACAAAACGCATCCGTTTCATTTTCCGTTTCCGTCGGTCACACCTCAGTGCAGCCCAACAACATCCCGCAGTACTCCCAATCTCGGTGCATCAACCGCCTTGGTCATCAAGTCCGCCGGCATCCTCTCGCCTTCGCGATATTCCGGTTTCAGGACTCCTCGCTTCGTGTAATCCCCACAAACTGAATGCGCACATCAATGTGTTTTGCTTTCGCGGATGCGCCTTCGCCGTCCAGTTGCTTGAGCGCCGCCTGGTTGTCGACGTACAGCCCCATGGGTTGCTCATGCTTGACATGCAACTCACCGAGCAACTCTCGCACACCGAGAAGTTCCGCCGCCATTACCGAAGCAGCCGTATACTCTGCTTCCATCGTCGACAACGAAACTCCGCCCTGCTTCTTACACGTCCAGCTGACTGGCATTTCGTCTAACGTAACTAAACCGCCAGTGACAGACTTCCGATCCTTCTTGTCGGCAGCGTAGTCCGCATCGCTGAACCCGGCCACCTTCAGCAGCTCATCTTTTCTTCGACTGCCTCGCATACTAAGTCGTAGCTCTTTCGTTCCGCCCAGATACCGCAGGATCCTCTTTGCTAGCTTCCATTCGTCGGTAGTGGGTTCATGCGTACGCCGTGACGCTTTGTGCACTGCAAACGCGATATCGGGGCGCGTACATCGCGCGACTCACATCAAGCTCCCAACTAGTGATTGAAACTTCTTCACAGTGATGATTTCATCGCCTCCGGCGGTCGGCAACTTCTCCCCACCAGTCCCTCGGATCTCGTTCCACTCCGGGCGTATGGGAGTACGCACACCGTCTGCCTGCTCCATGCCGTGGTCCCTCAACATCTCCAGTATCGTCACACTCTGATCGACATCATACCCATTCTCTTCATCGTAAGTGACACGCATCTATAGGAACTTGCTCACTTGCCCCAGATCCTTGATAGAGAATTCCTTGAGCTCCTCGAAGAAAACGTCCACAGCCGCTTGCTGTGTTCCTGTAACGAGTAGATCATCCACGTAGACACCGACCACCAGTAGGACCTCCTCATGCCGCCTGAAGTACACACACATGTCCGTGAGGCTCTGCTCGAAGCCGATTTCAACGAACTTCTTGTGCAATAACTGGTTCCAGAGACGTCCGGCCTGTTTCAGCCCATACAAGGCTTTCTTTAACTCCAGGGCTATTTCGTCGTCGCGTTCAACGCCCAATTCTTTCCGAACCTCGTCCGATATCTCCATTCCCTGCGGCAGGTGGATGAAGATGGCCAGATCTTCCTCTTTGTCAGCCTTCACATACGCATTCGGGACATCCCCATGCTTCGCTGGAACACGCCACTTTCGGTCCAAGGCAAATATCAGCTTAACGCTGGTCATGTCGATGACCGCAGCAAAGGTGATGCTGTAGTTCACACCGAAAGTCTGCTCGTTCCCGCTGGCAACGAGCCTCGCCTTCAGACGCTCAATGAGCCCCTCAGCATCGAGTTTGATCTTAAAAACCCATTTCGTATGTAGCACACGTACCCCTCGGGGCATCTTTACTATTTCCCACACGCCGTTCTCATCCAGAGCTCGCAGCTCTTCGACGACAGCGTTCGTCCAACCCGTCCTGTTTTGGCTACACAGCTTCCCCGTAATTCTTCAGGTCGGGTTCAACGACGCTATAAACAACGTCTCTTGTGGTCTCCTCCTGTGGAGCACGATCATTCTCATTGTTCTGCTCTCGTCGACCCACAGATCTCGTTATCGGCCGCTCCCGGGTCCAGTTTTTCTCGCCTTCTTGGCGTTCTTCTTGCGCCTCTTGGGACGCTTGTGTCCTGCAGCGTTGGGTTCGTCTCCACCAGCAGTCGCTCCGGTACTATTCCCAAACGGCTCCTCCTCAGAGTCGCTACCTTCTAGATACAGTCGTTGTACCTGCTCATTTTGCGTCTTATCCAGCGTTTCAATGTTTCGCACGTGTTGTGTGGTTACCACCACCTTGTCTTTTGGGAGATACACGCGGTACCCCTTAGTCTCCTCGCCAATACCAACGATCATTCCGTACTGCGCGCTGCGAGAAATTCTTGTTGCGCGGGTCACGGTAGACCGTGCAAGGGGAGCCAAAGACTACGATCTCCCTAACGACGGCGTCTTCTTCGTGAGCATCTTCATGGGAGACACTCGCCCCGGATTCGAGTTCGTGGGCGATCTATTCAGGATGTAGGCAGCGTACTGTACTGCATCTCCCCAAAACGTCAGTGGTAGCCCACATGCGAAAACCATGCATCTCGCCATATTCATAATAGTCCTGTGCATTCTCTCAGCCTTGCCATTGCTAGCTTGGTTTCAAGCCTCGCTTTGCTGTCGCTCCACGCCAGTATTCTTACAGAAGAGATCGACATTCTGGTACCCTCCCCGGAGTCCGTGCGCAGTACGTGAATCTTACAGTCGAATCTTTTCTCGAAAAATACCAAGAAGTGCTCAAACTGTTTGGCTGCGGCGTCCTTGGTCCTTGCAAGAAAAACCCGGCAGTAGTTAGACTTGTGATCCACGAAGTTTATCATGTAGCGGTTTTTGAGCCTATCCTTTGGCGACTGTACTTGCTGGTTGTAGTATCGCTCAGCTGTACCCGTCAGATAGTGGCCTAGTAGAGCCACCTTTACGTCTTCTGGCCATGCAAAACCACAGGCTGACTGAGCGAGGGTCACTTGCCTCTCAAATCGTTTACCCCACTCCAAGAATCCCGACCCAAGCCCAACATATAGCTCCTTGCCGTCGAAAGCACGTATTGCGAGTTTCTTCTGACGAGCATCGGGGTACTTCACTCCAGCGTTGTTCTGCTGTCCTGGGGCAGGGTCTGATAACTACCTGGAGTCTGCGGAGGTTGCGGAGGTACCTGCCCGCCTTGTGCGCCAGCGTATAGTCGCTGCAGATTAGCCCATATACAGGTTGTTGTGCAGCGAAATACGGAGCGTGCACCGTTGGTCTTGGTGCGGTTGGAGTACGGGGGCCGCTGGCGAGCCTCCCAACGAGTCAATAGTCATGCGTGCTCCCCGCCCTAGTTCCGACGCAAACAAATTCATGTCCGCTGATGCGGCGATAGGCGTTCCGAACCTTGGTGGACTTCTACCACCCTCGAATACCCTTTCCAGTTTCGTCTGCGATTCCTCGAGCCGTTGTAGACGCCCAGCGAGCCCACGCATGAGTTCTAGCAGCTCGGCGTCACCTCCCTCCACCAGTTTCCTTGATATCAGGGTATTGTCGCTACCCCTTTCGCGAGTAACGACGGTTGCTTTCTCCTCTGTGTCATTCACCATGCCAATCCTTTCGCGACTAGCTGGAGGCGCTACTTCCGGTACATGACCTTCAGTACGAGCGACCTCGTTGGTGGTATCGTCCATTTGGGCTCAAAACCTGTTGGAAGCCACTAGGGCCCCTAACGCAGTGGGAAGTACGACACAAAAGATAAAGTGAGATTTAGAGTTCCGAGCACAGAGCTCGCCCTGCACCAGCCTATACCTACCGCCAAACGCAGCTGCCCGGTGCCTTCAAATCCCTGATCCGAAGCCGTTCTTCAACAAGACGGGTGTTGTTGGGATCTAGTTGTATGGTTGATGCCAACGTCGGGAGGAAGTTGATAGAAGACGAAGCGACGTTGATTTAGGAAGGCTTGGAATGTGAAGTGGGTAGAATATTTAAGGGATCGGTTACCGATTTGAACTGGGTCAGGATCAGATTATAAATAGTCCCAACTGTGATATACCGGTACGTATACACAAAATGATAAACTCTGACCCACCCTGACCTGAAAAATAACGAACGGGTACCCTTCAATTAGAGAGTAACGTATTAGCAAATTAGGTAATTAGTAATAGATTAGCGAATCGCGAATGCACTTAGTGTCAGTGACACAAAGTTAGTGAACACAAAATAGTACACGTTGTCCATTGGAAACATCTGCTGAAGGAACTTCGCAACCGCCGGCTCTAGTTCTTCCAGGGAGGATGTAAGGATCTTGTCTTCGAAGTTGCATGTGATATATCAACGCGGCTGTATTCGGGAGGGTTACTAGGACTCCTATCTCTTTTGAATTCATTCTACAACTTTCCGCCGTGAACACAGGTCCACTTCACGGTTACCTTTTTGGGATCGGCTACCGGATTGAACTGGATCAGGGATCAGACAATACCTGGTTAAATAACCAATAGAATCTGATCAGAGACCCTGACCCAGAAAATACTAAATCGATGCTTTACAAAAACAATTTTGGTGCTCACTGATTGAACATGCTTTACTATTTAAAACATCGCATTCCGTGTCATCTGGACAAATTAGTATATTTGGACCAGTAAGTTAATGTAACTACATACAGCCTATCCGTGCCACCTGTGTGGTGAATTAATGTCGCCTCTAAATTGAGTGGCCTCGTGTGTTTAATGCCAGTGGATTCATGTAACTCACTGCGGCCTATCCGTATCCACTGCGTCAATTCGTGGCGTCAGGCCACAAAAGCTGGTGAACTAATGTAACTCGCTTCAACCTGTCCGTATTACTTTGGTCATACGTTTTGTATCTCAACTACACCTGTTGTTTTTCACTTAAATGGATCAAGCAAACAAGTAGTATCTTCTCCTCATTGTGAATTCTACCTGGTGACACTCAGATGAGCGATACCCAGGATTCTAGTCCTTTCAGGACTACTATTCACTGGAAGGGGTTCCAGTTGATCAAGTGCTACGCCTCCGATGTCAAGACGACATACCGCTGCAGCTTCTACCGACCACGACGTGACAGGCCCGGCTGTCCCGCGAAACTTGACGTGCTCACGAATGGAGAAGTCAGAGAGAAGCAGTTTCCGCATTCGTGCAATACCTCTACGCGCCATCGCGGAGAAGATGTATCATTGAGATATCGGACGACTCATCGGAGGACTCGTCTACAAGTTCGGCACCGACGACTGTACCTGAAGAAGTGAGTCATCTGATGGCGACTGAGACCGACACTTTGGCGTTGTCACAGGTCTCCGCGACACCGGCTCAGGTTCGGGGATAGTTCGTGATTGGTGCTCTGACTCGCGGTCTGTCGCGGCAGCAGGTTATCACTCGCGTATACCGCACATGAGTCGTCACTTTGGCGGGTCAGTCCACGACCAAGTTGAAGTTCCACCACTGTCGATGGCACGAGACGGATCCAAGTTTTTCAATTTGGATTCACGTACCCTGGTGATAATGGCCCCGAGCGTGTACTCAGTTGGGGTTATCCAGCGTTGATTCACTTGTTGAGCTACGCAGACGTTTCGCTGTTCGTGGATGGAACATTCCGCTGCGTGCCATCATCATTTCTCAGTGCGTGGTAATCATGGTTTACGACAGAGGATCACGCTGTTTCGTGCCATGCGTGACCATGTTGACGACAAACAAAACGGAATGGACGCATTGGCACTGTCTTCATTTTCTGCAAGTGTTGACCGGAATGAATATGCACCCCGGCACAATCACGTGTGATTACGAGCTCGCTCTGATCAACGCGGTACGGGATCAATTCCCGATCCTACGATCGTAGGATACCTGTTTCACTTCAAGCAGGCGATCCGTCGCCGAATGATGAAGTTGTACATCCTCACTGAGGAGATTGCAACTGCGATGACTCGCGGGCGGCTAGACTTGCTCACGATAATGCCGCAAGACCAGATTGACCTCGTGGTATCGACCACGTGACTACCCTGATTAAGGAGTCTCTCGCTTCGAGAGATTATCGGTACAGCGATGAAAAGTGGGTGGATTTTTGGGTCTATTTCGCCGCGTGTTTGGATTGAAATGTTCCCCCAAGACTCAGGAATGTGCGTGGTATCGACCGCAGGATCGTTAATCGCACCAACAACCCCTGGAGCGGTACAACCGGGAGTTAAACGGGCGTTAAGCCCAACCTGCCCACATTTGTAGGGGTGTTGGAGCGCCATGCACATACCTACGTCACACTCATTGAGGATATTGCACGCGGGCGTGCTCGCCCTCCAACGCACGGTGTTTATTTCAGTGCCTCCTAAGTTTACTTTGTGATCATTGGAGTGCATTTCAAATGGTCCGTGTGCTTAGCTTCACCACTGCACTTGTTTTTGTATACTGGTACAATGATCTTGTGGCGAAGCGCCTAATAAGATTGGCGGACCGGCTATGAGAAAGACGGGGCGAAGATAAGAAAAGTACCACCGCCGATTCCGCTAATGAAGCTTCGGTGTCTCACGGGGACTATGCGCTCATGTCATGGGTTGATGTCGAGGGGGCGAGATCAAGTGAGACAAAGAAGATGGCACCGCAGATGAGTCCAAATCGACGTCGATCGGTGCGTCGGAATCTCCCGATCGACGATCGTGGCTCGATCGCTGAGCCAGCTGATCGTACCTCGATCGCCCTCGATCGTGACATTTCGATCGCTCTCCGATCGTAACACCCCGATCGCTCTTCGATCGAGGATCCGCCGATCGACCAGCTGTTTCTCAAGATTGGGCGAAGTCGACATCGACGAGTGTACGAAGGCACCGGGAAGGATGGGTAAGAGCGGCGGCAGGTGACACGCAAGGCATCTAGCGGTCGTTTAGTGGAGTTCAGACTAAGTGTTTGGCTGAGATAGACATAACTATAAATCAGACTCGAATTTGCACTGAACATCGCAAGTGCCTTCCAGACGGGAAGAACATTGGCCCCATAAGGTGTTTGCATACTAGCGTTAGTAGATCTAGTGTTGTAGCGTAAGGATCGGATAATACATTGGCCGACCTTCCTACCCCTAAGTCTCTATCGTTCTAGTGCATACCTCGATCAACTGGACTACTGCTTGGCCGTCTATCGTCTTCAAACTCTCATCAACTCAAGTCCCGCTATTGGAAGCGGCAAGCACACAAAGGAAAGGAAAAGGAAAGGAAAGCAACGCCCACAAGGCATCCCCAGGCTTCGGATCAAGTCCAAGCCCTCGATCGACTCTAGACAACCCCGATCGAGCCATATACTCGGCTGTAGCGTGAAGACTTCCGCGCTACTCCACCCCGTCCCCGCGTCCCGCCAGGACGTTCAAGACTTCTCGTCACTGCACTCTTCGGAGTCCCGAGAGAGCAGATCCAGCCCACCGACGGGTACACAAGGTGAGACCAAGTTCAGCAGATCACGGATCATCGGGACCCCTCCGTTAGTTGGTGTCTGGGCGCAGTGGGAAGTCGGATCTGGCCTTAACAAGATTTTGGCTGATCCCGCTACACCACAATGGTGCGCGTGCCCGGATCTCTTGGTGACTCAGGATTTCACCGTGAGTCCGATAAAGAAGAAGTGAAGATTGAACAAGGGGAACAAGCGTCATCGGAGATCGGATCGACGACGACGCCGCTGAATGAAGCGTGATCCGCAGATCGGCAAAGTCCTGGGAGGAGCTCTGTCGACAGACAAGATATAGATCCGGATCCGGATCTAGAGAGAAACCTCGATTTCTCCCCAGGTCCCTTCGGGGACCCTCGCGGATCTTGATGCGAATCGAGATCTGCAGAAGAACACAGAAGACCAGGTCAGCCTTGAGCCTTACGTGTTCTCCGCTTTCGCGGCCCCGGCCGTGCGAGAAGAGAAGGTCAAACGTGAACCTTACACGTTTGTCCCGTCCGGGACTCCCGCGTTCCCGATCGCGAAGACCGAACGCCCTGCGTTCACCGGTGTCGCGACTTCCGAAGTTCCCAAGCAGATGCCGAAGAAGAAGAAAGGCAAGATGGCGAAGAAGAAGCTGAAAGCCCCGGAATCGGACACTGAAGATCGGAGCGGAAGGAAGTTAAATTTGAGCAAGAACACGATGGCGATCGAGAAGATGTATCATGAGAAGGTCTTGCGTGACTTATATCAGGAGCTAGGAGATCAGCTAACGCTGCTCCGACTGGCTGACGCCGATGAGTTGGAAGAGGTCCTCCGCGATCGCGAACGAGCGAAGAACAGACAGAAGAAGTCTGCGTTCGGATCCAAGTATCGGCAGAAGACATCGAATCCCCACCGGCAACCCCGACCAAGCGAGCGGTACAAGCGATCCAAGCGCAACGTGCAGACTCGGGATCGGACATAGGGTCGGACGGGTCGGATTCCGAAGGTGATCTACGTCTGATCTATCTTGCTTCCGCCGATGAGAGATCGATCCCGGCCGGAGAACCACACCCGGCCCAGGATCCACCTCGACCGCCCCAGACGGCGCCCGATCGGCCTCTCCCGGATCATCGGAATCAAGTCCGCCACGACGGACCGGATCGAGGGCGATGCTCGCACTGCGAGTCTCGGAAGCATACGGATCTAAGCTGTTGGAGACGTCTCATCTGCCAGAAATGCGGCAAGAGCGGTCATCCCGCGGACCACTGCTTGTTCGTGTGCCGAGGATGCGGAGAGCTACATGACATGGGGAAATGCCCGATGGAGGAATTCTACAACCAGATCTGCCAGTGGTATAACCCGACGAAGCATGCGGGTATGTTGCCTGAGACTGTTGAAAAGATGTTAAACTAGGACGCTCGTCGGGTTGGAATCCCGTACGATCCGAGCGTTCAAGCTACTGCATCTATGCATTTTTGAACCAGACATCGGTTGATCGAGCTAACAGTCGACCAGATCTACGCGGTAATACATATGATCTGCACGAGAAGCGAACTGACCAGGTCTCGAGTCTTCGTCGATCGAACGAGTTCGACCGATCGGATGCCGCGACTATGACCTTGGATCTCCACTCCGGAGACCCTAGAGGTTATTGGAAGCAACAAGAGAAGGAAGAGTGGTTTAGACCTGCAGATGGTGAGATTACTGTAGTTCCCCCAAATCCTGGAACTCCGCGCGTCGGTGAACTCCACCGATCGGATGCGTCCATATCGCCCACAGATCTCCTACCTGGAGAATCTCGCGGATACTGGAAGCATCATGCGCCGGGAAAGTGGTTCCGACAAGCCAAAGTGACTGGCAAGATCAACAATGAAAAGGCGATCTTGCTCCTAGACACAGGCGCCGAGGTGTCCATCGTGGATACCACCTTAGCTCGTAAGGTTGGATGCTATGTCGATCGGAGTGAGAGTCAAGAGTGCCTAGGAATTGGAGAGAGTGTGTACGTCGCGGAAGGACGGACCAGGGTCAAGATCACCCTTGCCGGAAATCTGGTGTATGTCTTCAATATCTGGGTGGGAGATCTGTCGGGACATGAGGCGATATTGGACTTCATGGTCCCGGCCGGAATCCGGCTCGATCTTGCTAATGGGACACTGTGCTTACCGGATGAAGTCAGGATCTCGCTAAGTGGACGTCGACAACTCTATAGCGGAAAAATGAGACTGATACACATAGATGACTCCCTACAACTGGAGGTGGGTGAGTCCGTGGAATTGCCAGTGCGCCTGCGTGCGTCGTCGGACCAAGATAAGCTCTGGGTGACGCGAGGACAAGGCTGGGTACCGACGGTAATCTCTGGACGGGGTCGAACTCGGTATCTCCATATCACAAATGTGGGGACCGGTCTGCTTCGGATCCCGAAGAATGAGCGAGTCGGAATGTGGCTGACAGGAGATCGCGTGCCTCGATGGCCAGGATACGTCTCAGTCGGGTCACGTCGCTATGCTGAGTGGCAGAATTTGGCGTTCGAAGCTACGACCGATGCTGACCTGCAAGGATCGGATGAGCCTGAACAACAAGGACCCTTGGTCGACCATCCGACATATCCTACCCCGCGCGCAATCCTGCGTAGAGGATCGGGCGTCACCCCGAAGATGTTGTCCGGCGTTGTCATTAACGACGAAGGCCGAGAGGTCGACAGCCCAAGTATGACGAACGGAAACGACCGAGAAGTATGTACTCCAGCTGCCATGCCAGTGCAGTCGGCACCGGAACATGAGAGGGAGTCGGAAAGTCTGACACGAGAACCGCCGCTGAGCCAGTCTGACTCTGACCGACCAGAGAAGGAGAGGCCTACTGAGGGGTCCGTAGATCCTGTCGCTGTGGTGGACAACGAATCAGCACCTGAGCCGGTCGAGGTCGATCGACCAGGGGCGGACGTCTCTGAGCCGACTTCGTCCGACTGCCCGAAACAGTCGGACGCCGAAGGTGATATATCAGGCAGGTCAGCCAACGTCGGTGCAGATCCGGCGACGTCTGTTAACTACGGGTCAAGACCAGCTCGGACCGCGACCGATCGCCATGGCCATGTACCGTTAGGACCGGAACGATCGAAGTCAGCGGAACCCGAAGAAGGGATGGTGGCGAACTGTTTGAGGAGGACGTGCAGGAGAGCTGGCTGTGCTGCCCGAGGTCTCGACCACGACCGACGAGGTGACAATCGATGACATTCAGGTAGGTGGTTTCCAAGGCGCCGATCCGGAGAAGATCGAAACGCTTCGGCAGATTATCTGGCGGAAACACCACATCTTGCTTGGTAAGGGGAATGCCCTGCCACCCGCAGCGCGGGGTGTGGTCTGCGACATCGACGTAGGTGGTGCTAAGCCGATCGCCCAGCGAGTGCGTAAGATCGCGCCGCGATTCCGGGAGAAGGTGTCGGATCTGCTCAAAGGATTGTTGTCTGCGACTATTATCAAGTATTCGACCTCATCATGGGCGTCCCCGATCGTGATCATTATCAAGAAGAATGGAGTGGATATACGCCTATGCATCGACTACCGGCTGTGAACAGCCTGACCAGGTTGATGGTCTACCCCATGCCTTTGATAAACGAGCTGCTAGAGAACTTAGATAAAGTCCTCTGGTATTGCTCTCTGGATATGGCTAGTGGATTTTGGGTCGTGACCATGGCCGATCGGGCGCGGGCGATTTCGGCCTTCATCACCCCTTCGGGCTGTTTGAGTGGAACCGGATGCCATTCGGTCTTAAGAATGCGCCACAGATCTACCAACGTCTGATCGACAACGCCCTATATGGATTTATGAAGATCTCTCGATCTGGTAACTCGGAAGGTCTCGTCGACCTGTTTGAAAGTGGGGAGCCCCTGGCCCCTGGTCGACTGTCGGTGCTGGGGCGTCGATCTTACATCGACGATATCCAGGTGACCGCTGGGTCATGGGACCAGCTCTGCGGCCGAGTGGAAGCTCTGCTAGAAGCGTGTGATAAGTGGAACCTGTCGATCAGCGTCGTGAAGAGTTTCTGGGGCATGAGGAAGGTGGACTACCTAGGACATCAAGTGTCGAGCGACGGACTAGAAGCTCACCCGAAGGACTTGAAGGCACTGACCGATCTGCCGTTTCCGAGATCGCTGCGAGCGATGCAGTCGTTCCTGGGCAGTCTGAATTATTACGGCCGTTTTATTGAGGACTACGCGGTGCACGCGGCTGTTCTGTATGAACTGCGCGAGGTGGACTTTGCAGAACTTAAGAAGAGTCAGGACCTCCAGCGGGTCCTCGATCCGACGAAGTCGGACCAAGACGTGTCACGACAGACGAAGACCGATCGAGACGAGTCAGCTCCAGTCGGATTTGATGAGAAATGGATTCGTTCGCTCCGGGCTTTCGAGGACTTGAAGCGGAAGATCGCGACTACCCCAGTCCACAAACACTTCGACCCCGAACGACAGCCGGTGATAATTGTCTATGCGAGCGACTGGGCGATATCGGCTGCCCTGATGCAGGAGAATGATCAGGTATATTACCCCGTCACCTTCTCCAGTCGAACGTTGAAGTCGAACGAGCTCAACTATAATGTGGTGGAAAAGGAAGTGCTGGCGCTGTTGCGGATCCTAGATCTGAACTACAACATGTTGGTCGGCCGACCGATCCGGATCTTGTCTCGCCATTCCACCCTGGCCTGGCTGTTTAAGTCACCCGGTTTGCAGGGGCGACTGGGACAGTGGGCGGCGCTCATGTCGCCTTGGACGTTGGAGATTGTGAAGTGTACCAAGGGAGAGGACGAGATCCTCGGGACGATCGCAGCAAGTATCACTACTAGGTCGAAAGTGGACGAAGCCTTGATCGCGATCGCCCCGAAGAAGGAGCCTCGACGCCCAGTTCAGGCCCCGATCCCAACTATCCAGGCCGGAGAAGAGCTGTGGGTGGTGAGTTTCGATGGATCAGCCCGCGTCAAGCGCGGAGGTGGCGCCTACAGTGCGATTGTGTGGAGTCTGCCAAGCTGGACTGTGGTGAAAGTTCGATCGGGCTACAGCGAGGGTATGACGGTGAATGAGGCTGAGTATAATGGCCTCCTACTGTGTTTCGACCTTCTGGGAGACCTCGATCGAGGACGGCTGGTGTTCTGTGGCGACTCTAACCTGGTAATCCGACAAGTCCGAGGAGAGATCGATTGTAAAGCACCTGGTCTGACACTATTGAGACAGAAAGCACTCGATCGACTTCGAGAATGGCCAGCACATGAGCTTTTGCATGTCAAGCGCAACTGGAACGCCAGCGCGGACAGTCTCGCTAGCGCAGCTCTCCAGCGTCAAAAGGGCGTGATCGTGGAAGGTGAAAAGGAGTGGCTAGATTTGGCCACTCTGAATCGGTTGGGCGAGATCCTGACTGTCCGATCAGAGGAGTCAGTGGTAAAAATCTCACCCGTAGTCACGCGGTCAGGCAACAGGTCCAGATCTATCCCGACGGTGTTGCGAGAATAATACATTCGCAGTCTTCGAGTGGACCGGATCAGACAGTCCCAAGACGAGGAAGTCTGGATCTCGGGGTTGAAGAAATACTTGGTCGGCAACGTATCGGATCTGTCTCAAGAAGAAGCGCGATCGTACGGCAATATCGCGACGGATTATGAGGTAGACGATCAAGATCTGCTGTTCTACTGTCCACCCGGGCAAGGTTCGAGCGTCGATGGTGGTGCCAGAAACGCTTCACCAAGACGTTTTGCATCACTACCATGCAAGCCTAGAAGGAGGTCATCAAGGTATCGGTCGCACATATCAACGGATCCGGCGACATTTTCACTGGAGAGGACTGTATCGGAGTGTCCAGCGCTATGTCGGAGAGTGTGTAGACTGCGAGACCGGCAAGGGGCGACCCACGATCAGGGGCGAATCTCCGGGTAATATCCAAGCGACGTACCCTTTCAGGTTATCGCGATGGGTCACATACCCTCGCTACCAAAGTCGGTCAAGAGCAACACGGAGCTGTTGATCTGGGTCGATCTGTTCACGGGCTATGTGATCGCGAAAGCAAGCGCATCCAGAACGGCACAGACGATCGCCGAATCCTATGAAGAATGCGTTTTTCGACGATTTGGGGCGAGCGAAGTGATCCGACACGATCGAGAACCGGGATTTATGGCAGATTTCTTCCGATCGTTTAACAAGATCCTCGGGCAACGTCAGAGAGCGACTATGGCCTACCAACCTCAAGCCAACGGAACCGCAGAGCGAATGGTGCAGACCTCGACAAGAGCGCTGAAAATGTATCTTCAAGATCTGGATCAACGAGATTGGGACGAATATGCCGAGCGTCTGATGTTCGCGATCAATACCGCTCAAGATCGAGTTCGTGGAGATACTCCATTCTACTTAATGCATGGATGGGACCCGAGATCGACCCTGGAAGCGGTCATACCTGTGGGCAGCACCCGGAACCACGATCGAGACGCTCGACAGTGGAGGTACCAAGTGCAACGACATTACACCCAAGCTAGAGAACAGGTCAACGATCGTCTGAGGCAAGCGATAGCCGATCGAGCCGACCGGCATAACGACGAGGTCCGACCACACTCGATCGACGTTGGATCTCAAGTCTGGCTGTACTTGGATCGAGTGAAGGAAGGGTATGCACGAAAGCTAACTCATCTGTGGCATGGTCCTTTCCGAGTCGCGGAAAAGGTCAACGAGTACTCGATGAAGCTCCAGATAGCCGGCACGGATTATCGTCTGTTCCCGATCGTGCACGTCTCGAAGTTAAAGCTGGTCCGCGACTTTCCAGATCGGCCACAGGTAGAACTGACGGATCCCGACGCGGATCGACTAGATTTCGACGAGGTCCTGCTACCTGAAGACAGTTGGACACCGGATCTCGAGGACGGAGAGTATGAAGTGGAGAAAATCACCGACATGCGAACCGGTCGTCGGACCAGACATATCGGGAGTTCTTGGCGCACTGGAAGGGATATGACGACCCGAGCTGGATCGACGAGGTCGATCTCAACTGTGGGGCGCTCCTGCACGAGTTCCTTCGCGATCGCGTAAATCGGAATCGTTTCGGAGCGATGCAATCTCACGAGGAGGAGTGAGATCGACTCCCTCGGGGCAGATAGGCTGCTCCGGGACGTAATCGGAAGACGGATCTGCAGGGAGGCTGCAGATCTCGGCGGAAAGGGATATTTGTATGAGTTTTACATATGCATGTATATGAGTCTTGGAAGTCTAGGCCGGATCCCGCCTCACACGATGAGGTCGGAATCAGACACTGCTTAACCGAGCAACTATGTCAAGAAGTTGGGAAGACCAGACAGATCAGGGCTCAAGAAGAAAAGAACGTGTGGAATTGAAAATTAAAGCTGTCGGATCTCAGACTACAACTCCGGATGTCGAATGGCAACCGCCAGGAGGCGTAAGCGAATGGATCGAGGAAATCCCGATCGGTGGTGTCGAGATCGTGCGAGATCGTGTGGATCGACTGACGGGTGCGGCTACGGGACGAACTTGTTCCGCAGGCGGTTGACTCGACGAGCAGGGTGTTCCTGAGGAAGATCGCGGAATTGGTTGCGCCAATGGTCAGCGTCGTGGCTTTCGTCCAGAGCCTCGAGTAGATCATCAGGTGGTGTTCGGTGGTTGGCAAGAGATGGTTGACCTGGGTACCAGGTCGTCTCAGGGCTGTGGGCGGTATGTGAAGGATCAGCGGATCTAGCAGCAAATCCACGTCAGACCAACCATCTCGCATCAGATGTAACAGTTCGTCCAAGAGTTGACACCAGTGTACACCTGCGTCGATCCGACGCCGTCGGCGTCGGGCGTGATAATCCGCGAGGACAGGATCGGCGTCCATCTGCGCAGTCGTGATCGGCAGATAGTGGGTCATCTCCCAGAATGCTTGGAGATATTGCTCCTCGAACGCCAGATATGCCCGGACCCAATGCAGTGCGGGCAGCCAGGTGTCGACGCACGTCGAAGGTCACCGCGTCCACAGTATTTTCCATGACTTCCCATGGCGTTGAATTCATCAAAGCAGTGACGTTCGGGCCGGTGATAAGGGTGTCCAGATAACCAGTCCCAGGAGCAGGCCCACGAACTCCGCGCATACGCCTAGGGAAGTACCAGCCCGCTGGCATCGAGAAGTGATCGAGCAGCGTGTGGCGGATCATCCCGGTTAGCTGCAACTGGTTCACAATCGCGGCCGACCAAGGCTCGACGTCAGCTTGATTAAAGTGGCGGGGACGATCGAATCCCGGGATGGAAGTGGATAGATCGAACAGGGGCGGGGTCAGTCCGCCTTGAGGCCCTGGAGATGGTGGAGGATCTACCTGGCGATCCGCCTGGCGATCCGTCCGGCGACCCGTTCGGTGATCCAGAAGGAGAGGACTTGGGGCCATCGGAACCGGGGACTTCGATCGGGTGAGAAGGCTCGCCTTCAGGCGCGGGCGAAAACGCGACACCGAAAGGAAGATTCTTCCTTTTCGGTGTCGCGTTTTTCGCCGGAAGATTCTTCCTTTTCGGTGTCGCGTTTTCGCCCGCGCCATGAGGTGGGACTGACTCCGGAGGGGTCCCGAACAACTCGTAGTCGTCATCACCGCCGTCGTCTTGGATCTCCTCAACCAACTCTGGTTCTCCTCAATCGACTTCGGTTCTTCGACGTCGGAACCGGGAGGTGTCGGTGATCGGCTGGCTGGATGTGCAGGGTGTTCACGCCTCTTGCGAGAGTCCGGCTGCTGCGATGGAGACGCCGATCGACTCCGATCTCTCTTCCCGTGCAGATCGCGAAGGAACCCGATCGCGGGACGGTGAAGGAGAAGCAGACAGAGGCCAGCCGCCACTTGGAGACCCGGCTAGATGGGCTGTGTGCCACAGATTGGGAAGTGCTGATCGTGCCCCCAGACCCATGAGATGGTTGTCGCGAGCGAACAACAGCTCACGTTCACTGCAGTCGACTTGCGCTCGGAGATCGTCCACGGTGTCAGAGGCCAGATCGAGCTGGTAAGCCAGATCTCGGTTGGTCTCCTCCACACGAGCCAGCTCTTGCTGTATACGAGCGAGACGGCGTTCTGATTCATGGAGATCGTCACTCTGTTGCTGGACTTGAAAGCGCAGATCTTGGAATTCTGCCGACGCGGCGAAGCTAGCAGGCCCCTGCTGACGAGCGTCGATCTCGGCACGCAGACGTCGGATCTCTGCGTCTTGGTCTTGGCGGAGGTGCTCCAGACCTCGCAATTCGTTGGACATCCGGGTCATGATTTGGTCTTGCCCCGCACGGTCTTGCAGCAGCTGATCTCGGGTGGTCCGAACCTGGCGGAGCTCCTTCCAGGAATGCAACCTGCCGTGGCGCACCTAATGCAGAACGAGCCGAGGCGACCGATCTGCGCGAAGCCATGTGCCGGCGAAAATGGGTATGCGTTTGACTTTGTTGCGGCTGTTCGAGTAGGCGTTTCGATGCATGGAGGTATGAGGTGGATGCTAGCGAGCAAGCATGTGTGTGGGGTGCGTGATTTGATCAGTAACGCGGTGTGTGCGGCGTAAATGCTGTGTCAAAATTGTGGCGCGTGAAGGTGACTGATGTCGCTGAGTGTCGGTGTCGTCTAGTGGTTAGGACGTGAGCTTAACACGCTCAAGATCGAGGGTTCGATCCCCTCCTCCGATATCTTCTTGCCTTTTTGCTCATCGGCAGATGATGGTGTTTTTGGCGATTTGCAAGCCAACTACACACTGTGCTGCCTTCTCTTATGGCCTCGAAGCTCCGTGTGGCCGCTACAGCTTGTATGCTAGTTGCATCAGGCCCTCGCTGGCCCGGAATCTGGTGTCGGCACGAGAAGAGTGTCATGGTCATCCGACGTGAAATCGTGTGCAGGTGTGCACATATATAGGAGTGCGTCAGCGAGTGCGGCGAACAATGAGGAGGAGAATAGCGTGTGGCGCGCAGTTGACGGTGTTCGGTATTGGTTCGTATAGGGCGAATGTGGTGAGTGTTGTGATGTTGATCAGATTTCAACGACAGCTTGGCCGAGTGGTTAAGGCGATAGACTAGAAATCTATTGGGGTAACCCGCGTGAGTTCAAATCTCACAGCTGTCGGACCCATTTTGCATGTCACTTGTGCGCCTTCTACCTCTCGCTTTTTGGATTTTCACACCTCTCTGCGCTGCCCCACGACCACCAGGGTCTAGCGACACCTTGACATCGCTCATTCGGAATCGCCTGCCCGTATTGCAGCTTGTACCGGAGTCATGTATCCGGCTGGCACACAGTACTCCATTTCCCAGCGAACAATCAAGCGTGTACGGTCCTGGTAAATCACTACGCTGGAACGGCTTACTCAGCCATCAAGGCATACCGTACTGTCCTAAGCTAGGTGTATACGGTTTCATCACGGAAACCTGGCGCGCGACCCAGCGACGAGGACAGAGGTAAATCCTGCCGCGTAGGATCTCGGGAGGCACCGCCGCACTTTGTTTGCTTTGCTTGGTGTGGCAACAAGGAAACCATCTGCGCGGTCAACACCGCTCGAATCACCATGATAAGGTCAAGGGCATCCCATTTGCAAGGGAATTACAGGTATTGGAGGTGGTTGTCGTCTAGCATGCATCGAATGTGCCAACGTTTTTAACGTAAATTGTCCAAAGCGAAAGCGTTCCCGGTCATGGCTAGGACGTCAGGAGACATGCTCGTGGCAGGAAGAAGCGACAACACGTAGCTGTGCGAGCATCGGAGCAGTGGTGCCGGCGAAAATGGGTATGCGTTTGACTTTGTTGCGGCTGTTTGAGTAGGCGTTTCGATGCATGGAGGGTATGAGGTGGATGCTAGCGAGCAAGCATGTGTGTGGGGTGCGTGATTTGATCAGTAACGCGGTGTGTGCGGCGTAAATGCTGTGTCAAAATTGTGGCGCGTGAAGGTGACTGATGTCGCTGAGTGTCGGTGTCGTCTAGTGGTTAGGACGTGAGCTTAACACGCTCAAGATCGAGGGTTCGATCCCCTCCTCCGATATCTTCTTGCCTTTTTGCTCATCGGCAGATGACGGTGTTTTTGGCGATTTGCAAGCCAACTACACACTGTGCTGCCTTCTCTTATGGCCTCGAAGCTCCGTGTGGCCGCTACAGCTTGTATGCTAGTTGCATCAGGCCCTCGCTGGCCCGGAATCTGGTGTCGGCACGAGAAGAGTGTCATGGTCATCCGACGTGAAATCGTGTGCAGGTGTGCACATATATAGGAGTGCGTCAGCGAGTGCGGCGAACAATGAGGAGGAGAATAGCGTGTGGCGCGCAGTTGACGGTGTTCGGTATTGGTTCGTATAGGGCGAATGTGGTGAGTGTTGTGATGTTGATCAAATTTCAACGACAGCTTGGCCGAGTGGTTAAGGCGATAGACTAGAAATCTATTGGGGTAACCCGCGTGAGTTCAAATCTCACAGCTGTCGGACCCATTTTGCATGTCACTTGTGCGCTTCTACCTCTCGCTTTTTGGATTTTCACACCTCTCCTGCGCTGCCCCACGACCACCAGGGTCTAGCGACACCTTGACATCGCTCATTCGGAATCGCCTGCCCGTATTGCAGCTTGTACCGGAGTCATGTATCCGGCTGGCACACAGTACTCCATTTCCCCAGCGAACAATCAAGCGTGTACGGTCCTGGTAAATCACTACGCTGGAACGGCTTACTCAGCCATCAAGGCATACCGTACTGTCCTAAGCTAGGTGTATACGGTTTCATCACGGAAACCTGGCGCGCGACCCAGCGACGAGGACAGAGGTAAATCCTGCCGCGTAGGATCTCGGGAGGCACCGCCGCACTTTGTTTGCTTTGCTTGGTGTGGCAACAAGGAAACCATCTGCGCGGTCAACACCGCTCGAATCACCATGATAAGGTCCAAGGGGCATCCCATTTGCAAGGGAATTACAGGTATTGGAGGTGGTTGTCGTCTAGCATGCATCGAATGTGCCAACGTTTTTAACGTAAATTGTCCAAAGCGAAAGCGTTCCCGGTCATGGCTAGGACGTCAGGAGACATGCTCGTGGCAGGAAGAAGCGACAACACGTAGCTGTGCGAGCATCGGAGCAGTGGTGCCGGCGAAAATGGGTATGCGTTTGACTTTGTTGCGGCTGTTTGAGTAGGCGTTTCGATGCATGGAGGGTATGAGGTGGATGCTAGCGAGCAAGCATGTGTGTGGGGTGCGTGATTTGATCAGTAACGCGGTGTGTGCGGCGTAAATGCTGTGTCAAAATTGTGGCGCGTGAAGGTGACTGATGTCGCTGAGTGTCGGTGTCGTCTAGTGGTTAGGACGTGAGCTTAACACGCTCAAGATCGAGGGTTCGATCCCCTCCTCCGATATCTTCTTGCCTTTTGCTCATCGGCAGATGACGGTGTTTTTGGCGATTTGCAAGCCAACTACACACTGTGCTGCCTTCTCTTATGGCCTCGAAGCTCCGTGTGGCCGCTACAGCTTGTATGCTAGTTGCATCAGGCCCTCGCTGGCCCGGAATCTGGTGTCGGCACGAGAAGAGTGTCATGGTCATCCGACGTGAAATCGTGTGCAGGTGTGCACATATATAGGAGTGCGTCAGCGAGTGCGGCGAACAATGAGGAGGAGAATAGCGTGTGGCGCGCAGTTGACGGTGTTCGGTATTGGTTCGTATAGGGCGAATGTGGTGAGTGTTGTGATGTTGATCAAATTTCAACGACAGCTTGGCCGAGTGGTTAAGGCGATAGACTAGAAATCTATTGGGGTAACCCGCGTGAGTTCAAATCTCACAGCTGTCGGACCCATTTTGCATGTCACTTGTGCGCTTCTACCTCTCGCTTTTTGGATTTTCACACCTCTCCTGCGCTGCCCCACGACCACCAGGGTCTAGCGACACCTTGACATCGCTCATTCGGAATCGCCTGCCCGTATTGCAGCTTGTACCGGAGTCATGTATCCGGCTGGCACACAGTACTCCATTTCCCCAGCGAACAATCAAGCGTGTACGGTCCTGGTAAATCACTACGCTGGAACGGCTTACTCAGCCATCAAGGCATACCGTACTGTCCTAAGCTAGGTGTATACGGTTTCATCACGGAAACCTGGCGCGCGACCCAGCGACGAGGACAGAGGTAAATCCTGCCGCGTAGGATCTCGGGAGGCACCGCCGCACTTTGTTTGCTTTGCTTGGTGTGGCAACAAGGAAACCATCTGCGCGGTCAACACCGCTCGAATCACCATGATAAGGTCCAAGGGGCATCCCATTTGCAAGGGAATTACAGGTATTGGAGGTGGTTGTCGTCTAGCATGCATCGAATGTGCCAACGTTTTTAACGTAAATTGTCCAAAGCGAAAGCGTTCCCGGTCATGGCTAGGACGTCAGGAGACATGCTCGTGGCAGGAAGAAGCGACAACACGTAGCTGTGCGAGCATCGGAGCAGTGGTGCCGGCGAAAATGGGTATGCGTTTGACTTTGTTGCGGCTGTTTGAGTAGGCGTTTCGATGCATGGAGGGTATGAGGTGGATGCTAGCGAGCAAGCATGTGTGTGGGGTGCGTGATTTGATCAGTAACGCGGTGTGTGCGGCGTAAATGCTGTGTCAAAATTGTGGCGCGTGAAGGTGACTGATGTCGCTGAGTGTCGGTGTCGTCTAGTGGTTAGGACGTGAGCTTAACACGCTCAAGATCGAGGGTTCGATCCCCTCCTCCGATATCTTCTTGCCTTTTTGCTCATCGGCAGATGACGGTGTTTTTGGCGATTTGCAAGCCAACTACACACTGTGCTGCCTTCTCTTATGGCCTCGAAGCTCCGTGTGGCCGCTACAGCTTGTATGCTAGTTGCATCAGGCCCTCGCTGGCCCGGAATCTGGTGTCGGCACGAGAAGAGTGTCATGGTCATCCGACGTGAAATCGTGTGCAGGTGTGCACATATATAGGAGTGCGTCAGCGAGTGCGGCGAACAATGAGGAGGAGAATAGCGTGTGGCGCGCAGTTGACGGTGTTCGGTATTGGTTCGTATAGGGCGAATGTGGTGAGTGTTGTGATGTTGATCAAATTTCAACGACAGCTTGGCCGAGTGGTTAAGGCGATAGACTAGAAATCTATTGGGGTAACCCGCGTGAGTTCAAATCTCACAGCTGTCGGACCCATTTTGCATGTCACTTGTGCGCTTCTACCTCTCGCTTTTTGGATTTTCACACCTCTCCTGCGCTGCCCCACGACCACCAGGGTCTAGCGACACCTTGACATCGCTCATTCGGAATCGCCTGCCCGTATTGCAGCTTGTACCGGAGTCATGTATCCGGCTGGCACACAGTACTCCATTTCCCAGCGAACAATCAAGCGTGTACGGTCCTGGTAAATCACTACGCTGGAACGGCTTACTCAGCCATCAAGGCATACCGTACTGTCCTAAGCTAGGTGTATACGGTTTCATCACGGAAACCTGGCGCGCGACCCAGCGACGAGGACAGAGGTAAATCCTGCCGCGTAGGATCTCGGGAGGCACCGCCGCACTTTGTTTGCTTTGCTTGGTGTGGCAACAAGGAAACCATCTGCGCGGTCAACACCGCTCGAATCACCATGATAAGGTCCAAGGGGCATCCCATTTGCAAGGGAATTACAGGTATTGGAGGTGGTTGTCGTCTAGCATGCATCGAATGTGCCAACGTTTTTAACGTAAATTGTCCAAAGCGAAAGCGTTCCCGGTCATGGCTAGGACGTCAGGAGACATGCTCGTGGCAGGAAGAAGCGACAACACGTAGCTGTGCGAGCATCGGAGCAGTGGTGCCGGCGAAAATGGGTATGCGTTTGACTTTGTTGCGGCTGTTTGAGTAGGCGTTTCGATGCATGGAGGGTATGAGGTGGATGCTAGCGAGCAAGCATGTGTGTGGGGTGCGTGATTTGATCAGTAACGCGGTGTGTGCGGCGTAAATGCTGTGTCAAAATTGTGGCGCGTGAAGGTGACTGATGTCGCTGAGTGTCGGTGTCGTCTAGTGGTTAGGACGTGAGCTTAACACGCTCAAGATCGAGGTTCGATCCCCTCCTCCGATATCTTCTTGCCTTTTTGCTCATCGGCAGATGACGGTGTTTTTGGCGATTTGCAAGCCAACTACACACTGTGCTGCCTTCTCTTATGGCCTCGAAGCTCCGTGTGGCCGCTACAGCTTGTATGCTAGTTGCATCAGGCCCTCGCTGGCCCGGAATCTGGTGTCGGCACGAGAAGAGTGTCATGGTCATCCGACGTGAAATCGTGTGCAGGTGTGCACATATATAGGAGTGCGTCAGCGAGTGCGGCGAACAATGAGGAGGAGAATAGCGTGTGGCGCGCAGTTGACGGTGTTCGGTATTGGTTCGTATAGGGCGAATGTGGTGAGTGTTGTGATGTTGATCAAATTTCAACGACAGCTTGGCCGAGTGGTTAAGGCGATAGACTAGAAATCTATTGGGGTAACCCGCGTGAGTTCAAATCTCACAGCTGTCGGACCCATTTTGCATGTCACTTGTGCGCTTCTACCTCTCGCTTTTTGGATTTTCACACCTCTCCTGCGCTGCCCCACGACCACCAGGGTCTAGCGACACCTTGACATCGCTCATTCGGAATCGCCTGCCCGTATTGCAGCTTGTACCGGAGTCATGTATCCGGCTGGCACACAGTACTCCATTTCCCAGCGAACAATCAAGCGTGTACGGTCCTGGTAAATCACTACGCTGGAACGGCTTACTCAGCCATCAAGGCATACCGTACTGTCCTAAGCTAGGTGTATACGGTTTCATCACGGAAACCTGGCGCGCGACCCAGCGACGAGGACAGAGGTAAATCCTGCCGCGTAGGATCTCGGGAGGCACCGCCGCACTTTGTTTGCTTTGCTTGGTGTGGCAACAAGGAAACCATCTGCGCGGTCAACACCGCTCGAATCACCATGATAAGGTCCAAGGGGCATCCCATTTGCAAGGGAATTACAGGTATTGGAGGTGGTTGTCGTCTAGCATGCATCGAATGTGCCAACGTTTTTAACGTAAATTGTCCAAAGCGAAAGCGTTCCCGGTCATGGCTAGGACGTCAGGAGACATGCTCGTGGCAGGAAGAAGCGACAACACGTAGCTGTGCGAGCATCGGAGCAGTGGTGCCGGCGAAAATGGGTATGCGTTTGACTTTGTTGCGGCTGTTTGAGTAGGCGTTTCGATGCATGGAGGGTATGAGGTGGATGCTAGCGAGCAAGCATGTGTGTGGGGTGCGTGATTTGATCAGTAACGCGGTGTGTGCGGCGTAAATGCTGTGTCAAAATTGTGGCGCGTGAAGGTGACTGATGTCGCTGAGTGTCGGTGTCGTCTAGTGGTTAGGACGTGAGCTTAACACGCTCAAGATCGAGGGTTCGATCCCCTCCTCCGATATCTTCTTGCCTTTTTGCTCATCGGCAGATGACGGTGTTTTTGGCGATTTGCAAGCCAACTACACACTGTGCTGCCTTCTCTTATGGCCTCGAAGCTCCGTGTGGCCGCTACAGCTTGTATGCTAGTTGCATCAGGCCCTCGCTGGCCCGGAATCTGGTGTCGGCACGAGAAGAGTGTCATGGTCATCCGACGTGAAATCGTGTGCAGGTGTGCACATATATAGGAGTGCGTCAGCGAGTGCGGCGAACAATGAGGAGGAGAATAGCGTGTGGCGCGCAGTTGACGGTGTTCGGTATTGGTTCGTATAGGGCGAATGTGGTGAGTGTTGTGATGTTGATCAAATTTCAACGACAGCTTGGCCGAGTGGTTAAGGCGATAGACTAGAAATCTATTGGGGTAACCCGCGTGAGTTCAAATCTCACAGCTGTCGGACCCATTTTGCATGTCACTTGTGCGCTTCTACCTCTCGCTTTTGGATTTTCACACCTCTCCTGCGCTGCCCCACGACCACCAGGGTCTAGCGACACCTTGACATCGCTCATTCGGAATCGCCTGCCCGTATTGCAGCTTGTACCGGAGTCATGTATCCGGCTGGCACACAGTACTCCATTTCCCAGCGAACAATCAAGCGTGTACGGTCCTGGTAAATCACTACGCTGGAACGGCTTACTCAGCCATCAAGGCATACCGTACTGTCCTAAGCTAGGTGTATACGGTTTCATCACGGAAACCTGGCGCGCGACCCAGCGACGAGGACAGAGGTAAATCCTGCCGCGTAGGATCTCGGGAGGCACCGCCGCACTTTGTTTGCTTTGCTTGGTGTGGCAACAAGGAAACCATCTGCGCGGTCAACACCGCTCGAATCACCATGATAAGGTCCAAGGGGCATCCCATTTGCAAGGGAATTACAGGTATTGGAGGTGGTTGTCGTCTAGCATGCATCGAATGTGCCAACGTTTTTAACGTAAATTGTCCAAAGCGAAAGCGTTCCCGGTCATGGCTAGGACGTCAGGAGACATGCTCGTGGCAGGAAGAAGCGACAACACGTAGCTGTGCGAGCATCGGAGCAGTGGTGCCGGCGAAAATGGGTATGCGTTTGACTTTGTTGCGGCTGTTTGAGTAGGCGTTTCGATGCATGGAGGGTATGAGGTGGATGCTAGCGAGCAAGCATGTGTGTGGGGTGCGTGATTTGATCAGTAACGCGGTGTGTGCGGCGTAAATGCTGTGTCAAAATTGTGGCGCGTGAAGGTGACTGATGTCGCTGAGTGTCGGTGTCGTCTAGTGGTTAGGACGTGAGCTTAACACGCTCAAGATCGAGGGTTCGATCCCCTCCTCCGATATCTTCTTGCCTTTTTGCTCATCGGCAGATGACGGTGTTTTTGGCGATTTGCAAGCCAACTACACACTGTGCTGCCTTCTCTTATGGCCTCGAAGCTCCGTGTGGCCGCTACAGCTTGTATGCTAGTTGCATCAGGCCCTCGCTGGCCCGGAATCTGGTGTCGGCACGAGAAGAGTGTCATGGTCATCCGACGTGAAATCGTGTGCAGGTGTGCACATATATAGGAGTGCGTCAGCGAGTGCGGCGAACAATGAGGAGGAGAATAGCGTGTGGCGCGCAGTTGACGGTGTTCGGTATTGGTTCGTATAGGGCGAATGTGGTGAGTGTTGTGATGTTGATCAAATTTCAACGACAGCTTGGCCGAGTGGTTAAGGCGATAGACTAGAAATCTATTGGGGTAACCCGCGTGAGTTCAAATCTCACAGCTGTCGGACCCATTTTGCATGTCACTTGTGCGCTTCTACCTCTCGCTTTTTGGATTTTCACACCTCTCCTGCGCTGCCCCACGACCACCAGGGTCTAGCGACACCTTGACATCGCTCATTCGGAATCGCCTGCCCGTATTGCAGCTTGTACCGGAGTCATGTATCCGGCTGGCACACAGTACTCCATTTCCCCAGCGAACAATCAAGCGTGTACGGTCCTGGTAAATCACTACGCTGGAACGGCTTACTCAGCCATCAAGGCATACCGTACTGTCCTAAGCTAGGTGTATACGGTTTCATCACGGAAACCTGGCGCGCGACCCAGCGACGAGGACAGAGGTAAATCCTGCCGCGTAGGATCTCGGGAGGCACCGCCGCACTTTGTTTGCTTTGCTTGGTGTGGCAACAAGGAAACCATCTGCGCGGTCAACACCGCTCGAATCACCATGATAAGGTCCAAGGGGCATCCCATTTGCAAGGGAATTACAGGTATTGGAGGTGGTTGTCGTCTAGCATGCATCGAATGTGCCAACGTTTTTAACGTAAATTGTCCAAAGCGAAAGCGTTCCCGGTCATGGCTAGGACGTCAGGAGACATGCTCGTGGCAGGAAGAAGCGACAACACGTAGCTGTGCGAGCATCGGAGCAGTGGTGCCGGCGAAAATGGGTATGCGTTTGACTTTGTTGCGGCTGTTTGAGTAGGCGTTTCGATGCATGGAGGGTATGAGGTGGATGCTAGCGAGCAAGCATGTGTGTGGGGTGCGTGATTTGATCAGTAACGCGGTGTGTGCGGCGTAAATGCTGTGTCAAAATTGTGGCGCGTGAAGGTGACTGATGTCGCTGAGTGTCGGTGTCGTCTAGTGGTTAGGACGTGAGCTTAACACGCTCAAGATCGAGGGTTCGATCCCCTCCTCCGATATCTTCTTGCCTTTTGCTCATCGGCAGATGACGGTGTTTTTGGCGATTTGCAAGCCAACTACACACTGTGCTGCCTTCTCTTATGGCCTCGAAGCTCCGTGTGGCCGCTACAGCTTGTATGCTAGTTGCATCAGGCCCTCGCTGGCCCGGAATCTGGTGTCGGCACGAGAAGAGTGTCATGGTCATCCGACGTGAAATCGTGTGCAGGTGTGCACATATATAGGAGTGCGTCAGCGAGTGCGGCGAACAATGAGGAGGAGAATAGCGTGTGGCGCGCAGTTGACGGTGTTCGGTATTGGTTCGTATAGGGCGAATGTGGTGAGTGTTGTGATGTTGATCAAATTTCAACGACAGCTTGGCCGAGTGGTTAAGGCGATAGACTAGAAATCTATTGGGGTAACCCGCGTGAGTTCAAATCTCACAGCTGTCGGACCCATTTTGCATGTCACTTGTGCGCTTCTACCTCTCGCTTTTTGGATTTTCACACCTCTCCTGCGCTGCCCCACGACCACCAGGGTCTAGCGACACCTTGACATCGCTCATTCGGAATCGCCTGCCCGTATTGCAGCTTGTACCGGAGTCATGTATCCGGCTGGCACACAGTACTCCATTTCCCAGCGAACAATCAAGCGTGTACGGTCCTGGTAAATCACTACGCTGGAACGGCTTACTCAGCCATCAAGGCATACCGTACTGTCCTAAGCTAGGTGTATACGGTTTCATCACGGAAACCTGGCGCGCGACCCAGCGACGAGGACAGAGGTAAATCCTGCCGCGTAGGATCTCGGGAGGCACCGCCGCACTTTGTTTGCTTTGCTTGGTGTGGCAACAAGGAAACCATCTGCGCGGTCAACACCGCTCGAATCACCATGATAAGGTCCAAGGGGCATCCCATTTGCAAGGGAATTACAGGTATTGGAGGTGGTTGTCGTCTAGCATGCATCGAATGTGCCAACGTTTTTAACGTAAATTGTCCAAAGCGAAAGCGTTCCCGGTCATGGCTAGGACGTCAGGAGACATGCTCGTGGCAGGAAGAAGCGACAACACGTAGCTGTGCGAGCATCGGAGCAGTGGTGCCGGCGAAAATGGGTATGCGTTTGACTTTGTTGCGGCTGTTTGAGTAGGCGTTTCGATGCATGGAGGGTATGAGGTGGATGCTAGCGAGCAAGCATGTGTGTGGGGTGCGTGATTTGATCAGTAACGCGGTGTGTGCGGCGTAAATGCTGTGTCAAAATTGTGGCGCGTGAAGGTGACTGATGTCGCTGAGTGTCGGTGTCGTCTAGTGGTTAGGACGTGAGCTTAACACGCTCAAGATCGAGGGTTCGATCCCCTCCTCCGATATCTTCTTGCCTTTTGCTCATCGGCAGATGACGGTGTTTTTGGCGATTTGCAAGCCAACTACACACTGTGCTGCCTTCTCTTATGGCCTCGAAGCTCCGTGTGGCCGCTACAGCTTGTATGCTAGTTGCATCAGGCCCTCGCTGGCCCGGAATCTGGTGTCGGCACGAGAAGAGTGTCATGGTCATCCGACGTGAAATCGTGTGCAGGTGTGCACATATATAGGAGTGCGTCAGCGAGTGCGGCGAACAATGAGGAGGAGAATAGCGTGTGGCGCGCAGTTGACGGTGTTCGGTATTGGTTCGTATAGGGCGAATGTGGTGAGTGTTGTGATGTTGATCAAATTTCAACGACAGCTTGGCCGAGTGGTTAAGGCGATAGACTAGAAATCTATTGGGGTAACCCGCGTGAGTTCAAATCTCACAGCTGTCGGACCCATTTTGCATGTCACTTGTGCGCTTCTACCTCTCGCTTTTGGATTTTCACACCTCTCCTGCGCTGCCCCACGACCACCAGGGTCTAGCGACACCTTGACATCGCTCATTCGGAATCGCCTGCCCGTATTGCAGCTTGTACCGGAGTCATGTATCCGGCTGGCACACAGTACTCCATTTCCCAGCGAACAATCAAGCGTGTACGGTCCTGGTAAATCACTACGCTGGAACGGCTTACTCAGCCATCAAGGCATACCGTACTGTCCTAAGCTAGGTGTATACGGTTTCATCACGGAAACCTGGCGCGCGACCCAGCGACGAGGACAGAGGTAAATCCTGCCGCGTAGGATCTCGGGAGGCACCGCCGCACTTTGTTTGCTTTGCTTGGTGTGGCAACAAGGAAACCATCTGCGCGGTCAACACCGCTCGAATCACCATGATAAGGTCCAAGGGGCATCCCATTTGCAAGGGAATTACAGGTATTGGAGGTGGTTGTCGTCTAGCATGCATCGAATGTGCCAACGTTTTTAACGTAAATTGTCCAAAGCGAAAGCGTTCCCGGTCATGGCTAGGACGTCAGGAGACATGCTCGTGGCAGGAAGAAGCGACAACACGTAGCTGTGCGAGCATCGGAGCAGTGGTGCCGGCGAAAATGGGTATGCGTTTGACTTTGTTGCGGCTGTTTGAGTAGGCGTTTCGATGCATGGAGGGTATGAGGTGGATGCTAGCGAGCAAGCATGTGTGTGGGGTGCGTGATTTGATCAGTAACGCGGTGTGTGCGGCGTAAATGCTGTGTCAAAATTGTGGCGCGTGAAGGTGACTGATGTCGCTGAGTGTCGGTGTCGTCTAGTGGTTAGGACGTGAGCTTAACACGCTCAAGATCGAGGGTTCGATCCCCTCCTCCGATATCTTCTTGCCTTTTGCTCATCGGCAGATGACGGTGTTTTTGGCGATTTGCAAGCCAACTACACACTGTGCTGCCTTCTCTTATGGCCTCGAAGCTCCGTGTGGCCGCTACAGCTTGTATGCTAGTTGCATCAGGCCCTCGCTGGCCCGGAATCTGGTGTCGGCACGAGAAGAGTGTCATGGTCATCCGACGTGAAATCGTGTGCAGGTGTGCACATATATAGGAGTGCGTCAGCGAGTGCGGCGAACAATGAGGAGGAGAATAGCGTGTGGCGCGCAGTTGACGGTGTTCGGTATTGGTTCGTATAGGGCGAATGTGGTGAGTGTTGTGATGTTGATCAAATTTCAACGACAGCTTGGCCGAGTGGTTAAGGCGATAGACTAGAAATCTATTGGGGTAACCCGCGTGAGTTCAAATCTCACAGCTGTCGGACCCATTTTGCATGTCACTTGTGCGCTTCTACCTCTCGCTTTTTGGATTTTCACACCTCTCCTGCGCTGCCCCACGACCACCAGGGTCTAGCGACACCTTGACATCGCTCATTCGGAATCGCCTGCCCGTATTGCAGCTTGTACCGGAGTCATGTATCCGGCTGGCACACAGTACTCCATTTCCCAGCGAACAATCAAGCGTGTACGGTCCTGGTAAATCACTACGCTGGAACGGCTTACTCAGCCATCAAGGCATACCGTACTGTCCTAAGCTAGGTGTATACGGTTTCATCACGGAAACCTGGCGCGCGACCCAGCGACGAGGACAGAGGTAAATCCTGCCGCGTAGGATCTCGGGAGGCACCGCCGCACTTTGTTTGCTTTGCTTGGTGTGGCAACAAGGAAACCATCTGCGCGGTCAACACCGCTCGAATCACCATGATAAGGTCCAAGGGGCATCCCATTTGCAAGGGAATTACAGGTATTGGAGGTGGTTGTCGTCTAGCATGCATCGAATGTGCCAACGTTTTTAACGTAAATTGTCCAAAGCGAAAGCGTTCCCGGTCATGGCTAGGACGTCAGGAGACATGCTCGTGGCAGGAAGAAGCGACAACACGTAGCTGTGCGAGCATCGGAGCAGTGGTGCCGGCGAAAATGGGTATGCGTTTGACTTTGTTGCGGCTGTTTGAGTAGGCGTTTCGATGCATGGAGGGTATGAGGTGGATGCTAGCGAGCAAGCATGTGTGTGGGGTGCGTGATTTGATCAGTAACGCGGTGTGTGCGGCGTAAATGCTGTGTCAAAATTGTGGCGCGTGAAGGTGACTGATGTCGCTGAGTGTCGGTGTCGTCTAGTGGTTAGGACGTGAGCTTAACACGCTCAAGATCGAGGGTTCGATCCCCTCCTCCGATATCTTCTTGCCTTTTTGCTCATCGGCAGATGACGGTGTTTTTGGCGATTTGCAAGCCAACTACACACTGTGCTGCCTTCTCTTATGGCCTCGAAGCTCCGTGTGGCCGCTACAGCTTGTATGCTAGTTGCATCAGGCCCTCGCTGGCCCGGAATCTGGTGTCGGCACGAGAAGAGTGTCATGGTCATCCGACGTGAAATCGTGTGCAGGTGTGCACATATATAGGAGTGCGTCAGCGAGTGCGGCGAACAATGAGGAGGAGAATAGCGTGTGGCGCGCAGTTGACGGTGTTCGGTATTGGTTCGTATAGGGCGAATGTGGTGAGTGTTGTGATGTTGATCAAATTTCAACGACAGCTTGGCCGAGTGGTTAAGGCGATAGACTAGAAATCTATTGGGGTAACCCGCGTGAGTTCAAATCTCACAGCTGTCGGACCCATTTTGCATGTCACTTGTGCGCTTCTACCTCTCGCTTTTTGGATTTTCACACCTCTCCTGCGCTGCCCCACGACCACCAGGGTCTAGCGACACCTTGACATCGCTCATTCGGAATCGCCTGCCCGTATTGCAGCTTGTACCGGAGTCATGTATCCGGCTGGCACACAGTACTCCATTTCCCAGCGAACAATCAAGCGTGTACGGTCCTGGTAAATCACTACGCTGGAACGGCTTACTCAGCCATCAAGGCATACCGTACTGTCCTAAGCTAGGTGTATACGGTTTCATCACGGAAACCTGGCGCGCGACCCAGCGACGAGGACAGAGGTAAATCCTGCCGCGTAGGATCTCGGGAGGCACCGCCGCACTTTGTTTGCTTTGCTTGGTGTGGCAACAAGGAAACCATCTGCGCGGTCAACACCGCTCGAATCACCATGATAAGGTCCAAGGGGCATCCCATTTGCAAGGGAATTACAGGTATTGGAGGTGGTTGTCGTCTAGCATGCATCGAATGTGCCAACGTTTTTAACGTAAATTGTCCAAAGCGAAAGCGTTCCCGGTCATGGCTAGGACGTCAGGAGACATGCTCGTGGCAGGAAGAAGCGACAACACGTAGCTGTGCGAGCATCGGAGCAGTGGTGCCGGCGAAAATGGGTATGCGTTTGACTTTGTTGCGGCTGTTTGAGTAGGCGTTTCGATGCATGGAGGGTATGAGGTGGATGCTAGCGAGCAAGCATGTGTGTGGGGTGCGTGATTTGATCAGTAACGCGGTGTGTGCGGCGTAAATGCTGTGTCAAAATTGTGGCGCGTGAAGGTGACTGATGTCGCTGAGTGTCGGTGTCGTCTAGTGGTTAGGACGTGAGCTTAACACGCTCAAGATCGAGGGTTCGATCCCCTCCTCCGATATCTTCTTGCCTTTTTGCTCATCGGCAGATGACGGTGTTTTTGGCGATTTGCAAGCCAACTACACACTGTGCTGCCTTCTCTTATGGCCTCGAAGCTCCGTGTGGCCGCTACAGCTTGTATGCTAGTTGCATCAGGCCCTCGCTGGCCCGGAATCTGGTGTCGGCACGAGAAGAGTGTCATGGTCATCCGACGTGAAATCGTGTGCAGGTGTGCACATATATAGGAGTGCGTCAGCGAGTGCGGCGAACAATGAGGAGGAGAATAGCGTGTGGCGCGCAGTTGACGGTGTTCGGTATTGGTTCGTATAGGGCGAATGTGGTGAGTGTTGTGATGTTGATCAAATTTCAACGACAGCTTGGCCGAGTGGTTAAGGCGATAGACTAGAAATCTATTGGGGTAACCCGCGTGAGTTCAAATCTCACAGCTGTCGGACCCATTTTGCATGTCACTTGTGCGCTTCTACCTCTCGCTTTTTGGATTTTCACACCTCTCCTGCGCTGCCCCACGACCACCAGGGTCTAGCGACACCTTGACATCGCTCATTCGGAATCGCCCGCCCGTATTGCAGCTTGTACCGGAGTCATGTATCCGGCTGGCACACAGTACTCCATTTCCCCAGCGAACAATCAAGCGTGTACGGTCCTGGTAAATCACTACGCTGGAACGGCTTACTCAGCCATCAAGGCATACCGTACTGTCCTAAGCTAGGTGTATACGGTTTCATCACGGAAACCTGGCGCGCGACCCAGCGACGAGGACAGAGGTAAATCCTGCCGCGTAGGATCTCGGGAGGCACCGCCGCACTTTGTTTGCTTTGCTTGGTGTGGCAACAAGGAAACCATCTGCGCGGTCAACACCGCTCGAATCACCATGATAAGGTCCAAGGGGCATCCCATTTGCAAGGGAATTACAGGTATTGGAGGTGGTTGTCGTCTAGCATGCATCGAATGTGCCAACGTTTTTAACGTAAATTGTCCAAAGCGAAAGCGTTCCCGGTCATGGCTAGGACGTCAGGAGACATGCTCGTGGCAGGAAGAAGCGACAACACGTAGCTGTGCGAGCATCGGAGCAGTGGTGCCGGCGAAAATGGGTATGCGTTTGACTTTGTTGCGGCTGTTTGAGTAGGCGTTTCGATGCATGGAGGGTATGAGGTGGATGCTAGCGAGCAAGCATGTGTGTGGGGTGCGTGATTTGATCAGTAACGCGGTGTGTGCGGCGTAAATGCTGTGTCAAAATTGTGGCGCGTGAAGGTGACTGATGTCGCTGAGTGTCGGTGTCGTCTAGTGGTTAGGACGTGAGCTTAACACGCTCAAGATCGAGGGTTCGATCCCCTCCTCCGATATCTTCTTGCCTTTTTGCTCATCGGCAGATGACGGTGTTTTTGGCGATTTGCAAGCCAACTACACACTGTGCTGCCTTCTCTTATGGCCTCGAAGCTCCGTGTGGCCGCTACAGCTTGTATGCTAGTTGCATCAGGCCCTCGCTGGCCCGGAATCTGGTGTCGGCACGAGAAGAGTGTCATGGTCATCCGACGTGAAATCGTGTGCAGGTGTGCACATATATAGGAGTGCGTCAGCGAGTGCGGCGAACAATGAGGAGGAGAATAGCGTGTGGCGCGCAGTTGACGGTGTTCGGTATTGGTTCGTATAGGGCGAATGTGGTGAGTGTTGTGATGTTGATCAAATTTCAACGACAGCTTGGCCGAGTGGTTAAGGCGATAGACTAGAAATCTATTGGGGTAACCCGCGTGAGTTCAAATCTCACAGCTGTCGGACCCATTTTGCATGTCACTTGTGCGCTTCTACCTCTCGCTTTTTGGATTTTCACACCTCTCCTGCGCTGCCCCACGACCACCAGGGTCTAGCGACACCTTGACATCGCTCATTCGGAATCGCCCGCCCGTATTGCAGCTTGTACCGGAGTCATGTATCCGGCTGGCACACAGTACTCCATTTCCCCAGCGAACAATCAAGCGTGTACGGTCCTGGTAAATCACTACGCTGGAACGGCTTACTCAGCCATCAAGGCATACCGTACTGTCCTAAGCTAGGTGTATACGGTTTCATCACGGAAACCTGGCGCGCGACCCAGCGACGAGGACAGAGGTAAATCCTGCCGCGTAGGATCTCGGGAGGCACCGCCGCACTTTGTTTGCTTTGCTTGGTGTGGCAACAAGGAAACCATCTGCGCGGTCAACACCGCTCGAATCACCATGATAAGGTCCAAGGGGCATCCCATTTGCAAGGGAATTACAGGTATTGGAGGTGGTTGTCGTCTAGCATGCATCGAATGTGCCAACGTTTTTAACGTAAATTGTCCAAAGCGAAAGCGTTCCCGGTCATGGCTAGGACGTCAGGAGACATGCTCGTGGCAGGAAGAAGCGACAACACGTAGCTGTGCGAGCATCGGAGCAGTGGTGCCGGCGAAAATGGGTATGCGTTTGACTTTGTTGCGGCTGTTTGAGTAGGCGTTTCGATGCATGGAGGGTATGAGGTGGATGCTAGCGAGCAAGCATGTGTGTGGGGTGCGTGATTTGATCAGTAACGCGGTGTGTGCGGCGTAAATGCTGTGTCAAAATTGTGGCGCGTGAAGGTGACTGATGTCGCTGAGTGTCGGTGTCGTCTAGTGGTTAGGACGTGAGCTTAACACGCTCAAGATCGAGGGTTCGATCCCCTCCTCCGATATCTTCTTGCCTTTTTGCTCATCGGCAGATGACGGTGTTTTTGGCGATTTGCAAGCCAACTACACACTGTGCTGCCTTCTCTTATGGCCTCGAAGCTCCGTGTGGCCGCTACAGCTTGTATGCTAGTTGCATCAGGCCCTCGCTGGCCCGGAATCTGGTGTCGGCACGAGAAGAGTGTCATGGTCATCCGACGTGAAATCGTGTGCAGGTGTGCACATATATAGGAGTGCGTCAGCGAGTGCGGCGAACAATGAGGAGGAGAATAGCGTGTGGCGCGCAGTTGACGGTGTTCGGTATTGGTTCGTATAGGGCGAATGTGGTGAGTGTTGTGATGTTGATCAAATTTCAACGACAGCTTGGCCGAGTGGTTAAGGCGATAGACTAGAAATCTATTGGGGTAACCCGCGTGAGTTCAAATCTCACAGCTGTCGGACCCATTTTGCATGTCACTTGTGCGCTTCTACCTCTCGCTTTTTGATTTTCACACCTCTCCTGCGCTGCCCCACGACCACCAGGGTCTAGCGACACCTTGACATCGCTCATTCGGAATCGCCCGCCCGTATTGCAGCTTGTACCGGAGTCATGTATCCGGCTGGCACACAGTACTCCATTTCCCCAGCGAACAATCAAGCGTGTACGGTCCTGGTAAATCACTACGCTGGAACGGCTTACTCAGCCATCAAGGCATACCGTACTGTCCTAAGCTAGGTGTATACGGTTTCATCACGGAAACCTGGCGCGCGACCCAGCGACGAGGACAGAGGTAAATCCTGCCGCGTAGGATCTCGGGAGGCACCGCCGCACTTTGTTTGCTTTGCTTGGTGTGGCAACAAGGAAACCATCTGCGCGGTCAACACCGCTCGAATCACCATGATAAGGTCCAAGGGGCATCCCATTTGCAAGGGAATTACAGGTATTGGAGGTGGTTGTCGTCTAGCATGCATCGAATGTGCCAACGTTTTTAACGTAAATTGTCCAAAGCGAAAGCGTTCCCGGTCATGGCTAGGACGTCAGGAGACATGCTCGTGGCAGGAAGAAGCGACAACACGTAGCTGTGCGAGCATCGGAGCAGTGGTGCCGGCGAAAATGGGTATGCGTTTGACTTTGTTGCGGCTGTTTGAGTAGGCGTTTCGATGCATGGAGGGTATGAGGTGGATGCTAGCGAGCAAGCATGTGTGTGGGGTGCGTGATTTGATCAGTAACGCGGTGTGTGCGGCGTAAATGCTGTGTCAAAATTGTGGCGCGTGAAGGTGACTGATGTCGCTGAGTGTCGGTGTCGTCTAGTGGTTAGGACGTGAGCTTAACACGCTCAAGATCGAGGGTTCGATCCCCTCCTCCGATATCTTCTTGCCTTTTTGCTCATCGGCAGATGACGGTGTTTTTGGCGATTTGCAAGCCAACTACACACTGTGCTGCCTTCTCTTATGGCCTCGAAGCTCCGTGTGGCCGCTACAGCTTGTATGCTAGTTGCATCAGGCCCTCGCTGGCCCGGAATCTGGTGTCGGCACGAGAAGAGTGTCATGGTCATCCGACGTGAAATCGTGTGCAGGTGTGCACATATATAGGAGTGCGTCAGCGAGTGCGGCGAACAATGAGGAGGAGAATAGCGTGTGGCGCGCAGTTGACGGTGTTCGGTATTGGTTCGTATAGGGCGAATGTGGTGAGTGTTGTGATGTTGATCAAATTTCAACGACAGCTTGGCCGAGTGGTTAAGGCGATAGACTAGAAATCTATTGGGGTAACCCGCGTGAGTTCAAATCTCACAGCTGTCGGACCCATTTTGCATGTCACTTGTGCGCTTCTACCTCTCGCTTTTTGGATTTTCACACCTCTCCTGCGCTGCCCCACGACCACCAGGGTCTAGCGACACCTTGACATCGCTCATTCGGAATCGCCCGCCCGTATTGCAGCTTGTACCGGAGTCATGTATCCGGCTGGCACACAGTACTCCATTTCCCCAGCGAACAATCAAGCGTGTACGGTCCTGGTAAATCACTACGCTGGAACGGCTTACTCAGCCATCAAGGCATACCGTACTGTCCTAAGCTAGGTGTATACGGTTTCATCACGGAAACCTGGCGCGCGACCCAGCGACGAGGACAGAGGTAAATCCTGCCGCGTAGGATCTCGGGAGGCACCGCCGCACTTTGTTTGCTTTGCTTGGTGTGGCAACAAGGAAACCATCTGCGCGGTCAACACCGCTCGAATCACCATGATAAGGTCCAAGGGGCATCCCATTTGCAAGGGAATTACAGGTATTGGAGGTGGTTGTCGTCTAGCATGCATCGAATGTGCCAACGTTTTTAACGTAAATTGTCCAAAGCGAAAGCGTTCCCGGTCATGGCTAGGACGTCAGGAGACATGCTCGTGGCAGGAAGAAGCGACAACACGTAGCTGTGCGAGCATCGGAGCAGTGGTGCCGGCGAAAATGGGTATGCGTTTGACTTTGTTGCGGCTGTTTGAGTAGGCGTTTCGATGCATGGAGGGTATGAGGTGGATGCTAGCGAGCAAGCATGTGTGTGGGGTGCGTGATTTGATCAGTAACGCGGTGTGTGCGGCGTAAATGCTGTGTCAAAATTGTGGCGCGTGAAGGTGACTGATGTCGCTGAGTGTCGGTGTCGTCTAGTGGTTAGGACGTGAGCTTAACACGCTCAAGATCGAGGGTTCGATCCCCTCCTCCGATATCTTCTTGCCTTTTTGCTCATCGGCAGATGACGGTGTTTTTGGCGATTTGCAAGCCAACTACACACTGTGCTGCCTTCTCTTATGGCCTCGAAGCTCCGTGTGGCCGCTACAGCTTGTATGCTAGTTGCATCAGGCCCTCGCTGGCCCGGAATCTGGTGTCGGCACGAGAAGAGTGTCATGGTCATCCGACGTGAAATCGTGTGCAGGTGTGCACATATATAGGAGTGCGTCAGCGAGTGCGGCGAACAATGAGGAGGAGAATAGCGTGTGGCGCGCAGTTGACGGTGTTCGGTATTGGTTCGTATAGGGCGAATGTGGTGAGTGTTGTGATGTTGATCAAATTTCAACGACAGCTTGGCCGAGTGGTTAAGGCGATAGACTAGAAATCTATTGGGGTAACCCGCGTGAGTTCAAATCTCACAGCTGTCGGACCCATTTTGCATGTCACTTGTGCGCTTCTACCTCTCGCTTTTTGATTTTCACACCTCTCCTGCGCTGCCCCACGACCACCAGGGTCTAGCGACACCTTGACATCGCTCATTCGGAATCGCCCGCCCGTATTGCAGCTTGTACCGGAGTCATGTATCCGGCTGGCACACAGTACTCCATTTCCCAGCGAACAATCAAGCGTGTACGGTCCTGGTAAATCACTACGCTGGAACGGCTTACTCAGCCATCAAGGCATACCGTACTGTCCTAAGCTAGGTGTATACGGTTTCATCACGGAAACCTGGCGCGCGACCCAGCGACGAGGACAGAGGTAAATCCTGCCGCGTAGGATCTCGGGAGGCACCGCCGCACTTTGTTTGCTTTGCTTGGTGTGGCAACAAGGAAACCATCTGCGCGGTCAACACCGCTCGAATCACCATGATAAGGTCCAAGGGGCATCCCATTTGCAAGGGAATTACAGGTATTGGAGGTGGTTGTCGTCTAGCATGCATCGAATGTGCCAACGTTTTTAACGTAAATTGTCCAAAGCGAAAGCGTTCCCGGTCATGGCTAGGACGTCAGGAGACATGCTCGTGGCAGGAAGAAGCGACAACACGTAGCTGTGCGAGCATCGGAGCAGTGGTGCCGGCGAAAATGGGTATGCGTTTGACTTTGTTGCGGCTGTTTGAGTAGGCGTTTCGATGCATGGAGGGTATGAGGTGGATGCTAGCGAGCAAGCATGTGTGTGGGGTGCGTGATTTGATCAGTAACGCGGTGTGTGCGGCGTAAATGCTGTGTCAAAATTGTGGCGCGTGAAGGTGACTGATGTCGCTGAGTGTCGGTGTCGTCTAGTGGTTAGGACGTGAGCTTAACACGCTCAAGATCGAGGGTTCGATCCCCTCCTCCGATATCTTCTTGCCTTTTTGCTCATCGGCAGATGACGGTGTTTTTGGCGATTTGCAAGCCAACTACACACTGTGCTGCCTTCTCTTATGGCCTCGAAGCTCCGTGTGGCCGCTACAGCTTGTATGCTAGTTGCATCAGGCCCTCGCTGGCCCGGAATCTGGTGTCGGCACGAGAAGAGTGTCATGGTCATCCGACGTGAAATCGTGTGCAGGTGTGCACATATATAGGAGTGCGTCAGCGAGTGCGGCGAACAATGAGGAGGAGAATAGCGTGTGGCGCGCAGTTGACGGTGTTCGGTATTGGTTCGTATAGGGCGAATGTGGTGAGTGTTGTGATGTTGATCAAATTTCAACGACAGCTTGGCCGAGTGGTTAAGGCGATAGACTAGAAATCTATTGGGGTAACCCGCGTGAGTTCAAATCTCACAGCTGTCGGACCCATTTTGCATGTCACTTGTGCGCTTCTACCTCTCGCTTTTTGGATTTTCACACCTCTCCTGCGCTGCCCCACGACCACCAGGGTCTAGCGACACCTTGACATCGCTCATTCGGAATCGCCCGCCCGTATTGCAGCTTGTACCGGAGTCATGTATCCGGCTGGCACACAGTACTCCATTTCCCCAGCGAACAATCAAGCGTGTACGGTCCTGGTAAATCACTACGCTGGAACGGCTTACTCAGCCATCAAGGCATACCGTACTGTCCTAAGCTAGGTGTATACGGTTTCATCACGGAAACCTGGCGCGCGACCCAGCGACGAGGACAGAGGTAAATCCTGCCGCGTAGGATCTCGGGAGGCACCGCCGCACTTTGTTTGCTTTGCTTGGTGTGGCAACAAGGAAACCATCTGCGCGGTCAACACCGCTCGAATCACCATGATAAGGTCCAAGGGGCATCCCATTTGCAAGGGAATTACAGGTATTGGAGGTGGTTGTCGTCTAGCATGCATCGAATGTGCCAACGTTTTTAACGTAAATTGTCCAAAGCGAAAGCGTTCCCGGTCATGGCTAGGACGTCAGGAGACATGCTCGTGGCAGGAAGAAGCGACAACACGTAGCTGTGCGAGCATCGGAGCAGTGGTGCCGGCGAAAATGGGTATGCGTTTGACTTTGTTGCGGCTGTTTGAGTAGGCGTTTCGATGCATGGAGGGTATGAGGTGGATGCTAGCGAGCAAGCATGTGTGTGGGGTGCGTGATTTGATCAGTAACGCGGTGTGTGCGGCGTAAATGCTGTGTCAAAATTGTGGCGCGTGAAGGTGACTGATGTCGCTGAGTGTCGGTGTCGTCTAGTGGTTAGGACGTGAGCTTAACACGCTCAAGATCGAGGGTTCGATCCCCTCCTCCGATATCTTCTTGCCTTTTTGCTCATCGGCAGATGACGGTGTTTTTGGCGATTTGCAAGCCAACTACACACTGTGCTGCCTTCTCTTATGGCCTCGAAGCTCCGTGTGGCCGCTACAGCTTGTATGCTAGTTGCATCAGGCCCTCGCTGGCCCGGAATCTGGTGTCGGCACGAGAAGAGTGTCATGGTCATCCGACGTGAAATCGTGTGCAGGTGTGCACATATATAGGAGTGCGTCAGCGAGTGCGGCGAACAATGAGGAGGAGAATAGCGTGTGGCGCGCAGTTGACGGTGTTCGGTATTGGTTCGTATAGGGCGAATGTGGTGAGTGTTGTGATGTTGATCAAATTTCAACGACAGCTTGGCCGAGTGGTTAAGGCGATAGACTAGAAATCTATTGGGGTAACCCGCGTGAGTTCAAATCTCACAGCTGTCGGACCCATTTTGCATGTCACTTGTGCGCTTCTACCTCTCGCTTTTTGGATTTTCACACCTCTCCTGCGCTGCCCCACGACCACCAGGGTCTAGCGACACCTTGACATCGCTCATTCGGAATCGCCCGCCCGTATTGCAGCTTGTACCGGAGTCATGTATCCGGCTGGCACACAGTACTCCATTTCCCCAGCGAACAATCAAGCGTGTACGGTCCTGGTAAATCACTACGCTGGAACGGCTTACTCAGCCATCAAGGCATACCGTACTGTCCTAAGCTAGGTGTATACGGTTTCATCACGGAAACCTGGCGCGCGACCCAGCGACGAGGACAGAGGTAAATCCTGCCGCGTAGGATCTCGGGAGGCACCGCCGCACTTTGTTTGCTTTGCTTGGTGTGGCAACAAGGAAACCATCTGCGCGGTCAACACCGCTCGAATCACCATGATAAGGTCCAAGGGGCATCCCATTTGCAAGGGAATTACAGGTATTGGAGGTGGTTGTCGTCTAGCATGCATCGAATGTGCCAACGTTTTTAACGTAAATTGTCCAAAGCGAAAGCGTTCCCGGTCATGGCTAGGACGTCAGGAGACATGCTCGTGGCAGGAAGAAGCGACAACACGTAGCTGTGCGAGCATCGGAGCAGTGGTGCCGGCGAAAATGGGTATGCGTTTGACTTTGTTGCGGCTGTTTGAGTAGGCGTTTCGATGCATGGAGGGTATGAGGTGGATGCTAGCGAGCAAGCATGTGTGTGGGGTGCGTGATTTGATCAGTAACGCGGTGTGTGCGGCGTAAATGCTGTGTCAAAATTGTGGCGCGTGAAGGTGACTGATGTCGCTGAGTGTCGGTGTCGTCTAGTGGTTAGGACGTGAGCTTAACACGCTCAAGATCGAGGGTTCGATCCCCTCCTCCGATATCTTCTTGCCTTTTTGCTCATCGGCAGATGACGGTGTTTTTGGCGATTTGCAAGCCAACTACACACTGTGCTGCCTTCTCTTATGGCCTCGAAGCTCCGTGTGGCCGCTACAGCTTGTATGCTAGTTGCATCAGGCCCTCGCTGGCCCGGAATCTGGTGTCGGCACGAGAAGAGTGTCATGGTCATCCGACGTGAAATCGTGTGCAGGTGTGCACATATATAGGAGTGCGTCAGCGAGTGCGGCGAACAATGAGGAGGAGAATAGCGTGTGGCGCGCAGTTGACGGTGTTCGGTATTGGTTCGTATAGGGCGAATGTGGTGAGTGTTGTGATGTTGATCAAATTTCAACGACAGCTTGGCCGAGTGGTTAAGGCGATAGACTAGAAATCTATTGGGGTAACCCGCGTGAGTTCAAATCTCACAGCTGTCGGACCCATTTTGCATGTCACTTGTGCGCTTCTACCTCTCGCTTTTTGGATTTTCACACCTCTCCTGCGCTGCCCCACGACCACCAGGGTCTAGCGACACCTTGACATCGCTCATTCGGAATCGCCCGCCCGTATTGCAGCTTGTACCGGAGTCATGTATCCGGCTGGCACACAGTACTCCATTTCCCCAGCGAACAATCAAGCGTGTACGGTCCTGGTAAATCACTACGCTGGAACGGCTTACTCAGCCATCAAGGCATACCGTACTGTCCTAAGCTAGGTGTATACGGTTTCATCACGGAAACCTGGCGCGCGACCCAGCGACGAGGACAGAGGTAAATCCTGCCGCGTAGGATCTCGGGAGGCACCGCCGCACTTTGTTTGCTTTGCTTGGTGTGGCAACAAGGAAACCATCTGCGCGGTCAACACCGCTCGAATCACCATGATAAGGTCCAAGGGGCATCCCATTTGCAAGGGAATTACAGGTATTGGAGGTGGTTGTCGTCTAGCATGCATCGAATGTGCCAACGTTTTTAACGTAAATTGTCCAAAGCGAAAGCGTTCCCGGTCATGGCTAGGACGTCAGGAGACATGCTCGTGGCAGGAAGAAGCGACAACACGTAGCTGTGCGAGCATCGGAGCAGTGGTGCCGGCGAAAATGGGTATGCGTTTGACTTTGTTGCGGCTGTTTGAGTAGGCGTTTCGATGCATGGAGGGTATGAGGTGGATGCTAGCGAGCAAGCATGTGTGTGGGGTGCGTGATTTGATCAGTAACGCGGTGTGTGCGGCGTAAATGCTGTGTCAAAATTGTGGCGCGTGAAGGTGACTGATGTCGCTGAGTGTCGGTGTCGTCTAGTGGTTAGGACGTGAGCTTAACACGCTCAAGATCGAGGGTTCGATCCCCTCCTCCGATATCTTCTTGCCTTTTTGCTCATCGGCAGATGACGGTGTTTTTGGCGATTTGCAAGCCAACTACACACTGTGCTGCCTTCTCTTATGGCCTCGAAGCTCCGTGTGGCCGCTACAGCTTGTATGCTAGTTGCATCAGGCCCTCGCTGGCCCGGAATCTGGTGTCGGCACGAGAAGAGTGTCATGGTCATCCGACGTGAAATCGTGTGCAGGTGTGCACATATATAGGAGTGCGTCAGCGAGTGCGGCGAACAATGAGGAGGAGAATAGCGTGTGGCGCGCAGTTGACGGTGTTCGGTATTGGTTCGTATAGGGCGAATGTGGTGAGTGTTGTGATGTTGATCAAATTTCAACGACAGCTTGGCCGAGTGGTTAAGGCGATAGACTAGAAATCTATTGGGGTAACCCGCGTGAGTTCAAATCTCACAGCTGTCGGACCCATTTTGCATGTCACTTGTGCGCTTCTACCTCTCGCTTTTTGGATTTTCACACCTCTCCTGCGCTGCCCCACGACCACCAGGGTCTAGCGACACCTTGACATCGCTCATTCGGAATCGCCCGCCCGTATTGCAGCTTGTACCGGAGTCATGTATCCGGCTGGCACACAGTACTCCATTTCCCCAGCGAACAATCAAGCGTGTACGGTCCTGGTAAATCACTACGCTGGAACGGCTTACTCAGCCATCAAGGCATACCGTACTGTCCTAAGCTAGGTGTATACGGTTTCATCACGGAAACCTGGCGCGCGACCCAGCGACGAGGACAGAGGTAAATCCTGCCGCGTAGGATCTCGGGAGGCACCGCCGCACTTTGTTTGCTTTGCTTGGTGTGGCAACAAGGAAACCATCTGCGCGGTCAACACCGCTCGAATCACCATGATAAGGTCAAGGGGCATCCCATTTGCAAGGGAATTACAGGTATTGGAGGTGGTTGTCGTCTAGCATGCATCGAATGTGCCAACGTTTTTAACGTAAATTGTCCAAAGCGAAAGCGTTCCCGGTCATGGCTAGGACGTCAGGAGACATGCTCGTGGCAGGAAGAAGCGACAACACGTAGCTGTGCGAGCATCGGAGCAGTGGTGCCGGCGAAAATGGGTATGCGTTTGACTTTGTTGCGGCTGTTTGAGTAGGCGTTTCGATGCATGGAGGGTATGAGGTGGATGCTAGCGAGCAAGCATGTGTGTGGGGTGCGTGATTTGATCAGTAACGCGGTGTGTGCGGCGTAAATGCTGTGTCAAAATTGTGGCGCGTGAAGGTGACTGATGTCGCTGAGTGTCGGTGTCGTCTAGTGGTTAGGACGTGAGCTTAACACGCTCAAGATCGAGGGTTCGATCCCCTCCTCCGATATCTTCTTGCCTTTTTGCTCATCGGCAGATGACGGTGTTTTTGGCGATTTGCAAGCCAACTACACACTGTGCTGCCTTCTCTTATGGCCTCGAAGCTCCGTGTGGCCGCTACAGCTTGTATGCTAGTTGCATCAGGCCCTCGCTGGCCCGGAATCTGGTGTCGGCACGAGAAGAGTGTCATGGTCATCCGACGTGAAATCGTGTGCAGGTGTGCACATATATAGGAGTGCGTCAGCGAGTGCGGCGAACAATGAGGAGGAGAATAGCGTGTGGCGCGCAGTTGACGGTGTTCGGTATTGGTTCGTATAGGGCGAATGTGGTGAGTGTTGTGATGTTGATCAAATTTCAACGACAGCTTGGCCGAGTGGTTAAGGCGATAGACTAGAAATCTATTGGGGTAACCCGCGTGAGTTCAAATCTCACAGCTGTCGGACCCATTTTGCATGTCACTTGTGCGCTTCTACCTCTCGCTTTTTGGATTTTCACACCTCTCCTGCGCTGCCCCACGACCACCAGGGTCTAGCGACACCTTGACATCGCTCATTCGGAATCGCCCGCCCGTATTGCAGCTTGTACCGGAGTCATGTATCCGGCTGGCACACAGTACTCCATTTCCCCAGCGAACAATCAAGCGTGTACGGTCCTGGTAAATCACTACGCTGGAACGGCTTACTCAGCCATCAAGGCATACCGTACTGTCCTAAGCTAGGTGTATACGGTTTCATCACGGAAACCTGGCGCGCGACCCAGCGACGAGGACAGAGGTAAATCCTGCCGCGTAGGATCTCGGGAGGCACCGCCGCACTTTGTTTGCTTTGCTTGGTGTGGCAACAAGGAAACCATCTGCGCGGTCAACACCGCTCGAATCACCATGATAAGGTCAAGGGGCATCCCATTTGCAAGGGAATTACAGGTATTGGAGGTGGTTGTCGTCTAGCATGCATCGAATGTGCCAACGTTTTTAACGTAAATTGTCCAAAGCGAAAGCGTTCCCGGTCATGGCTAGGACGTCAGGAGACATGCTCGTGGCAGGAAGAAGCGACAACACGTAGCTGTGCGAGCATCGGAGCAGTGGTGCCGGCGAAAATGGGTATGCGTTTGACTTTGTTGCGGCTGTTTGAGTAGGCGTTTCGATGCATGGAGGGTATGAGGTGGATGCTAGCGAGCAAGCATGTGTGTGGGGTGCGTGATTTGATCAGTAACGCGGTGTGTGCGGCGTAAATGCTGTGTCAAAATTGTGGCGCGTGAAGGTGACTGATGTCGCTGAGTGTCGGTGTCGTCTAGTGGTTAGGACGTGAGCTTAACACGCTCAAGATCGAGGGTTCGATCCCCTCCTCCGATATCTTCTTGCCTTTTTGCTCATCGGCAGATGACGGTGTTTTTGGCGATTTGCAAGCCAACTACACACTGTGCTGCCTTCTCTTATGGCCTCGAAGCTCCGTGTGGCCGCTACAGCTTGTATGCTAGTTGCATCAGGCCCTCGCTGGCCCGGAATCTGGTGTCGGCACGAGAAGAGTGTCATGGTCATCCGACGTGAAATCGTGTGCAGGTGTGCACATATATAGGAGTGCGTCAGCGAGTGCGGCGAACAATGAGGAGGAGAATAGCGTGTGGCGCGCAGTTGACGGTGTTCGGTATTGGTTCGTATAGGGCGAATGTGGTGAGTGTTGTGATGTTGATCAAATTTCAACGACAGCTTGGCCGAGTGGTTAAGGCGATAGACTAGAAATCTATTGGGGTAACCCGCGTGAGTTCAAATCTCACAGCTGTCGGACCCATTTTGCATGTCACTTGTGCGCTTCTACCTCTCGCTTTTTGGATTTTCACACCTCTCCTGCGCTGCCCCACGACCACCAGGGTCTAGCGACACCTTGACATCGCTCATTCGGAATCGCCCGCCCGTATTGCAGCTTGTACCGGAGTCATGTATCCGGCTGGCACACAGTACTCCATTTCCCCAGCGAACAATCAAGCGTGTACGGTCCTGGTAAATCACTACGCTGGAACGGCTTACTCAGCCATCAAGGCATACCGTACTGTCCTAAGCTAGGTGTATACGGTTTCATCACGGAAACCTGGCGCGCGACCCAGCGACGAGGACAGAGGTAAATCCTGCCGCGTAGGATCTCGGGAGGCACCGCCGCACTTTGTTTGCTTTGCTTGGTGTGGCAACAAGGAAACCATCTGCGCGGTCAACACCGCTCGAATCACCATGATAAGGTCAAGGGGCATCCCATTTGCAAGGGAATTACAGGTATTGGAGGTGGTTGTCGTCTAGCATGCATCGAATGTGCCAACGTTTTTAACGTAAATTGTCCAAAGCGAAAGCGTTCCCGGTCATGGCTAGGACGTCAGGAGACATGCTCGTGGCAGGAAGAAGCGACAACACGTAGCTGTGCGAGCATCGGAGCAGTGGTGCCGGCGAAAATGGGTATGCGTTTGACTTTGTTGCGGCTGTTTGAGTAGGCGTTTCGATGCATGGAGGGTATGAGGTGGATGCTAGCGAGCAAGCATGTGTGTGGGGTGCGTGATTTGATCAGTAACGCGGTGTGTGCGGCGTAAATGCTGTGTCAAAATTGTGGCGCGTGAAGGTGACTGATGTCGCTGAGTGTCGGTGTCGTCTAGTGGTTAGGACGTGAGCTTAACACGCTCAAGATCGAGGGTTCGATCCCCTCCTCCGATATCTTCTTGCCTTTTTGCTCATCGGCAGATGACGGTGTTTTTGGCGATTTGCAAGCCAACTACACACTGTGCTGCCTTCTCTTATGGCCTCGAAGCTCCGTGTGGCCGCTACAGCTTGTATGCTAGTTGCATCAGGCCCTCGCTGGCCCGGAATCTGGTGTCGGCACGAGAAGAGTGTCATGGTCATCCGACGTGAAATCGTGTGCAGGTGTGCACATATATAGGAGTGCGTCAGCGAGTGCGGCGAACAATGAGGAGGAGAATAGCGTGTGGCGCGCAGTTGACGGTGTTCGGTATTGGTTCGTATAGGGCGAATGTGGTGAGTGTTGTGATGTTGATCAAATTTCAACGACAGCTTGGCCGAGTGGTTAAGGCGATAGACTAGAAATCTATTGGGGTAACCCGCGTGAGTTCAAATCTCACAGCTGTCGGACCCATTTTGCATGTCACTTGTGCGCTTCTACCTCTCGCTTTTTGGATTTTCACACCTCTCCTGCGCTGCCCCACGACCACCAGGGTCTAGCGACACCTTGACATCGCTCATTCGGAATCGCCCGCCCGTATTGCAGCTTGTACCGGAGTCATGTATCCGGCTGGCACACAGTACTCCATTTCCCCAGCGAACAATCAAGCGTGTACGGTCCTGGTAAATCACTACGCTGGAACGGCTTACTCAGCCATCAAGGCATACCGTACTGTCCTAAGCTAGGTGTATACGGTTTCATCACGGAAACCTGGCGCGCGACCCAGCGACGAGGACAGAGGTAAATCCTGCCGCGTAGGATCTCGGGAGGCACCGCCGCACTTTGTTTGCTTTGCTTGGTGTGGCAACAAGGAAACCATCTGCGCGGTCAACACCGCTCGAATCACCATGATAAGGTCAAGGGGCATCCCATTTGCAAGGGAATTACAGGTATTGGAGGTGGTTGTCGTCTAGCATGCATCGAATGTGCCAACGTTTTTAACGTAAATTGTCCAAAGCGAAAGCGTTCCCGGTCATGGCTAGGACGTCAGGAGACATGCTCGTGGCAGGAAGAAGCGACAACACGTAGCTGTGCGAGCATCGGAGCAGTGGTGCCGGCGAAAATGGGTATGCGTTTGACTTTGTTGCGGCTGTTTGAGTAGGCGTTTCGATGCATGGAGGGTATGAGGTGGATGCTAGCGAGCAAGCATGTGTGTGGGGTGCGTGATTTGATCAGTAACGCGGTGTGTGCGGCGTAAATGCTGTGTCAAAATTGTGGCGCGTGAAGGTGACTGATGTCGCTGAGTGTCGGTGTCGTCTAGTGGTTAGGACGTGAGCTTAACACGCTCAAGATCGAGGGTTCGATCCCCTCCTCCGATATCTTCTTGCCTTTTTGCTCATCGGCAGATGACGGTGTTTTTGGCGATTTGCAAGCCAACTACACACTGTGCTGCCTTCTCTTATGGCCTCGAAGCTCCGTGTGGCCGCTACAGCTTGTATGCTAGTTGCATCAGGCCCTCGCTGGCCCGGAATCTGGTGTCGGCACGAGAAGAGTGTCATGGTCATCCGACGTGAAATCGTGTGCAGGTGTGCACATATATAGGAGTGCGTCAGCGAGTGCGGCGAACAATGAGGAGGAGAATAGCGTGTGGCGCGCAGTTGACGGTGTTCGGTATTGGTTCGTATAGGGCGAATGTGGTGAGTGTTGTGATGTTGATCAAATTTCAACGACAGCTTGGCCGAGTGGTTAAGGCGATAGACTAGAAATCTATTGGGGTAACCCGCGTGAGTTCAAATCTCACAGCTGTCGGACCCATTTTGCATGTCACTTGTGCGCTTCTACCTCTCGCTTTTTGGATTTTCACACCTCTCCTGCGCTGCCCCACGACCACCAGGGTCTAGCGACACCTTGACATCGCTCATTCGGAATCGCCCGCCCGTATTGCAGCTTGTACCGGAGTCATGTATCCGGCTGGCACACAGTACTCCATTTCCCCAGCGAACAATCAAGCGTGTACGGTCCTGGTAAATCACTACGCTGGAACGGCTTACTCAGCCATCAAGGCATACCGTACTGTCCTAAGCTAGGTGTATACGGTTTCATCACGGAAACCTGGCGCGCGACCCAGCGACGAGGACAGAGGTAAATCCTGCCGCGTAGGATCTCGGGAGGCACCGCCGCACTTTGTTTGCTTTGCTTGGTGTGGCAACAAGGAAACCATCTGCGCGGTCAACACCGCTCGAATCACCATGATAAGGTCCAAGGGGCATCCCATTTGCAAGGGAATTACAGGTATTGGAGGTGGTTGTCGTCTAGCATGCATCGAATGTGCCAACGTTTTTAACGTAAATTGTCCAAAGCGAAAGCGTTCCCGGTCATGGCTAGGACGTCAGGAGACATGCTCGTGGCAGGAAGAAGCGACAACACGTAGCTGTGCGAGCATCGGAGCAGTGGTGCCGGCGAAAATGGGTATGCGTTTGACTTTGTTGCGGCTGTTTGAGTAGGCGTTTCGATGCATGGAGGGTATGAGGTGGATGCTAGCGAGCAAGCATGTGTGTGGGGTGCGTGATTTGATCAGTAACGCGGTGTGTGCGGCGTAAATGCTGTGTCAAAATTGTGGCGCGTGAAGGTGACTGATGTCGCTGAGTGTCGGTGTCGTCTAGTGGTTAGGACGTGAGCTTAACACGCTCAAGATCGAGGGTTCGATCCCCTCCTCCGATATCTTCTTGCCTTTTGCTCATCGGCAGATGACGGTGTTTTTGGCGATTTGCAAGCCAACTACACACTGTGCTGCCTTCTCTTATGGCCTCGAAGCTCCGTGTGGCCGCTACAGCTTGTATGCTAGTTGCATCAGGCCCTCGCTGGCCCGGAATCTGGTGTCGGCACGAGAAGAGTGTCATGGTCATCCGACGTGAAATCGTGTGCAGGTGTGCACATATATAGGAGTGCGTCAGCGAGTGCGGCGAACAATGAGGAGGAGAATAGCGTGTGGCGCGCAGTTGACGGTGTTCGGTATTGGTTCGTATAGGGCGAATGTGGTGAGTGTTGTGATGTTGATCAAATTTCAACGACAGCTTGGCCGAGTGGTTAAGGCGATAGACTAGAAATCTATTGGGGTAACCCGCGTGAGTTCAAATCTCACAGCTGTCGGACCCATTTTGCATGTCACTTGTGCGCTTCTACCTCTCGCTTTTGGATTTTCACACCTCTCCTGCGCTGCCCCACGACCACCAGGGTCTAGCGACACCTTGACATCGCTCATTCGGAATCGCCCGCCCGTATTGCAGCTTGTACCGGAGTCATGTATCCGGCTGGCACACAGTACTCCATTTCCCCAGCGAACAATCAAGCGTGTACGGTCCTGGTAAATCACTACGCTGGAACGGCTTACTCAGCCATCAAGGCATACCGTACTGTCCTAAGCTAGGTGTATACGGTTTCATCACGGAAACCTGGCGCGCGACCCAGCGACGAGGACAGAGGTAAATCCTGCCGCGTAGGATCTCGGGAGGCACCGCCGCACTTTGTTTGCTTTGCTTGGTGTGGCAACAAGGAAACCATCTGCGCGGTCAACACCGCTCGAATCACCATGATAAGGTCCAAGGGGCATCCCATTTGCAAGGGAATTACAGGTATTGGAGGTGGTTGTCGTCTAGCATGCATCGAATGTGCCAACGTTTTTAACGTAAATTGTCCAAAGCGAAAGCGTTCCCGGTCATGGCTAGGACGTCAGGAGACATGCTCGTGGCAGGAAGAAGCGACAACACGTAGCTGTGCGAGCATCGGAGCAGTGGTGCCGGCGAAAATGGGTATGCGTTTGACTTTGTTGCGGCTGTTTGAGTAGGCGTTTCGATGCATGGAGGGTATGAGGTGGATGCTAGCGAGCAAGCATGTGTGTGGGGTGCGTGATTTGATCAGTAACGCGGTGTGTGCGGCGTAAATGCTGTGTCAAAATTGTGGCGCGTGAAGGTGACTGATGTCGCTGAGTGTCGGTGTCGTCTAGTGGTTAGGACGTGAGCTTAACACGCTCAAGATCGAGGGTTCGATCCCCTCCTCCGATATCTTCTTGCCTTTTTGCTCATCGGCAGATGACGGTGTTTTTGGCGATTTGCAAGCCAACTACACACTGTGCTGCCTTCTCTTATGGCCTCGAAGCTCCGTGTGGCCGCTACAGCTTGTATGCTAGTTGCATCAGGCCCTCGCTGGCCCGGAATCTGGTGTCGGCACGAGAAGAGTGTCATGGTCATCCGACGTGAAATCGTGTGCAGGTGTGCACATATATAGGAGTGCGTCAGCGAGTGCGGCGAACAATGAGGAGGAGAATAGCGTGTGGCGCGCAGTTGACGGTGTTCGGTATTGGTTCGTATAGGGCGAATGTGGTGAGTGTTGTGATGTTGATCAAATTTCAACGACAGCTTGGCCGAGTGGTTAAGGCGATAGACTAGAAATCTATTGGGGTAACCCGCGTGAGTTCAAATCTCACAGCTGTCGGACCCATTTTGCATGTCACTTGTGCGCTTCTACCTCTCGCTTTTTGGATTTTCACACCTCTCCTGCGCTGCCCCACGACCACCAGGGTCTAGCGACACCTTGACATCGCTCATTCGGAATCGCCCGCCCGTATTGCAGCTTGTACCGGAGTCATGTATCCGGCTGGCACACAGTACTCCATTTCCCCAGCGAACAATCAAGCGTGTACGGTCCTGGTAAATCACTACGCTGGAACGGCTTACTCAGCCATCAAGGCATACCGTACTGTCCTAAGCTAGGTGTATACGGTTTCATCACGGAAACCTGGCGCGCGACCCAGCGACGAGGACAGAGGTAAATCCTGCCGCGTAGGATCTCGGGAGGCACCGCCGCACTTTGTTTGCTTTGCTTGGTGTGGCAACAAGGAAACCATCTGCGCGGTCAACACCGCTCGAATCACCATGATAAGGTCCAAGGGGCATCCCATTTGCAAGGGAATTACAGGTATTGGAGGTGGTTGTCGTCTAGCATGCATCGAATGTGCCAACGTTTTTAACGTAAATTGTCCAAAGCGAAAGCGTTCCCGGTCATGGCTAGGACGTCAGGAGACATGCTCGTGGCAGGAAGAAGCGACAACACGTAGCTGTGCGAGCATCGGAGCAGTGGTGCCGGCGAAAATGGGTATGCGTTTGACTTTGTTGCGGCTGTTTGAGTAGGCGTTTCGATGCATGGAGGGTATGAGGTGGATGCTAGCGAGCAAGCATGTGTGTGGGGTGCGTGATTTGATCAGTAACGCGGTGTGTGCGGCGTAAATGCTGTGTCAAAATTGTGGCGCGTGAAGGTGACTGATGTCGCTGAGTGTCGGTGTCGTCTAGTGGTTAGGACGTGAGCTTAACACGCTCAAGATCGAGGGTTCGATCCCCTCCTCCGATATCTTCTTGCCTTTTTGCTCATCGGCAGATGACGGTGTTTTTGGCGATTTGCAAGCCAACTACACACTGTGCTGCCTTCTCTTATGGCCTCGAAGCTCCGTGTGGCCGCTACAGCTTGTATGCTAGTTGCATCAGGCCCTCGCTGGCCCGGAATCTGGTGTCGGCACGAGAAGAGTGTCATGGTCATCCGACGTGAAATCGTGTGCAGGTGTGCACATATATAGGAGTGCGTCAGCGAGTGCGGCGAACAATGAGGAGGAGAATAGCGTGTGGCGCGCAGTTGACGGTGTTCGGTATTGGTTCGTATAGGGCGAATGTGGTGAGTGTTGTGATGTTGATCAAATTTCAACGACAGCTTGGCCGAGTGGTTAAGGCGATAGACTAGAAATCTATTGGGGTAACCCGCGTGAGTTCAAATCTCACAGCTGTCGGACCCATTTTGCATGTCACTTGTGCGCTTCTACCTCTCGCTTTTGGATTTTCACACCTCTCCTGCGCTGCCCCACGACCACCAGGGTCTAGCGACACCTTGACATCGCTCATTCGGAATCGCCCGCCCGTATTGCAGCTTGTACCGGAGTCATGTATCCGGCTGGCACACAGTACTCCATTTCCCCAGCGAACAATCAAGCGTGTACGGTCCTGGTAAATCACTACGCTGGAACGGCTTACTCAGCCATCAAGGCATACCGTACTGTCCTAAGCTAGGTGTATACGGTTTCATCACGGAAACCTGGCGCGCGACCCAGCGACGAGGACAGAGGTAAATCCTGCCGCGTAGGATCTCGGGAGGCACCGCCGCACTTTGTTTGCTTTGCTTGGTGTGGCAACAAGGAAACCATCTGCGCGGTCAACACCGCTCGAATCACCATGATAAGGTCCAAGGGGCATCCCATTTGCAAGGGAATTACAGGTATTGGAGGTGGTTGTCGTCTAGCATGCATCGAATGTGCCAACGTTTTTAACGTAAATTGTCCAAAGCGAAAGCGTTCCCGGTCATGGCTAGGACGTCAGGAGACATGCTCGTGGCAGGAAGAAGCGACAACACGTAGCTGTGCGAGCATCGGAGCAGTGGTGCCGGCGAAAATGGGTATGCGTTTGACTTTGTTGCGGCTGTTTGAGTAGGCGTTTCGATGCATGGAGGGTATGAGGTGGATGCTAGCGAGCAAGCATGTGTGTGGGGTGCGTGATTTGATCAGTAACGCGGTGTGTGCGGCGTAAATGCTGTGTCAAAATTGTGGCGCGTGAAGGTGACTGATGTCGCTGAGTGTCGGTGTCGTCTAGTGGTTAGGACGTGAGCTTAACACGCTCAAGATCGAGGGTTCGATCCCCTCCTCCGATATCTTCTTGCCTTTTTGCTCATCGGCAGATGACGGTGTTTTTGGCGATTTGCAAGCCAACTACACACTGTGCTGCCTTCTCTTATGGCCTCGAAGCTCCGTGTGGCGCTACAGCTTGTATGCTAGTTGCATCAGGCCCTCGCTGGCCCGGAATCTGGTGTCGGCACGAGAAGAGTGTCATGGTCATCCGACGTGAAATCGTGTGCAGGTGTGCACATATATAGGAGTGCGTCAGCGAGTGCGGCGAACAATGAGGAGGAGAATAGCGTGTGGCGCGCAGTTGACGGTGTTCGGTATTGGTTCGTATAGGGCGAATGTGGTGAGTGTTGTGATGTTGATCAAATTTCAACGACAGCTTGGCCGAGTGGTTAAGGCGATAGACTAGAAATCTATTGGGGTAACCCGCGTGAGTTCAAATCTCACAGCTGTCGGACCCATTTTGCATGTCACTTGTGCGCTTCTACCTCTCGCTTTTTGGATTTTCACACCTCTCCTGCGCTGCCCCACGACCACCAGGGTCTAGCGACACCTTGACATCGCTCATTCGGAATCGCCCGCCCGTATTGCAGCTTGTACCGGAGTCATGTATCCGGCTGGCACACAGTACTCCATTTCCCCAGCGAACAATCAAGCGTGTACGGTCCTGGTAAATCACTACGCTGGAACGGCTTACTCAGCCATCAAGGCATACCGTACTGTCCTAAGCTAGGTGTATACGGTTTCATCACGGAAACCTGGCGCGCGACCCAGCGACGAGGACAGAGGTAAATCCTGCCGCGTAGGATCTCGGGAGGCACCGCCGCACTTTGTTTGCTTTGCTTGGTGTGGCAACAAGGAAACCATCTGCGCGGTCAACACCGCTCGAATCACCATGATAAGGTCCAAGGGGCATCCCATTTGCAAGGGAATTACAGGTATTGGAGGTGGTTGTCGTCTAGCATGCATCGAATGTGCCAACGTTTTTAACGTAAATTGTCCAAAGCGAAAGCGTTCCCGGTCATGGCTAGGACGTCAGGAGACATGCTCGTGGCAGGAAGAAGCGACAACACGTAGCTGTGCGAGCATCGGAGCAGTGGTGCCGGCGAAAATGGGTATGCGTTTGACTTTGTTGCGGCTGTTTGAGTAGGCGTTTCGATGCATGGAGGGTATGAGGTGGATGCTAGCGAGCAAGCATGTGTGTGGGGTGCGTGATTTGATCAGTAACGCGGTGTGTGCGGCGTAAATGCTGTGTCAAAATTGTGGCGCGTGAAGGTGACTGATGTCGCTGAGTGTCGGTGTCGTCTAGTGGTTAGGACGTGAGCTTAACACGCTCAAGATCGAGGGTTCGATCCCCTCCTCCGATATCTTCTTGCCTTTTGCTCATCGGCAGATGACGGTGTTTTTGGCGATTTGCAAGCCAACTACACACTGTGCTGCCTTCTCTTATGGCCTCGAAGCTCCGTGTGGCCGCTACAGCTTGTATGCTAGTTGCATCAGGCCCTCGCTGGCCCGGAATCTGGTGTCGGCACGAGAAGAGTGTCATGGTCATCCGACGTGAAATCGTGTGCAGGTGTGCACATATATAGGAGTGCGTCAGCGAGTGCGGCGAACAATGAGGAGGAGAATAGCGTGTGGCGCGCAGTTGACGGTGTTCGGTATTGGTTCGTATAGGGCGAATGTGGTGAGTGTTGTGATGTTGATCAAATTTCAACGACAGCTTGGCCGAGTGGTTAAGGCGATAGACTAGAAATCTATTGGGGTAACCCGCGTGAGTTCAAATCTCACAGCTGTCGGACCCATTTTGCATGTCACTTGTGCGCTTCTACCTCTCGCTTTTGGATTTTCACACCTCTCCTGCGCTGCCCCACGACCACCAGGGTCTAGCGACACCTTGACATCGCTCATTCGGAATCGCCCGCCCGTATTGCAGCTTGTACCGGAGTCATGTATCCTGCTGGCACACGGTACTCCATTTCAAGCGAACAATCAAGTGTACGGTCCTGGTAAATCACTACGCTGGAACGGCTTACTCAGCCATCAAGGCATACCGTACTGTCCTAAGCTAGGTGTATACGGTTTCATCACGGAAACCTGGCGCGCGACCCAGCGACGAGGACAG